>JAOTQM010000041.1:3252500-3852500 GCA_026939265.1 Oreonectes daqikongensis | reverse complement strand
TCCACCCCTTCGGTTCTTACTCATACCTCTGACCGGAACTGCAGCCAGTTGCTGCTGAGGAGCTGCCAGCATAACTTCCTGTTTGGGCGTAAAATTTATAGCACCAGTTGCGTCCAGCTCACGAACGCGTTTACAAAAATCATTAACAGTTTGTTGCATTAAATTTGCAGTTGTTACACGAACCAAATGCGCTGCATCAAGACTCATGTTATTTAGGCATGTATTAATAAACAGCGGAACCATATCTCCATGTATAGGAATTCGCGCATATTCTTCCCACACACGTTTAAAACGACCAACAAAAGCAGACACAGTCTCGCCCTTGTTTTGCTTGGCATTCGTAGCGTGAGTCAAATCTCTGGAAACATGAGCACGGACATCTAAAAAACGCTTAACCTGTTCGAAAAAGTTCGTAACATTATCTGGATCTGCCCACCAAAATTCGTGAGGATCCCTTTGGATTCCTGAGCCATCTAATTCATCATTAACAAGACTTAAAGCAGGGATTTCCCGAATAAGAGATGCTTCAGTAACATCATCAGACAAAACTCTTAATAATATCGCTCTGTAATCAGCTCCACTCAACTGTGCGTATCGTGTGTGCGAGCGCAAAACATCAACAAATTTGTTAAATTACTCGGGTTTGGGAGATTTTTACAAATGGTATCTACGTCAGTCATTGTTCCTGGTTTAATAATAATTCTAGATCCTTCTTGGATCCACGCCATAGCCGGCTGTGTTGCGCTGCTCATTGTAGGTGCTTTGTGCACAGCTGCAGAAAAAGATTTCACATCAGGAGGGGTATGTGCCCCAGAGTGTAAAGCAGCCAGCGAAGGATACAAATTAGAAGTATTTTCTGCACGGTTTTGTACAGCGGCAACATAAGACGGCGGTTGTTTCGCAGTTAACTGCGGGTCGGTCGATATTTTAATAGCAAGTTCCGGTTTCCCGTTAGGGGTCTAGATATGTCTTGTCCCATACTCAACGAATAAAGTAAGCAAAGTTAGTAAAGAAAAGTAAAAGATGAAAACTTCCTACACAAAATCCAACTCCTTTAATTTTTCTCTATTCACTTACAATTTTTAAGCGAAAGAAAAATTAATTAATTTAATATCTCAACATACGCACGCCGTGTGCCTCTCGAATATAATGACGTAACCTAGCCCTCGGTTTAACGTCTCGGAGTGTCACACTCAAATGCAGTTTAACGTAATAATGAAACTACGAATTCTGCCTTCAACAGTAATCCATCACAGTCAAGGTAAAAACCAATAAACTCTTACCTGTGATGATACTGTTGGCACCTGTAGATCCAATCTACACGGTCTTCAAACATAGAAATTGTCCAGAATTACCGAGAAATATCCCGGACGAGCCCCCAATTGTTAAGTTTTAAATTAACATTGAAACTGTTTTCTATGTTTGGATCACACCTTATTCTCAAACCAAATAATAATCATATGTTGGATGTTGTGAGGATGCCTTCTGCAGATCTGGGAGCAAAAGAAACCAACAGAGTCAAGAGTAAATCTGGGTCTTAGCTCATTTTATTGTTCAGAAGCATGGCTTTTTATATGGCACAAGAAAACATCTGGAAGTTATCATATGTCCAGGGTCCTATAGTATGACCAAATAAGGTATGTGCCAACAAGGTATTTCTAGGGCCATCTTCTTACAACAACACATAAAAAATGTCCGCTAACCCTAAGACCCTTACTTAGGAGGGCCTGCTGGCTCCCAAGGCTATACATTGTATGCGGGGAATCCAAAATCTAACACTGATGTGATCAGATTTGAGATAATGCTAACGCTAATTACATATTGGCTGGTAAATGCTAAATTGCTTGGTAACAAGTAAAAGATTGTAATAGATTGATACCCATGTACATGAGTTATATTTATACGATGTATACAATGTTATGTTTGTATTTTATTAACGATTTTGATATTTAGTTGGTTTAACTCATTGCTAAGAAATGTACTATGCATTATAGCGAACTGCGTTTAAATGGGAACAAGTTTAATGTGTTGTGAACTGAACACTGCATGTTACATACGCAAGTCAGGTTTTTGTGTTCGTGAAGAAACGGTGTTGAGTTCCAGCACGAGTAGGATAAAAATGGCGAGTGAACCCAGCGAGATGAACATGTGAAATTCGGGTTCCAATTATCCAAGGAGTTTGGGTAGAAAAGTGTTGAAGATTGAAGTTCAACACTCAATTGATTTAGTAAGAACGGTTTAAGTGAATCATTTTTTCCACGATTCGAACTGAATCTAACGAACTGATTCTATGGAACTGATTCTACCAAACCAAGTGGTATGGTTTGAATTGATCGAACTGTTCAAAGAAAGTAACTCTTGTGAACAGAGTAATTGAACTGTGCCTGTTGCATGGACTATAATTGAACTGAACAATCACATTGAACTGTAAGAATTCATTTATTATTCATTCATATTTTCATTCATGTTGATGGGTATCTGTTGAACCTGGGTTGAAGTATTTTTGTTTAATTGAATTCAATGTGTATATTTGTGTATATGTGCAAATATTGTTTAGGTTCATATGGATGTTATGAATGTATGCAAGGTAAATTCATAGCTTAAAGGGTGAACAAAAACAAAACGAAAGAATCGCAAGGATAGGAAAAAGTCTTTATTTTAATAATAGAAATTGGTAACATTTCTGTTGTTATTGAACCTACAATTTTATTTCAATATTTCTTTATTTTGTTAAATAACTATTCTATAATCAAACCAAAGCTCTAATATACAACTTACTTACCCTTTAAACCGTGTTTCTTCTTTATGCCTCCATAGTTGAACCTACTGGTCCAGAGTAATTATTAATAATTCATGCACGTTAATTGACACGTGTGTTACACGAGCGAGAAACGTCACTGAAACAGCGTATAATTTAGCGTTTTAATGAATGAAGCTGACTGCATGAAACTCCCATTATAATAAATGAGTCTGACTGACTGTATCTGCACTCTGTTGTTTCTGTTAGTGAGAGTGCAGTGCACCGCAGCAAAGCTGTTACACCGATGATGACTCATCTAAACTTCTCATTGGTCATTACGTTCATTCGCTGTCTCTTGATTGGTTGTAATGCTCAGCGCTGTGAGTAACACGTAAAACTATCTGAAGCACTGTGATCGGTTCGCGTGCGAAAATGATGGGGAAAAAGTTAGGAACCGATAAACAGAATCGAAATGTGCACATGTTATAGAATCCCCGGTTCTTTGAAATTTGGAACCGGTTTTAGAATGGAACCGGTTCTCGATACCCAACCCTATTAGTCAATGCCCCGGCGGTCTTCCAAAACTTCATGAACGAGGTCTTTCTGGATGTACTGTGCAAGTTCACCATAGTTTACTTGGACGACATAATAATTTATTCCCGATCCCTCACCGAGCACATCAACCATGTTTCCACTATAGTAGAAAGACTCAGAAGACACAACCTTTTCCTCAAGCTACATGTCAAGTCGCCATGGATCAGGGGAAAGTGGATGCAGTACGAGACTGGCCCCTACCCAAGACTGTGTCGGAGATGCAACGTTTCTTGGGCTTTGCAAATTTTTGTCACCGCTTCGTCTCCAGATTCAGCTCAATTGCCTCACCCCTTACAGCCATGATCGGGAAGAAGTCCGGATCAGAAGAAGTCCCTGTCCTGGAGCCCAAAGCCCTACAAGCCTTTCAACACCTGAAGACTGCCTTTTGCACAGCACCCACTCTCTGCCTACCTGATCCGGACTTGCCCTTCATCTTGGAAGTGGATGCATCCTCCACCGGGGTGGACGCTGTGCTCTCACAGCGGCAGGGAAGTCCTCCTCGACTACATTTGTGCGCCGCTTTCTCCCGTAAGCTATCCCCGTTGGAGTTTAACTACGACATCGGAGACAAGGAACTCTTTGCCATCAAGCTGGCCCTGCAGGAATGGCGACATTGGCTGGAGGGAGCTAAACATCCCTTTCTGATCATCACAGACCATCGAAAACTTGAGTACATCAGGGACGCTGTGATGGCCCATGATGTGGCCACACATTATTAGCGGTAATTCGCTCTCACTTTCACCCTTTTATACACCAACAAATATATCTTTATATGCACATAAATACATATAACATTTAAATACATTTATTGGTTTATTTTTAGTTTGGTAATGACAAGACTCCAGACTTGGTTTATTTTCATTTAAATACTTTATTACACATTGGTACATTAACTGATTGGAGTGCACACAATTTAGTTTCTGTACTGTATACATTTATTAATATTTTGTTTGTTTGAGTTTAAGTTACCGTGGTGTGGGGAGAGGTGTGAGATCCTGGGTTTCCGGTTCGGGAGTCCGTCCGCATAGAGGACCGGCGCCGGTTCCAATGGACTCCAAATTACAAGGGGTGTATCGTGGCATGTTCAGGGATTTATTTTTATTTCTTTATTGTTTTGGTAATGATAAGTGTAGATGGGGTGTGGTTTCTTTATATTATATTTAGTAGTTTCTCTTTTTATAGGCTGATTTAAGTTTTTCTTGTACCTGTAGTTCGTTTCTCCATTTTGATTTTGAATGTACTAGTCCAACTGTCTAAATGTCTCTCTGTTGTCTCTTTTGGGGGTCAGTTTTTGCTCAGTTAAGTTCTTTGAGTTTAATTCTGATTTGTTGACCTTTGTTTTCTACATATGATTGAATTTGTTAAAAATATGGTTTTGATTTATTAAATCATTTTTTCGTGGGAGATTCTTTTTTTTTGGTGTCCTCCAATTTTTGACTGCTTGGTCCTTCACAGACGCCAAGAGAATCGACTCCCGACAAGCTCGATGGGCCTTGTTTTTTGCACGCTTCTCCTTCAAAGTCTCTTATCGTCCCGGGTAAAGCGGATGCTCTCTCTCGTCAGACGACCGTGGAAACCGAGACCCCGGACCCTGAACCCATACTCCCTCCAGCCGTGTTCATGTCCCCCATTCAGTGGGTCGTAGACCAAGAGATCGAGGCTCTTCATCACCCGACTCCACTGGGAGGTCCCAAGGGCAGGACCTTTGTACCCCCCAAACTAAGAACAGCCCTCGTGGACTCCGCTCACTCTGTTCCGGGATCCGGACACCCAGGCAGTAAGCAAACCCTCTCGCTCCTCTCCACCCGGTACTGGTGGCCAGGCATGCCTCAGGATATCTCCTGCTTTGTGAAGGCCTGCTCAGTCTATATAAGCTGATGCCCCTACCTATACCCAACTGCCCCTGGTCACACCTTGCCATCGATTTCCTCACGAATCTTCCCCTGTCCAACACATATACATTTATCCTTGTAGCCGTGGACCACTTCTCTAAGGCCTGCAAACTCACCCCCTTACCACAGCTACCTACCGCCCTGGAAACTGCTGAGAACTTGTTCACTCATGTATTTCGGAACTTCGGGATTCGAGTGTTGGACAGGAGGCCCCAATTCATATACCAAGTATGGAAGGCCTTCTTTGGATTGCTAAACGTGACTGTCAGCCTTACCTCCGGCTACCACCCTCAGGCGAATGGATGTCAGGTCCTATTGTCACGCTGGAGCAGACCGTGGAGGGGGAGGTTACTATAACACCAGGTGTCTCCAGGTGGTCCCAGAAGAATGGACAAATTGTCTCACTCACAAAGACTTGCTCTAATGTGGTAACCAGTGTTGTGCTAGTTACTAGTTACTTCATTCAAAAAGTAACTCAATTACTTTGTTGATTACTTACACCAAAAAGTAATGCATTACTGTTAAAAGTAACTTTTTAGTTACTTTATTAAAGAACATTCTTTAATGTTCCCATTAATGCTCTTTTATGCGTTATGGTCTATACAAACACAAAACTGATTTAAACAGAAAGTAATTTTTAAACACTATTTTATTTACGTCAGACCAGCACAAACTGAATATATCACAAGGATTTCTGAAATAAATAACAAAACAAGCTGAATAATATATTCAGAATCAAAAACTAAAGTGGCTTCTGCATCATAAAAACTGTTGTGTTGAGCCCTTAAAAATGTTCCTTTCACAGCTTAAGTATGAAAACTATCAATAATGTACAACATAACACAAAACATTTTGAAATAAATAAATGAAAGCAATCTGAATTATTCAGAATCAATTTCGAGAAACTCAGCACCAAAAAACTGCTATTACTGACAACCATAAATGATATGCATTAAAAATATATATATATATATATATATATATATAAATGCTCTTTACAATTTTTTAAAATGAAATCTATGAGCAATTTTCAACCTAACCACAAATTAAGAGTTGCATGTCACCAACTTATGTAAAGTAAGCTGTGTGTAATCAAAGTGCAAAATCTGCTGTTGTATATGTCCATGAAAATGTAAAAACAAACAAAAAAACCCAGCATTTTTCCTAGCAATACAACGTAATGCATTTTATAATGCATAAAATTAGTGTTCTAAGATATAACAGAAATGTCACTGTGGCTACTAAACTAACCATTATTTTTAACAAACAAATATTTTTAATAACAAATGTGTGCTTATTTATTTGAAACAACAAAAGGTTGTGGACCTGAATGAACGTTTAAGTTGAGTTTTACCCTTCAAACCAGTGGTTGTACCGCATGAGAAAAAGTCTCTCAAACCTTTGGTCAGATAGCTTGTTCCTCTTTGGAGACAGTACCAGACTTCCCAGGCTGAAAAGTCTCTCAACAGGTGCACTGGATGGAGTAGCTGCATTTTTCTTCAGAGAAATTTCCTTTATTGTGGGAAATTGTTTAAGAATCTCCATCCCTGTTTCGGCTGTTCTCAAGTAGGTCATTACTTCAGTTTCCACAGTGCTGAAGGTATCATCAGCCTCCTCAAGACAGAAAAAGTCCTGCACATTATAGGAGCTTGATTCTGGTGTTGTCGGAGACACAGGCATCTTGGCTGCTTGCTGAACAGGGCCAGGGCGAGGGATGAGCTTGTGACACTCTGCTGCCAGCATTCCTTTGACCATCTCTTTCTTCCTCTGGTCTCTCAACCATCGCAGTTTGAACATAGGAAGTGTGACAGCTGCCAGTATTGCATCGTTGCTTTCTATACATTTCTTGTACATTCTATGAAAGCTGTACACCACTATGTGATTTTTGACCTATAGATATGAGTTATAAAATCATTTAAACATCACAAAAACACACACATTAAGAAACTGAAAATATATGTGCAACTGATTGGACAAAACTAAAACTTTATTTTGCAAAAAAGGAATTATGGTATTATTACTGTTTATTTGTGTGTGTGTGTGTGTGTGTGTGTGTGTGTGTGTGTGTGTGTGTACTTGCGTACTTGCCTACCTATCTAAGAGGGGACCTAGGTGTCGTTACACACTCACCAAGAGGGGACCATGGAGCCAAGAGGGGACATTTTCCAGGTCTCCTGTTGCTCATGCTTTAAATCATGCACAAATCAAGTGAAAAACACTTTGGTGAATTTTTTTACATTTTAGCCAAGAGGGGACCTTTGTGTGAAATGTGTGTTTAGCCTATACTCAGTAGCGCCCCTGTAGGCTGGAGCAAGAATTGTGGTGGAAGATTAACACACGTCATTCACACTTCTTCTGTTTGAATGGCTTATTACATTTACATTTACATTTATGCATTTGGCAGACGCTTTTATCCAAAGCGACTTACATTACATTACACTAGACATTTGTACATTTTGTATAGTAAGCAAGTGGGGGTTAGGTGTCTTGCTCAAGGGCACCTCAGCCGTTACCCGCCAGCCCTGAGAATCAAACCAGCAACCTTCTGGTCATGAGTCCAACTCTCTAACCACTGGGCCACGACTTATCCCAGAGAGGCTCTGCTAATGTATATATATATATATATTAACAAGCTGATTACTTCAGGAAAAAGGGTTTTCAAACTCCACAATATATTCAGTCACAGAAAAAAATCTGTTTTTCTGAATTCACTATTTCTACGTATCGTTTTTAGGTAAAATTGTTATTTTTGTTTTATTCTGTGAACGACTTATATTATATGTCTGAGATTTCAACCAAAATATTGTTATTATTTGCATTTATTTACAGAAAATAAACAAACAGTAAAAACATGTCAAAATAACAGGAAAGATTATCTGTATTTTTTCAGACCTCAAATACTGCAAAGTAAACAGGTTAAGATTCACTTTTAAGTGATTTGAGTCCCCAGTTAGATGGTGAAGAACGACATGATGTTTAGATTTCACATTTCATAACAAAATATCACATTCTGAATGTAATGACAAAGTTTACAATGTCACTGAAACATCAGCTTTTGTCATCAGATAGCTAAAACCACCATAAAGTTTTAAGAGCAGTTTTTAATGTTATTTGTGCTTTACACACAAATAGACACAGAGTCCCCAGTTAGATGGTGAAGAACGACATGATGTTTAGATTTCACATTTCATAACAAAATATCACATTCTGAATGTAATGACAAAGTTTACAATGACACTAAAACATCAACTTTTGTCATCAGATAGCTAAAACCAGCATAAAATGTCAAGAGCAGTTTCTTGTGTTATTTGTGTTTTACTAAAACATCAACTTTTGCCATCAGATAAAGAAATAGTCATTAAAAGATTTTGGAGGCAAAAACTCAAAGTTTTACATTGATTCATTTAGTTAGTTGTATTGAAGTATCAATGATATACAGCCATTCAATTTACACATAATTACATTAACTGGAAATATCCAGTGCATCAAGTCAACATAGTTTGAGTTTGAGCTGAAACCTCCAAAATCTTTAGTCAAAATAAGAAATGGCAAAGCTGTGAAACACATCGCACATCACCATAACCAAAGTCAATTTGTTTTCAACAAGTCACTATTTCATGATATTTGCACACAAGTTGACACACACAGTGAATTATGTCTATATAAAAGTTTGGGTTTAGACCTTTAAGATCTGTGAAATGTAATGGTATTATTTTTAATAACATATTAACAGGTGTAACACACAGATAAGTGTAACATGTTTGTGTGTTTCTACATAAACTTTAGATCACATGTAAAATAAACAGGTTAACTTGTGTAGAAATAACATGATATAGTGACTTCATTGAACACATTGACTCAGGTCCTCTGTTGGCTGGTAAAAAGCGACATGAGACTTTAAAATGTTTTAATTTCATAAATATTTTGGAGGTCTAAACAGAAACTTTTATGTTGATTTAATGTATTGAAGATTTTTAGTTATTTAGTTGAATTTTGTCAACTGAAAGGCTTTATTTCAGTTAAACACACCGAACATTTTCAATACAACAGTCAACTTCAACCACTAGTGAATTTAAAATGGAAAAGAACTGAATTTCCCTTCAAGTGTAACATGTTTATGTGTGTTTCTACATAAACTTTAGGTCACATGTAAAATAAACAGGTTAACTTGTGTAGAAATAACATAAAATAGTGACTTCATTGAACACATTGACTCAGGTCCTCTGTTGGCTGTTGTAAAGCGACATGAGACTTTAAAATGTCTTAATTTCATGAATATGTGTGTTTCTGCATAAACTGTTTACTCCAATGGGAGTGGAAATTTCGTCAGGAGATTTACTAACAAAATCTCATTCCCATAATTACAAACGCAATCTACGGAGAGCTGAGCAAATTAGCGCAGGGTTTAAGACATCCTTGTGTTTGTGTTAAATAAAGCCGCAAAATACCAGTGCAATGACAAGCGCAACCCTTAGTAAATCCCATTGCGTGATATATTTAAATACTGTCCTCCCTTGAAAAGAGACGTTTGCGCTGACGCAAGCTGTTAATAAATCTGGCCCTATGATTTGTATGGTATCTATTTAATGTCCCAAAATCTGTTTTACATTTTTGACCAAGCATTAATAATCCAAATATTTAGGCGCAAACGCTTATAGATATTCCTCAGCATAATTTGTAAATTCAAGCATTACACTTGATATTATGAGTGAATATTTTAAAGTGTGTGGATTTTAGGTTTACAACTTTAAATAACTAAGATCCTTAAGTTATGGACTCAAAAGCAAAACTTTAAGTAATGTTAATCATTGCTTAGAGTTTACAGTTGTACAATTAAATTATTATATTTTTTAATTGAAAAATATTACAAACAAAAATTAAATGACTGTTACCATGTGATACATTTATCAAACCTCAACTGAGCTAAATAAAATATTTTGTGTTTAGCTCTGATGTTTTTAGTGATTTCGCTTCATCAGTTATTTAACAATATTTCACATTCTGAATATCTCTGAATGTAATGGCAATCATCAGAAGGGCACTAAAACACCAGCTCTTTCCATCAAAACAATCTCCTTAACAGATTTTGAAAGTTTAAGTATTGCAAATTGAAAATGTCACATTGAAAATGTTCAGTTAATTTAACTGAAGTATATCATTGTTTTAAAGTCATCATCCAATTGAACTAGCTTTAAAATTCTTCAGTGAATTAGGTCTATATATGAAGTAAATATTCTCTTCTTTACTTTTCTTACTTGCTATTGAAAAGAGTGTTATCAGAACTTTCTCAGGTGTGCTTCACTACCCCCACAGGCAATTTGCATTTCTATGAAGAAACACTTTACATTTAAGCTCATTCCTCTACCCCCAGCCCCCCAAAAAACATTCAGTTCTGTTGTGAACATCCTAATATAGTTTGTTAACATGTATCAGTCAACATTGATTCTGTTATATATGAATGCTCTTTAACAATTGTTACGCCCCGTCTAGGGGTAAGGAGTGCAACATGAATGAGTCAAAATACTGCTAATAACAATCATAACCATTTATTTGAATAACTTGGGACCTAAGGATTCAGGAGCTGACAAAGCCAAAACAATAAACAAAACTCTTTTATCATAAATAAAAGAATAAAACAAACAAAGCAAAACTAAAGATGGCAAATATCAACTCCCTACTTTCCCAAGATAATTAGTAGGCTATTTACAAGGTAAACATTTACAAGAATCCATTCACACATCAGGATGATTATCATGCTCGATATTGATAAAAGCAGAGGTCTAATATCACCATTAAATTCTGTTAATAGCACAGGTCAAAGAGCCAGCACAAAACAAGGCTAGTGAGCATACAAGCGCTGCTGGAGAGAAGTGGAGAAAATGTCTTTATAGTCTTTATAGGCAACAGGTGTCATCATGGACCAATCAGAGCAAAGAAATGATCAGTCGTTAGGAGCCAATCAGCTTTCTTCCTGGACAGAAACACACACAAACTTCTCCCACAGGCAAACAGACTCAGAAGGTTGTAACACCCCACCCACACAATAGTAAACATGTTAACAGGTTTACAAACATGATCTAGACAACGAATCAGCTACAACATTTTGAATACCTTTCTTGTACTTAATATTCAAATTAAAATCTTGTCAAATTAAAGCCCATCGCATTAGTCTCTGATTTTTATTACACATTTTCTGTAAAAATACAAGTGGGTTGTGATCTGTAAACACTTCAATGGGTTGGGAACTTGAACCGACATAGACTTCGAAATATTGTAGCGCAAGTAAGAGGGCTAGTGCTTCTTTCTCTATAGTACTATAATTACTCTGGTAACGATTAAACTTTTTAGAGTAAAAACATACCGGATGATCAATTCTCTGGTCATCTTCTTGTAACAAGACAGCTCCCGCACCAGTACCAGTGGCATTAACCTCAAGCTTAAACGGCTTGGAAAAATCAGGAGCAGCTAGAACAGGAGCACTACATAACAAATTCTTTAAGGAATTAAAGGCATGGTTACATTGAGAAGACCATTCAAACCAAACATCCTTCTTAAGATTATCAGTAAGGGGTTTAACCACATCTGAGAAGTTTTTACAGAAACTTCTGTAATACCCGGCCATGCCCAAAAACCGTCGGAGATCTCTTTTTGTCTTGGGCACTAAGTAGTTAATAATGGCATCTATCTTGGCTTGCGGAGGACGAACTGTACCCTTACCAACTTCCTTTCCCAAATATTTGACAGTTGCATGACAAAACTCACATTTAGCCAGGTTAAGAGTTAAATTAGCCTTACAGAATCTAGAAAAGACCCCCTCCAAAGTTTTCACATGTTCTTCCCAACTCTCAGAGTAACACACAACATCATCCAAATATGCATCACAATTTTCCACATTAGCTAGTACTTTATTCATCAAACGATGAAAAGTTGCTGGTGCATTCTTAAGACCTTTATAGTGCACTTTATAGTGTAAAAAGGTATCTGGCGTAGCAAATGCAGAAATTTCAGAAGCACGGGGAGTAAGTGGCACCTGCCAATACCCTTTGAGTAAATCTAACTTCGTAACAAACTTAGACTTTCCAATTCGGTCAATGCAATCTTCCATACGTGGTAGTGGATAGGAATCTGATTTAGTTACTTGATTAACCTTTCGATAGTCTGTACAAAAACGTGAGGAACCATCAGGTTTAGGAACCAACAGACATGGTGAACACCAGGGACTGGAGCTTGGCTTTGCTAAACCATGCTCAACAAGGTATTTGGTTTCTTGTCTCATTATGTCACGTTTGAAAGGATTTACACGATAAGCATTTTGCTTAATTGGACGATGCTCAGCAACATCAATATCATGCTCGATTACATTAGTTACAGTAGGTACATCTGAGAAAAGTGAGGAAAATTTCCCAATCAGATGTAGCAACTCATCCTGATGAATTGTAGATAAATGAGAAAGTTTTGATCGTAGAGTTACAAGGTTTTCTGAATTTTGCAGCCGGGCATGGGAAACACTAACACTTCCCAAACTAAGACCATCCAGACCTTCATCTTCTGATGGAACTACTTCCACAGAGGCTACAATGGTGGGTATAGACATGAAAGAGTTTTCAGAATTCAAACGGGAGACGTACATCTTCAACATATTAATGTGACATACACGATTTTTCCGGCGTCTCTCAGGTGTTCGTACAACATAATCGGTATCACTTAGTTTCTCCTCTATTTCGTATGGACCTTCAAACCTTGCCTGCAAGGAGGAACCAGGCAAAGGTAACAATACAAGAACTTTATCACCTGCCTCAAATGAACGTCTAACAGATTTTCTGTCATAACGGGTTTTCATACGAGATTGTGATGCAGATAACGACTGACGTGCAAGCTTCCACACAGAGTGCAACCGTTCCCGAAAGGAACTTACATGGTCTAGCACAGAGTGGGAATGAAATGAACCATCTTTAGCAAGCAAATGTTCTTGTAACAATTTTAAGGGTCCACGCAATGAATGTCCAAACACTAACTCAGCTGGGGTAAATCCAAGTGATTCCTGCACAGTATTTCGAACTGCAAACAACAAAAGTGGTAACTGTTCATTCCAATCTTTTTGGTGCTGTAAACAATAGGTACGCACCATAGACTTTAACGTCTGGTGAAATCTTTCAAGAACACCTTGGGACTGAGGATGATAAGCAGTGGACACAGTGTGAGTAATGCTCAATTCTTTCATTACCTTCTGGAACACGCGGGATGTAAAGTTCGTCATTCGGTCCGACTGGAGGACCTTAGGCAGACCAAAGGTAGTGCAAAATTTAACAAGAGCTTTTACAATATTAGGAGTCTTCAATGACCTTAACGGTATTGCCTCAGGAGACCTAGTAGCAGAACACATCATAGTTAACAGATACATGTGTCCAGTTTTTGTTTTGGGCAAAGGGCCCACACAATCTATTACCAACTTTTCAAAGGGTTCTCTCATCACAGGAACTGGCTTCAAAGGTGCGGGAGACACAACCTGGTTGGGTTTTCCTGCCACTTGACAAATATGACACGACCGACAATACTGTGAAACAGTAGATTTCATTCCTGGCCAAAAGAAATGTTTCAGAAGATTATGATACGTCTTTCTAACACCTAAATGACCGGAAAGTTCATGATCATGGGCTAACTTCAACACACTCCCACGATAAGACAGGGGAACAACCACTTGAAAAACTGAACTCCACTCATGTTGCACCTTTTCAAGACTCCACTTTCGCATAAGAACACCATCATCTACAAAGTACGCAACTGCATGACTAGATAAATCAGACTTATCAACCACCGAGGAAATACATGATTTTAGAGTTTCATCAGCATTTTGGGCATCAATCAACTGCTTCCTATCAAAAGGAAAATTAAAACAAGGCCCAACAACTACCTCCTGAGAACTTTCTTTCTCAACATCAGAACACATAAATGAGTCTGCAAGATCAACGTCATTTTCAAATTTACGAGCTTGAGCACGAGTGATAACACACGATTTAAATACACTAGGAAATTCTTGTAACAACACATTGTCTTTTTCCGACTCACTAGGTACATCCATAACCTCAGGGAGGCAGTTAACTCTACTCCCAGCTAGATCATTGCCAAGGATAAGTGAAATTCCATTCAATGGTAACTGAGGTTGCACAGCCACCTTAACTACACCAGTCACAATGTCCGAGCGTAAATAAATGGTGTGCAAAGGAACTCTCAGTACACCCAACTCAATACCCTGGACCAATACGTCCGTACCACAACTAGATTGTGAGGAAAATGGAAGTATATTTGCTAAAATAAACGATTGTGCAGCACCTGTATCTCTCAGGATACGCACAGGTTTAAACTCCGTGTCAAATTCTGCAAGAGCAACTGCACCTTCACACACAAATGGTTGAAATGTTGGATCAACAGTGAGTAGAAAATCGGAAGAGCAAGTACGTACTAAAGCCACACTTTTATGCGTGCTTTGAGGTTTCCTCTGATTTTTCCGCTGTAACACAGGACAGACGGCAATCAAATGTCCCTTCTCATGACAATAAAAACACTCCCTCTTTATCATAGAAGAATCAGAACCATGGTCCTCTTTGGACGCAACAACCGCTGTTTTAGAATTATAACTGCGTTCCACAACAGTACGGCGTGACGAACGTGGGGAGTGGAAAGCAACTTTATGAATGAGCACAAACTCATCAGCAGAGACGGCAGCCTCAGATAGTGCTGAAGTCTTCTGTTCATTCAAATAAACTACTATCCTCTCCGAAATGCAATTCTTAAATTCTTCCACTAAAATGAGCTCTTTCAGCTGCTCAAATGTTGTAATTTTACTAGCAACACACCACTTTTCAAATAGGGTCGTTTTCTCACGTGCAAACTCAACGAATGTTTGACTGGGGTTTTTCACATGCCTTCTAAATCTTTGTCGATAAGCCTCCGGAACAAGTTCATAAGCTCTTAACACGGCTGCTTTAACAGAATCATAATCAAAACTTTGTTCAATTGTCAGCGCCGAACAAACCTCTTGTTCTTTGCCAACAAGTTTACATTGTAACAATAAAGGCCAAATATTCCTCGGCCACTTTAACGTGGCTGCAATACGCTCAAACACAGTAAAATATGTGTCAACTTCACTCTCTCTAAATATAGGAACCAAAGAAATTTGCCTACTAATATCAAAATTAACGTCAGAACTTACCGGTAACACAGGTGACGCTGCAGGAAGGGGAGAAGAGGCATTTACTGGAGTCTGCACTTGTACATTTCCCCGTACCACGGGAGAAAGTGAACGCTGAGCCTGCCCGATTTTAAATTCAAGCTCCAGCTCTTTAAGCCGGACGTCTCGTTGCGTCTCAAGCTCCACAGCTCGAATATGCAAGAGCTGGTTTTGATATT
Source organism: Oreonectes daqikongensis (assembly GCA_026939265.1). Classification (NCBI taxonomy): domain Eukaryota; kingdom Metazoa; phylum Chordata; class Actinopteri; order Cypriniformes; family Nemacheilidae; genus Oreonectes; species Oreonectes daqikongensis. Next base: position 3,836,867 of record JAOTQM010000041.1, on the reverse strand, counting down.
GTTGTCGGCATAACTCCACTTCCAGTTCTTTCAACCGGACTACCACCGATAGATCCTTTGGAGAAGGATTAACGGGATCCATGCCAGCTACATCTTCAGATTTGAATTCTGCCTCCGCAGCGTCCGAATCGTCAGATGAATCTGTAAGTGCAACACCCGTAACCACACTCGCACCAGGTAAGACCTTTTGCTTCACAAGCTCCGTATGCAGTGCCTCTTTAATCGCCCTTTTTAGCGCACTTCGAGGTACGGCAATATCATAAAAATCAGCGATCAAAAACAAATCGTCTTTATGACATTGTTCCAATTGCTCCTCGGTTGGTGCGATCGCAAATTTATCAAGCTCAAATTTTGACGTCATACCAATCTCTGTTATTATTCCCTTACCAAATGAAAAAGCCCAGGCAAAGACTAACAAAAATAACTGAACAAAACGAATTAGGCGACAAAACATTTGGCCAATAGACGAGCCCCTAATTTCATGTTACGCCCCGTCTAGGGGTAAGGAGTGCAACATGAATGAGTCAAAATACTGCTAATAACAATCATAACCATTTATTTGAATAACTTGGGACCTAAGGATTCAGGAGCTGACAAAGCCAAAACAATAAACAAAACTCTTTTATCATAAATAAAAGAATAAAACAAACAAAGCAAAACTAAAGATGGCAAATATCAACTCCCTACTTTCCCAAGATAATTAGTAGGCTATTTACAAATATTTACAAGGTAAACATTTACAAGAATCCATTCACACATCAGGATGATTATCATGCTCGATATTGATAAAAGCAGAGGTCTAATATCACCATTAAATTCTGTTAATAGCACAGGTCAAAGAGCCAGCACAAAACAAGGCTAGTGAGCACACAAGCGCTGCTGGAGAGAAGTGGAGACCGAGTCTTTATAGGCAACAGGTGTCATCATGGACCAATCAGAGCAAAGAAATGATCAGTCGTTAGGAGCCAATCAGCTTTCTTCCTGGACAGAAACACACACAAACTTCTCCCACAGGCAAACAGACTCAGAAGGTTGTAACACAATATTTAAAGAAACTTGACATTATGCTTTATGCTTCATAACTGGTTGCAGTAATCATTGTCACTTGTATAATAAGGCAAAGTTATATTCTTTAGCTGTGAGGAGAAATTTAGCTTTATCTAGAAGTCATTTGTGGGTTAGCCTCTTCACATTTTCTTCTCAGATTATCTAATACAAGTGTACATTATAACTTTCATGCTAACAATCATGCTGAATGCTCCACGGGTTCGCACTGAATTTGGTAAACAAGATAGTATAGTGTATACAAGTATAGTGTTTCTTTAGCATTGAAAGGTCTGCACCTTTTGTCTGTTTCTTTGGGTACATTTTTAGTTGTTTTTGTCATTGTATTTGTTACTTGGTTGCTGCTTTTTTGGCCAGGTCACACTTGCAAAAGACATTTTTTTAGAGTTAGAAGTTTGAAGGGTTTGAAAGTTTGTTGTTAGGCACAATGGCTATGTTTACATGCACACCAATAATGTGATTATTTCAAATAATCAAACTTATTCATAGTAACATGTTTACATGACATGAGAACATCTCTTTTCTTCAGTTTACATGAAGGTTTTATTATTGAAAGCTGGTCTAGGTGTTACACTTATTACTGTTTTAGTAGAAAAGGATGGGCTGTTGATTTTGATGATTTTGCTGTTGAAAAAATGATTTTGTGTTGAAATATGATAAGAGATTAGTAGGGAAAGAGCAGTGGTACAGATAAGAGGAGTGTTCTCTCATGTGATAAGGGTCACAATTATTCACCATGTTGATAACCACTCTTTCTGTATAATAGTGCACCCAAAACTGTTCAACAGTTACATCAATAATATCATTTTAAATCTTAAAAACAACTGAGGTGAGAATCATTCAGTAATAACTCAACTACATTTTTAAACATATTGTAATTATTATTTAATTATTTATAAAGAATAATGATATAGGGTCTGGTAACCTGCAGATGTGTAAAAGATTTGCAGAGTGGGACATGAACATGAATGGGTCATTTTGCACTGGATAAACTGGGGTTACAAAAGCTCAATATATATATACATTTTTTTAGAGTTAGAAGTTTGAAGGGTTTGAAAGTTTGTTGTTAGGCACAATGGCTATGTTTACATGCACACCAATAATGTGATTATTTCAAATAATTAGACTTATTCATGTAACATGTTTACATGACATGAGAACATCTCTTTTCTTCAGTTTACATGAAGGTTTTATTATTGAAAGCTGGTCTAGGTGTTACACATATATATATTTGAATTAGCAGTTTGTTAACCTTCATGACATGGTCCTAGAAGATGTTTATTAAACTTTTAGACACCGTACTCTAACCAGCTTTATTGTGTCTCTAGAACTATTTACTTCAACAAGATAGTGGACGAGAATGATCAGTAAGATGCTCTGAAGGAAATATAACCAGCCCTATTTAAACATGCTGTGAACTAAAACTCAACAAAACATTTGATCACAACCCAAAAATTTTAACTCAACACAAATGTTGTTTTCTATTGTTGTCTAACATGCATTGGTCAATGCTAAATTTCTCTTCACACAGTCAGTGAAACAGAAAGCAGGCCAAACTGTAAATCATTTTTCATTGGCTTCACACACATTTTATGGCCACATCTTCCAAAATCCACAAACTATTCTGTTATATACACCACCGGTCAAAAGTTTGGGATCACTCACGCATTCTTGATTTTTTCCCCCACATTTTAGAATAATAGTAAACCCATAAAAACCATTGAATAACACATTTTAACTGTGGGAATTACGTTGTGACTTGGGATGACGTTGGGATTACGTTGTACGTTGCTAGAATTTGCATAATCATACTTTTAGCATTTTATCATTCAGCTTCTTGAGATCTCAACCTGTGAATCTTTTTAAACATTATTGAAGGAATTTCTATCGATGCTGCACTCTTATTGGCTGCTTGTAATTCATTACTTGATTCAAGAAATCCATTTAAAAAATTTTTTTTTTTAAAAAGTAGTTTCCTAATAAAATAAAGTAATATGTTAATAGATGAGTAATTTCAAACATTGAAACATACACCTTTATATTAAAAGATTTTTAAGATCATGAGAAACATTTTTGTCAAGTGATCCCAAATTTTTGACTGGTAATATTTTCAGTTTACATTTCCAAACGTTCATTTAGTCATTATTTGTAATAATCCAGTGAGGTTTTTGTATGCACAAGGAGTCTGACAACAGCCGTTGCTACACACGGAGATCTGATCTCATCATCATCAAGTCTGTCTATTATTACATGAAGAAAGAGGAGAAAACTGAGACAAACTAAATCCAAAAAAATTATAGCAATGTCTCCAAGACACCAGAAGACACCTACATGCACAGCTACTTGAAAAACTAGATGCAAGTGCATCGAGGACAAAAGCTGCTTTAAATGCAAAGGATAGTCGCACCAATTGTTGATTTCATTTAGTTAATAGAAATGAATTGATAAAGAAAATCTATTTATGACATTAGTTTCAAATCATCTCCATTTCATAGAATTTTTACACAAGTGCCTAAAACTTTCACAGTACTGCAGCTTTTCAGGTAGATAACTTTAAAGGCAATTACACACTGAGTCTGAAATTCGCATCTGAAACTTTCACACGTTAAAAAATAAATACGACCTTACACTGTGTCAATCACATTTACACACTGCCTCCAAAATTTTCATCCGTCATAAAAATAATCAGACCGGGTTCAATTTTCTGCGTTTTTTGCATCCGTAGCAAGCATTTTGATGGGTGTTTTGAAAATTCAGAGCCACCATACAAGCGAGGGTGACGGTGCAATGGCCTTAAGCGTCTTGGAGAAATTGCCACAGTTCTTCTGGATTTAGTTTACCTCAGTTTTTTCATCTTTCTTCATGTAATAATAGACAGACTTGATGATGATGAGATCAAATCTCTACTTGGAGCATCGGCTGCTGTCAGACTCTTTATGCATACAAAAATCTTACTGTATTAATACAAATAATGCAAAGGCATGTAAAAAATGTAAACTGATATTTCCTATTGACACACTACAGCAAATGATGTAAATAACCAGCTTAAAACCATTTATCAGAGTAAATGTTAACGTGCCTAAGAATTTTGCACAGTACTGTATATACAGTATATAGACACAGAAACAGAAAAAATTAAGAGACCACTCCAAGATTTCTAGATGTATTGTGGTCATTCCAGTCCAGTGTCTGTTGAATTGTAACAAAATCAAACCTCAGAAGTGACATAGTCATCCAACAGCAATGAGAAAGACTGACAGAATGACAAGACATATGAAAACTATGATAAAAACAGGTTATCACATAAAAAATCATTTTGAACTTTCTTTAAATACATGTACAAATATTAGTGTTGTAATGCCTAAAAGTGAATATGAACTTGTTTTATTTGCAATATTTGAGGTCTGAAATACAGAGCATCTTTTCTGTTATTTTGTCTTTTCTCCATTTCTCATTTTCTGCAAATTAATGCAAATAGAAACAATATTATATAAGTAGTATTATAAGTAGTTCACAGAATGAAACAAGAATGATAATTTTACCTAAACACCTACCTATAAATAGTATATTCAGAAAAACTGAAATGATGCTTTAAAATGATTTCCCAGCTGTAAATATACAGACCAATATGCAAATGCTTACATACTCTATTCAAAAACATGTAAAATGTTTAGTTAAACTTCAGTTTTAAACTTACCACAATAGAAAAATGAATAAGACATTTGCACAGTTTTTCACTAGGGATTGAAGTTGACTGTTATATTGAAAATGTTCAGTGTGAAATAAAGTCTTTCAGTTCACAAAATTTAACTAAATCAACTAAACAATTTTCAATACATTAAATCAACATGAAAGTTTCTGTTAAGACCTCCAAAATAAACAAGTTAACCTGTTTATTTTACATGTGATCTAAAGTTTATGTAGAAACATACATAAACATGTTACACTTGAAGGAAAATTCAGTTCTTTTCCATTTTAAATTCACTAGTGGATGAAGTTGACTATTGTATTGAAAATGTTCAGTGTGTTTAATAAAGTCACTATTTCATGTTTTAAGTTAAACAAACAGTAAAACATATAAATATACTGTAAATATTTATAACTTTATTTACTTTATTTATTTTTAAGTATTATTAATGCAAGCCAAAAAATATTTTAAGTCAATTAAAATATTAAGTAAATAATTTATTTGGTGTTTGGGGGGTTCAAAATATTTATCAAATGCTAAGATGTGTGTACATTAAAGTTACATTATAATAAGAGTTGGTTTAATTTTGTTTACTTATCCATTGTAGACTATGGAGGTCCCCTGTTGGATAGGTAGACATCGGTCAGGCTTGAAGGTCCCCACTTGGCATGTTTTTAAAAAAAATAATTAAAACATTTTTTCAGTTATATTATGAAAATATACCTTAAATAAAAATTTTTGATGTCACTTTTGTTTCTTCAAAATGACCAGAAACACTGTTCCCCTCTTGGTCAGTGTAGAGTGATAGTCCCCTCTTAGTAAGGTATGCGTGTGTGCATGCGTGCGTGCGTGCGTACAATGTCCTGTTATGTTTCTGATTAGGCTGAGAGATGCGCCGATTTTGGGTGCGCAATATATGATGAATTCTTATCCTGTTAAATAATTTAACAAGTACACAAGTGACCTCTTGCACTCTTCCTTGCTACACACTACTTCCCTGCACTCACTGATAGCCTCCATGCCACTGATAAATAATTTCTTTCCCAGACCAACACTGTGAACAACAGAGTTTATGTGTTTCTGGAAGTTAGACTCCAGGGCTATGATTAAGTCCACCAGTGCAGTGCTGGGAACCTTCAGGCCCTTCTGTCCTAAGGCAAGATCAGAGTACTGCTTATTTTTAAGGAAAGTGTATCTACAATCAGTAGGAAATGCGTGCTAAGAAGTGTGCACTCCTTACAGGGACCTTCGGGATCAGCAAATTTTCCCACAACCTTGTTAGCAATGTATCCAGAGATGTACACCAGCAAATTTCCATCATGGGAAATCAGAAAATTTCTGTGTTTTTGCACAGGTGGTTGATTAATTCATATTTTGTTGTTATTATATTCAATCTATATAGTTAGAAAACTATGCATTTATTTACTTTTATACTATATTACTATATTGTTACACTGTTTTGTTTTTCCTGTTGTATATTAGCTTTTACATTGTTTAAATTGTATGCATTTTAAGTTATTCACTGGATTTGTTTCTTGACAGGAGCTGACCTCCTTGTTGCCAGGTTTATTCATGTTCGATTTGTGCAACCACAGAGTTCCTTCACAAGAAGTCCCCAGTCCCACACCTGTGGATGTGTGTTGTAAGTTCCAAACAATTATACTTCATACCTAGAGCTTGCAGAGGAGTTCACAAATGCCCTTGAATCAAATATATGGGTGATGGACATTATATCGAGGTAAGTATACTGATAATTACAAAAATAACTGTTACGTTTATGTATTAGTCTAATATTCTCATCAACATTGTTTTTCTCTAAGGTGGTCACACAGTACAGTATGTGCAACAGCAGCATGTGACGTGACTGTACCTGTATCTTCTTTGCTTTATTCAAAGTCTCACTCAAAGTTTGAGATTTACAGTACCTTATTGTTTTCTTGTATATGTTAAGATAATGTGTCATAAATTGCACAAATGTTGTCACAGCAGGGTTACAATGTAAAGTTATAGCGTTATATATATTCACATTAAATTTTAATGTACTCCTGTTTTCAGTGTTTGTATTGCATATAAAACTATTCATACAATGCATTGCAAAAATGCTTTTCCAAAACCAACAATGTTAGATGTTTATTGAATAGACTTTAGAAGTTTGTTAGCTTAAGGTGAAACGTATTCACTCTAAATCATTAATTGTTGCTGTTCTCCTGAATACAGAGTTTACACAAATATACAAAAATAAATAAAAGGACATTTTTAATGTCAAATCTATAAACACGACACAGCATTAACAATTGACACTGTTGAACTGTCCATAACAATTGTAATAATTGTTTTTTTTAGGTGTCTTTATCTCACAATATTTAACACTGTTGTAAGCTCTTGCTGAGCGATGGGTGCATTGATCTTCGCAGGCGTCACAGTCTTCCCCTGGTACTAAGCATATGTAGTCTTCTGTGTTATATAATTCAGATTAGATTAGATTAGATTCAACTTTATTGTCATTACACATGTACAAGTACAAGGCAACGAAATGTAGTTGAGGTCTAACCAGAAGTGCAATAAGCAAGTGCAGGATATACAGTTGTGCATAAATACAGAATAAAGCAAAAATTATGAAGAATTTACAAGTGGGAATGTACTATGAACATTATATACAGATGGTTATTTACTAAAAACAGAAATTTACTGATGGATATGTACAATATAAATTAGACTATGCAGAACAGTAGTGCAAATGAGAATAAAGTGTGCATAAATGATGGACAGCAGCTATTAAGTTAAAGTAAACAGTGCAGTAGATGAGTTATTGCAGTATTCAGTACATAGTACTGGAGTGCAAATGATGCTGTATATGTATAATAGTCCAGTAGTGCAAATGATGCAGTATAGTATAAATAGTCAGGTAGAGCAAGTAAACATGTAGTACATGTGTAGACAGTCCAGTCGTGTGCTTGACAGGCCTGTAGTGCAATAACAAAACAATATAGCAGCATTAAGTTAGAGGTATATGAGGGGGTTGTGGAATCAGCGGGGGGTAGATTCAGGAAGGGTGCATGACATCTGGCCGACCATGTGGTACAAGTCTATTTCCTGATGGTCGAATCAGGTGGCTGTTCCAGATGTCTTTTGTAGAATCCAGTTCTTCCTGTAAAAGTCACAAAGAGCAGAGAGTGATGTTCCCAGTGTTGGTACTGTGTGTGTGTGTGTGTGTGTGTGTGTGTGTGTGTGTGTGTGTGTGTGTGTGTGTGTGTGTGTGTGTGTGTGTGTGTGTGTGTGTGTGTGTGTGTGTGTGTGTGTGTGTGTGTGTGTGTGTGTGTGTGTGTGCGCGCGTGCGTGCATGCGTGTGTGTGTGTGAGAGAGAGAGAGAATAGAATCAAAAATTATGTTGTGCACTTTACATTCTTTCCATTTCTTAGGCTATATTGGTGCTTTCTCAGCTAAAAAATAGTAATGTTTACATCTATAAACTTCTTTTGAATATTGATGAATGTTTCTTACCTGAACTATGGCATCAGGTAGGCCAGTTGCAATAATCAGGCCTTCTTTTATCTCCAGTAGCTTCGACATCAAAACTTCTATTGTGGGCAGGAGGGTGCCATAGTAACAGTTTTCTTCTCCTTGCAGGATATCCAGAGCAACTGTGAGAGGCTTCATGATGGCACAGTATTCCCTCAGAAACTGAAACTCCCTCTCACCAATACATTTTAGCTCTAAACGATTAGAGATGGTACTCAAGTCAGTCATGGGTATTTCAACTATTCTTGCCACAGCATCATAAAATGAATTCCACCTTGTGGAGCATGGCACAAGCAGTTTTTTGCCAACCAAATCGCCCACTAACTCTGAAGCCAAAGTCGACCGGCTAGCCTTACTCCACAGTGCTGTGCGCTTGGCAGTAGCACTTCTGTAAATTCCTTTAGCCCAGAATTTGAAAGCAGCCACTTGTCCACATCAGAGCATGAAATTAAGTTAAGTGTGTGAGAGTCACACCTCAGGTGTGGTGGTAAAACAATCCCCTCCTCTGTGGAGGTGTCAAGTACGTCTGCAACATTTGTGAAGGTAACCTCTTCATCCTCTTCATCATCATCATCGTCAGAGAGCGATTCCGGCTGATACATTTGGAAGGCTTTTACAAAGTTAGAGCCGTTATCAGTAACCGTAGCTGTAACTTTCGTTGACAGTCCATATAATGAATGAATGTGATCGATCTCAGCAGCAATGACATCATACGTGTGTCTACCTTTGATCCTTTTACAGACCAACGCAGCTTTCTGGCGTTGAAGAGTAGCGGTGTTTATCCAGTGGGCTGTCATGTCTAGGAAGCTTTTGTTGTGGACAGACCAAATGTCCGCAGTGGTCGCGATGTAGTCTAGCCCCTCAAATGTTGTCTTCAGCTCACTTTCCATTTTTGAATATTCTTTATCCAAGTAGTTGGAAAAAGTTTTTTCGTCCCATTTGCTGTGTGCCGCCTGAACATGTTATCATGCTAACGAGCTGCCTGAAAGCCGGCGACTCCACAGTAGAGACAGGCTGCATGTTTTCAACAACATACCGTGCAATAGCTTTGTTGATCTGTCCCTGGCTAACAGTCCGGTTAAAATCTAGTCGCTGTTGTTTGGCTGGAGGGGCTTGACTCACTTCGAGTGTGTCCACCGACACCGGGTTAGCTTCTAGCTTTGTCGAGGCATGTAGTTTCTGGAGGTGCTTCGACAGATTGGAGTTGCTGTTTATCGCAGTAGATACACAGCTAACAATTTTATGTTATAAGAACGTTTTTGTAACGTTCCCATTAAGTTATAAAAACGTTACTTTTAAATGTTACAAGAACGTTCAAAACGTCCAGTTTTTTAAACGTTGTATTAACGTTTTTTCTTGGTTACAAGAACGTTATACAAAACGTTATTAGAACGTTCAATTCTCTTGTTATATAAACGTTCTTCTAATGTTTTTCTAAGATTATGAAAAACGTTTTTACAAAGTTTTTGTAAGGTAAGCAAAACGTTATTGTAACATTTTATTTCTTAATATACAAATGTTTTTAATTATTATTAATGAAGTTTTACTGGAATTTACTAAATGTTAAGTAACTGTGTAAAATTCACAACAAAATAGTAAAATGGAAAGTTAATACTGAAATATACATTAAGTGGTCAATAAAGTATATGTAAAAATATTGCTTTTTCAGTTATCTTTTTAAACAACATTTTTCCAGTTCAGCAGTCACAAGTGTGGATTTCAATACAATGTGTAATGACTTACCAAGATGGAATTGTATTGTATTTTATTGTATTTACAAAGTAAACAAATTAAATTCAATTTTAAACAATATCATTAGTTTATAACACACAAAACATAAGAACCAACAAATAGCCAACAAATAAGTATAAAGTTTAATATCGTAAAATAAAAGATATAAAAAGAAAAAAAATTGATCTAAAAATAAAACAGGAACGTAGATAGTCAGAAGACAACCATAATAGATATATTTTGTAATTATTTAAAGTCGATGACATCACTCCATGTCTCCCTGAAGCACCGAGCCACTGGACATTTCAGAAGATGTGGGGTGAGACTACATGGAGAAAAAAAGAAAAAAGTGTGAAAATGAAATTGTGGTGAAATGTAGTATAAAAAGCACTGAGATACTAAAGTTTTGGGATAATTACTCATATATTCCTATTTTTGCCACATTTAGAATAATAATAAACTTGTTATATTTTATCTTCAGTGTAGTCACCTTTCCACTAGAATTTGCAGAAATGTTTTCATGCAATTTTATCAAGCAGCTTCTTGAGGTCTCATGCTGATGCATTTTAAACAATATTAAAGGAGTTTTGATCCATTATGTGCTCTTATTGGCTGTTCTTTCATTATTATTCAGTCAAAGTTATCCATTTAAAAAAATGAAAAAAACACGTATGTTTGGGAAATTATATTTTTGTCTACTAAACTAATTTCAAACACCTCAGACCAAAATATTTGAATATAGAACATGATCAAATACAAATTGAATGTATAGCATTTGTAAGCTTTTCTCATTAAATGTCCATTTAAGGTTTATATTTGGATAAATATTTGGATAAAAGCATCTGCTAAATGACTAAATGTTTATTAATAAAATGTATTGTAACTGTACTGGGTACATCTGTTTACATGTTTCAACAGACAAAATAGAATATTATATTGTATAATAAGTAATAACTTGTTTAATGTGCTATACTGACTTAATGTCTTCAGTATAACAGTTTTTTCCTCTCCTTTTTACATTAAACTCATTCTTCATATAATCTTGTTGGTTTGCATTGCTTCAACTATACATTGACAGAACACAGAAAGACACCAGATGAAAGCAGAAAGACTGATCACTGACCTGATCACGTCAGTGTGGTGCAAACTTAAGGGTGTCTGATATCAGCTCTTCAAATACTTTTGCCAAAACCTTTGAATGGGTACGATGACAGGCATCTAAAAAAACCACACAGTTAAATTTAATCCACAATGATTAGTATTTACATTTACATTTTATGCATTTGGCAGACGCTTTTATCCAAAGCGACTTACATTGCATTACACTTTATACATTTATTAATTAACATCCTGTGACATTGACACAAAAAACAGAAGATCTCAACCACTTTTATTTTAAAATCCAACTGAACAATTGCTAACATTGCATTATAAGATATGCTAATTATTTCATTACTCTTTAAAAGCCGAAATATGGATTAAATAAGAAATTAATGAACTTACGAATGATCACACTGCATATCTCCATTCCCTGGAAATTTTTCTTTCCCTTGCGACCTTTAAAGCTGTAATTCGCCCACAGTGCATTGGTTCCAATTTTTCGCATAGATCTTCGGACGGAATCTCCTGGTGTTTTCCCTCCCAGGAGGCTCAGGTATTGAATCTGATCAAAAATGTATTGCCATATTACAGTACACTTACAGGACAAACAAAGAGCAACATTTGAATACTGAGTGGTACAGAAAGGAAAAGAACCATGCATAGTTATTTAAAATACAAAAATACTGCTCACAGCTCAACAAAACACTGTCTGGAAACATCTTGAAGGAGTAAATTGCCAAGCTAAAACCAATATTATTGTTTGTATTTAAAGTAATGCAATGAGTTTATACGTTTTAAGGAGTAAAAACACATTATGTTCCACATACCGTACATTTTTAAGTCTGCTCTATGTTCATATTTTTTCCACATTTTGGAATAATAATAAACTTATATTTTATCTTCAGTGTAGTCACATTTCCACTAAAATTTGCAGAAATTTGCAACTTAGAACACACCAAAAACACAGGAAAACACAACATTGCACGCGTTTTCTCCTTTAAAACCTCTTACCTGGCACAGCCCTTTTTCAGCCTACACATGAAAATGCACTGTTAACACTAAAATGGCTGTAACTCATGAATTCTTTGGAATACAAACCTACAGTTGGTCTCGTTTGAAAGAAGAAAATTTGCAGATTATTTCTGAAAAAATAAATCAGTAAAAAAAAAAAATTGTTGTAGTATTTATTGTAAAAAAACACTATAAAAAGTTTGTTTTTCTTTTATAAAAAAAAACACATGAAAAAAATTACAGATCAGCCCCAAAATTTAAAAAGTCAAAAGTCCCATGTGTCACCAAGTGTTGTATCAAGTTTGGTCTTGATACACCACATTTTGAATTGTCTGAGTCTTTTAGCTGCTGTACCACAAAAATCCACTAGAGGGCCAATATGCATTCCATTGGTTTTACCTCTTGATCTGAAATTTGACCACAACAGACATGCTTTTTTCACTTTTTTTTACTTTTCCAACTAACAGACACAATGAGAAAAAAAATTTTTTGCTTATTTTTTGACACATTCTTGTCATTTGTGAATCAATTATACCTCCTACATAAATTATTTTATAAAACACCAAATAAATCTGTATTCTAGAGTCTCAGACCTTTCCAACGATATATAGTTTGTCATGATTAGATCTGAATTTTCACAAAAATATTGAAGTAAATTTAGGAGTCCCGTAGGCGGGACTGTGACGTGAAATGACATTAAAAAAATGTAAGCACGCTCTTTATAAAATAGAATCAATTACTTATCCTACATAAATTATTTTATAAAACACCAACAAAATCTGTATTCTAGAGTCCTAGACCTTCCCAAAGATATGGAGTTTGTCTTGGTTAGATAAGAATTTTCATCCAATATACTAAAGTAAACGTACATGTCCCACCAGCGGGACGGTGACATTTAGCAGTATATAACTTTCTTTATTCACACTCTTGTCAGTTAGGAATCAATTACTCTTCTTGCATAAATTACTTCATAAAACAGTGATGAAATATTTATTCTAGAGTCTTAGACCGAAGGAATACAGCCCTCTCAAACTTGGAAGAGACAGAATGTCCAGCTTTAAACAGACAAGACATAAGATTACTCTGACTATGTGATTGCCATCATTCAAAAACAGTGTTTTTTTCTACACCTGCCTTGACTTTGAAGTTCAACAGACATCCCTTCCACTGTGTTCCTGACCTCTGTAGGAGTGTCAGCAGATATGTCTGTTTTTTAAAGAACAGTAGAAACAAAAAATATTAAATATAACAACTGCATTTTCTAATTTTTGTAAGCATAATTAAATGTTACATTACCATTAGGAATTTGGACAGAAGAGACCAAAGCTCTTGCAGTGTTGTTGTTGTCAGCTGTGCTTGGGTGTTGCTGTTCTGGGTGTTGCACTGTGGGTAGACCTAAAACAGAGTTCCTGTTAGCTTATCAAGTGGAAAAAGCCCACAAATTCTCTACATGAACCAAAATTTAAAAGAATTCAACCATTTAAACCATTTTGATCATTTACAGGATTTAAACTTTGCCGACTGAACAAAGACAATAAACGTATTAAGCAGTGTTTTCTCACCATTCCAGATTTATAACACACACAGTGTTCAGCACGGTCTCGCGGCTGTCAAAGCATAAATTAAAACCACTGCTCTTGGTGTGTTTTTTTTGACATCTCCGGTAGTGTTCATATGTACATTGCATGCGCTTATTTAGTACATTTGATAGAAATATTTGAAAAACACTTGTATTTAGCCACCCATAATGTCATGGTTCTGCCCTTCTTGTCTTGTGATCTCCTAGAGCCTTGTGGGCAGGGCCATGACAGTGCGCGTCTTTGTTTACGTCTTGTGTGGAGACGCGTGGCTAGTCACGCGCTCTTCAGTCTTTCGTCTTAACCACAGCTCCCGGATACTTCCGCGATCCTGCTCTTCTTGTTATGCTATTAAATCATTGTCTAGTGAGTAGGATTGCGACAGTATCTCGTCCTTTGAGTTTATGTTCTGTGTGGATACACACGGCTCAAGCTGCTAAAAGCTTGATTTGTAAACGCAACATCGTCTGACAAAATCTCTATACATTGACATTAAAGAGCGGCTATATGCGGTGATTTTGACTACATACATCGCACAAAACGAAGTATTTTGACGCTTACGTGAAGAGGCAAGTACATGGAGGAACACATATTGAAAACACGTCACCTTTTAATTCGTTCACTGTCACATGACAGAGGCGCTGCAGCAACGAGAGAGAGAGAAATCCAGTGACAGTGCAGGTAAACCCCAAACGAAAACAGGCAAGACACAATAAATCCAAACATAGAATGGAAAAGGAGTTTAGGTCAAAACTCTGGATAAACAAGTAGCACAAAGGTAACAATCCTGGAGACAAAACACGGCGCGGCACACGGCGACTACAAAAATGACATGAATTCACAACAAGACCGTACAAAGACTGAGACAAAGGAATGTGTATTTTAAGGTGACACGTGATGGGGATCAGGTGCAGGTGATTAGTGAATGACGGGAAACTGGTGCACGGGATTATGGGAATTGGTAACACTTTATAATAATGTCCAGTTGTAAGTGATGTATAAGTGATTAGTTAATGATGAACTACTCATTTACAAAACATTCATATAAGATTAAAGAGTAAATAGCTTCTGTTTTTTAAGGGCCTACACATTTTTTGGAGTGTCCGACAACAGGTTTATGTACTTACGTGGTGTAAAAATACTATTATTTCGTAATAATAAGCCGTTTTTATTACCTTCTTGAATGACTCTCAAATGATTCGTTTTGCGATTCATCGGTCTAATCCCCACCTTTCTGCTAGCGTAGTCTGATGTGATTGGTCAGATGGTCTAGTCTGCTGTGATTGGTTTAGCGCATGTGTTCAAGTTTTCGCGGGCAGGTGGGGACTATTTCTAGATACGTAGCTACACGGAGGTTAAAGATTCGGACAGTTCACGACTCGTTCGCGTGATTCAGAGTCAACTCCCATTTTTACAAGCGAATAACTTTGTTATTCGTTCACCTTCGGATTTACAACTTTGGCAGACTGTTTACTTTCAAACGCATCAACATTACACAATGCATGAAATGTAATGTTTATGATCTTGTGGAATGTACTCTTTAATAAGTAATATGATAACAATTTATGTATGTTTTGTTAATTCAGTTACAAGTCATTTACAGGTGATTAGTTAATGATGAACTAATCATTTACAAAACATGACTATGCATTCATGAAAGATTAGTAAGTGACATGGTAATATTTTTATGTGGTTTGTGGATTCAGTTAAACATGATTTACAAGTAAGTAGATAATGAGGAATTAATCATTAACAGAACATGACTATACGCTCACAAATGATTATTAAACAATATGCTAATGATTTATAAATCTCACGTTAGTTGTCTTAAAAATAGCATATCATGAAATGATCAAACAGATCCTTAGTCATGGTAAATAAATTACTAGCTAATACATTATTAATCACTTAAAAATCATTTAAATATCTACTATTATCTCAATAAACAATTTTTAATCATGTTAAAAAATGATCATCGAACCATTAGAAAATGATCAGTATATACTTTGTTTCATTAAAGTTGTAAGCCTGTCTGTTAAGTTTGTTAAAAAGCACAAAAAACTATACTAAACTATTGTTTTTTAAAGAATAATAAATTATTTGTTGTCAAGTGAATAAATGTGTGTAAATGACTCACAGATGATTCCAGTGTGTTGTGTTAAATCCTTTGTCTAATCACACTTGTGTTCTGTGTGGGGATCAACCCAGTATCACACCGAAGTGTGTAACAGATATGCTGGTCCATAATAAAATGTGTGTCAGTGTCACGCTTGGCCCCCTCTAGGCCTGAAATGACACGCATGTATTAAGGTGGAATAACGTTAGCAGAACGGATAGATTTTTAAAAATGTTTTTATAAATCATAACTTCTACTGGTGTACATTTTTGTGTATGCTTATTACTTTGTGCGCACACTTTCAATGCATTTTAGCACATAAAACCTGACCTGACCCGACCCCTAAACCTAACAGGCACATATGGCTACAGGTGCTATTTTCTTCAAAAAGTGCAATTATTCCCAGCGTTCCAGAGGTCAAAAAACAGCAATCCCCTTCTCTGTCCACCGTAAAACCGGTTCCGTACAATTTCAAATATTGCTGCCAGACCGTCAGCTTCGATTGTGAAATGGCATTGGCTTTTGTGTGTCTCGTGACTGGTTGCATCATCATGTTTTCTTATGTTATGTAACGGCATTGGCTGTCCTGCTCCAGTTGCGTCACATGCTAAACCTGAGCATATACACCACTGCGTGCATTCCTGGAGCACAATCTTCTGTGATTAAAACCATAAAACTTTATTTACTGTGCTAAAACAACCATATTGTTGTACAGCTATAGAAGACTCGGAATGCAACACGACCTGTTTGTAATTTATTTGTACTGTTATTTGCTGTTTTATAATCGTCTTGAGGTGGGTAGGTTTAGGGGTTAAGTACTCAAAAATATTTATGTTATTAGTACAAATAATACATATTTATAAAATCGTTTCAGTTTTACAAGTGCAAAGAACATGCAATGTTCATGCCTAAAGGAGGCAAAGCATGACACTGACACATACTTTCGAGTAAACCAGCGTGTCTATTACAGTTACACATTTTTGCGTGATACCAGGTTGTGGGAATCAAGTGATAATGTGAACCAGCTTTACCTTCTACTTAAGAACACATCAGGTGCACAGCATTAAAATACTCCAAATGTGTCAAAGACTATCTTCTTTCTAAACTACTCATCACTTGTAAATGTGTTACTCATCATTCGTAGATCTTTCTTACCTGTTACAAGTGATCTGTACATGTATACAAGACATTTATAACACTTTCTGAATGTACAAGTGTAAAAAAAAGTATTTCTGCTGTTACAATTAATTCATAGTCATGTTTTGAAAATGATTAGTTCATCATTAACTAATCACCTGTAAACTACTTGTAAGTGAATTAACAAAACATACATAAATTGTTATCATATTACTTATTAATCTTTCATGAATGTTTTGTAAATGATTAGTTCATCATTAAATAATCACTTATGCATCACTTACAATTGGACATTATTATAAAGTGTTACCTGGGAATTGAAGTCCATTAAAAGTCTGGGGATTGAGAACGGTGAATACAGGGAAGCGCTGATGCAGGGGGCGTGGCTGGTGGAGGTGGAGTGTTGGTTACAATTATCAATTTTATTCATCACTGCTATGTTGATTAGATTAGATTAGATTAGATTCAACTTTATTGTCATTACACATGTACAAGTACAAGGCAACGAAATGCAGTTTGGGTCTAACCAGAAGTGCAATAGCAGCAAGTGCAGGATATACAGTGGTTGCATAAGTTACATAAATAAATATACAGAAGTAATTTACAGATGGAAATGTACTATGACCATGATTTACAGATGTCTCTAACTATAGACAGAGATTTACAGATGGATATATACTATGATCATGATATACAGATGGCTATTACTATAAACAGAAATTAACAGATGGATATATACTATGCACATAATATACAGATGTCTATTGCTATAGACAGAGATTTACAGATGGATATATACTATGAACATGATATACAGATGGCTTTTACTATAAACAGAAATTTACAGATGGATATGTATTATGAACATAATGTACAGATGGCTTTTACTATAAACAGAAATTTACAGGTGGCTGTATACAATAAGTTAGGCTATGGTGAGCAGCAGTGCGATAAATATAGAGTAGTGCAAATAAATTATGGACAGAAGCTATCGAAGTAACAGTGCAATGGAAGAAGTTATTGCATATTTCAGTTAAAGTGTAGGAGTGCAAGATGCATAGTAAACAGTAAACAGTCGGTACTGTAATGAACAGTTGGCAGTGCAAATGAGCAGTCTGGTAGTGCAAATGAACATAAATGTTATGTATAGACAGTCCATTAGTGCAAATAACAAGTGAAGACAGGTGTGCAATGAGGGGGGAGAGAAGAGTGTAGTAGTAAATGAGGGGCAGTGGGATCAGTGAGGGGCAGAGTTCAATAAAGAGACAGCTCTGGGAAAAAAGCTGTTCTTTAGTCTGCTGGTCCTGGTCCGGAGGCACCTGAAACGCCTGCCGGAGGGCAGGAGAGAAAACAGTCTGTGAGCGGGATGAGAGGAGTCCTTAAGAATGCTGCGAGCTCGACGCAGACAGCGTTTCCTCTGGATGTCCTCCATGGATGGAAGTGGAGTCCCTGTGATGCGCTGGGCGGTTTTCACCACCCGCTGCAGTGCCTTGCGCTCTGCAACAGAGCAGCTCCCATGCCAGACTGTGACACAGTTGGTCAGGACGCTTTCTATTGCACAGCGATAGAAGTTCACCAGGATAGCCGAGGACAGCCGATTCTTCTTTAGTGTCCTCAGGAAGAAGAGGCGCTGGTGAGCCTTCTTGACCAGGCTGGAGGTGTTGGTAGTCCAGGACAGGTCCTCCGAGATGTGGATCCCCAGGAACTTGAAACTGGAGACACGTTCAACAGCCATCCCATTGATGTTGATGGTGTCATGTGTGCCTCTTGACTCTTTCCTGAAGTCCACAATGAGCTCCTTTGTCTTGGAGGTGTTAAGGAGCAGGTTATTGTTGTTGCACCATGTGGCTAGGTGCTGGATCTCCTTCCTGTAGGCCGTCTCATCGTTGTTGCTGATGAGACCAATCACCGTAGTGTCGTCCGCAAACTTGATGATGGAGTTAGATCCGTTCACAGGCTTGCAGTCGGAGGTGAAGAGGGAGTAGAGGAAGGGGCTTAGCACACAGCCCTGTGGTACACCAGTGTTGAGTGTGATAGTGGTGGAGCAGATGGAGCCTGATCTCACCTGCTGTGGTCTGTTGGTCAGAAAGTCCATAATCCAATTGCATAGGGAGGTGTTAATGCCCAGGTCTTCAAGTTTGGCTATTAACTTGGATGGAATGATAGTGTTGAATGCTGAGCTGAAGTCAACAAACAACATACGTGCATAAGTGTTCTTATTGTCCAGATGTGTGAGCACAGAGTGCAGTGCCATGGAAACTGCATCTTCTGTGCTCCTATTGCTGCGGTAGGCAAACTGATGTGGGTCCAATGTGGATGGCAGAAAGTCCTTCAGGTGTGCCAGGACCAGCCGCTCAAAGCACTTCATGACAATGGGTGTCAGTGCTACAGGACGGTAGTCGTTCAGGCACTTTGGGCTGGAGTGTTTTGGCACTGGCACAATGGAGGTGCATTTAAAGCATGTTGGCACAGCTGCTTGGGCAAGAGACAGGTTGAAGATGTCAGTGAAAACCCCAGCAAGCTGCTCAGCACATGCCCTGAGTACACGTCCAGGGATGTTGTCTGGTCCAGCGGCTTTGTGCGCACTGATCCGGCTCAGTGCATTACAGACGTCTATGGAGGAGAGTGTGATTGGAGGGTGATCAACTGAGGGTTTGAGCTTGGTGGCAGTTTCTCTATTGTCTCTCTCAAAGCGAGCATAAAAGTCATTGAGCTCGTTCAGGAAGAGGACATCAGTGGCTGCGGGGGTGGAGTGGGTGGGTTTGTAATCACTGATGGCCTGGATGCCTTGCCACATGCGTCGAGGGTCGGAGTTGGAAAAGTGCTCCTCTACCTTTAGCTTGTAGCAGTGCTTGGCCTCTTTGATGCCCCTCTTCAGGTTAGCTCTGGATGTGCTGTAGGCTTGTGCATCACCTGATCTGAAGGCAGTATTGCGTGCCTTTAACAGGAGGCGCACCTCCTTGTTCATCCATGGCTTCTGATTTGGGTACGTGATGATCTGTTTCTGAGTTGTGACACTGTCTATGGTGATGTTGATGTAATCCAGTACAGAGGAGGTGTAGCAGTCAATGTCCGTGTGAGAGCCACTGGTGGCCTGAGAAGCAAATGTACTCCAGTCTGTGTGTAGAAACCTTTCCTGGAGTGTGAAATCTGCCCCCACAGGCCACACTTTGATGGTCTTCACTGATGGCTTCACACGATTGATGAGGGGTGAATACTTGGGGGTGAGGAACAAAGAAAGGTGATCTGACTGTCCCAGGTGGGGGAGGGGGGTCGCAACGTAAGCTTCAGCCATGTTTGTGTAAACATGGTCTAAGGTTTTGTTTCCTCTGGTGTGACAGGAAACATGCTGGTGAAATTTGGGGAGAACTGACTTTAAGTTGGAATGATTAAAATCTCCCGCAACAATAAACGCAGATTCCGGGTGAGCAGTCTGTTGTTTACTGATGGCCGCATGAAGTTCTTTCATAGCAAGCTTGGCATCAGCATCCGGGGGAATGTAGGCTGCAGTTATAATGGTGGAAGTGAACTCCCGTGGCAGATAAAACGGTCTACATTTAACCATGAGAAACTCAAGGTTAGCTGAACAATGTTTTCCGACAATAACAGAGTTCGTGCACCAAGCTTTGTTAATGTAAATGCACAATCCACCACCTCTGGTCTTACCGGAGCCATCTAACGTTCTATCCGCCCGGAGTGTGTGGCGTCCTGCTAAATCAATAGCATTGTCCGGTATGCCGCTGTGTAGCCATGTTTCCGTGAAGATCATAACATTACAGTTAAAAAGTCTCTTGCTGTAAGTGATGCTGAGTCGAATCTCCTCCATTTTGTTCACCAGTGACCGAACATTGGCGAGGAAAATGCTGGGTAAAGAGAGCCGGTGCGGTGTTAGCTTTAGCTTAGCTCTTAGTCCTCCGCGCTTCCCCCGCCTTTGTTTACGATCTCGACGCCGCCTGCGAGCACTTCCGCCCGGCCGGGTAGAGTGAGCGGCCTCGGTTGTTCTGGCGATCTCAGGAAAGAGTTGAAGGTTGTCGATAAAACTGTCAGGAAGTCGCAAACCAATATCCAAGAGCTCATGTCGGGTGTACGATGTAAGGGCACAGCTGTTCTGCACGAACAGACCCGAGATGAGCAAGAAAAATACCACAAAATTGCAGAATCTGATGTCCAATATCTGAAGATGTTGATGATTTATTTTTAGTTAAATCAGCAACTGTGTTAAATAAAAACCTCGGGTTGTGCTGTTCTATTAGCGATGAAAAGTAGGCGGATGTAGAAGCTTTTAAGGCTTTCCTGTATGTTAAAACACTATCCTTCTAAGCTAGGCAAAATACCTCTAATTTTGTTTTCTCAAAGCTGCGCTCCATTTTCCAGCCAGCTCTCTTTAGAGCGTGTGTGTGCTCATTACACCACGGCATTGGACTGCTATCTTTTATCTTCTTTAGGCGAAGAGGAGCAACTGTGTTTAGTGTTTCTGAGAAGACAGAGTTAATATTCTCTGTGAGGATATCAAGATCTTCTAAGTTATCACATATGGTAGGGAATGGAGAAAATTCAGGTAGATTATCGAGAAACAAGTTTTTGGTAGTATAAGTTATTGCTCTACCATATTTGTAACATGGAGTTTTATTTGCAGCTATAGGCAGGTGGAACATACACAATAGAAGATAATGATCTGAGATTTTTAATGTCATCCACATTTATACCGTATGACAGTATTAAATTTAAAGTATGATTACGAAGGTAAGTGGGTCCTGTCACATGTTGTCTAACTCCTATGGAATTAAGAAAGCCAGTCCCAAAACATCTATATAATTATCTACAAGGATGTTAAAATCACCAACGACAAGGACAGTACTAATTCTTATAAAAAGTCACCAAATTCTTTGATAAAGTCTGCGTGGTGCCCTGGAGGCCTATATACAGTAGCCACAATAAATTTCACAAATGTTTTGTCATTAACATTACCTAATCACACTTTACAATCATACTTTTAGCATTACTCAAAAGTCTAATTTTAAATGTAATTCTTTTGAAATGATCAACATCACCTGATGTTATATGAAGTAGCATCAGTTCAAAAGAATTACATTTAAAATTTGACTTTTGAGTAATGCTAAAAGTTTGATTGTAAAGTGCAGCAACACCTCCTCCCTCCTGTATAAACACGAGGCTTGTGTTTATAACAGTAATCTTTGCGAATAGACTTTGCAAATTTTTTTAGATATTAAAGTAATATAATCATCTGGTTTTAGCCACTTTTCTGTCAGACAGAGCACATCTATTTTATGATCTGTGATCATGTCATTAACAAAAAGTGCTTTATTATTGAGAGATCTAATATTTAGCAAACCAAGTCATATACATCTTTTAACTGGATTGTATTCATGTTTTATTTGTTTAACGTATTAAATTACTCTCAAAAGAATTGCGCAGTTTTCTGTATTTGCTAGTCCGGGGGACAGACGTCTCTATGTTATGATGTTTTGGAGACAAGGATACTATATGTTGCATATTTTGTCTTTTCGTTACATCAGAACATCCCTTCAGAGTACACTGTTATATTGACAACATGACTAAGCAATTTGACTGTCTTATCCGTACACAAGGACTTGTCATTCTGATGGCACTGACATGTTCATTTGTAACGGTGCAAGTGAACAGGCAGGTGAGCACGCCACAAGGTGATGTAGGTTGGTGAGTAGTTTAATTAACACAGGCACACGGGAATCCAAATAGGTGAATAAACAGGGATACATATAATCCAAACACATGTAGTTCATTCAGGTAGACACAGGCACATGGGAATCCAAACAGGTGAATAAACAGGGGTACTTATAATCCAAACACAGGTAGTTCGTTCATGTAAATATCATCCAAAACAGGTATTCCACACAACATGTAACGCTACAGAAGCGAACAGAATACAACTAGACCGGACGGGGAACAGAACTCAAAGGACAACTTAAATACACACAGCAAAAACAGAACAGGTGCAGACACAAATCAACAACAGGTGATGAGTCCAATCAAGATGGCCGGGTGTCTTTTTTTTAAATTAAAGGTCCAAGAACAGAAAAATCACACAGGGGCAGAACGGGAGTGTTACACATTGACACAGATATTTATTTTTGAGAGATGAACTAAGGATTTTGAGCAAGAGACTGGCTTTTGCAGGTTATCTTTTCGTTACAGTCGGGCAGTCGGGCATGTCGGGCAGTCGTGGCCCAGTGGTTAGAGAGTTGGACTCATGACCAGAAGGTTGCTGGTTCGATTCTCAGGACTGGCGGGTAACGGCTGAGGTGCCCTTGAGCAAGGCACCTAACCCCCACTTGCTTACTATACAAAATGTACAAATGTATAGTACAATACAATGTAAGTCGCTTTGGATAAAAGTGTCTGCCAAATGCATAAATGTAAATGTAATGTAAAATGTTATCCATGGTGTTTTGCTATTTGTACGAATTGTTTTGAGAAATGCACTTACTATTTTGCAAATGTCAAAGATGAATAGAGAAATGTACCAAAGTGACTGAGAAAACTGTAATTGTATAAAATTAATTAAAACTATTCAACTGATATTCATTCTTTGCAGAGGTCTACCGGAGTTGAGTTTAAGCCACCTAAGGTTTGTTATGTTGTTACCGTCTATAGACTGTTCTTCAGTACACTCAAAAAAAATAATTAACAGGATTTCCATCCCAAAAATATGTGTAGATTCTACTTATAAATAAAATTCATAGATTCACATAATACAATAGAATTTAGTTGGTTCAACTCAATTTTATCAAATAGAGTTAAAATGAATGTAACAAGGTTCGTTGTGTAAGGAGGAAAGAGGCAGGGTCGGCAGGTTGAAATCGAAAATAATATTTATTGTTAACACGGGTAAAAACCAAAACATCAAACAAACACAAATAAACAAAGTGCGTCACGGCAACTCTTTCTCTCGTGCACGCCCGTCTCTCTCATGACGCAAGCCCCGTCTGCGCCCTCGGCGGCGCTTTTTGTCTCTCCTCTCACCAATCACTGTAATACAAGACAGCAGGTTAGAAGTCACACCTGACCCACTTACCACCCTCCGTGCTCCGGACTGAAGCTCCTCCCTCCCAGACGGAGCGTGACCACGCCCCCTTGCCACAATGAAATTTACTCATATGTTTAGAGTGATTTTTTTTATTTATTTCTAACTTAAAATAAAATATTGCAAAAGGGACAAATCTGTTTTATATAGCTCTTGATATTTTATTTAAACTTAAAAAACAGACATTGAACACAGATCAAAACCAGTACAAACAGGTAAACTGCACAATTTTTATTTGACAGTGAAGTACACATTTTAACCATTTTTAAGCACATTTCTGGACAGTTGCATATGGAAAATTCATAAAACAGATTTAAAGTAACAATTAAACTGTACAAGACACGGGTAAATTGCACAATTATTTAAAACAGATAGCTTGTGGCAATAACTACAACCTCAGATTAGAATTACAGTTCTAGAAATATCAGTATTGTATTAATTCATTGTCCATAAACATTACTGTGTTTGTGTGTGTGTAACGCCCTGTGGTTAGTGCCTCTGGCCGCCACATGAGGGCGCCTTGTCTTTCTGTGTTTGTGTATGCTATCTGTTCATGGACTTCTATTCCCATCATGCTTTGTTGTCATTAGTGTTTCATCGGTTTCAGCTGTGTATCATTTTCTGTTTGTCTCTCCACCTGTGTATATATAGTCCATGTGGTCAGTTTTCTGGTGTCTTTCGTTCATAGTGTTAGCTTTGTTTTGTTCCTGTTTTTTCGTGTATTCTGGATTGCCTATTGGCTATTATTAAAAGGATTATATGCATTTGGATCCGCTTCTCTGTTTTCCTGCCTGCCTGTCTACAACGTGTGTGCGTGCGTCCGTCCGCGTCCGTCCGTCCATGAGCCTGCCTAAAATGCTGCATTAACAAATACCCGCTGGCCAATTTCAATGAGCATGCACGCATTTCTATATTTCAATAAAAAAAGACATGCACGCATTTCAAACTGGACTTCGCGGCTCTCTGTCTTCCACAAATATAACTTACGAGTGCGAGCAACAGAAGATTGTGAGAAAGCGGCGCATCCTGCGTTTTCCACGAGTTTTATATGTCAATAAACACTAAACAATATACATCTTCTGCAGAGCATTTTACATTCAGTAGAGGGCAATATGACTGTGGCCTATCCAGGCTACTAACAATAGTTTATAATTGGCAAAGTGAAGGCTCAAGAGAATGCAAGAAAGGATGAAGCCTGAATAACAAATGTCTGTCTGTTAAACATATGGTAGAGTAAAAGTGATATTCTGGCAATATCTGTGAATAGCTTGGCTATTCATATTACACAATAGGACTATATGTAAACTCCAAAGCCATGACAAGATGCAGATTTTTTTATTTTCTTATTGTTGCCATTATTTTATTCACTTTGAATTCAAGTGTAAAATGCTCTGCAGTACATTTTGTCATTTTAGAATGCTAAGGTGAAAAGTAACTCCAAAGTAATACAAGTCATGTAACGTAGGTAAAGGATTACTTTTAAATAACAGTAACAAGTAATGTCATGTATTACAGTTTGGATGAAACTTGCACAACACTGATTATTTTTCTTATTAAACAGTAGGTGGACTTTAATCAGTAAATACGCTCTATATCACGTTGGCAAATCCGTTATTGGTCTCCTGTAACGTAGCTTATCTGCTTTTGATGTGGTAACATACGACGTATTTTTTATGTATTAATGCGCTGTTTTTACGTTATTTACAAACAGATAAATATATCTTTCAGCGTATGGTAAAGTCAGTTTGCACAAATGCACATTAAAGACAACTTCAGTTTGCGAGGTTAACTTACACAGTGACGGGAATGCCCCAATGTGCCTGAAGCGTGCATCAACTCTGAGGATGATGAAAGTTGTTGTCTAACTGTCTAGTTTTAAAAAAATATCCACTGTATTCAGTTAATAATGGACATATAACAAGTAAGCTAACATTGCCGTTAACCTCTAAAGGCCCTCGACAACCCATACGTCGCAGATTGCGTAAGTCTGAATTTAAGCAAAGGGAATGGACGTTTCGCATAACTTGCGACTGTGCATTACACATTACAATATACACAACATTAAGCAGTAAAAAAAAGAACACTCACCAAAAACGTATCCAACAGAAAGAGAGCCTGTCGTTACTGGCATGAATCATCTTCTTCGGTTTAATGGCATGTAGCACCAACGTTAAGGTGCATTATCGCCAATACTGTGGAGTGTAGACCAGAATTTACCCCTTAAGTAAAAAAAGAAATATATATATATAATATTTATTCTTCTAAATGATCCTAATCAGCTCTGTACTCTTAAGATAAAGAAATAAACGCTGTAGTCCATAAGTCAATATATTTTTTAAGTTTTAGTTCAAAGATTCCCCCTTTCTTGAAACAATTACCATTATTTCTCGCTCATTAGAATACCTTTGACAATCACAAATAACATGTTCCACTGACTCCTATATTCCACAGTGCTCACATAATCCTGTTGGATGTTTATTTATTATTATTATTATTATTATTATTATTATTATTATTATTATTATTATTATTATTATTATTATTATTATTATTATTATTATTATAGTTTAATTCAGCATAGGAGCAAGAACAAGACTTTGCGAAGCTGAGACGCAACCCCCAAGCATATAAAGCCTAGTTAATGTGGATCAGGTGTGGGGTAATCAGAGCCGCAAGGGTTGCTGGGAAATGTAGTCTGACTAGAACTCCGGTGATGGAGCTCTCGGCTGGCGAGCGGGAGTCTCTAAGACAGCCGTAATCGTAACACCTGTTTTGCTAATCCATCAACCTTTTAATGACCTTTTATCCCCTTATGAGCTGGTATAAATATTATCATGGTGTTCATATTCTTAAGTCTATACAGATTTTCATATATCTCATATACTATATCTTGTCTACTATGAGATGTGAATGATTTCAATGATTTTAATGCTGAACATGAATCTGTACAAAGTAAAACCTTTTTGATTTGAGTCCCCTCTATCTGCTGTAATGCTGTTGCTATTGCCATCATCTCTACTGTGAATACTGATAAATTATCTGATGTTCTCCTATTAACAAAAATGTTCAGTTTGTAGTCTGTGCTCAACGACAGCTTCAATATTTCCAGGTTCTTTCATTAACTCTAGCATATACAAATCTGTAAATATCTCAGGAAACATCCAAGGTGGTGTTGTCGATAACGGTACTGTAGGAATATAACTTTTCTGATTTAAAATAATTTCTCTAGCCTCTTTGGTCACTTTTCCAAGCAAAACACTTCTGTTTAATCCTTTCCTTTTCCCAGCACGGAAGGAGTACCTTTACTTTTGGATGACAGTCTTCTGAATTTACCCAGTAGTATCCTTAATTGCTTTCGCCCGATATATAATGGCATTTCACCAACTTCAACCTGAAGGGCAGCTGTAGGAGTTGTCTTAAAGGCATCACAACAAAGTCTCAGAGCTTGGGCTTGTATCACATCCAGCTTCTTCAAAAAAGTTTTGGCTGCTGAATCATAAACAATACTTCCATAATCTAACACTGATCTAATCAGTGCTATATAAATACTTTTCATTGCAACTCTACTCGCTCCCCACTAGCAATGTCTCCTTGAACTTTAGAAAATACATAATTGTAACACTCCCGTTCTGTCCCTGTTTTCAGTTTGTTTCTGGACTCCATTTCCCAGCATTCACTGCACCTTCACCCGGCCATTTTGATTTTACTCTCACCTGTGTCTCATCTGTGTGTGCACCTGTTCTGTGTTTTGCTGAGTGTATTTAAGTTCCTTTTGAGTTCTGCTCCGCGTCTGGTCTGGTTGTTATTTTCCTCGTCTTGTGGCTGAACTGTTGAATTACTTACCTGAAGACCTGTTTTTTGGAGCACTTACCTGTTTATCTGAAGGTGGAATACTTACCTGAAGACCTGATTGTTTGAATACTTACCTGTTTATCTGTATGTGGAATACTTACCTGGAGACCTGATTGTTTGGAGCACTTACCTGTTTATCTGAAGGTGGAATACTTACCTGAAGACCTGTTTGTTGGAGCACTTAACTGTTTATCTGAAGGTGGAATAATTACCTGAAGACCTGATTGTTTGGAGCACTTACCTGTTTATCTGAAGGTGGAATACTTACCTGAAGACCAGATTGTTTGAATATTTACCTGTTTATCTGTATGTGGAATACTTCCCTGAAGTCCTGATAGTTGGAATATTTACCTGTTTATCTGTATGTGGAATACTTACCTGAAGACCTGATTGTTGGAGCACTTACCTGTTTTTCTTGGCAATAAATCTACCATCCATCATCCCTTGTGACGTCCTCACCTGCCTGTGCACTCATCAGTTCCGTGACAATAATATATAAGAGTTGGACTTATGATGCTGCCCTGGGGCACCATCATAACCATTACTTACCATTTTCTACCATATATTTCCTAGGAAAGACATTCACAATTCCATCTTGAATAAATCTATCAAACACATTTTTTTTTATCCATTTGTAAATTCCTGTAAAAATTCAATTTTATTTATATAGCGCTTTTCACAATGAGTATTGTTGCAAAGCAGCTTTACAGGAGAAAGCAACAGAAAAACATAAGGTGAAAATTATTAAACCTTAAAATAAAAAAAACTGTAATTCCTATAATATCAAGTTTGATCATTAACCCTTCTTTCCAAACCATGTCATATACTTTTTCGTCATCAAAGAAAACTGCCCTCACCGATTCCGTATTAACCTGAGCTTTCTTAATATCAATTTCCAAACATACAATGGAGTCCATAGTTCCTCTCCCTTTCCTGAAGCCACTCTGGTGAGGTGACAGAATCCCTCTACTTTCCAAATAAAAACCTATTCTTTCCGTAATCATTCTTTCCATTATCTTTCCAATATGTGATGTCAATGCTATTGGTCGATAGTTCTTTGGATTTGAGGGGTCTTTTCCTGGCTTTCTAATAGGAATAATCATTGATTCTTTCCATCCATTAGGTAACTTTCCTTTTTCCCAAACTTTATTGTAAAAGCCTAACAGTTTTATAGATGCCAACATACCCAAATGTTTTAAGAAGAATAAGAATAAAAAGGCCCCATACCTCTCCCACAGGTGTTGATCTACCTATTTTATTACAAAACTTCTGCCAGCTTTGTCTTTTTGCATTTCGTATAATTTTCCTAACCTTTGCTTGCATTTGCTTATACTTAATTAAGTTTTGGAAATTATGGGTGGTTCTTAATATTCTTAAAGCTTTATTTCTTTCTTAAACTACTGCACTACACTCATCTGTCCACCAAGGGACCGCCTTCCTCTTCATTTGTCCATTACTTTTAGGAACTGACTCCTTAGCAGCCTCAAGCAATACTGTTTTCAATTTTTTGTCAATCTCCTCAGTATCTTCATTTAAATCTATTTTGTCTATTTCCCTCTCACAAGTAAAGCTAAACAATTCCCAATTAGCACGTTCAAATATCCATTTCCCTATTCTTTTCTCTTGTTGTTTATTTTCCTGTATTAATATTCTACAGAAAACTGGATAATGATCACTTCCCACTGATGTTTCATAGGTTACATCCCATTCACATATCCCTGCTAAATTGTCTCTTATTTCCATCAATTCCTTCAATTTGCATTAACCCATTCAGATCTAATTTCTTACAAGGATTATAATAATTAATAATTATATGTTCTCCTTCCTTCATTAAAATCTCTATGTATTCATGACCCTTTTCTATTCCTATCTCTCTAAATGCAATATATTCTCTAATAAATGTGACACACCCACCCCCTACTCCTTCCCTCCTCTCACATATAAAACAATTATATCCTCCTAGTCTAAAATCTAAATTTGGCCTCAACCATGTCTCCTGGACACAAATAACACTGGGTTTTCTAGAAAGCTCTTTTATGTATTTTTTAAATTCTTGCCCATTAGCCAACAAACTTCTAACATTCCATTGCATCAGGAAGATCATCATTAGTATTGCTTGAGCACTGAGGTCATTTCTCACTTCCTCCCATGTCAGCCCACTAATATTTAAATAATGTACTGCTGCCTTCACAATTATTTGTATTCTTTCCGTTTTAGATTTAACCTCCATTGTGGCATTAACTACCCCTGCAATGAAAATAACTAGTTTCTTTAGGTCAACCATTACTTTTTCCTTATTTAGCTGATCTATTTTTTTGGGGGTTTGACTCTCCACTTTGTTTCTTTAATTTCTTCCTTCTTTTGGATTTACCCTCATCACAGCTTCTGCATATGTCACCTTATTCTGAGTTCTTATCTGTTGTATTTCCCTTTCCCCCCTCATCACTTCACACCCCCCATAAGCCACACTGTGATTCCCCCCCAGTTACATTGTTCATATTCATGATCTTCTCCACACAGCGCATCTCCTTCTGCCTTTACACACATTGGCTGTGTCTCTAAATATTTGGCAGTTGTAACACCTCATTGGCTTTGGAATATATTTGCTAACATTATAACTCAAAAATCCTAATGTCACTTTTTTGGCAGCTGTTCCTCTTCAAACTTAAGAACCACAGACTCACTGTCTTTCCTCACTCCCTCTCGAGTAACTTGTATCCTCCGAGCCCCTTTTAGAATTCCTCCTTTTATGTTTGATTTCATTTCTTCTATTGAGACTCCTACCGGAACTCCCCAAATCACTCCTTTACTCCACCTATTTCCCCTTTCAACACGACTTGTATTTATTACTTTAAATTGTCCTATTTCCTTTATTCTACCAGTCTTCTCCATCTGCTCTTTATTCATACAAATAATCATCAGTTTTCCATCTCTTAAAACCTTTGCCATATGTATATTGCCAATCTGATTTTGATTGGCAATATACTGGACTCATTGATGATATTCCCCTCTCCTCTCCAAATCTCAATATCATTTTAAATTTCCCACCTTCATTATCACTTTCTTCCACTCCACTTTTAATACTTTGATAATGCCTGGTCTCTTTGCTTTAATCCCTTTAAAATTATTTCCTCTTTTCTCCCTCATTCTTACATTTGCTTGACTTGTTTCCATACTATTATCAATATCCACTATATCTGATTCACCCCACTCTGGTCTATGCACAACACAGTTGTGCTTACCCGCCACGGCTTTCTTCTTCTCATTTGACTTTCCCATTCTTGTTATTTTTCCAATTTTCCAACCTCTAGTTGATAAACATATTTTTCCTCCAAGATCATCAGATAAATTTCTGCTATTTTTAAATTTAGAGGTTTTAACCATCTATTTCCGTAAACAAAGTTTTTCTCCTCTTCTAAAATCCCAAACAGGAAGTGCTCTTTATTTACCACGTGTCTGCATGAATCTTTGCAGAGCCCACAGAAGAAAATGGCGTCTGAGCGTGTTTACATGAGCTTGCCCAGCACATACACAAATGGCGCCCCCGTTCATAATAATTAGAACATATTTAGTTGATCTTATTTAAATAAATCTCATAGATGACATTATTAATAATTTTGATGTCAGTCTAAATAAATATAAATGCGTACTGTTCTTAATTAAATATGTTTAAATAAAGTTAACCTATTTTTAATAATAAAGTCATATCTAAGAAGGACTTGAATCATTTTTTTTTTATTGTAGCTGACACTGGGTCGATCACATCTGCACTCTTGAAGTGATGAGAACAGACTGTAGTTTCAGGGTTGATGTTAAAATGTAATACTGTAAATCCATGTGTGTGAAAGCTCGGAAACAGAGTTATACCTCTGGGAAGGTAACTATAAAATGGTACAACGCAAGACTGGAGGAACCAGTCACGTATTTAAACACTGGTGTTCATAACTAAACTCAAGTTTTATATTACATCACATTTACATGTAGTCATTTAGCAGACGCTTTTATCCAAAGCGACTTACAAATGATAGCATAGAACAACACAAGGAAAGCAACTACCACAATATATGAAGGTTTTATTTTCTTTTTTTAAGGATAGAAAAAGTAGAAAATTATATAGAACTCTGTATTAGTGACTCAGGTGTTTTTAGCCGATTCTTAAAAATGGCTACAGAATCTGCAGATCTTGTTGCAACAGGCAGATAATTCCACAGACATGGAACAGATCCAGAGAAGGAGCATGGTAGTGATTTTTTTTCTTTTTGGGATGGCACCATAAGACGTTGATCGTTGGCAGAGCGCAGGGATCTAGAGATTAAGATCAAAGACTAAAGAAGATTAAAGATAGCAGTCCAACACTATGACCAACATGAGCAAGGAGAGCAGCCCAGAAAATGAAGCGCATCTTTAGAAAACTAAATTATTAGGTATAAAAATTGGTATTTAAATAGGTATTTCGCACAGCATGGATAGTGTTTTAACATACAGGAAGGCCTTAAAACCAACCTCTACCAACTTTTCTTCTCTAATAGAACAAAAAACAATATAACCCATCAACATCTTTAGATGCTGGACATCAGCATAGTAATGATACATTTACGAATTTATGAAGTAAAATTGATAATATTAGAGAAATTACAACTATGCAACCACAGGCTACAATAGCAGATCAGACAAGAAATTACAGTTCCCCTAAGGAGAAACTGCAATTATTTTCAACCATAGGTTAGGATGAATTTTCTAAAATCATTAGATCATCTAAATCCACAACATGCATGCTAGATCCTACCTACTAGTTTATTGAAGGAGATACTCCCTGAATATCTGCTTAGTGTTTTCAACTCATCTCTATCATCAGGGTATGTCCCTAAAGCTTATATTTTAGGCCCCTTATCACAAAACCTCAAACTGATAGGGAATTAGTTAACTATAGACCTATATCAAATCTATACCTTTCATTTCTAAAGTACTTGAAAAGGTAGTTTAATCACAGCTATGCTCCTTTCTCCAAATGAATGACATCTGTGAAGAATTAAAGCACATCTCAGCACGTCACAGTACAGATACTGCTTCTGATACGGCGTCCAATTGTGGCTACATCTTGTTACTACTCCTGCATTCAACACCACTGACCACTTTTAAATAGACTTGAAATAAAATTGAGTTGAGAAAAGATGCAAATGTACAAAGACCATCTGCGGTTGAAACCTCTCACAGGTTAGCAGTGCATCACTCACCGAACAACTTTGGTTTGGGTTTCCGGGGTTGGCTAGAGCAGGAAAGAAGCTTTTTGTAACAAGAAAAGCCACTGAAGCAGATAATCACTCAGATAGACAAGACTTTCAAGCATTAGTGGCCTTTTTGGTAAAAATGAATTGCCTGTTCAGGAACTGTGACCAAGTTGGATTTACAGGTAAAGGCGAACTTTGAGCCCAGTGTGTGGACAAAATACACATATGGTGCAAAATCCATTTGTCAGTATTTCTTTAGATTAACCTCTTTTGAAAACCAGTAAGAGTAAAAACCAGCCTGACTTTATACAGTAACTATTTTACAAAGTGGCTAATTTGTATGATGTGAATTACAATTATGTGTGATAAATACAATTATTCAAAGAAAAGCAATACTTAAGTCCTTCCCCTAACCCAAAGTCTAAACCTAACCATTAGAATTGTGAAAGCAGATCATACTAACACGTACAAATGAGATCATATCATTAGTTCCTCATAAAATACAGTAGTTTTCAATTGCCATGAGATTTGAAACATTACATACCATTGTCATTCTCTCAATATACACTATTGCCAAAAGTATTGGGTCACCCTATCTAATTAACAGGTTTGATGACTTTAGTCATTTCCATGAGTACAAATCTTAATGCTGCAAGCATATCCAAGATGGCGGCGCGATCACATCGCGAGGCTCAGGCTCTCTCCAGATTCTGCAATTTTGTGGTATTTTTCTTGCTCATCTCGGGTCTGTTCGTGCAGAACAGCTGTGCATTTACATCGTACACCCGACATGAGCTTTTGGATATTGGTTTGCGACTTCCTGACAGTTTTATCGACAACCTTCAACTCCTTCCTGAGATCGCCAGAACAACCGAGGCCGCTCACTCTACCCGGCCGGGCGGAAGTGCTCGCAGGCGGCGTCGAGATCGTAAACAAAGTCGGGGAAGCGCGGAGGACAAAGAGCTAAGCTAAAGCTAACACCACACCGGCTCTCTTTACCCAGCATTTTCCTCGCCAATGTTCGGTCACTGGTGAACAAAATGGAGGAGATTCGACTCGGCATCACTTACAGCAAAAGACTTTTTAACTGTAATGTTATGATCTTCACGGAAACATGGCTACACAGCGGCATACCGGACAATGCTATTGATTTAGCAGGACGCCACACACTCCGGGCGGATAGAACGTTAGATGGCTCCGGTAAGACCAGAGGTGGTGGATTGTGCATTTACATTAACAAAGCTTGGTGCACGAACTCTGTTATTGTCGGAAAACATTGTTCAGCTAACCTTGAGTTTCTCATGGTTAAATGTAGACTGTTTTATCTGCCACGGGAGTTCACTTCCACCATTATAACTGCAGCCTACATTCCCCCGGATGCTGATGCCAAGCTTGCTATGAAAGAACTTCATGCGGCCATCAGTAAACAACAGGCTGCTCACCCGGAAGCTGCGTTTATTGTTGCGGGAGATTTTAATCATTCAAACTTAAAGTCAGTTCTCCCCAAATTTCACCAGCATGTTTCCTGTCACACCAGAGGAAACAAAACCTTAGACCATGTTTACACAAACATGGCTGAAGCTTACGTTGCGGCCCCCCTCCCCCACCTGGGACAGTCAGATCACCTTTCTTTGTTCCTCACCCCCAAGTATTCACCCCTCATCAATCGTGTGAAGCCATCAGTGAAGACCATCAAAGTGTGGCCTGTGGGGGCAGATTTCACACTCCAGGAAAGGTTTCTACACACAGACTGGAGTACATTTGCTTCTCAGGCCACCAGTGGCTCTCACACGGACATTGACTGCTACACCTCCTCTGTACTGAATTACATCAACACCACCATAGACAATGTTACTACTCAGAAACAGATCATCACGTACCCAAATTAGAAGCCATGGATGAACAAGGAGGTACGCAATATTGCCTTCAGATCAGGTGATGCACAAGCCTACAGCACATCCAGAGCTAACCTGAAGAGGGGCATCAAAGAGGCCGAGCACTTTTCCAACTCCGACCCTCGACGCATGTGGCAAGGCATCCAGGCCATCAGTGATTACAAACCCACCCACTCCACCTCCGCAGCCACTGATGTCCTCTTCCTGAACGAGCTTAATGACTTTTATGCTCGCTTTGAGAGAGACAATAGAGAAACTGCCACCAAGCTCAATCCCTCAGTTGATCACCCTCCAATCACACTCTCCTCCATAGACGTCTGCAATGCACTGAGCCGGATCAGTGCGCACAAAGCCGCTGGACCAGACAACATCACTGGACGCGTACTCAGGGCATGTGCTGAGCAGCTTGCTGGGGTTTTCACTGACATCTTCAACCTGTCTCTTGCCCAAGCAGCTGTGCCAACATGCTTTAAATGCACCTCCATTGTGCCAGTGCCAAAACACTCCAGCCCAAAGTGCCTGAACGACTACCGCCCTGTAGCACTGACACCCATTGTCATGAAGTGCTTTGTGTGGGATGGTCCTGGCCCACCTGAAGGACTTTCTGCCATCCACATTGGACCCACACCAGTTTGCCTACCGCAGCAATAGGAGCACAGAAGATGCAGTTTCCATGGCACTGCACTCTGTGCTCACACATCTGGACAATAAGAACACTTATGCACGTATGTTGTTTGTTGACTTCAGCTCAGCATTCAACACTATCATCCCATCCAAGTTAATAGCCAAACTTGAAGACCTGGGCATTAACACCTCCCTATGCAATTGGATTATGGACTTTCTGACCAACAGACCACAGCAGGTGAGACCACAGCAGGTGAGATCAGGCTCCATCTGCTCCACCACTATCACACTCAACATTGGTGTACCACAGGGCTGTGTGCTAAGCCCCTTCCTCTACTCCCTCTTCACCTCCGACTGCAAGCCTGTGAACGGATCTAACTCCATCATCAAGTTTGAGGATGACACTACAGTGATTGGTCTCATCAGCAACAACGATGAGATGGCCTACAGGGAGGAGATCAAGCACCTAGCCACATGGTGCAACAACAATAACCTGCTCCTTAACACCTCCAAGACAAAGGAGCTCATTGTGGACTTCAGGAAAGAGTCAAGAGGCACACATGACACCATCCACATCAATGGGATGGCTGTTAAACATGTCTCCAGTTTCAAGTTCCTGGGGATCCACATCTCGGAGGACCTGTCCTGGACTACCAACACCCTGAGGACACTAAAGAAGAATCGACTTGTTACTTGCACTACCAGACTGCTCATTTGCACTACCAACTGTTCATTTACAGTACCGACTGTTTACTGTGCATCTTGCACTCCTACACTTTAACTGAATATGCAATAACTTCTTCCATTGCACTGTTACTTAGATAGCTTCTGTCCATAATTTATTTGCACTACTCTATATCCATCGCACTGCTGCTCACCATAGCCTAACTTATTGTATACATCCACCTGTAAATTTCTGTTTATAGGAATAGCCATCTGTACATTATGTTTATAGTACATATCCATCTGTAAATCTCTGCTTTAGTAATAGACATCTGTATATTATGTTCATAGTATATATCCATCTGTTAATTTCTGTCTATAGTAAGAGACATCTGTAAATCATGGTCATAGTACATATCCATCTGTAAATTACTTCTGTAATATTTATTTATGTAACTTATGCAACCACCGTATATCCTGCACTTGCTGCTATTGCACTTCTGGTTAGACCTAAACTGCATTTCGTTGCCTTGTACTTGTACATGTTTAATGACAATAAAGTTGAATCTAATCTAATCTAATCTAATCTAATCATGATATTCTATGGAATTGTTTGCTTTTAATTTAATAGCAACAGTTTGGAAAGGGCCCTTTTCTATTCCACCATGACAATGCCCCTGTGTATGGGACAGGGTTCAGAAAGAAATAATAGATTCAGTCACTGTGGAAGAACTTGACTGGTCTGCATAAAGCCAAGTCCTGAACCCAGCTGAACTTTTGGTGTCATGTTGGTGTCATTTAAAATTTAGACTTGAGCAAAGAACTCATCACCAAACACCAGTGACTTGTGCACAGGAGCTGTCATTTTGGGACAGGAAAGGGGGCTTTTGAAACAGTTTTAAATTGCATTTCTACAAATTGCATTATAAGGAATTTTGTTTCCATCTCTGTTGTAACAGTTTTGGAAGCACCTTTTTTTCTGTTCCAAATGAGCTGTACCCCTGTGTACAAGCCATTGATGTGGAGTGATGAGATTTTGGCTCAAAAACTCCATTTAAAGTCACACCAAATGTGTTCAGCTGGGTTCAGGACTTGGTTTTATGCAAACCAATCAAGTTCTTCCACACTGACTGAATCAATTTTTCTTTCTGAACCTTGTCTCATAGACAGGGGCATTGTCATGTTGGAATAGAAAATACCCCTTTCCAAACTGTTGATATTAAATTAGAAGCATACAGTTCCATAGAATATCATGATATGCTGCAGCATTAAAGCTTCTGGGTGTAGTTTTTAACGGCATCTAGCGATGAGGTTGCAAATTGCAACCAGCTGTTCACTCCACCACTCCACCCCTCCCCCAAGCACTAAGAAATCCGTCCGAGTCCGATATCGTCACGTTTTTGCTTCTTTCCCAAAAGAGATAACGTATTTACGAAATGCACTCTGTAGAGAATTTTGTCCGTTTAGGGATACTGTAGTCACAACATGGAGAATTCTATGTAAGGTGAGCCTGCAGTGTATGTAGATAAAAATAGCTTCTAAAGTAATAAAAACATAACGCTTCATTATGTAAGGTTTGTGTACACCTCTGAACACATAGTTATGTATATTATATTGCATTTCTGTTAATAGTGTCATGGTTAGGATAGAGGACCCAAATGCAGAGACAGCGGAACGGGGGAACAAAGACTTTTATTATATAAAAAAACAGAAACAAAAGACCCACGGTGGGGCAAACCGAACAGAAATGACAAGAACCAAAACACACTGAGTAAAAACGGCAAAACAAAACGAGACTCCAAAAACTAGAACAAAGACTATACAACACGTAGCTAAGACAGAACAGGGCAAGGGCAAAACTCACGGGAATGTACACGACAGGACACAAGGTTTCACAAAGATTTACAAAACGAACCAGCACGGGACAATTAACACGAGGGCCTTAAATAGGGACACTAACAAGGGATAATTACACAGGGTGCAAGTGTGAGGATGCAGGATTGCGGAAGTATCCGGGGGGCATGGTCATGACGCAAGACCGGAGAGCGCGTGATGTAGGCAATCTCCACCCAGGCCACGCGCTTCCACGAATAACAAACACGAGACATGGTACTGTCATGGCCCCGCCCACAAGGCTCTAAGAGATCGCCTGACAAGAAGGGCAGACTGACAAATAGAGCCTCCAAAAAAAAACTACACACTGGACCTTTAAGATTTCTACTCATGGAAATAACTAAAGTCATCAAACCTGTTTATTAGATAGGGTGACCCAATACTTTTGGCAATATAGTGTACATCTACTATTGAAAAATGACAAACAATGATTAACAATAAAGTACATTAAAAAGTATGGTAACACTTTACTTGAAGGGGTGTTCATAAGAGTAACATGACACCTTCATAATCATGACATGACACATGTGTCATGAATATGAAAGAGGTTTTATGCATGTTTATGACGACTGTCAATACTCTGTCAAATAGTATCATGACGGCATCATGAATGTGTTTCTTGATCTCAACTACAGTGATGCAAGTTGAATCTGCCATTAAAATGTCATTAAGTGTCAATACTCTGTCAAATAGTTTCATGACGGCATAATATAACATTTTAATGTAATGTTAATTATGACAGGGTTAGGGTTAGGGTAATGCTGTCTTGGTAATGTGAAGTTGTCATGACAAAGACACTGACATGTTATGATGTGTTGCTTTATATCAAGTTGTCATAACAAAGACATCGTAAACAATGTCATCTTTGCATTAATAATGACATAAATAAGAGAATGACACTTAATGACAGTTGTTATGAACATGCATAAAATCTCCTTCATATTCCTGACATGTGTAATGTCATGATTATGAAGGTGTCATGTTAGTCTTATGAACACCCCTTAAAGTAAAGTGTTACCAAAAGTACTTTACATTTAATTAATTATTTTTTTATCAAGCGACTAGTGTCCAAATAAACCTTAAAGTTTGAGTTTTGTTACCTCAAAAAAAGTCTTCACTTAATTTTAGAATATTATAGCATTAAACAATAAAGGTTGCATTTTATATTGAGGTACACAAATTCATTTAACTACTTGCTTATTAACATGCATATTGGTTGTATATTAGTATGTATAAAGCACATATTAAAGCATTATTCTGTATTACCTTATTCTACATCCCTTAATCCTACCCAATACCTAAACCTAAAAACTACACTAAAAGCAGTAATCAGGAGTTTATTGAGGCAAAAGTCAAAGTTAAGAGTTAGTTAATATTGAGAATTGGTCCCTATTCTACAGTGTGACCGCAACAAAATATTACACTTATTTTTTTTATTTCATAGCATTAAACAACCAAATATCAAAGTAGCAATCACACTTTTATGAGCAAAATATTTCATAAAAACAAAAGATGTTGTGACAAGTAAACAAAATCTAGCATGATAGTTTGTGCTGTAAATCACTTGGTAAATGTAAAATCTTAATGGCATTTTATGAACTGCACAACTATACTGAATTGAAATATTTGTATATATATATTTGTTCATATTTGCATCTTTTCTCCAAAAATCTAATTGTTGATTAGTGTGAGCTTTTACATCAAATTGGGCTCCAGATACCCACACAATAAAACCTTTCACGAGTAACATTAATAGGGTAATGTCTGCACTGTGGCATTTTATTGTTCAACATCTACAAGCTATAGCCAAACGGAAGCATCGGTCTCACAAGCAAGAGGAGGCTCCCTTTTACGCAACCCCAATGCACCCCCACCCCTTCCTCATTCACTTTTTGTTGTGGAATCGTCCTCGGCCCTGCAAATGGGACATCTGCCGGAAGCAGGTCACCCACAGTGGGATATGCATTGCCTTGCACAGGCCCCTGCAGTTCTGAGGAGTGAAGCCACAGCTCAGACCTGCAGCAGGGTTCCTGGTCAAGGCAGGTTGCCTGCAGACATCTGATAGCAGCCATCGGAACCTTTGCAGTAGACAGACAGAGTCTGGTAACACAGAGACGGTAAACCAGAGCCTATTTCTGTTGTATCTTGGCTTGTGGCAGATGTGTGGGTGGTTCATCTGCTTTTTTCCAGTATTAAACATTTTTTATTCATGTTCTATGCATGTCAGGTGCTTTAACAGTCATTCTCAAATCCTCAGACAACTGTTTATTGGAAATCAATGATCCAAACAACTTATCAAAAAATTATCAGGTATAAACTCAGGCTGCTACGGCGCTTTTCCCAGAGAGATAAATATTTAAACTTGAATCTTAAACCATTTAATATACAAATATACAAATATATACAAATATATATATATATATATATATATATATATATATATATATAAATATAAATAAATGCTGATATATTATGATCAGTCAAGGTGTATTGTCCTGTCTTTGTATGTAATTAATAAATATGGTCTGTTTGTTTTTTGAGTGCTTTATAAACAATCTTGCTGAAAGTGAAAAAAAATCACCTTTTAATATCTTTAACTTGACTCAGCATATTGAATATGTTTTTTCACTTTTACCAGTAGCACATTATTAGGAAGCTGTAAACAACAATAAGGGCAGCAATGTTTAATTTATTAAACAGACTGTGCCAGTACAGCTGCCAGTTCAAACCACTGGATATCCGCTGGAAGTCTATTCAGTCTTCCCTAAACCCTATGTGGTCGCCCTGCGGTCAAAATATAAAGACGACCGCTCAGTCTAGGACAACATTTTCTTCATTTGTTGTGGTCAGAAAAATTTTGTGGGCTTTGACATAGAACAGACTAGAACACCTATGCTATTTGTAGGATCACTTGAGGTTTCTAAAACCAGTTCAGAAAAAGCATCTACTAATAATTTTAAATAATCTCTTGCAAAGAATAGCTACCCTTTTTGAGTATAGATGAAATGGTTTAGAATAAGATCAAACCATCAACTGGTAATGTGCAGAACAATATTAATTTACTTTTACAAAATTAAGTTTTCAATCAGATCTATATACTATGATACTTGTATAGTGTATCATCTATTGATATGGAAATTGAATTGTGACTAATAAAAGATGAAAATGTTATACTTTTAATTATACTTAAATTAAGTTAAGATTGCCAAACTTTACCTACAACACTGTACACTCTGGGTTTTTCCGCATCTTGGGATGCTTGTAACAGTTCCCATGTATACTAGACACTTCAAGATTCAAGATTCAAGATTTTTATTCGTCACATACACAGTTATATAGAGGATATACAACTAGTAGTGAAATGTAGGTCAGATCAGCTCCAAAGATAGTGCAATTATATAAAATACTAAACAATTTAAACAAAATACAAATATAAATAATCTAGGTATGAGGATAATATAGGTAAATAAAAGATCAACGAGAAACAATGCAGATTTATTTGTACAGCCTTCTTTGCTCATACTTAACAAGGGTGCCATTATTGGTGGAGGGCACTGTAAATATGAACTGAAAACGTTTTGTAAAGAAAAGCACCTACAAAATAAATGTACATAGGCAAAATATTTTCATTTAAATTAAAATAAATTCAGTGTGTCTTAGTAATGATATACCAAATGCAGTATGTAATGAAATATTTTAGTGGAACCATATAGTAATAATAATAATAACTTTATTTTTATATAGCGCCTTTATTTTTCGACATACTGCCTTCATTGAGCACAGGTTGTCGTTATACCAAGGAGCAGAACGAGAGAAAGTTACTTTGCGGGACTTCAATGGAGCAAAAGAGTCCAAATTTGAGGCAAGTGTAGAATTCAAGTGTAGAATCTGATCATCCAGTGACCCTGATGAAAATCCATGGAGTGAGGAAACAACAGAGTCTGCAAATACTGTAGGATTAATTGATTTCCATTTGCGAAACTTAACAGTACGTACAGATGATGTGCAAGAAGGAGCTAAATCCAAATTAAAAAAGATTGCCAAATGGTCAGATAGCCCAAGATCAACAGAAGACAGCTGAGACACAAATAAATAATTTGCAACAAAGATCCAAAGTGAAGCCCTTGTTGTGTGTTTGGCCATTATTTAACTGTGAAAGATTAAAACAGTCAAGCAAAAATAAAAAATCCTTTGCCATCACACAGTATGTATATTAAAATCCCCCAAAATAAGGATTCTCTTAAATTTAAAACACAGCATTGATAACAAGTCAGCAAACTCACTCATAAAAGCTTCATTTGCCTTTGGCGGTTGATAGACAGTAACAATGATTGATCCTTTAGTAGTTATAGTCATAATTTTCTTATGATATCCAACATGAAAAATAACCTTAAACAATATCCCACCTATTCAGACTTACATGGACAAGTGTGATTTAAGTTGTGACAAACTGAAAATTACTTTATCCTATAACTTAAATTATTACTACCATTCTGCAGCACAAGGGGGAGAAAATGTAAAGATTTCTCCAATTTCTAATCTACTGCAGTGACTTTCACACCTATACTCAGTTACAGATTGATGTTTCAGAGAACCTTAATAGAAAATGCTGCCTTAATGTGTGGATATGCTGTATTTAAATTTGGTACTAATG
This sequence comes from Oreonectes daqikongensis, assembly GCA_026939265.1. Taxonomy (NCBI): domain Eukaryota; kingdom Metazoa; phylum Chordata; class Actinopteri; order Cypriniformes; family Nemacheilidae; genus Oreonectes; species Oreonectes daqikongensis. Next base: position 3,794,029 of record JAOTQM010000041.1, on the reverse strand, counting down.
CAAGATAACTGATAACTACAAGATAATATAATAATATTTAGTATTTTTTATATTTCAGTGTGTAAAATTCCATTGCTATGTATTAGAATGCTGTACACGCTTTTGCAATGTGTAGTTCATGTGCAACAAATTCTTATAGTATGTTTCTTAATTGATTTGCAATTGTCAATTTAATAAACATATAATTCACAGATTATCTGCCTGGCTCAATTTCAATAAAACTTTTATGGCATGATTCACAGTTTTGCTATGCAGATAAATGATGTGATTGCACAAAAATGTTAAAAGAAGTTCTCTAATTGGCTACATACAGTTCCTTCCTTCCTTGAGTGATGAATTTAGAAAAAAAAAAACATTTATGAGGAACAATAATAGACACAGAATAGTGTGTGAGGTTTGTTTATCAACAGCACATCAGAATCAGAATCAGAAGGAGCTTTATTGCCAAGTGTGCTTACACACACAAGGAATTTGTCTTAGTGTCAGAGGCTTCCAGTGCACATACATGTTAAAAAAAAGTGACAAGGTACAGGTAACAAAAAGTAAGTAAAACGTAAGTAAAAATAAAAATAAATACACATTACACATTTGACAAAATGACAATATACAGTATACTGTATGTACAGATGTGCTATATACAAATTATATACCGTTATATACAAAAATTATGCAGGGGAATGTTTTATTGCACAGTGGGAGGACATTTAACTGTTCATGAGGTAGATGGCCTGAGGAAAGAAACTGTTCCTATGTTTGGTTGTTTTGGTGCTCAGTGCTCTGTAGCACCGGCCAGACGGCAGCAGATCAAAGAGGAAATGTGCTGGGTGTGAGGTGTCCAGAGTGATTTTGCGAGCCCTTTTTCTCACTCTGGATAAGTACAGTTCCTGGAGAGTGGGGAGGGTTGTGCCAATAATTCGTTCAGCAGTCCAGACTATCCGCTGCAGTCTTCCGAGGTCAGTTTTGGCAGCTGAGCCGAACCATACAGTTATGTAAGTGCAGAGGATGGATTCAATGACAGCTGAGTAGAACTGTATGAGCAGCTCCTGTGGCAGATTGAACTTCCTCAGCTGGCGAAGAAAGTACAGCCTCTGCTGGGCCTTTCTGACAATGGAGTCAATGTGAGTGTCCCACCTCAAGTCCTGAGAGATGGTGGTGCCCAGGAACCTGAATGACTCTACTGCAGCCACAGTGCTGTTCATGATGGTAAGTGGGGGAAGTGCAGGGTGGTTTCTCCTAAAGTCCACTATAATCTCCACTGTTTTGAGCGTGTTCAGCTCCAAGTTGTTATGACTGCACCAGACAGCCAGCTGCTCAACCTCGCTTCTGTAAGCAGACTCGTCACCGTCCTGGATGAGACCAATTACTGTAGTGTCGTCTGCGAACTTCAGGAGCTTGACAGAGGGGTCAGTAGAGGTGCAGTCATTGGTGTACAGGGAGAAGAGAAGTGGAGAGAGCACACATCTCTGAGGGGCACCAGTGCTGATGGTACGGCTGTTGGATGTGAATTTACCAACTATAATAGCTGTTGCCTGTCTGTCAGAAAGCTGGTGATCCACTGACAGACAGCGCTAGGAACGGAGAGCTGGGCTAGTTTGGTCTGGAGGAGTGTTGGGACAATGGTGTTGAAGGCTGAACTGAAGTCCACAAACAGGATCCTCACATAGTTCCCTGGTCTGTCCAGATGTTGTAGGGTATAATGCAGTCCCATGTTGACTGCATCATCTACAGACCTGCTTGCTCTGTAAGCAAACTGCAGGGAGTCCAGTAAGGGTCCAGTGATGTCCTTCAAATAAGCCAACATCAGTCTTTCGAATGACTTCATGGCCACAGATGTTAGGGCAACAGGTCTGTAATCGTTAAGTCCTGTGATTTTGGATTTCTTTGGGATGGGGATGATGGTGGAGCATTTGAAGCAGGAGGGGACTTTGCACAGCTCCAATGATCTGTTGAAGATCTGTGAAAAAATGTAGGCCAGCTGGTCAGCACAGGTTTTCAGACAGGCTGGTGAAACACCATCTGGGCCTGGTGCTTTACTTCTCTTTTGTTTTCTAAAGACCTGACGCACATCATCTTCACTGATCTGAAGTACAGGAGGGGAGGAGAATGGGGTTGCTGGAGGTGTTGATGGCTGTGTAGACAGGTAGTCGTTGTGGGGTGTGAGCCCGGGGGTTTCAAATCTACAATAAAACTCATTGAGGTCTTCAGCAAGTTGTTGTTTTGCCTCAGTGCTGGGGGATGGTGTCTTGTAGTTTGTGATGTCTTTTAAGCCTTTCCACACTGAGGCAGGGTCGTTGGCAGAGAACTGGTTTTCTAGCTTTTTAGCATAGCTCTTCTTAGACACTCTAATCTCCTTGGTCAGTGTGTTCTTGGCCCGATTGTACAAGATCCTGTCCCCACTGCTGTAGGCATCCTCTTTGGCTTGGCAAAGCTGTCTGAGTTTTGGTGTGAACCATGGTTTGTCGTTGTTGTATGTTAAATATGTCCTGGTAGGAATGCACATGTCCTCACAGAAACTAATGTATGATGTTACAGTCTCTGTGAGCTCATCCAGATCAGTGGCAGCAGCTTCAAAAACACTCCAGTCAGTGCAGTCGAAGCAGGCTTTTAAGGCCCGCTCTGCTTCGTCGGTCCATCTCTTTATCCTCCTTACTACTGGCTTAGCAGATTTAAGTTTTTGCCTGTATGTTGGGAGAAGATGAACCAGGCAGTGATCAGAGAGTCCTAAAGCTGCTCTTGGGAGAGAGCGATAAGCATCCTTTATTGTGGTATAGCAGTGGTCCAAAATATTATTGTCTCTGGTGGGGCATGTAATATGTTGTTTGAATTTTGTCAGTTCACATGTAAGTTTTGCTTTGTTAAAGTCACCGAGAATGATTATAGCTGAGTCCGGGTGTTGTTGTTCTGTGTCTGCGATCTCGTCAGCCAGCTGTTGTAGCGCTGTGCTTACGTGAGCTTGCGGTGGAATGTAAACACTTACAGGAAAACTCTCGCGGTGAGTAGAACGGTTTACAGTTAATGAAGAGTTCTTCTACATCGGGACAGCACATCTTCTTTAACGCTGTTACATCTGTACACCACTTTTTGTTGATGTAAAAACATGTCCCTCCACCACGCAATTTCTCTGTTGATTCCGTGTTGCGATCCGCTCTTAACAGCTGGAAGCCCGGCAGATGTAGTGCATTGTCTGGGATGGCTTCATTTAGCCAGGTTTCCATGAAACACAGAGCAGCAGAATTGGAAAAGTCCTTATTATTCCGTGAAAGAATATAATATGACATAATATGATCAATAGAAAATATGCAATGGTTAATTATATGGTTAAATGCTTATTAAACCTTACTACATTTGTATAGTTTGTTTTACAAAAAGGTTTATTCCTGGAGAGCAGCAAGCATCGTAAAAGGCGTATTACGAATTACTTGTCAGAAAGTCATGTATAATTTGAAATTCTTTTCTACTTTCTACTTTCTGCATAGTTTTATAATTTGTGTACATAAACTTTGTGATATAGTGGATATTTTTCTTTATTTCTGTAATTATTTACAATTGTAGTGGTATTAAGAATTCTTTCCCTGATCTTATGTTGTATGTATGTATATTTCCAGTTCATTATTAAAAAAGAATTTTAAAAAAGTATAGTTTGACATTGACTTGCACATGCCAGTCTCCATCCATGCATACGGCTGTAAAAGATGGCATTGCCATTCACTTACCTTTTTGGGCTGAGGAACCTAAGAGACTTTTCCCAGCTCGCTGCAGTGGGTGGCAAAGCATTGTGGCATTGGGACGTTGTGTTGAGAGACAGACTGAGGTCCTATACAACACCCCAGGGTGCTAAGCCGCATCACAAGCTCAAGCAGAGCGACACTGACTGGCTTCGTGAGTCACCAGTGAGCACTACCGCGAGACTGGGGAAGAGCTGCATGGAGCGTAATTTGCCAGCCCTAGTCTGAGACGGGGCAAGACCACCGGGGGGAGCTCACAGGTTACTCGGCTGGGGAACCAAGAGAGATGTGCAGTAGCGGTGTTAACCACCATGCAAACTACAAATGTGTATGGACCTGCAAGCTTGGGGTCCCCTAGTGGCCACAAGCGGTTAAATCATTTGATGTTTTTGACATCTGATCGGCCTGTTCAAATGTACAGTTGAAAAACGTCTCTGTAACCTCTGTTCCCTGATGGAGGAAACGAGACGTTGTGTCGACACATGGGGTTTGTAAATGTAAATGTTTGAACTTGAAAACCTATCTCTTCTGAGAGGAATTTAAAAAAGACAATGAACTTGGCAAATGGCAACCGCATGCCAGTCTCCGCCCGGACTCCCGGGTATAAAAGGAGGACGGCATGCCCATTCATCTTTGTGCTGAGGAACCAAAAGGGCTACTCCCGATCGCTGCAGCAGATGGCCAATCGTTTCAGAGGTTACAGTCGTAACTGAGATGTTCCCTTTCTGTCGGCCACTTCGACGTTGTGTTGACAGACAAAACGCCACAGTGCTAGGCCGTGTCACGACTTTCAGCGGAGCAACACTGACTGGCCTGGGCGTGTCACAGCACGCTACGGAGACCACGTCCCGCCGCAAGGGGTAACATGTGGCGATGCCAATGGGGAAGAGCTACATGGGAATAGGCATGAGAGCCCCACGAAGCAGTGGAGTTCACTGGGGAACAAGAGTGAGAATACATCACACAGGACATCCCAGCTTGGAGAGTCACTATGTATGGAGCACTAGCTCAGGTAGAGGGGTCCATCTGGATAGGGGTGACTCGACCAATACCTGGCTTGAGGTAAGGCTGTTTCACCCAGTCCGTCGCCAGTAAAAGTGCTTAGTGATGGATGAGGTGCCTAGGCTTTGCCTGCAGGGGAAGTCCGAAGGCTAGATAGCACACTGACTCACCATGAGAGGGGAGAAGGTGCTTCCGCAGGCGCTGGTCTCACCTGTTACTACCGTGCAAGACGCGAGCTGACACTGGGTCCATGCAGAGGTTGTAGAGCCTCGCAAAGGTGTTGGGCGTAGGCCAACCTGCAGCTCTGCAGTATAGGGCGCAACTAGCAGCACTTGATGCCCCTCATCCCTGACCTTGCATAGCAGGGAGTACCAAAGCAGGCAATGGGTGGTGTCCGGGAAGGCAAACAGGTCCACCTGTGCCTGGCCGAACTGCACCCAAATGAGCTGGACAACCTCGGAGTGGAGTTGCCACTCTCCGTGAAGCAAGGGCTGACGAGAAAGCATGTCAGCTGTCTGGTTCAGGTCGCCTGGGATGTAGGTGGCACGTAGGGACTTCAGCACCTGCTGACTCCATAGGAGGAGGTGGCGGGCAAGTTGCGACATCTGCCGTGAGCGAATGTCACCTTGATGGTTGATGTACGCTATGTCAGAAGTGCTGTCCGAGCGGATCAGCTGTATTATCAATCTGAGTTTGCCTTGCCCTTGTTGTTCTGTTTGCTGGTGTTTGACCTTGCCTGTTTGACTACGCATTGCTCATTAAAGAACTGCAAATGGATCCTCAGCCTGTTGGAGCATCATTACAGAAGACTTCGCCACACAGCGATCCAGCAGCCATCACGCGCTTTCTGCTCAAGCGCATCAGCTCGCCGTGCATCAACAACAGCTTCATCATCTCACGACAGGATCTGCTTCTACCTCATTCACTCACATCATCACTCTATCATTCTCGGTTTGCCCTGGCTACAGCAACACAACCCACTCATCTCCTGGAGAGAGGGCCAAATAGTTCAATGGGACAACCTCTGCCACTCCCGATGTCTTTCATCCGTCAATCCTCTGCAAGTTCACACCACTACCATAACTCAAGAAAATACCACCATGCCAACTCTGCCTACTGTCTACGTGGATTTAACGGAGGCCTTCAGCAAACAAAAGGCTTCTCAATTACCCCCTCATCGTGCCAACGACTGTTCCATTGAATTACTCCCGGGCACCACACCACCCAAAGGACGCATCTTTCCCTTATCTCAACCTGAATCTGACGCCGTGTAAGGATACATTCAGGAGGAGCTGGCTAAGGGATTTATTCGTCAATCTGTCTCTCCTGCTTTATCTGGGTTTTTCTTTGTTAAGAAGAAGGATGGTAGCCTTCGTCCATGCATTGACTATCGGGGTCTCAACGAGATCACAGTGAAATTCAGGTACCCATTACCTCTCGTGCCCTCAACATCCGTTCACAGTACTCACCGACCACAAGAATCTCAAATACCTCAGATCAGCCAAGAGAATGAATCATAGACAAGCCAGATGGGCCATGTTTTTCACCAGATTCAATTTCACGGTAACGTACAGACCAGGGTTAAAGAACACAAAGGCAGACGCACTCTCTCGCTTAAATGATGAAGTGAATTATCCCAAGTCCATGGAAAGTATTATCCCAGAGACATGCATTCTCACTCCGATCCAATGGGACATCATGACAGAGGTTGAACAGACCAACACTCACTCCCCCCCCGCCCCACCTACAGAATGCCCACGTGAAAGGACCTTCGTGGCAGATCCATTACGCAAGAAACTTCTCAAACAGCTTCACATATCTCCCAGTACGGGTCACTTCTTTACCGATCTCCCCAAGTTTAATGGTAACACAGATATTCTTACAGTAGTGGATCATTTTTTGAAGGCCTGCCATTTTATTCCCATACCCAAACTCCCTACGGCCTTTGAGACAGCGGAGGCTCTATGCAATTATGTGTTCAGACTGTATGGCTTGCCTGAGGATATCGTTTCGGAGCGGGGTCCTCAATTCACCTCCAAAGTTTGGTCCGCCTTTTTCAAACAACTCAACATTAACATTAGTCTCACCTCAGGCTATCACCCAGAATCCAACGGACAAACTGAAAGGCTCAACCAGGAGCTCACCCGCTTCCTCCGCTCATACTTCCATCAGAACCCAGCTGACTGAAACAGGTACCTCATGTGGGCCGAATATGCCCAAAATTCTCTTATAAACCACCCACTGGATTGACTCCATTCAAATGTATCTTGGGATTTAAACCAACCAACCTTCTTCTCCAGTTTTATTAGCTACTGATGTTTCCTCATTGTACTTCACAAGGTCCAGTATGACTACATTTTATTAGACTTAATTAGATTTTATTTTGTTTGTTTGCTATCTATATGTACATATATATGGGGTTCCGTCTGTGCTTTACACAAATTTGTTTATATTTGTTAAAGTTAAGGTTGTATGTGGTGAGGCGGGCGTGGCCACGCTCCGGCTGGGAGAGAGGAGCTTCAGTCCGAAGCACGGAGGGTGGTGAGTATGCCAGGTGTGGACTTTAACCTGCTGTCTCTCGCTACAGTGATTGGCGAGAAGAAGTTTAAAAGACGCCATCAAGGGCGGAGAAAGTCACATGCACCAGGGAAATGCCTACACACACGCAGGGGCGTGTGAGAAGATCGAGTTTGTTTATTTCTGTTTGGTTGGCGTTTTGGAGGCCGTTTTCTTTATTCATTATTAAATTCTTTGGATTTTACATCGCCGACTCTGTCTCTTTCCTCCCACCTCAACGAATCTTATTACACTGGTGCCGAAACCCGGGAGGAAAGAGGAAGCCGCTACCGTCATGCAGTCTACGCCAGGGTCGCCGTTTGCGGAGGTCATTCAGGCACTCGTGGAACATCACTGGGCCACGATGGAGCAGGAGAGGAGGTTCGAGACTCTCCTGCGGGCCCAGACTGAGGACCGCAAGATTTTCCGGAGCTGGTTGGTGTCCGGACGACAGCAGGCGGATGCTGCATTGACGACCCGCAGGCATTCTTGGAGCTCTTCGAGAGGTCCGCGCTACTGACAGGGGAGGCCCAGCTCGTGGCGCAACAACTGCCAGCCGTGAACCTCTGCAACTACATCGACCTCCGGAGAGCTATTATCCAGTGGGTCGGTCGCACACCTGAGCAGCAGCGGCAGCGTTCCCTGGGTGGTCCCTGGAACTGGGGAAGGGCGACCAGCCGTTCGCCTGGGCGCAGCAGCTCCGGGACGCCGCCCGCAAACGGCTACTGGACAAGACCAGCGACGGCGAATTCCGGAGGACCAGATGGCAGCGTGCGTCGGGGTCGGCAAACCCCATTCTCTTTTTTTTATTCTACCCCTTCTGTTGTTTCTCCCGTGTGTCTTCAGTGTCTGATGGACCGTGTTCTCCAACCCATATGCCGAGAGCGGTCCCGTGAGACAACACTTGAGAGCGGTCCTGAATTCGCTGAGAGCGGCAGGTCTCACGGCTAACTGGAAGAAGTGTGCGATTGAGCGGGTGGAGGTAAGGTATCTGGGCTTCCACTTGGATTACGGCAGCGATTGCAGCCTCTCCGAGACCCAAGACCAAAAAGGAGGGGAGGCAGTTTTTAGGGCTGGCTGGCTGGCTATTACAAGAGGTTTGTCTCCGATTATTCGACGCTCACCAGCCCGTTGACTGACCTCACTAAAAAGGACGCGCCAGATGCCGTCCAGTAGACGGAGCCGTGCCAGCAGGCTTTCACCCAGGTAAAGGCTGCCTTATGCGGTGGCCCTCTATTGCACGCTCCAGACTTTAATCTTCCCTTTTTGTTACAGACAGACGCATCGGACAGGGGTCTGGGGCTGTCCTGTCCCAGGAGGTAGAGGGTGACGAGCGGCCGGTGCTGTACATCAGTCACAAGCTCTCACAGAGAGAGACAATATACAGCACCATTGAGAAGGAGTGTTTGGCGATCCGGTGGGCCATCCTCACCCTCCGTTACTATCTCCTGGGCCGGGAGTTCACACTCCGTTTGGACCACGCACCCCTCCAATGGCTCCACCGCATGAAAGATACCAACGCGCGGATCACCCATTGGTATTTAGCTCTTCAGCCCTTCAAGTTCCAGGTGGTCCACAGACCGGGGACACAGATGGCTGTGGCTGACTTTCTCTCCAGGAGGGGGGGAAGCTGCAGGCCAGATGAGGCCCCGGCCTGAGTCAGGCAGTGGGGATATGTGGCGAGGGGTGTGTGGCCACGGTCCGTCTGGGAGGGAGGAGCTTCAGTCCGAAGCACGGAGGGTGATGAGTATGCCAGGTGTGGACTCTAACCTGCTGTCTCTCGTTACAGTGATTGGCGAGAGGGAGAAGACGCTGCCGAGGGCGGCAAAAGTCACATAGTGGTATTTAGCAATGCATTTAGCAATGGTGAGAACTATTGTTGACTCAATTCGAGAAATATGCTTGAACCCTACTAGAAGCCACTGTTCCGAAATTGCAAGAAGAATTATTGAAAAATACCCAAAAAGCTTTGCCAGTGTAAAAATGGAAGGAGAGCTGATCGGCTATGAATCCTTGTTAAATCAGATAAAAACAAGGGCTGAACATGTCAATCGTGACAACACACTTGTGAGTTGAAAAGCAGAAGGAGTTAGAGTTAGAGGAGCAAAACGTTGCATTAGTGACAATGAGTCTACACCCAGCAGTGAGATTACCCCATCCAAATGTTCAAAAACTGATAGCTATGGCTGTATCAACTGGCAACTGTTGTGGTTTCTTTTTTCCATTCTTCATTAACCACTCGAGTCGGGTTTTGATTCCATCAGATAGACTTTTATTGACTAAGCCAATAAAGAGCCGAGCCCCCCTTATGCAGGGTCGGCCCTCCCACAGAGAACTGCAGAGGACAGGGACCTGCATAGGAGAGAATCGTCTTGGCCTACTAAGGGCAAGCCTTTTATAGATCGAATGTTTGGGGGTGGGCACACAGGTCTGATAGTAGTTTTAGGGGTGGGGGTTTTGGAACAAAGACCTGGAGCCACATGTATAGAGAATTATAATGGTGGCTTAGATTGTATGCAATTCCTTTAGATTTAGGTTAATAAAATCTTCAACACAACCAGTTGACCTCCCTCAAGGTGAGACTCCAGAATCAGTAGAATTAAAAAGAGAGGAAATTGTTAAGTTTTTTCTCAAGAGGGACCCACAGCAGCAGAACATGGTCAGGTGGAAGAACTGATGAAAACAACATATTGACACACTCAAAGAACAGTGGCCATTTCTTTTCATAAAGAGATATTTGTGTGATCACTTCAACACTCTGACTGGGATTGATATTAACACTAGACTCACAGAATCTCTCAGCACAAAAGGAAAGAAGGTGCTACATTTTTTTAAAAGTCAACTTCGAAGATGGAAAGATTATGTCTGGACAGTCCTGAAAGGCATAAACTGTGCTGAAAAAGGAGATATCGACTATGGTGTTGCATTTATGATTACACTAATGGCGTATTACAGAGAGAAGCAGGATTCACTTTTTCTTTTGACTGATGTAAATATAAGTAATGTTATTTGAACAGCTGGTTCTAGAGAATAATAATTGTAATTAGTACCATAGTTTGAAATTTCCTAAGACTTTTCATGTTGTTATGTCATGCATTTGAGGTTCAATTTAATATCAAAATATCAATTTAAATATAAACCAGGTGATAAGCCTGTCTTATAATTTAATTGTGCTCTTCATGATAGACATATTTAAGCTGGTCAGGGAGGTATTGTAACACAATGTGACACATAAGTATATAATTGCAGAGGCCACTGAGACATATTTGAAAACAAATATGTTTTGTATATGCAAATAATTCTCCTAATTTTTTGTTAATTACTACACTTCAAGGTAACAGCAACTGCATCAGATGTAGAAGAAAGCCTCACTTTGCCTACCACGCCAAGGCTGATAGCACTTGGTAAGGCTAGCATTATGCTTTTATGAATTCATTCTGTGGCTGTCATTATAATCAGCTGGCGGGTCTGCTTTAATGTCATATAGCTTTTGAGGGGGTCCTTATTTTAGTTTTTAAAAGGAGTTTTCTGTTTAAGAAATCTCCCCTTGGACAGAACTTTGAGCTTTGTATCTTTATTGTATTTTAATTTTATTTAATAAACAATTAGTTGAATTCATATGGTACATTGATATCTAGTGGTCAAACTTTGGACAAATAGTGGACAAAACATTGGAGAGACAAGTTTAGCCAAGTAAAGGTTCTTCTCGGTTTCTTTTGCTTGTTATCAGAAATAATCTACATGCACTCTATTGTTTTGCAAATGTTTACTGGAAGTTAAGGACAGTCCATAAACGACTACATGTGCAGTAACGTTTGTTTATGTTGTCACTTTGAAACCGTCTATACATCTATATATACAGGTTTGGAACTACTTGAGGGTGAGCAATTCATGACAGATTTTTCATTTTTGGGTGAACTATCCCTTTAAAAACAGTATTAAGGCTTTAAGTGTGCTTTAAAGGAACCTACTCTACTTAATATTAAGAGAGCCTGTGTGCTTTTCGATTAAGGATAATTGACAGATTTGTACAAATTTGGCAAAGGTCCAAAATCAGAGTCAAATCTGTGCTTGTTCATGTGAGTAACAATTGTGCAGTGTACATTATAAAAGATGCAATCTGACAGATGCATCATGGACACATGTAAAATATTTGGCATGCTAAATATCTAGACCTGTCTGCAACTGCGAAATCGTGCATTAAGATTAAGGGTTAAAATAATGTAACATAGGGTTAAGATTCTTTAGCAAAGTCTTTGAGAGCCTGAGAACCTTGTACTTCTAGAGACTCCAGGTATGTTTCAGTTCTGAAAAATGGTGGCACTGGAGACTTTAAGGTTCCTCGTGGATTCACACCTCATTCTTCATCTTAATTCGTCATATGTTTGCAGTTCAACTGTATCTTTTGTTCTTGGCCTGCTTTTGTCTGACTGCTGACCCACTGAACATTTTGCTACGCCATTGGTCACATCTCAATGTTTGAATTTCTAGTATTGCATTAGTATTACACTGTTATAATGGGCATTTAATGGTTTTTTTGCCTTTTCTGTGTATATTAAATGGTGTTTTTGACTCGTTATACCTGTAAAAGAAATAGTGATTAATAATTCTTCACACCTAAATAGTGTTTTTTACTTCAAGCCTATACTAACTATTATATATCACTTATAACTGATTATATACACAATTAATAATTAGTAATTTTTTAGATTTTTGTGGTTAGGAATTGGTCAAATGTGGTTAATTTCCATAAGGATAAATAATTGTAAGTGCAATTCTAGATAATTATTACTCCATATTCCTCATAATGAAAAAAAAATTGTGTTGTGCCTTTAAAAATGGTAATACTTTCTCGTTCATACTGTACGATACTGATGAAGCATTTTGCTGTTTGTTAAATGTGCTTTTTTATTAACATCAAGTGCATACTGCACAGAATTATGACTGCTGGAAAAACATTATTGCTTTGATAACTAATGTTTTATTTATTTATTGTACCTCACAGCATCATTCTGAGAATCAATCCAGATGGGACAAAATGCCAGACAAAGACACAGATCAGCTAGACATCTGGAAAAAGGGTGCAAAAAAAGTACCAGCCTGAATGTTGCATCTTTAATTAGAGAGCTTGTCGACTTTGGCAAAATTACTAAAACACAACTGAAACAACAATTAAAAGAATTGGGTAATGCACACAGTGATCCAACATGAATGAACAATTCTGGACAATAATAACCAATGTATTTATTTATTTATTGCATTCTTAACGCCATTCCAGCATCTAAGGCTATATTCATGGCGAGAACTAGTCACTCTATACACACAAGTCGACACTATACACAAGTCTTATTCCACACATGAGTCGGGGGGGACAATTTGGATTCCTCAATTAACCTATCCTGCATGTCTTTGGGCCGTGGGAGAAAACCGGAGTACCCGGAGTAAACCCACGCTGACACAGGGAGAACATGCAAACTCCACACAGAAAGGCCTCCTGTACCAGCCGGGGCTCGAACCGGGGACCTTCTTGCTGTGAGGCAACAGTTCTAACCACCGAGCCACTGTGCCCATAACCAATGTATTAATGTAGTAAATGTGGTAAATGCTGTGGAAGTATTAGGTCAGTTAATGCAAAGAGTTATCTGTTGTTGTGGAAGGCTTGTTCTGCTTTCACCAATGTTTAAAATGTTACAAACACCCAAGAATTAAAACATGTTTTTAAAGAATAGTTCGTCCAAAAATGAAAGTTCTCTTGTGGATGAATGTCAAACTGTAGAGGGTCTAATGAGGCAGGCAGCACAGAGCAGATGTAGTCTCTGATAAGCTTCTTAAAACACTTTCTGAAGATGGGTGTTAAAGCTACAGGGCGCCAGTCATTCAAGCATGTGATTTTAATCTGTTTTGGGAAGGGCACAATGGTGGACGTTTTGAAGCACAAGGGGACCACAGAGAGCGAGAGATTGAAGATGTCTGTGAAAACGGCAGCTAACTGGTCAGCACACTCTCTTAGTACACGGCCTGGGATGCTGTCCGGTTCCGCAGCTAAATGTGCTGTAAATAAAAATACAGTAGGTGTAGTTGTGCTGTAAATGAAAATACAGTAGTTGTAATTGTGCTGTAAATAGATATACATTAGGTATAGTTTTGCTGTAAATGAAAATAAAGTAATGTGTGTTTACAGTATCTTACTAGCATCCAGCAGAAAAACTTTCTGTTAGACAAATATGACACACACAGTCCCTTTTATACCCACCCAAAACTTGAGTCTAGATAATAAGGTTGGGTTATCAATCGCGTCAAATGCAGCAGATAAATATAAAAGAATCAGTCAATCAGTAGATATATATCATTTAACACTTTTAGAAGAGCAGATCCGTGCTATGAGCAGACTTAAAACCAGATTGAAAGATTTCAGAAATACCACTACTTGACAGAAAATGTTGGAGTTGCTCCAGCACAATTTTCTCTAAAACCTTAGAAATAAAAGGTAACACAGAAATGGGCCAAACATTCTTTAAAATGGAAGAGTCCAGTGAAGGCTTCTTAAGCAAAGGGGTGACAGTTGCCACTTTAAAACTAGCAGGAACAGAACCAGTGTTGAGACACTTATTAATGAGAGACACCAAACCTGGCCCGATCAAATCAATTAGTTTTAAGAATCTTGAATGAATAATATAGTTTGAGCAAAATGAGGGTTTGAGCTTACAAATCACTTCCTCTAGTTCCTGCAGACTGATAAGGTCAAAAGCAATCCTAGAAGCATGGGCAATGCACAGAATTAAAGAGACGATAGAATTAGAGGAGATATTAAGTCTTACATTTAAAATTTTGACACTAAAGTAGCACAAGCAGCGTTCAGAAGCCCAAGACCAGGTGTTTAACGAGGGATTTACAACAGACTGAATGACAGAAAACAAGAGCTTAGGCTTAGAGTGATTAATTTCAAATAAATATGAAAAGTAAGTGGCTTTAGCAGACCATGCAGCATTCTGGGAAGATATAAGGGATTCTTTGAACATTAGCAAAGAAATATGTAGCACATCCTTTTTCCATCTGCGTTTCTGCAGCTTTGTCTTAAAATACGAGTCTCTGAGTTTTGCCACAAGGCAGATTAGGGCCTGAGAGGAGCCATCACATTTACTACCTTGAGCCAGGCAGTGTAAAAGGCTGATATGTTGATCAGCATCTGGGGGGGGGGGTAAGGGTTGATCCAAGTGCAGCTGTGAGCAAGATTCTTGAAAACACTGATTAAAGTTTGAGCTAAACATTGGAGGATAAAATCGGGACAGTGAAGCAGGTAAAACGGGTAAGAAAAATTTGATAAAACAAGAAGAGCCAGGGAGAATTATATGGGCTTATGATCCTAAGTCTGAATTCTGAGAGCACAATATTAGTGACATCCAGACCGTATGAGAGCACAAGGTCCAACGTATGGCCCTGAGCATGAGTAGAGTCTTTGACATTGACATATATTAAAAGCATTGATAAGATTGCCAAACTCCTGTGATAAGGGGTGTGACTCACAGCAAAAAAAGTTTGTGGCGATGTTGCCAATTATTTCTGCAAACTGCTGAATAAAATCCTTAGAAGCTTTCCTGTAGCTCAGTGGTTAAAGCATGGCACAAGCAACGCAAAGCAATGAAAAGAAGTAATTTAATAAAAAAGGTTTTATTCACCAGGGAGCGGGCATTTATTAAAGCCAATTTCGGTGGTGTAGTAATAATAGATGAAGACACTTCTCAGTGGCCGTAAAAGACTGTGTGCGACTCCACGACACTGCTGGGGGTGGAGGCCGGCTCGACAGCCGCAGGGGGAGAACTGGACTAAAACACCGGTACGCCAGATCCGGCGGGTGCGAGGCGGGTGCCTGGCCGCCACAACGCGACTTGCAGAGGGTGACAGAGTGCAAGCCGGACCGCAGGTGAGCTTTAAGCTTTACGATGTAACCTGCATGTTTGCTTTTGCCGCGAGATGTTAAGAGGCCAATGGCGAATGTCATGCAGAAGGGGTAGACCACATCCGAGGGAAGAAAGTTCGGAAATAAAACCGCAACAGCTTTGCGGATGTCCAAGAGAGCTTGTCGGTCGTAGGTTAGAAGTGTGCAGTAGTTTAGGGGTAAACAGACAGCCAGATGAGCAAACATGAGAGGAGCAGACAGCATGCCAGACACACAGGTGCCATCTTGCTCTCTTGCTTTGTAAACTATCGGCACTGTTTAGCGTGTTAACTAAATGTTTTATCCTCTCCTACTTGTAAGTGGCTTCGGATAAAAGCGTCTGCCAAATTAATAAATGTTAAATGTTAAACTGTCAACAACAACAAACCTGGATGCATGTGCATGCACAGTATACCTGTATGGTCATGTGACATGAGTTTTGTAGTGTGAACAGAGATTTTTTTCTAAAATGAGCATGGAAATGGCAGTATCAACAAGGATCGTTTTCATTTTAAAACTCTCATTGTCACCAAAACCCCTCTCCACCCAACTTTAATTTAGATCAAAAAGCCAATGGGGGTTTTAAAAGTACTATTCTATTAAAAGATGTCCTGTAGCTCAGTGGTTAGAGCATGACGTTAGCCACACTAAGGTCATGGGTTTGATCCCAGGGATTGCACATACTAAGAAACAAATGTATAATGTATAATGCTATTAAAGTCGCTTTGGATAAAAGCATCTGCCAAATGCATATAAAAAAAGATAACTAAACAAATATTGCTTCCTTGAACAATTCTGCAATGGAATAAAAGCAACTGTTTTTTAAGATGGTGATGAGATGTTTACAGCCAGATATCTAACCTGTGAAGAATAGGATGGGAGCTCTAAGTCAAGATAACAAACAGTAAATGGTCAAGGTAGGCCATTGTTGGCTCAATTAAGCCAGGAAGTGAGATAATGTTTATACTAGTACAGTACTGGATCTGAGGTTTTATCTCAAATGGGCGTGTTGCTAAACTGAGGGTTTTTATATGAGAATGTAAGGCAGAGTTTGGATAGCTTTCAAGTCTTTATTGCATTAATTACAAATACTACATTACACCAGTTTTCTTTTATCCTTGTAAAACTGTTTGCCAACAGTGTTCAGTGGTCATTTCTATACACCTTGATGTTCTGTTTAAGGAGTCAGTTTCCCCATGTGTACATATAACTACATAATATGCATAATATCAGTGCTGATTCCTGGAATCAACCTACCCAACCAACCAGTTATTGCTGGGTAGTTAGCTTGGCATAACAGTGCTTACAATGCATTTTTTTACCCTATATAACAATCTTTATTATAATCATTTGTCATCTCGTGTTTGTCCGAAGTGCATTTTGCATTATTTATTCCAATGGGGGTAAAACAATTAAGAGCTTTCATGTTATGTACTGAAACATAAAGCAGAAATGTAAAGATGTTTACAGTCACAATAAAATCACCAAAGAAAGAAAACAACATATTGTGCAAAGATCCTTTGAAATGGACTTTTGAAACATGATGATCCACAGACAAGGGAACAGTATTCATCTTTAAAGCTTGCTATTCATAGATTTTAGCTGAAAATCCTACAGGTTTTACCATCATCAGATCCCAAGTGCCTGGCAACAATCTTTTCTGGTAGTAACATTCTTTACAATACTTGAGAACAGTGAAAGGCAATTTGGAAGGCAGCAGATCGTAATTCCATTTGATAGGCCAGTGTTACTCGCCCTTATAACGGGGAGGACGTTTCTCTTTAAATGCTGCCAAACCTTCCAGTCTGTCTTTCGTTGGAATCACCTAGGCGACAACAAAAAGCCATATCAGTAAAACATTGGTTGTGCTCTCATTAGAGCTAGAGCAGCAGCCTGATCATGACTGCATTTCTTAAAAGACTGATTTACTATTTATTATAGAAAGTATTGATGTCATCTAAAAATATGATATAACATTTTTGGTAAATAACGGTTTTGATTAATTGAAATAATATTGAAAGAATACCTGAGAATAACATGCCTCTTCAATAGCTAATCCTGTCATTAAATCCACCTGAAACATAAACACTGCTAGTTTTACTTGTAGTTTTATAATACACTTAAGAAATCAGTTATAAACCACATTTTTTATCAACTGTAAGTATGCTAAGGTAAAACATCCACTCAATACACTTTCTTTTTCCTAGCTGATATAGAAGCACGTGTCAAAAAACATGCAGGAACAGAAAGTACATTTTTACTATTATAATGACAGTAAAAGACAAAAAAGTCAATGTTCAATTTTGTTTATGACAAATATGTAACCATACCTCTATACCCTGGTTGATTGCTAGCTTTGCCATTCTGATTGCAATTGGTCCCTGGTAAACAGCAATCACAATGTTTAATCATGAGAAAGATACACTTCACTTCCCCACTTCTCTGTCCACGTTGTGCTGACAGAATGGGGTTTGAACTTGAGAACCTATCTCTCCGAGAGGAATTTCAAAAGGCCAATGAACTTGGCGAATGACGGCGCATGCCAGTCTCCGCCCCAGATCTCCGGGTATAAAAGGAGGACGGCGTGCCCATTCATTCATCTTTTTGTTCTTTGGAACCGCAAGGCGTTGGTTATTTCATGCTGAGCAATTTCTCTCCTAAGAGCTTTTTTATAGCTAATTTTGAATAGCTAATTTTGAAAGCTGCTGGGCGACACGAACAGCGGAGCATTCCCTTCATCAACGGAGTTCCCCAGGGTGTTTCGGCAGCAAGCTACAGATCTAAAAGAGTACATTTCCTCTTACAACATGCGCACAGTCTTCGGACATGTCGCGCCATTGTGCGCTTGAATGCGGTACTCTAGTCGCGGAGTCTGATGGGCACGACATCTGCGTTGCGTGTTTGGGTCCCAAAAACGCGCTAAACACATTTGTCGACGCGGCATGCTCTGTGTGCGAGGGCATGTTGCGATCATGGTTACGTTCTCTATGTCTGCGGATCATCTGTGCCCCTCGCTTACCTAGTCTATCCCCGATCGACGCCTCCGGGCCGTCGCTTCGGGTCACGATTCAGAGAGATGAAGATGAGCTTTCTGTCGTCTCGTGCGGAAGAATCTCCTGCGCTCCCGCTCTCGGGCGGTCGAACGCCGGAGGAAACTGACACAGAATAGTCAGCCATGCTTGCCCGGGCGGCCGTGAACATCGGGTAACGGTGCACCGCACCGTCTTCTCCGGTTCGTTCGCGGCTGGACATGTGGTTCCTGCGGCCAGAGCGCGTTAAAAAAAAACGTGCTACCGTTTCGGCACACGCCGTCTGACAGGTTCTACAGCGGTCTCTTCCTTCGACGGTGGGGCAGCCAGGGGCTATGTCGATATCCCCCAGGTGGAGCGTGCGGCTGCGGTGCACGTGTCCGCAGACTGCTGCCGCCTGGCAGGTTCGACCAAGGCTCCCCCTCCAAGGCAGGTAAGTCTTTCTTGGCACTCGTGTCAAGGGCTTACTCTGAGGAGACTTTGGAGTGTTCCTCCCCCACCCTCAAAATTATGGTGCCGCACAGCGCAATTTTGTCAGTGACAAGTCCCTCGGACAGCACGACCTGATCATCAGGTTCCTAAGGCGTGCGAGGAGGATGTTGTCACCTCAGTCGCACCCCTTACCCCCCTGAGTCCTTGAGGGCCCCCTGCGAGCCCCTCGCCTCACTACGGGGACGGTTCTCCTAGAGGCGCTCGCCTTTATCAAGCTTTTCAGTGTCTGGTGAGTGCCTCAAGTCCGGGCCTGTCTTATCTCACGTGATCCTGAGACCCGGGCCTGTCCTATCTCACGTGATCCTGAGACCCGGGCCTGTCCTATCTCACGTGATCCTGAGACCCGGGCCTGTCCTATCTCACGTGATCCTGAGACCCGGGCCTGTCCTATCTCACGTGATCCTGAGACCCAGGCCTGGCTACGTGCCCAAGGTTCCCACCTCTCCCTTCCGGGACCAGGTGGTGAACTTGCAGGTGCTCCCCTTTCGGGAGGAAGACCCAACCTTCTCCGTGTTTTGTCCAGCATGCACTTTATGCCTCTACCAGATTACATGCAGGGCCTAGGCCCTAAGCAGCCCTTTGCCTGTGATAGAGACCTTGGTTCAAGGGAGGACAGTCTCCTACGGAGATTGACGCTGTGGATCATGGGCGCATAGCGCACCGGTCCCAAGGTCTTTCGTCCCACTTGCAGTGACAGCTCACTCCACCTAGGGTGTAGCCTCCTCGTGAGCACCGGCCTAGGGCGCGCCTCTGGCAGGCATCTGCAGAGCTACGGGTTGGGCTACACCCAATACCTCGCAAAGTCCCACAGCCTCCGCGTGGACCAGGCATCAGCTCGCATCTTGCTTGGCAACAGGTGAGACCGGCGGCCGGATGGGCATACGCCTGCATAGCGCCTTCTCCCTCTCAGATCGAGTGCAGTGCGCTCTTGCCTCTGGACTTCCCTCCAGGTGAAGCCTAGGCACCTCTTCCATCACTAGGCACTTTCGGGTGACGGACCGGGCAGACCACGCTGCCTGAGCTAGTGCTCCATACGTAGTAACTCCCCGCTCTGGGCTGTCCCGTATTATGTATTCTCACTCCTGTTTCCCAGGCGGTGAACTGTGACCTCGCCCAGTGGGCTTCATTGTTCCACTGTCTCGTGATCCCCCATCGTGGGGCTCTTATGCATATTCCCATGTAGTTCTCCCCCATTGGTGAGACCATGCCGGTATATCCCCACGTTACCCCTGCGGCGGGATGTGGTCTCCATAGCACGCTTCCTCCACCAGTGTTCCTTACGGTGCTGGGCGGCTATCTCGCTACTATGAAAACCATCACTACTAGAGAAGGCCACTACTAGAGAAGGCCACTACTAGAGAAGGCCACTACTAGAGAAGGCCACTACTAGAAGGCCACCGCTTGTGACGGCCGATGACAAGGGTACCCTCACCTAGCTAGCTGAGTCCTTATCATATATGCTGGAAGGTCGCGCTTCGCAAAATCTCCACCTGTGACACGCCCAGGCCAGTCAGGGATGCTCCGCTAAAGTCGTGACAGCCTAGCGCCGTGGCGTTTTACATTGGGACCCCATTCTGTCGGCACAACGTGGTCCGCTGCAGCAATCAGGAGAAGCCTCTCGTTTCCTCAGCACAAAAGATGAATGAATGGGCACGCCGTCCTCTTATACCCGGAAATCCGGGGCGGAGACTGGCATGCGCCGTCATTCACCAAGTTCATTGGCCTTTTAAAATTTCTCTCGGAGAGATAGGTTCCTAAGTTCAAACCCCATTCTGTCGGCACAATGTGCCATCAGGGAACAGTGGTTACAGTCGTAACCGAGACGTTTGATCCTATTGTAATTCCATTAAAGCTTTTGCAATATGCAGAAAACATTACTATATGTTGTTCAAAAAGCAATTATTACATAATTGGTATCAACATAACAAGATATGTTCCTGTGGAGTTTGTGACTGAACATTTTGCATATGTGCGCTTGATTTATGATGGAATTTCACAGATACCTGAGGGTTGAATTCACGGGCCAGATCCAGAGCTCGTAGGTATGCAGCATCTCCACTCTTATTTTGCTCCACAGCATGATTCACCAGACCAAGACTCTGAGCTTCCACACCATCCAGCACCCGTGCTGCAAATATCAGTTCTTTAGCTACAGACACTCCTACAGTTCGTGGCAGACGCTGGGTTCCCCCTAGAGACAAAGAGAGAAAACAAATAACATCATAGAAAGCCAATTAGATATTAAATATTTATTAGATGAGTAATCTAGGGCTGGAACAACACGTTGAAGCATTAACCTGGTTAAGACCAAAACTACAAATGACTTGGAAAATCAGCAATTTAATGATTTGGAGTTAAAAAACTGATTTTCAAAAAAAAAAATATATATATATATATTCCGGATGGATTAGGCCTGACATGTAATAATAACAACAACAGTAGCACTATATGCATTTATTTTAAAACTATTTGTAAACCTATGTGCATTTAGAACCTTCTTCAGAAATTTGCAGTTGCAGCATGTAACACCAACTTCTATGGTCCCACATAAACTAGACAAGTTCCTTTCACATTAACTGTAATAAACACATCTTTTGACTTAAAGGGCCGCTAACTCGGGTGTGTTTTTCACAATGTAAAATAGTCTCTGGTATCCCCAGAATGTGTCTGTAAAATTTCAGCTCAAAATACACCACTCTTTTTTATTATACTGTGCCCTATGTGTCCATTTTTGCCTCAGAGGAAAAACATGCTGTTTAGGTGTGTGTCACTTTAAATGCAAATGAGCTGCTAGTCTCCGCCCCGCATCACGGGGGAGGTCACAGTTCACCGCCTGGGGAACCAGAGTGAAAATACAACATACGGGATGGCCCAGTCCGGGGAGTCACTACGTATGAAGCACAAGCTCAAGTAAGGGAGACTCTACCGATATCCGGCCTCGGGACAGACCGCTCCGCCCGGTCCGCGCCCAGGAGTGCCAAGACTTCACTTGCAGGGTAAAGGGAGGCAAACAGGTCCACCTGTGCCTGGCCAAACCGCTCCCAAATGAGTTGGACAATGTCGGGATGGAGCCGCCACTCTCCACGCAGGGGGCCCTGACGAGACAGCATGTTGGCAGTCTGGTTTAGGACGCCCGGGATGAAGGTGGCCCGCAGGGAGCTGGTCACCTGCTAGCTACAGAGGAGGAGGCGTCGGGCGAGTTGCGTCAACTGCCGTGAGCGAATGCCACCCTGATGGTTGATGTACGGCGAGACTGGGACGTGATTGGAAATCCGCCTGGTGCCTGTATGTCACACTCTCCAAGGAACTCGACTCTGAAGCCAGTGCTGCAGCGGTCGCATGTGCATTAACCCGAGCGGGATTACTCCTGCCGAGGATGCCATGTGCCCCAGGAGTCTTTGAAAAAGTTTCAGTGGGGCCGCAGGTTGTTGTCTGAGGAGCCTCTTTAGTGAGGCGTGCTGACATGGCCATAGAGTTGCCGAGATAAGAGATGCTCTGTGCAGTGGGAGAGCTTGCTCTGGTCCCGGTTGACCCGGAAGCACAGACGGTCTAGGTGCAGGAGCACAAGAACCCTGTGCAAACTCCGCAACTCCCGCGAGTGAGCTACGATGAGCCAGTTGTCAAGGTAGTTGAGAATCAGCACGCCCCGCTCCCTGAGGGGAGCTAGAGCAGCCTTTGCGACTTTCGTGAAGACGCGAAGAGACAGGGACAGACCGAAGGGCAGGACCTTGTACGGGTATGCCCAACCCTCGAACACGAACCGCAGGAACGGTCGGTGTAGAGGCAGGATCGAGACGTGGAAGTACTCGTCCTTCAGGTCGATTGCCACGAACCAATCGTATGGACGCCAGGATGCGCCGCTGCGTCACCATCCTGAACGGCAACCTGTGGAAGTGCTTGTTCAGGGCGAGCAAATCTAAGATGGGGCGCAGCCGCCCACCTTTTTTGGGGACGATTAAATACGGGCTGTAGAAGCCCGAAGACATCTCAGCTGGAGGGACGGGTTTGATTGCCCTTTTGCCAGAAGGGTGGCCACCTCGGCCCGAAGGTATTTTTTTTGTATTATATGTGACCCTGCCTGTGAAAACCCAGCAAAAGTTATTTTTTGTGATTTGCTGTTTTCTACATAAAATCATCCTACACAGAGTAAAGAACATTCTGTTAAAAGTTCATTTTGATATACACTGCTCAAAAAAATTAAAGGAACACTTTTTTTATCAGAGTATAGCATCAAGTCAATGAAACTAATGGGATGTTGATCTGTCCAGTTAAGTAGCAGAGGGGGTTGTTAATAAATTTCAACTGCTTTGGTGTTAATGAAATTAACAACAGGTGCACTAGATGGGCAACCAAAATGGGAATGGTTCTACGGGTGGAGGCCACTGACCTTTTTTTCCATACTCATCTTTTCTGACCGGTTTTCACTAGTGTTGAATTTAACTAGGGTCAGTGTCACTACTGGTAGCATGAGGCTATACCTAGACTCTACAGAGGTTGCACAAGTAGTCCAACTCCTCCAGGATGGCACATCAATACGTGCCATTGCCAGAAGGTTTGCTGTGTCTCCCAGCACAATCTCAAGAGCATGGAGGAGATTCCAGGAGACAGGCAGTTACTCAAGGAGAGCAGGACAGGGCCGTAGAAGGTCCTTAACCCATCAGCAGGACCGGTATCTGCTCCTTTGTGCAAGGAGGAACAGGATGAACACTGCCGCAGGAACAAAATGACCTCCAGCAGGCCACTGGTGTGAATGTCTCTGACTAAACAATCAGAAACAGACTTCATGAGGGTGGCCTAAGGGCCCGACATCCTGTAGTGGGCCCTGTGCTCACTGCCCGGCACCGTGGAACTCGATTGGCATTTGCCATAGAACACCAAAATTGGCAGGTCCGCCACTGGTACCCTGTGCTTTTCACAGATGAGAGCAGGTTCACCCTGAGCACGTGACAGACGTGAAAGGGTTTGGAGACGCCGTGGATAACGTTATGCTGCCTGTAACATTGTTCAGCATGACAGATTTGGTGGTGGATCAGTGATGGTCTGGGGAGGCATATCCATGGAGGGACTCACAGTCCTTTACAGGCTAGACAATGGCACCCTGACTGCCATTAGGTATCAAGATGAAATTCTTGGACCCATTGTCAGACCCTATGCTGGTGCTGTGGGTCCTGGGTTCCTCCTGGTGCACGACAATGCCCGGCCTCATGTGGCAAGAGTATACAGGCAGTTCCTGGAAGATGAAGGAATTGATACCATGGAATGGCCTCCACGCTCGCCTGACCTAAATCCAATAGTACACCTCTGGGACATTATGTTTCGGTCCATCCGACGCCACCAGGTTGCACCTCAGACTGTCCAGGAGCTCAGTGATGCCCTGGCCCAGATCTGGGAGGAACCCCAGGACACCATCCGCCGTCTCATTAGGAGCATGTCCCGATGTTGTCAGGCATGCATACACGCACGTGGGGGCCATACAAACTACTGAGTAACATTTTGAGTTGATGCAATTAAATTTCTGCAAAATTGACTAGCATGCATCATTTTTTCACTTAGATTTTTAGGGCGTGTTTCAATTCAGACCTCTGTAGGTTGATCATTTTCATTTCCATCAAACAATGTGGCATCCTATCGTTCCAAACACATTACCCAATGTATATCAGTATAGATATTCAGCATGATATTTTTCCCCATTGAGATCTGATGTGTTTTCAAAGTGTTCCTTTAATTTTTTCAAGCAGTGTATTTTATATTGACTGAGTACGGTCATGTCAAAGATTTGTTAAATGTTGGTCTTAGAAAATCATGTTTTAAAAAAATTCCAATGTAAAGACAAGCTTATATTTAAAGCTGAAATACATCTTAAAGGAACAATAGTTGATTTTTTTGTATGATCTATTGACCGAAATGCAATATAACATACAAAACTAAAAAAAACTGTACATAATGAACAGTTATGTTTTTATTACCTTAGAATAACCCAGTTTTTTCTACATAGGCGCGGGCCTATATATGTGGAATTTTCCATGTTGCGCGGCCATGTTTGGTTACAGCAGCCCTAAACGGACAAACAGCTCACAGAGCGCATTTCATAGAGGCAGCTTGCGTCATCACGGAGTTGAAGACGCACGAAGAAGTAAGTAAGAGAAGGAGTAGTAGTAGTCATCGTCGTCATCTAGCTGAAGCATAGATCGTTCTGTTTTTAGAAGTTTTGATCAAATGGAGGACCATGCGTGTTGTGCGCAAACGTGATGCTGCCTGACAAATTAGAGACAAACGACGGCAAAAATCCAGGATAAACATCAGTGTAGCTATTATCAGGTGGAAGGCATTGTTGAAAGACAAATGTTTTCAACGCAGTGCCGAAGTTGCCAATTTTCTGCTGGACTGGTAAGATAATTCAACTTTTGTGAAAGTGAAAACAGTTGTTTGGTAACGTTAGCATTTGATACAAATGGGCATATAACCTACGAGAGAAGAATGTTTTTCCTCACAAGTGTAGAAATGATGTAACTGCATTGTAATTTCACGTGAAGTAACATGACAGTGTTGCTTGAATCACTGCTATCCGCTGTCTCAGTCATCTACATCTTTTTTTACTGTTGTGGCCACCGTCATACTTCGAAAGGGAGGGGTGAGTAAATGACTGAGAGATTCATTGCAAATCTATACTGAAACGCTAGTGGCCGCTAAAAATCCAAAACTGCACCTTTAAGTTCTGTTAGGGTGGAGCACCGGGTTCTGGTAATATGTCTCTCGACAAAATATTCAAGTTATTACTCCCCTCTAGTATTAACTTTACTTATGAGCTAGACTATGGTTTATCTGTGATTTTTTTTACAGGATGGGATTGATGCTATTAATGAACCTATGTTAAAGGATCTCACAACTCCAGTTAAGTATAAGCACTTGTGTGTAAACTGTAATAATATGATACAGAAGATTAACTCTCAAAGAGGTAAATACAGGTAAGTATCAAAATTTGGAGGATATATTAACACAGATAAGTATATCAATAAAGTAATAAATAGATAAATATTAATAAATAAGTCAATAAATATATATAAATATAATATAAATAAAAAACAAAACAAACAAAAAAGTCTTCACTGTTAATCAAAAGAGGGCAATAACCCCCCAAGAAAAATAGCTGTTCACAACCAGGTGTCCCTGAGTACTTATTTAAAATGTGAAGTGGTTTCAGCATCAAATATCAATAAATGTAATCAAATAAAATCAAATCACCTTTATTGTCACATCACCACGAGTGGTGAGTGAAAGTCTTGGGTGCATGCTCCATACAAAGCAGAATGCAGTTGGACAGACAAACAACTGTGTGACAAA
The DNA here is from genome assembly GCA_026939265.1 of Oreonectes daqikongensis. Classification (NCBI taxonomy): domain Eukaryota; kingdom Metazoa; phylum Chordata; class Actinopteri; order Cypriniformes; family Nemacheilidae; genus Oreonectes; species Oreonectes daqikongensis. Next base: position 3,767,948 of record JAOTQM010000041.1, on the reverse strand, counting down.
CCACTGTATGACTAAACAACCTTGTAAAGTAAGTGACAGTATGTAGTGCAGGCAAGCAGTGCAAATTATAACAGATGGACTGTACAAAAAAAAAACATACATTTACACATATGCACATTATATATATGTATATATATATATATATATATATATACACACACAAGATATACACATTGGACGATGTCTATAAACATTAAATATAAAAAATATAAAATAATATACAGATATGCACACGGAGTGTATGTGTGATAGTTCAGCACATAGTGCAGATCCATAGTGGATAAACCATCCACAGATGAGTCTGGGCATTTGAAACCTTTAAGATTGACATCACCTGGTCTTTCCAGACGATGATTGAGAACAATCCATGACACTGTCAGGTCTCAGCTTTCCAAAGAGGGCAGTGCATACTATAAACTCTGCAGGGTGCCCAAACTTTTGCAGATGCCATTTTTTTGTTTTCTGTTATTTTGAAAGTGTAAATGATGGAAATAAAATCTAACTTGTTTTGACATATTATAAGAATGTCTAATCTTTAATTTGATGCCTTTTGGAGATTTTTCCATCTTTTCTTCGTTTCTTTATGCACATTAATACACATTTTTACCTGGGATGCCCAAACTTTTGAGCCCCACTGTAATATACAAGTTTCACTTTTTGAATGGAATTAGTGAAATAAATCAACTTTTTGATGATATTCATTATATGACCAGCACCTGTATGTGTCAATCTATGTCAGGTATATAAAGATCTATAAGAATATTCATAAACACAATTTACCCTTGCGTTACACTCTACCCCTTCTAAAATTCTCATGAGAGGGAGGGATTATATCTGGACAGTGGCATTAGAGGTATCAACAGGACTAGAACTGGCACAACCGGAAAACTTAGCCATCGGGTGACACCATAAAGTCTGACATTGTTGGTTCTTCCATTCTGGCGAATCCTTAATGTGGATAACCATCCCTTGATGCACAATGGTTAATTGTTGCTCCTTGGGCTGGCCAAAGTTGCTGTAGCTTAACTTGACCAGAGGCTTTATTCTCCTCTTCGGTCGATGGTATACTTGTTCTGTCTCCTCTTTGGAAGCAGGCTGGACCGGCTATCTCCACCTTCCAACTCTGGATCTCTGCCAGTTCAGATGACGGGTTGGGAAATGTTTTCTAGTCCATTTACTTTCTTCTCCACTGTGTTTCCAGGTCGAGATGATCTGGTAGCCATCTGTCTCTGCAAGTTCTGCACTCTGTCTGGATTGTAATAGCAGTCGTTACTAACATCACTGTCTGAAGATGCTTCAACGATCTCACTACCATCTGACGTTTCTTCCTTTTCCATTGATTGCCTTCTCTTTTTTTTATACTTTCAGCTTGGGCCCTTGTCACAGGTGGCCTTTGGACTTCTTCAATCTCCTCAAACCCCGATAGTCTCACGTTATCTCAGGTTGTGTATCACCTTGTGGATGGTACGGTGATGTCCTCAACATTCTAATTCCAAGCATCCCCAGGAGTTCTTTAATGAGACGGCTTTCAAAGTCACGTCCTTGGTCCGAATGGATTTGTGCTGGCAACCCGTAATGCACAAATAACTTTTCCACCAATATTTTAGCCACTGATGGTAGAGTTTGTACTTTTGGTAGAGGCAAGGGTTTGTACTTTTGGTAGAGGCAAGTATATTACCTAATTCTACATCTCTTTCTAGCCAGGGTTGTGTGCCACTTGTGTCTTTAGTGGCTCTGGTACCCTGGCGCATGGTGCATCATGGGCATAAATCAGCATTAACCCCCCTTTGTTCCTGGAAAGCTGCAAGCAGTGATGTGGTGGGGCTATCAGGAACAAACCAAAGGATGTTGTCTTTCATATGCAGCATGTGCATGATGTCGCTGAGCTGTTTAGGCTCAGTGTGGTCAGACGTCATGAAAGGGTAGGTGGAGGGGTGGTTTAGCATCGCTTGTGAATGGTTGTAGTTGCTTTAGCGAAGCTATAATGTAGGCAGAGCCAGAGTGGCTTAGAAGTGATGCTTGAGATGGGCGGGTGGGTTTTTTTGGTGACCACCGGTTGCCACAAAATGTCTCAGATTTCCCTGGTCGACTTTGAATGTCCTTTCACCTTTTCCCCCACATATGAGCATATCATAGGAGGCAGTTGTGGCCTAATTATTAGAGAGTCGGTTTTGTAACCAGGTTGCAGGTTTGATTCTCAGTACCAGCAGGTAACAACTGACGTGCCCTTGAGCAAGGCACCTTACACCCGTTTGCTCCCCGGGCGCTGCAGTGAAAGCTGCACACTCATTCAATGCCCACTGCTCCGGGTGTATGTGTGTTCACAACTTGAAGTGTGTGTGTTCACAACTTGAAGTGTGTGTGTTCACAACTTGAAGTGTGTGTGTTCCCTATTCACTGGATGGGTTAAATGCAGAGGTCACATTTCGGGTATGGGTCACCATATCTGACAAATAGGTAACTTTCATCATGTTATTTTGTGATGACACCGTATGTCTGGAACAGGTGTTGATGCTCGACTGGCTTATGGTTCGCTGTGTTTCTAGCCAAGTGGTGGCATGTGAAACTGAGCTTGGCCTAAAAGTCTATACAGGTTAACAATTTTCTGATGGAGTTCTTGTGAGTTGCTGCGATTTGAAGGATGATCAGAATAGCTGTCACAGCTGTGATGTCAGGAGGCCAGGCTTGAAGTGTTGCAATGGAACAGGCTTTCCACCAGACACACGCTCTGGGCGTGTCATGTCTCACTATCGTGCCATCGACCATGTGGCTTTGTGTGCCTGGGATATGTGGCGTGGAGGTGTTGACTGTTAGTAACATCACAACTTGGTGGCAGGTCTCTTTGATTACCTTCAGTGTTCTGATGTGAAAGGAACATCGCTGGATGGCTTGTGCAGCGCAGCTCTTGTCATCTGGATGCTCTAGCTTTGCTGGGAATGCTAGTGTAGGCAACCCCCCTTTCGCTCTGGTCGTGCTGTCTGTGTGGACTAGTGTTGAGGCAGTGGTTGGCGAATCCAGCTGTCAGATGGAACTCCATTCAGTGAAAATGAATAAGGCATGTGGTGGAGCGCAAGTGCCAATTGGATGTTAATAGCACCGTCTTGAGCGCTCATTCACATGTGTAGGCCTTTCGTTTCAATAGTTCTCAAACCTTATAGGTGGTGTTTTGTGTAGTCCTGGATGCAGCTAGATGTGGCTGTAATGTCATGTGGTTCTGTGAGTGAGGCCACATAATTGACATTAGTTCTGCATCATTGTCTTTTGTAAAGAACAGCTTTGACACTGACAGTTGATGGCAGGTGCAGGCATGGTCCATCTGCTCGGAGTGGTAATCCGCTGTCATGCTCTTCATGTTCAAAGTCTTTGGTAAATGTACTCTCACATTTACAGTATGTAGGCTGCAAAAGATGACCTTTTCAGAAAAAGGGGGTGTGGCTTCAAGAGTGGGCTATACTTCACACATTTCATTGAATGTGTGTGGTTGAGGGTCACACTGTAGGTTGAGCTGAACAGTGACCCCTTTTGGTGAATGAAGGTACTACAGTCTTATTTATTTGCCAGAGGGTGAAACTCTGGGCTGGTCTTGTCTGGCAGAAAGTTCTTACACTTAAGGGGGCCCCCCATGGGGCTGTGAGGTTTTGCGAGAACCAGGAAGTAGCAGGTTCAGCATTGACTATTCCATTTTAAGTTCAAAGCACAGGTGTACTTGGCCATTGCCATGTTTGACAGGTGTGAGTCCACTGGAAACTGTGTGCACTTGACCACAGAGGGAATATCTGCTGTTAATGCTGAGAGCGTGTGAACAATGTAAGCTGATGTCTGAGTTGGCTGGTACAGGAACTTGAGGCAGCCTGTTACCATTGTCTCCCTTGGTGATGTGCTTTCTGTGACGTAAGGAAAGGAAAGGTCATCATCTGACCTTGAGACTGGGTTCTCGCGACCAGCTGAGATGTCATATCTGACCGTGGTGACCTGGCAGTGCACTTCAGATAATATGGCTGTCTGGATGATTGCATGGGAGCTTCTTGTTCCAGTCATACCTCAGTTGATGGCCGTGTGTGTGCCTCGGCCTGTTCTGATTGGTCAACCGTCTGCTGAGATGCTCTTTGGGTGCCAGGGTCGTTCGGTGTCTAGATGATTTTCTCTGTGGTCAGCAGGCAGGTTGCAGAGATCTGGATGTTTCTCTCGGTATGAGGGCATTCTGGCGGGTTGTTTGTTTCTCATGACACCCATAATCAAAAGGAGTCTGATTTGGTGTAAACATCCTGCTGGTGAGGTTGCTTGTGGAATCAGCTCCTTTGACATCCTCAGGATCTCTGCTAACTCAGACGTAGTTGCACTGTTTTGCTCTCTGGACAGGTGTCATCCATGATGTTGAGGTGAATGCCTCGATGACTGTTGGGCCGGAACGGGTCAGTGGCTCCTAGGTCACTGGGCATCCAAGAGGCACCATCTTTCGGGTCGACCGACGAAAGAGGTCTGCTCCGTGTTGTCTCTGGGCGTCCTTTCTGGTGCTTGGCTGTTCCGACTGGCTGTAACATCTGCTGAAGATCTGGTGCTGTGGCACTGTTATGCGCCCTCAGGGGTCAGTTCTTGGTATGGTGCAGAGGCAGGATTCTAACAGTCTTTATGGAGGCAGCGCTTTATTTTGTTTTGTAAGCCTTATGGGCTGAGTTCCGCCGATGTCAGATGATCGTCATGCAGAAGAAGGCCGTAGTGCTTGGGTGATGACTCTCAGTGTGATGCGGATTTCTGGGGAGGAGAGTTTAGGCAAGTCTTCCTCCCTTTAGCCTTTTCTATTGTCTAATGTAGGCTCAGATGTTGGCTGTAGCAGATGTGTTTTTGCTGCTGTAATCCGCTTTGACAGTTTTTGACTGCTGGTACAGGATGCTGTAATCCTCTAGGCTGGAGGTGATCCTAGGCAGGTGAACTGTTTCGTGTGATCACACTGGGCAGTGTGCATGCCTGAGAGTCAATGTTTTGCAGGTAGGCATGTGTTGTGGCCTCCTGCAGTGTTCAGGGTGACAGCGTTTAGTGATGACAACTGTCATGTTTCTGGACAGCTCAATGGGGTCTGTATCTGCAGATTCAACTGAAAAGGTTCCTGGCCCCCATTGCTTGGTGACTGCTGGCTGGTGAAGTGTGAACAGTCAACCCCCACCCCCCTTCGCAACTTTGGGCTTTTAGCTTTAGAGATTCTGTGTTGCATTCTCCTGTTTGTTTCTGCAAGCATTTCAGTTCATCTGCATGTTGTTTGGAATCCCACTGCTGTGCCAGTGCTTGGGCTTCAGCGTGGGCTGCTTGCAGCTGGCCTTTTTAGGCCTTGGCCGTGGCATTGTGTTGGTGTCTGCCTGGGCCATTATGAAGAGAGCTTCTGCATGTTAGAGTTTTCTGACTCCAACTGCTCTCTGTACTCAAGTCTGTGTGGCATGTTGCAAAAGCATCCTGAAGCTTTTCGTCTCCTCCTGTAGCTCCTGGCCCTCTTTATCCACTGTCATCTGCAGTTCCAGCTGGTCTAGGCGGTTCTGCACATGCTCCTGGCTCCTCCGGGTTTCCTTGTGGTGACGCATCCTCCACTCTGGCCTCGGCTGAATGATCTGGACGTGGGTGTGGTCACGATGATCCTGCTGTGCACTTCAGATGAGTTTGCTGGCTCTCTGTAACTGTAGCTCTGGGTTTGATCAGGTGCGGTGTGTCACTGTTGGTCTCGGTGCAGGTGCGGTGTGTCACTGTTGGTCTCGGTGCAGGTGCGGTGTGTCACTGTTGGTCTCGGTGCAGGTGCGGTGTGTCACTGTTGGTCTCGGTGCAGATGCGGTGTGTCACTGTTGGTCTCGGTGCAGGTGCGGTGTGTCACTGTTGGTCTCGGTGCAGGTGCGGTGTGTCACTGTTGGTCTCGGTGCAGGTGCGGTGTGTCACTGTTGGTCTCGGTGCAGGTGCGGTGTGTCACTGTTGGTCCCGGCGCAGGTGCGGTGTCCATGGCAGTGTAGCCTGGTCTCTGGCTGGTCTGGCAGGTGGCAGGACCGAATTGTCTAGACATGTTGAGACACAGGTGGAGAGAGAAAACACGAGCCAATGCAAGTACGTAAAGATCTACTGCGCTAAAAATGTAAGCTATGTGTTATGCGCTAAACTGATGTGGTCAGTTAGTGACACAAACTAAACGACGGGGGTGGATAATTTGTGTGGGTAAACACAGGAAAACTATGAGTAATGTTGCTGATGTGTGGTAGTCTAGGGGGTAATTCTATGACTATTCGGTTCATTAACATAATTACCAAGAATTTTACTGATGTTCAGACAAGGTCAGTCTCTAAAAAAAAGCAAAATAAAAATAAAAAACAATAAATTGTTATTAATTATCATTATTGTTTAAATAATCGTAATTAATAGGGTCAAATTAAGTGGATAATGAAATAGCAAAATAATGAAATAATAACATTAAAAGAAAGCAATAATAACAGGGAGAAAAAACTAAATCCAAAGAGACTGACTGGGACTGCCCACAGGGTGGCATGGTTGCCAAAACAAAGGGAAAATCAGACAGGGATGAAACAGAAGTGTTAAGACACTTTAAACAGACTGACCTCTAGTGTTAGTAGAAGGTACTACATCCTATGCCAGACTTCCGGTCCTACGTGGGATTTCAATCGCGTCCACACGCAGTTGCTATGGCGACGAGGGTAATTTAATTGCTCTTCTCGTGTCAGTTTACTGAACACGGGTAATGTGTGCATGGGTACACACGAGTCCACATAAAATATTGGTAGGTTCACTTCGTGTGCTGCCTTAAATAAATAAATAAATACTATAATTTCAGAACGGGATTGCTTCGTCATCTTGAAAATTATTGGTCAACTTAATCGGGATTTCTTCACCAATCGTACAAACACTTGATCAAAAACGGACTCAACGCATTTTACCGTATTAAATTCACCCAGTAGGTGAATGGGAGGCCCGAACCAGCTAGAATAGCGTAGTTGACTCGGGCTGGAACACGCAGCAAATTATATCAATCTAGCTATTAAATGTAATAGGCCTTTAAAGCGACAACGATTAACATCTGCTCACTGTTGCCCCACGTGGTTGATAAGCGAAATTGTCTGCTTTCAGTGTTGTAAAAACTGTCACAAAAATTTCCCGCTGGCAGCTCAATACACGTGATTTTGTTCGCAATGCTGGTATGTGGTGTTACCATATGTTTTTCGTATATCAGTATAAAGTTTTATAATACCTTACAGTTATAAAGTGTGAACCAGTGGTGCGCCAATGACACAGACTAATAACAAATACGTTCAAAAGTACAGGACAGTAACCAAACATGTACAAATACCACTTACTAATCTAGGAGCAGGACCGCTAACGTTAGGTCTCCATCTGTTTTACAACCCGTTGCCCCCTTGCAGCTCGCGCCACCGAGTGTAATCCCATCCGATATTAATTTGTGACCAGCCTTGTGTCCAATCACTCTCTCTCTTTCTTTTCTTCACTTCCTCTGACAAAACCCTCTTTGTTTTTTTTGGTGATGTTTTGGAAACTTTTAGTCTTACTGTTTGCTCTGCTGTTCGCTAACTTCTCCCAGGCTACGAGTAAAACGTGACGTATGCCGTAAAGCAGGGGATAGGCGGGGCTTGTACTGACCCGCACACCAAAAGTTACAAGTGTGATTTCAGCCGATAGGAGGCTGCTTAAGTAGCAGCAGCAGTAAGATTCGTCCAGTTAAAAGTTGTCCTACCACTAAAATAATTTTAGAGATATTATTTTAAGGTAGAAAAACTACTCGTTGTTGCTTTAAGTTGTAGGGGGAACATCGCCCGAACTAACTTCTTCGCGCTAAAAGAAGATTTCTTCGCTCAATTTAAGGCGGTACAATAATAATATAGTGAGTTATAAAGAGATTTATTCATCTTAACATTGTCACTTTAGTTCATTAACAGTGGCTGCTGAATTTTCTTGTAGAGAAAATCAGTACTGCTAAAGGCATTAACCCTCTGGGGTCTGAGGGTGGGCCCTGAAGAGGTTTGGACATGACCTGACATTTGTGCATTTTTCAGTTGCTTTTAAAAATATAAATGGCTAAGATTTGATGACACTGTAATGAGCACAAACTGGGCTACAATAATATGTGAGCAGCATGCATGCATATAAGTTTGTAATTAGGCACGATTATAGAAAAAAAAAACATAAAGGTTACTGAAATAAGATCACAAAACACATTGAAAACATTTGTCCACAAGACTTTTGAGAACTGGATGTTTTAGCCTAGAGTATTTGCTTCAAAAATGCTTCACTTTTTGTTTAGAAAGGTCATATGCGAGGAGGCGTGAATAATCCTGAATAATAATGTGATTGACACCTGAAAAGACAAAGACCTGCATAATGAGCTATTCTGTCAGGTATGTGACTGAGAGGAAAGTGTTACAACAAAGAATGTGAGGACAAGAGAAATATATGTTTTGTTTGGAGTTTATTTAGAATATAGTTAACTGTCAGGCAAAATAACTTAAAATGAAACATGCAGTGGTACAGAAGATACATTCAGTGCATAAACAGATATTCAAGGTAAATAAAGCGCAAACAGTAACAATGCAAGGTAAAAAAAGTGTAAAGTTTGTAAAAGCCCTTTCTTACACCCTATGCATAACCTTCTCACTTACATAGTGTAGAATAAAATGTCCAGGGGTGAGGAGAGATGGACACAGATGATTTACACATGAAACATGTAGCGGTACATTGCTGTGAATGCTCCCTAACCCTAACCCTAACCTTATATTCAGTGCAAAACTGTGCAAAAACAGATATTCAAGGTAAATAAAGTGCAAACTGTAACAATGCAAGGTAAAAAAAAGTGTAAAGTTTGTAAAAGCCCTTTCTTACACCCTATGCACAACCTTCTCACTCACATAGTGCAGAACAAAATGTCCAGGAGTGAGGAGAGATGGACACAAATGATTTACACATGAAACATGTAGAGGTACTGATGTTACATTCAGGACAAAGCTGTGCAAAAACAGATATTCAAGGTAAATAAAGTGCAAACAGTAACAAAGATGATTTACAAAATGAAGATACAAAGCAAAAATACACATTACAGATCACATATGTTTGTGCCACTCTTGAAAGCAGTTCCTGTTCAACTAAAAACACAGGTGAACATATGCTTGGCATCAGTCATCAGTCTCTGCTTTCCATGACATAGTGGGGGACAGTTGCCTGATAATTTTCACTGACATGTCTGTTGATAGAAAAATATATGAGCATGCTGATAACATAGTAAAACCTAAAAATTTACCACCACATTACAAACATTTAACGTTAGCCTACACTTTTATTGTCTTATTGTCACAGACAATAATTGTCATTGACAACAGTCAATGTTTCACATAATATTATTACTTAACACTACTTTTATATCATATCAGAATACGAATTATATAAGATTTAATAACTTACTCGTAACTTGCTGGAATATCCTCTGCTGGATCAATTCGCTCTTCAAAATGCAGCTGTTCGTCATCAGAGTCGCAATCTTCTTCTGAGGTAAATTCATCTTCACTGTCCAAAACCATCTGAAGATATATTCGCTGGTAAAGCGTGCCATATTTTAAACACGTAGTAAAGTGAATAAAATGAATCTAATGTGAAAATCTAATCATTTGTATGCCATTGTCTGAGGGGGTGTGTGCCTCGCACGTGGATCAGCCAAACTATTGCCCTGTGAATAGCTTGTGGGTGTGTTCGGTCTCAGCTCATTCCCGATAATGAAGTGAGACAGAAAAACTGAGCCTCTGCTTGGTTTCACGTCGATTACATAAACCGAGAATATTTGTGTTCACTTTGACTTGCTTCATTTAAAAGTAGAGACTTTATGATTTATATAGATAAGTATTTGAGGAGTTTCAGCTCATTTTAGTGACGCGTTTTGGAAAGAAGTTTGCAGAGAGAGAGTCACCTGAAAGCACACCGTGTTTACTTTCTTAATTTTACAAAAGCACAACATTTTATTGTTATTGTGAGTGACCACAGATAAAAGTAGACCCTTTACAGATTCAAATGATATATTGCTCTTATATGTACAATCAAAAATGACAAAGTATTGTAAGATTTTTTCACTGCTATCAGTAAAAAATGCGAGTGCTTCCGCCGGCGGAAGTGTCGACCCCAGTGTTAAACGGTGGGGGGTTTCCACCTCCATTCACACAGCGTCATTTCAGAGTATTCAGTTTCAATCAACACTTGAAAATTATGTTGGCATTAGTGGAATAGCATTGAAATGGTTTAAATCATACTTATCCGATCGTTTTCAATTTGTAGCAATAAATAATGGTGTGTCACACAAATCACATGTCCAGTACGGAGTACCACAGGCCTCAGTTCTTAGACCTCTGCTCTTTGCACTATACATGTTACCCCTAGGAGCTATAATTAAGAGACACAGAGTAAGTTTTCACTGCTATGCTGATGATACTCAACTCTATAGTTCCTCGAAGCCTAGCGAAACACAGCAGTTCAATAGAATAATGGAATGCATAGTTGGTTTAAAAAACTGGATAAGTAGCAAGTTTTTATTGCTGAAAATAGAAATGTTACTCATTGGACCGAAAACTGCCATAAACAACCAAGAATACCGCTTTAAAACCCTCATCGTCAGCAAGGAATCTGGGCGTTTTATTCTATAGTAATCTGACATTTGAAAGCCATGTCGCCAACACCTGTAGAAATGCGTTCTTCCACCTTAAAAATATATCAAAACTACATCATATGTTGTCACTATCAGATGCAAAAAAGTTCATTCATGCATTCATGACATCAAGACTAGATTACTGTAACGCACTATTAGGTGGCTGTCCTGTGTTTGTGTGTGTTCGTGCGTGTGTTTGTTTGTGCGTGTGTTTGTTTGTGCGTGTGTTTGTTTGTGTGCATGCGTGTGTGTTTTTGTGTGCGTGTAATCTTTCAATATGTTCTTACTTTCCTTTTACAAATGTAATGTTTTGCTTATAGTCATTTTGTCTTATGTACAGCTGCTTTGTAACAATGAAAATTGTAAAAAGTGCTATATAAATAAACTTGAGTTGAGTTGAGGAACGACATCTATGAACAATTCCAATCCGGATTTAGGGCACATCAGTTACATATGACTTGCTTTTTGGCATCTGACCGTGGCTGCATCTTGTTACTTGTACTATTAGATCTTAGTGCTGCATTCAACACCATTGACCATAGCATACTTTTACACAAACTTGAAAATTATGTCGGCATTAATGGTATAGCCTTGAAATAGTTTAAATCATAATTATCCGACTGCTTTCAACAATGAGGTGTCACGCAAATCACAAGTCCAATACAAAGTGCCACAGGGCTTAGTTCTTGGACCTCTGCTCTTCGTTTGTCTATTCTCATTGTTCTGAGGTTTCCATGGTGAGCAGGATGCCGTCCATGCCCAGACCAGATGGCAGAGTTGAAAGAGGGAGGCAGCAATACAACAATTTTATTTATACCGCACAATTTAAAAACACCCGAAGGTGACCAAAGTGCTTCACACATCATAATGATGAAAAGTTTTAAAACTCACAACACACTACAAAAATAAAACAACAAGAAATGACCACATCTCAAACGGAGTTAAAAGCCAATGAATTGCATTACAAAATCATTACAAAACTGCAATTATATATTAGAAAATTAAGATAATCTCAAATTTATTATCTCCTGGTTTTTTTACTTTATTTACTTTCTTTTAGCTAGCTAGTTGTGCAAGCACTGTCAAGCTTTATGTATTTTTGTGCAGTGCCCCTATTGTGGTTGTGCTAAACGCCCATCTATAGTGATTTTGCAGTAAATTATTAGAGCCCTGCTATTATGTGCAACACCCCAATCACTCTGTGCTGCTTCATATCATCCTCTGTATTAAATGGTTGCACTAGCCCACTACATTAAGTGATCAATCATTGCATGCAATGCACCGTTATACGATTGAGCTTTATTGCAGATTATCCTGCTCCAGCTGTGTGGCCCCCATTAACAACGCTGGTGTAAAGTGCCAGTTCTGGGAGCGGAGATTCACAAGAGACAAACGTGGTCCCGCCATCCAGAGTGAGAATGGCTTCACCACTGTTTTCTCGTAGCGAGCGTGATAGTCTCCATCCTGTCCTGTACCTGAGGCCATCACTTGCGTGCTTTGTATAGGCACTTTCCAATCACTTAATTGAACAAATTCCCACATTTATTGCACTGGTTATTTTCAGTATCTATAAATATCTGTGTCATGCCCAGGCAGCTCCTTATCTCAGATGCTTTCGGTGATTCACTGATTTGCTACAGTTGACTGTGCCCCATTCAGACTGTACTAACAGGTCTTTGTTTCAATGTGACTGATTATTTCAGTGTTCTTACATTTATCTGTTCTATACCCAGACAGCTCCTCGTCAAGTGCTTTTGGTATTAACTGGTTTTCATACTGCTACTCTGCTCATTAGGGTTGTCTCTTGCGCTTGCACATTTTAAAGTATGAATTGAGAACCAAAAACAAGGGTGTTCCCATTATCGTCATTTAAACCTGTGGCTGAATTTGGTGGTCTGGCTTCCCGGTCAACAGCCACTTAAGCCCGCGCTTACACAGTTCCTGAATGTCAGTATCCTGTATGTCATGCTATAGGGGGGCATGCTATAGGGGGGCAGTTGTGGCCTAATGGTTAGAGAGTCGGACTCGTAACCAGAAGGTTGCTGGTTCAATTCTCAGTACCGGCAGGTAACAACTGACGTGCCCTTGAGCAAGGCACCTTACCCCCGTTTGCTCCCCGGGCGCTGCAGTGTTAGCTGCCCACTGCCCCGGTGTATGTGTGTTCACTATTCACTGGTTGGGTTAAATGCAGAGGTCACATTTCGGGTATGGGTCACCATATCTGACAAAAAATTGGTCACTTTTTTTTCATAGCTCTGGCTGAGTGCTGCTCGCTTACTAAAGCTGGCCCCCACATAATGAACGGACCACTTTCACATCAACCACCTGAAAAGCAAGCAGATAAAATATTTGCGTTTTTAAACGCTCCCAGGGTGGTAAAAATGGCAACATTCGCTCTCCTGCGACGAGTCAAGTACAGAAAAGACGCACGCCCTGCCCCTGCCCCGACAAGCAGCAACAGTCCAGTCACCAATGGATGACAGTCACCAACGGATCACCCAGTTTAGCTTCATTCCATTTGCACCGCAAGACAATGAACCCTTTCAAACATCAGACTATTTCTGTAGTTTAAATTGAGCAGGGCGTCTACATAACTCACACGCACTCAGGGACATTTATGTTGATTATATTTTGCCACTATGTCTTCTAATATCTTTATTTAGTGCCAAACGTGCTTCATTTTAACCCTTTCCGCTCCGTGAGCGCTGCTTCTCGCACCAAAGACGAGTCACATATAAAGACGTGCAGACACCAAAAGCAGGTAAATAAATGGATACTTTTACTGTAACGGTAATGCAGCAGTAGCCTAATAAAGTATTTTTAGCGGTCAGTCAGTTTACTGTTTGCTATGTAGGTTTGTGACAGATTATAAACCATAACGTCTTGCATCTACATTAAGCATTAATGATATTAATAACATTAATAGCATTAATAATCCACATGTTAAAAGCATTTCATAATGAATCATGTTTTAATCAGAGATTATTTAGAATCAGCTGTATGAATGGCATGGAAAATCTACTTGTTAGTAACTTTGTACTTCTGCTCATGATAAATTCATTCCAGTTGTTACATTTTGTTGACAGTAGTTTTAATATTGAAATAGGCCATTAGGACTTTGCTTTAGCTCCAGAGCCTACAACACATTTTCTCAGTCACCAGGCCTTCTATGTTTCATACATATTGTGGGTATCAGAATATAAAATAAATGGCCTAATAAAACATTATATGTTAACTAATATAATGTTTTATTATTTATAATTTATATTTATAATTAATATTTGTAATTTAACACAAACACATACATGTAGGTCTATATATATTTAGGAAATATTTAGATGTATTTATTCATATTTACCAATAATTGAAATTATAATGAAATGTTTTTTAATTTTATATATTATTTTCCTAAATGTATGCATGTATGTGTATGTTTTTATAAATACAAAATGAATATGCACAGTTACACAGATATATTATGTAAACACAAACTTTTATTCTGGATGCGATTAATCATTTGACAGCCCTAATATACACTATATTGCCAAAAGTATTGGGTCACCCTATCTAATAAACAGATTTGATGACTTCAGTAATTTCCATGAGTACAAATCTTAATGCTGCAGCATATCATGATATTCTATGGAACTGAGTGCTTCTAATTGAATAGCAACAGTTTGGAAAGGGGTATTTTCTATTCCAACATGATAATGAGACAAGGTTCAGAAAGAAAAAAAAGATTCAGTCAGTTTGGAAGAACTTGATTGGTCTGCATAAAACCAAGTCCTGAACCAGCTGGTGTGACTTTAAATGCAGTCTTTGAGTCAAAAACTCATCACTACACATGAATGGCTTGTACACAGTTGCTAATGAATTAGAAGCACACAATTCCATAGAATATCATGATATGCTGCAGCATTAAGATTTGAACTCATGGAAATTATCATCAACCCAGTCATCAAACCTGTTTATTAGAGGGTGACCCAATACTTTTGGCAATATAGTGTGTATACGCGCAACTGGGCTCAATTCATAAAATATTATTTATTTATTGACCAGACCTCCGCTTCAAATTTAGAGACCGCAAACCCATAGTAACCATGTTTTTTTTATTTATTTGAAGTAAAACCATAGTCAGTGTTAGTAAGGAGCCCTTAAACGTGATGAATTGCACAATACACAAGATTAATGGTATAAACAAAAGCACCTACCTGCTCCAGGAATGATGGCTAATTTTGTCTCAACCAGTCCCATCTTAGCAGATGTGGCTGTAAAATAAGTATTAAGATTCAGTTAGCTTGTGTGTCAGATGAGCTGATTTCTAGTGTCCTAGGCCAACATTTTACACAGAATGTTATGTATTGTCATTAGAATTAATGAGCAAGTACTGCAAGAAAGAACATCATATATGCATTATATTCAAAGCTGTCCTAATTACTAAACATATTAAAGGCGTGGCACGAAATTAACTCTGACGACGACAAGAATTTTTCTGTGACTAAGATGAGACGTTGACAAGCTAAAACTAATATCTGATGATAAAAACTATGACGAAATTATGCTGTGTCTTCGTTAACGAGACGGGGCTAGAATGTTATTTGAGGACATTTTAAATGTCTTTCAAGATGCGTGTCCCTGGCATTGTTATTTATTCTCAGTATGGCAGCTACAGTGGACTGTCATTAGCTACGTTTACAAGGACCATAATCCGACTAAAAGTCCAATCCGTATAAAAATGCTCCATAAAAACACGTCAATCAGATTAAAAATGGCCAAACCGATTGAAATTTCAGTCGGATTGTAAGGGGTGGGTTATGCCGTTTGTAATCTGCTTGATAGGACATGTAAACACTTGATCAGATTGAAAACCATAGTAGGAAGTTTTGGCAATGTGCAAAGACGTCGTTGGGTCGTACAGACATCAGGGCGTACGACGCACAGAACGAGCAGCTGTTGCTAAAGAAACCAAAAGCTATAAATCGAACAATGCAGGACAAATAGCCATATACTTGTCATCTCTAAATGAACATATTCATATTTTTAAGCATTTAAAATGTATTAACTGTTTCCCTGGAGTGAGTTTTTAACCGCAATTTCTCTGTTCCTTTTTAAAATGGGGTACATTTTGCAGATGTACAAACATACTAAAATATTCAATCACAAAATGTAATTTGTATTCATAGTTACCGATCATTTATTTTATTTATTGTTTACTTGAATGTGCTTTGGAAGAATTTACTGGTAAATCACTGTGCAAAATGACCTTGCTTTGATTGATATGTTGATATTACTTTGCGTTTATGAACTGTACATTATATGCCGGTGTCTGTGACATAAAATAAACACATCTGTACCTATAACACTTGTTTGAATATTATAATAATAGCCGCGGCCACCACACGCCTCCCTTTACCGTTAAAGCAGATATGAATCCACGTATTATCACTTTTAAGTGTTTATTAAACATTTATTCTAATTATTGCTTGTCTGCAGACGCTCTGGTCTTGGTAGTTTTGTCATGGTTTTACCATGGAAAAACTGCATCATGGTTCATTGGCACGAGACATTACTCTGCTGTACATTTCTTTCATGTCGTTTGTTTTAGTGCATTTAAGTTAACTTGTGCAGTGTGCGCATGTCAGCAGATTAAATCGGATTTGAGGCTTGTCATATAAACACGCACATCAATCAGATCACTTTATTTACCTTTCATGTAAACACTACATTCGGATTGCACAATCTGAATAAATTTAATCCAATGTGTCCATGTAAACGTAGCTATTGTTAAACAACAAAAGATGTTAAATATTTGTATACATGTTAAGTAAACGTACTGTCTCTGAAAAACAAGTTTACTGAATTTGCTAATTGTTTCACTTCTGTAAAGGCTTAGTTCACCCAAATATAAAAATTGTCATTTATTCATGTTGTTCCAAAAGTAATGTTGGTAACTACAGTTTGACTAAAGGTAATGACTAAAACTTAACAAAAATGCAATACGTTTCGTCGACTAAAACTAGACTAAAACTATGAAAGACAAAAAAGACTGAAATGTGACTAAGACTTAAGTATTTTCATCTCAAGATGAAGACTAAGACTAAATCAAATATGGCTGTCAAAATTAACACTGGATGGAATTTAAATTTTTAAACTTTAGGTAGTAATGTATCCTCCTCGTAACATGGCCTTGTAAACTGACAGTAATGTTTAGCGTGTTGACAAAATGTTTTATGCTATCCTACTTTCTAAGTGTTTTGGATAAAAGCATCTGCCAAATGAATAAATGTAATGTAATGTAAACTGCCACACGCTCAGATGCTCAAAGTTCATTGCAAATGGTGATATTCGGTTTATTGACATTACGAACCCCAAAATCTAAATTTTACTACTGTGTTTACTGTTTATGTAACTGGTCTGATTTGAAACCGCTCAAAATGAAAGTCCAGTCGGATTGGTGTCATATCATTTGCCATAATAGGGAAAAAGGGGAGTCACCATAGTGGGAAAATTTGTGATCTCTAAAGCTGAGGCCACGCTAAAAGATTTTTAAAATCTTATACGTTTTTATAGAATGTAAGAGACGTTTTGTTCCTGTACGTAGCACAGCACGAAATAATTGTAAACACGAGAAATCTCTCGACACTTATGAAGTTAGGCAGAAATAAATTGCAGTAACAAAGTTTTGACAGAAAATTCCCAAAAAATAAAAGGGTTATTGTGTTGCGCCATGACTACGGTTGTTATGCTTCCGTCAGCTAAGTTTCCAAGTGACAATCAATAGAGTACTTGCATTGGGGGACCACATCCATGCAGACAGAGTGCCAAGTGGACAGAGTACCAGTAGTTTTTTATCATTCCAACCGTGAGTGTAATTTAAACTGATCTACCATTTGAACCAGTACACCGCCCAGCACTAACAGTGTTGGGAGTAATGCATTACAAAAGTAATGTATTACAGTAATGCATTACCTTTTGCTGTAAGTTACAGCCTGTAACACAGTAGTGTTTTTTCAGTAATATTTTACTCGGTACTTGTTCAGTAACGCTTGCATTACAACCAACTGCCCGTGAGACATTAACAAATCAAAAATCCTGCAAGTAAGTTCTATTTCCTGTTCGTGGTCAGTGAACATTACATTTACATTTACATTTATTCATTTGGCAGACGCTTTTATCCAAAGCGACTTACAATTGAGGAAAACAGCAAGCGATTCGTCTAAGTAAGCAATATTCACGAGAAGTGCTAGTAATACAAAGTTTAAAATACAACGTCAAGATAGTATAAGCAAGTATATAGAGAACATTAGAAAAGGAAAAGTGGAGGGTTTTTTTTATGAGAGAGTTAAGTGCTCACGGAAGAGGAGGGTCTTCAGCTGTTTTTTGAATTGTGAAATTGATCCAGCCGTCCTGATGGAAACAGGAAGATCGTTCCACCAGCAGGGAACGGTGAAAGAAAATGTCCTTGAGATGGATCTCATGCCTCTCTGTGAAGGAACAATGAGGCGCCGCTCGTTTTGAGACTGCAGACTTCTGGAGGGGATGTAGGTCTGTAAGAGAGAGTTGAGGTAGATGGTTGCTGTGTTAGTGGCTGTTCTGTAGGCAAGCACCAATGCCTTGAACTTAATGCGTGCCGCTAATGGGAGCCAGTGCAGAGAGATGAGCAGAGGTGTGACATGTGCTCTCTTGGGCTCATTGAAGACTAGGCGTGCAGCAGCATTCTGGATCATTTGCAGAGGTTTGAAGGCACAGGCTGGGAGACCGGCCAGAAATGACAAGTGCCTGGACGAGAAGCTGTGTTGCATGTTCTGTTAAGAACAGTCTGATCTTTCTAATGTTGTACAATGCCTGCATGACCGAGTTGTTTTAGTAACGTGATCCTTAAAAGTCAGCTGATCATCCATGATTACCCCAAGATTCCTGACTGAAGTCGATGGGGTTATCTTTGATGGACCAAGTTGGATGGTAAGCTGGTGCTGTTCTGACGGGGTGGCAGGAAGGACGAGAAGCTCAGTCTTGGCCAGGTTGGGTTGTAGGTGATGATCTTTCATCCAAGAAGAGATGTCAGCCAGGCAGTCTGAGACTCGTGTGGCTAGCGTGGAATCGTCTGGATGAAATGAGAGGTGAAGTTGAGTGTCATCAGCATAACAATGGTAGGAGAATCCATGTGCTTGTATGATGGAACCCAGTGATGAGGTGTATATGGAGAAGAGCAGAGGCCCAAGAACCAATCCTTGTGGGACCCCGGTGACTAGTTGGTGTGATTTGGACACTTCACCACCCCAAGCTACCTTGAAGGACCTATCTGCGAGGTAGGATTAAACCAGGAGAGTGAAGTTCCAGTGATGCCCAGTGAAGAGAGGGCAGACAGAAGAATGTCAACCGTGTTAAGTTAACCTTGTCGAAAGGCTGCAGAAAGGCCTAAGAGAATGAGAACAGATGATTTGGACTCAGCTCTTGCCCTCCTTAGGGCTTCTGTAACTGTTAGTAGGGCAGTTTCGGTTGAGTGACCGCTCTTAAAGCCTGACTGGTTGGTGTCCAGCCTGTTGTTTTGGGTGAGGAAGGTAGACACCTGATTGAAAACAACCCGTTCAAGTGCTTTTGCTATGAACGGAAAGAGAGAAATGGGTCTATAGTTCTCCAGTAGGGAAGTGTCATGTGTGGGTTTCTTAAGCAGCGGGGTTACCCGGGCCTGCTTGAATGCAGTGGGGAAAATTCCTGTATTAAGAGATGTGTTGATGATATGAGTGAGCGATGGTAGGAGTGTGGGTGAGATGGCTTGTAGTAGATGTGAGGGGATGGGGTCTAACGGGCAGGTGGTTGGGTAAGAAGAGAGCAGAAGTTTAGAGACATCATCCTATTTAAGAGGAGAGAAAGAGGAGAGAAGATGGTCTGCTGAGTGTATGTGCGGTGTGAGATCATGGATGGGTGGAGCTGAAAATTGTCTGCTGATAGACCTAGTTTTGTCTGTGAAATAGCTAGCAAAGTCATTAGCCGTTAGGGAGTTGGACAGAGGTGGTGGAGGGGGACAGAGGCGAGGAGGGCTGAACGCTTCCGCTATATGAGGGGGTTGTGGAATCAGCGGGGGTAGAGTTCAATAGGCAGACAGCTCTGGGGAAAAAAGCTGTTTCTCAGTCTGCTGGTCCTTTTCCGGAGGCATCTGAGGCGCCTGCCGGAGGGCAGGAGAGAAAACAGTCTGTGGGCCGGGTGAGAGGAGTCCTTAAGAATGCTGCGAGCTCGACGCAAACAGCGTTTCCTCTGGATGTCCTCCATGGATGGAAGTGGAGTCCATGTGATGCGTTGGGTGGTTTTCACCACTCGCTGCACTGCCTTGTGCTCTGCAACAGAGCAGCTCCCATACCAGGCTGTGACACAGTTGGTTAGGATGCTCTCTACTGCGCAGCGGTAGAAGTTCACCAGGATAGCTGAAGACAGTTGGTTCTTCTTCAGGGTCATCAGGAAGAAGAGGCGCTGGTGAGCCTTCTTGACCAGGCTGGAGGTGTTGGTGGTCCAGGACAGGTCCTCCCAAATATGGGCCCCCAGGAACTTGAAGCTGGAGACACGCTAAACAGCCATCCCGTTAATGTGGATGGGGTCATGTGTGCCACCTCTCTCCTTCCTGAAGTCCACGATGAGCTCCTTTGTCTTGGAGGTGTTAAGGAGCAGGTTGTTGTCTGAGCACCATGTGGCCAGGTGCTGGACCTCCTCCCTGTAGGCAGTCTCATCGTTGTTGCTGATGAGACCAATCACTGTAGTATCGTTGTGACAAAGCTGGCCTAACTATCCCGCTGGGCAAGCACACTGGCACACATACACATATACACACGTTAACGCTGACCTCATTCACTTACAATTTCTGTCATCGGAAGACAGGTGCAGACGTTATCTGATGGCACATGGACATTTTGGTCATTTTACATTATCCCGCCGGTTATTTTTACCCTGGACATTTCGTATATGCACATGTTTTTTTTACCTTGTTTGTTTCCCGTGTTAGTCGGCCTTGCGGGAGGGGGAACTGTGGCGACCAACCCGAGTAACGGGCGGCGCCCGGTTATGACGTCATAGTGACGTCATGCGCCGCGCCGAATTGGCGAAGGCCGACGAAACCATGTATTATCGTTAAGGGGGGGGGGCGCTTGTGTATGTTCGTCATTTGATGAAGTTAATGGGAAATGTTATATTGTTTACGTATGTTTTGGTTTTGAGTATTTGCATTTTTGATGTAGGAAATTTAAATAATATTAACCAAACATGTGTTACTAGTTTTTAACTAAGTGAAGTGTCTAACTTACTTTGTCATTTACCTATAGGGGGTAGCTTCCTTGGAAGGGGAGGAGTCTTGCCTATATAAGAGGAGGCCAGACTCATAAACGAGGACGGGAAGTTGGGCGGTTGTTACTTTTGCTGCTGCTAGTTACCTAGGAGAGTGTAAAGAGGGTAGTTGTAGTGCCTTAATCCTCTCCAAACCTTGTATGGAGACTGTGGATAACTGGAACTATATTTCTGAATGGTTTTGTTTTCTCCATATTTGTTTCCGTTTTTTCTGTTTTATTTGTACTCTAAGAAAGTTCTGTCATATTGAACACCTGTAAATACGTCACCTGTGGGTTGCCGGCAAGGCACTGTAAATTAAAACCACCCTGCACATAGTGCGATTGCGGAGTGAGCCATCATTATTTTACATCACATGGACACTTACCACGTCCTTAAGCAAATAACAGCGCTTACTTTATCACAATCGTCTGCAAACTTAATGATGGCATTAGATCCATTCACAGGCCTGCAGTCGAGTGTGAAGAGGGAGTAGAGAAAGGGGCTCAGAACACAGCCCTGTGGTACACCAGTGTTAAGTGTGATGGTGGTGGAGCAGATGTGGCCTGATCTAACAAGCTGAGGTCTGTTTGTCAGAAAGTCCATAATCCAGTTGCAAATGGAGGTGTTAATGCCCAGGTTCCCAAGTTTGGCATTCGTGCATAAGTGTTTGTATTGTCCAAGTGTGAGAGTACAGAGTGCAGTGCTATGGAGACGGCATCCTCTGTGCTCCTATTGCTACGGTGGGCAAACTGGTATGGGTCCAGTGTGGATGGAAGGGAGTCCTTTAGGTGAGCCAGGACCAGCCGCTCAAAGCACTTCATAACAATAGGTGTGAGTGCTACAGGGCGGTAGTCATTCAGGCATGTTGGGCTAGAGTGTTTCGACACTGGCACAATGGAGGTGGATTTAAAGCATGCTGGCACAGCTGCTTGGGCAAGGGACAGGTTGAAAATATCCGTAAAGACTCCAGCGAGTTGCTCTGCACATGCCCTAAGTACACGACCGGGGATGCCGTCTGGTCCAGCAGCCTTTCGTGAGTTGATCCGGCTCAGTGCCGTGTAGACAACTGAGGAGGTGAGTGTGATGGTCGGGTGGTCATCTAAGGGTGTGAGCTTGGTGGCAGTTTCCTTATTGTCTCTCTCGAAGCGAGCATAAAAGTCATTAAGTTCGTTCAGGAAGACAGCATCTGTGGCTACGGGGGTGGAATGACTGGGTTTGTAGTCGCTGATGGCCTGGATGCCCTGCCACATGCGTCGAGGATCAGAGTTGGAAAAGTGCTCCTCTAGCTTTAGTTTGTAGCAGTGCTTGGCCTTTTTGATGCCCCTCTTCAGATTTGCCCTGGAAGCGCTGTAGGCCTGTGCGTCACCTGAGCTGAAGGCAGTGTTGTGTGACTTCAACAGAAGGCGCACTTCCTTGTTCATCCATGGCTTCTGATTTGGGTATGTAGTGATCTGCTTCTGGGTTGTAACACTGTCTATGGTGATGTTGATGTAATCCAGTACAGAAAAGGTGTAGCTGTCTATGTCCGTATGAATGCCACAGGTGGCCTGAGAAGCAAACATACTCCAGTCTGTGTTTTGAAACCTGTCCTGGAGTGTGGAGTCTGCCCCCGCAGGCCACACTTTGATGGTCCTTACTGATTGCTTCACACGATTCATGAGGGGTGAATACTTGGGGGTGAGGAACAAAGAAAGGTGATCAGATTGACCCAGGTGGGGGAGGGGGGGTCACGGTGTAAGCTTGAGCCATGTTTGTATAGACATGGTCCAAAGTTTTGTTTCCTCTGGTGTGACAGGAAACATGCTGGTGAAATTTGGGGAGTACGGTCTTTAAGTTTGAGTGATTAAAATCTCCCGCAACAATAAATGCAGCCTCCGGGTGAGCAGTCTGTTGTTTACTGATGGCTGCATGAAGTTCTTTCATAGCAAGCTTGGCATCAGCATCCGGGGGAATGTAAGCTGCCGTTATAATGGTGGAAGTGAAGTCCTGTGGCAGATAAAACTGTCTAGATTTAACCATGAGAAACTCTAGATTAGCTGAGCAGTGTCTTCCAACAGTAAAAGAGTTCGTGCACCAAGCTTTGTTAACGTAAATGCACAATCCTTCGCCTCTGGTCTTACCAGATTCATCTGCCGTACATTAGCGAGGAAAATGCTGGGTAAAGAGAGCCGGTGCGGTGTTAGCTTTAGCTTAGCTCTTAGCCTTCCGCACTTCCCCAACCTTTGTTTACGATCTCGACGCCACCGGCGAGCACTTCCGCCAGGCCGTGTAACACCAGCTTCGGGTGTTCTGGCGATCTCAGGGACAAAGCAAAGATTGCTGATAAAACTTCCGGGAATTCGCAAACCAATATCCAATAGCTTGTGCCGGGTGTACGATGTTAAGGCACAGCTGTTCTGCACAAACAGACCCTGAACAGAACACACTGCAGAAAACATAAAACACTGCATAAATGCAAAAACTGGAGAGACCCTGAGCCTCCCGATGTGCTCGTGCCGCCATCTTGGATTGTATGTAATGTGACCCCTCCTGGGAAACTGAGTCGCAATGTGCAACTTTTCAAAAATTAGTAGTTATTTTCACCTTCTCTATTGAAAAAACTAAAATATTATGCACAATTTGTTAGAACCAGAGCTATACCTGTTATGAAGTCGCTAGAGAAAAATTAAGATTCTTTGATTAAAAGATTCAAGTGTTTTGAAGGTTCCAAAACAAAATCAAAGCAACCATACCTTAAAGTGGAGGTAACATGCTATCGCATGCATTCTGACTTCTTTACAATGTTAAACTGCTGTCTTTTCATGCATAACATGGTCAGCTTGGTAAAAAAAACGAGTGTGACGTATAACGTAGAATTTCTGTGCTTGATACACTCCCCCAGCACTCCAACTTGTTTCTGAAAGTTTTTTTATAAGTCTGGATCCCTGATTCGTAGCAGGGATCTGTTCCTTTTATTGGGCGATTCTCCCGGAAAAGCTCGGCAAGGCGAAAGAAATAGCCCGTCCACGCGTCAACCGACAGAGATGGTAAGACCCGCCTACCATCAAGATTAATTGCTCTGTGTCAAGCTCGGTTGCAATGGGAGCATGCACTGCAGCTCGTACTCTTGTGATAGTAAGAGAAGTCAGTAGTTTGTATGTTCATGGCATTTCAGTGATGGATATTATATAAACAGTGGATATAACGCTGGATTTGGAGATCGTTTGAAACTGATAACAGCATGTCATGTTAATATTAGATTGGCAGAAACTGCTTATGTTAACAGATCTTTAAAATCACTGGTAATACCAATAGATTTGGCACACACCAAGTCAAAACCAATAGCTATTGGAAAAATATGTTTAACTTTTTTTCATTATTTTATTGACTGACATTGAGATAGACAGCTTTAAGATCTACTGTAATGCAAATAACTAATATAATGTTACACATCAGATATTTTGCCACAACTGTTAACCAAACATTCACTTAAGAAATAACAGATGTCTGTCTGAATTCTTGTATGAAAAATTAAGATCAATTTAGATGTTGAATTACTATTTTGAGCATTAAGATAGCTAGACGAGTGCTTAATGTACTTATTTTTATGAAAACCTCAAATTCAACTCTTTTGCATGTGGCACAAAATTAGACTCCAGCTCATGATGCTAGCACAGGTCACAAATTATTTAGCAAATCCCCTAGCTATGTACTGCGTTCACCCAGGGGTCTCCGAGGCCCTACTTTGAGAACCTCTGGTCTAAAGCATGTGCATGAGAATATTGAATAATATATCAAATTACGTGAACGTGAAATTATAGGAAATGAACAAAAGCACTTAAAGTAGTTCTCAACTTGCTTGAGGCATTCATTTTTTTTACAGCAACTTTGAGTCAGTGTGCAATTAATTCAATCAAACGCCGTAAAATAGCCACTATTAAAATGAAGGTGCCTTGTGTGAAAATATATGGTGTGAAAATTAATTATAACAAAATGTGCTAAAAGCATTATGCAGATTTTCTCATCTAAATGTGGCAGTGTAAATAAAAAAGGCATGAAAGAAGACATCTGTTAACTGACACCATGATGAATGTATCTAAACAAATCAAATGTATTTCTCAATAAAATTGTAGGTCTATGAATACATTAAGCATTAATCCTACCAGCAACTCTGATGTCACAGGCAAGTGCCATCTCAAGACCTCCTCCAAGAGCTGCCCCATCAATGGCTGCAATTGTTGGCATGGGTAGATTACCTAAAAGCATGTCATTAAAAATCGTCTATTAACCTTTTCTCAAAATAATGATATTTACACCGTATATATGTAAAAATGTTCATACAATTTAAAGATAAATTATGAATTTAAATAGACAACACAATATTACTCAAAAAAACACAACAGAAAGTACACAAAACCTATTTACTAGTCCCAGTGCTTATATCACACCTCATAACCAAGAGGATATGAAACTGTTAAGTATTTTGACTTTGCTATTAATGTATCCAAATTCTGAATTGATTTCTTGCAAAGATCATAATTTATCAATGTCTACGTTTAAATGTGCACCAATAATGAGATTTTTTACATGTACATTTATTCATTTTGTAGATGCTTTTAATCAAAACGACTTACAAATAGGAGAGCATAAAACATTGTCAACATTGTGTATGATTATTTCCAATAATCAGAGTCAGGACTTAATCGCAGTAACATGTTTACATGACATGAGAACAATAGGTTACTCACGTAACCTCGGTTCTCTGAAACATTGAGAGGAGAGATCCACCTATGGGAAGGGCATCCGTACCTGACCTCTGCAGAAGCAGCCAATTGCACCAAGTCTGGCTAGACAGACAGAAGCCAGTGCCAGGTGTAGCCAGTGCCAGGTGAGGCCCCACCCCTTCACCTGAGCGCATAAAAGGGGCTGCCTGCGCTGCTATTCTCCAGTAAGTGTATTCGCTTCTCGTGCAGCAAGACGGGCAAAGCTGGTGGATCCTGCCAGGCTGACTCGTAACTTGTGAGAGACCCCATCAGAGCCAGGGAAGCGCTGGAAACCTCGCGTGCACTCTGTTGGCTCATTTGCCATGCAATGGCGCCCTCTGCCAAACAGACTAGGGGTGGCATGCATGGATTCAGAAAGAGTTTCTCTCTCTGCAAGGAGATAACCTCTCCATGAAATAAATTCATTACATCTGTTTGTTTCATTTTGTTTTTTGTTTGAGTTTTTGTGTTGGGAAACACTGGGGCCGAAGCCTTTATTAGACGGGTGAGGGGAACAATATGTGTGCTTTGCAATGACATTGTTTGTGCACATTCTTCTGCAACCATTACCCTGAAAGTGGGGGGATAGCACACAACGTCAACTGAAAACACAGGTATGGCAGCCGCCGGAGGTTGAAAAACCTCCGTCTTTTGAATGGGGGCTCTGGGGCATGAAGAGAGTCCATAGTACATGTGGCTTGAGAACAACGACTCAGTGCCCCCGGCAGTCGGACATCAGGCTGGCCGCTTGTGTTTAGGGTCGGAAGGGGTGGGGTTAGGCAATTTCCCGATTGTCGCGGAGGGTGTTTGCTGCGGGGCCTCTCCTTACTGTGATGCGGGTGACGGGTGGGTTAGGCAAATGCGCTGCAGGCAGCTGGTGCGGACCCGCCTTCTTGGGGAGACAGTTTAAAACCTCCAAGTCCACAAAATCTCCACCTGGTAAGCAGAGAGAAGGGACGAATCATTGAGAGCCCTGACAGCCTGATGAACGGAGGCAGAAAAACTGTCAATTTTACCCGGCAAAACTGGCTTCGGGGGAGCGAGCAACCTGCCCTGGATGGGGTTAAGATGCCTGGCGATAGAAGGCTCGACAACGCGAGGGTCACCCATGCCGAGAGCCACCATATCTTGGACCTCCAAGCCCGTGAGACCATGCTTAAACTCGAGCGGGTTGCTCCAGTTATGTCTCATGTGTTTAGCACACGCAGGCAGGACATTTACATTTACATTTACATTTATTCATTTGGCAGACGCTTTTATCCAAAGCGACTTACAATTGAGGAAAACAGCAAGCGATTCGTCTAAGTAAGCAATATTCACGAGAGGTGCTAGTAATACAAGGTTTCAAATACAACGTCAAGATAGTATAAGCAAGTATATAGAGAACATTAGAAAAGGAAGAATAGGGGTAAATGAAAAATGTTTTTTTTTTTTTTTTTTTTATGAGACAGTTAAGTGCTCATGGAAGAGGTGGGTCTTCAGCTGTTTTTTGAATTGTGAAATTGATCCAGCAGTCCTGATGGAAACAGGAAGATCATTCCACCAGCCGGGAACGGAGAAAGAAAATGTCCTTGAGATGGATCTCATGCCTCTCTGTGAAGGAACAATGAGGCGCCGCTCGTTTTCAGACCGCAGACTTCTGGAGGGGATGTAGGTCTGTAAGAGAGAGTTGAGGTAGATGGGTGCTGTGTTAGTGGCTGTTCTGTAAGCAAGCACCAGTGCCTTGAACTTAATGCGTGCCGCTACTGGGAGCCAGTGCAGAGAGATGAGCAGAGGTGTGACATGTGCTCTCTTGGGCTCATTGAAGACCAGGCGTGCAGCAGCATTCTGGATCATTTGCAGAGGTTTGAAGGCACAGGCTGGGAGACCGGCCAGAAGAGCATTACAATAATCCAGTCTAGAAATGACAAGTGCCTGGACGAGAAGCTGTGTTGCATGTTCTGTTAAGAACGGTCTGATCTTTCTAATGTTGTACAATGCAAACCTGCATGACCGAGTTGTTTTAGTAACATGATCCTTAAAAGTCAGCTGATCATCCATGATTACCCCAAGATTCCTGACTGAAGTCGATGGGGTTATCTTAGATGGACCAAGTTGGATGGTAAGCTGGGGCTGTTCTGACGGGGTGGCAGGAATGACGAGAAGCTCAGTCTTGGCCAGGTTGAGTTGCAGGTGATGATCTTTCATCCAAGAAGAGATGTCAGCCAGGCAGTCGGAGACTCGTGTGGCTAGCGTGGAATCGTCTGGATGAAATGAGAGGTGAAGTTGAGTGTCATCAGCATAACAATGGTAGGAGAATCCATGTGCTTGTATGATGGAACCCAGTGATGTGGTGTATATGGAGAAGAGCAGAGGTCCAAGAACCGATCCTTGTGGGACCCCGGTGACTAGTTGGTGTGTTTTGGACACTTCACCTCCCCAAGCTTCCTTGAAGGACCTATCTGCGAGGTAGGATTTAAACCAGGAGAGTGAAGTTCCAGTGATGCCCAGTGACGATAGGGTAGACAGAAGAATGTGATGGTTAACCGTGTCGAAGGCTGCAGAAAGGTCTAAGAGAATGAGAACAGATGATTTGGACTCAGCTCTTGCCCTCCTTAGGGCTTCTGTAACTGTTAGTAGGGCAGTTTCGGTTGAGTGACCGCTCTTAAAGCCTGACTGGTTGGTGTCCAGCCTGTTGTTTTGGGTGAGGAAGGTAGACACCTGATTGAAAACAACCCGTTCAAGTGCTTTAGCTATGAACGGAAGGAGAGAAATGGGTCTATAATTCTCCAGTAGGGAAGTGTCATGTGTGGGTTTCTTAAGCAGCGGGGTTACCCGGGCCTGCTTGAATGCAGTGGGGAAAATTCCTGTATTAAGAGATGTGTTAATGATATGAGTGAGTGATGGTAGGAGTGTGGGTGAGATGGCTTGTAGTAGATGTGAGGGGATGGGGTCTAACGGGCAGGTGGTTGGGTGAGTAGAGAGCAGAAGTTTAGAGACATCATCCTCTTTAAGAGGAGAGAAAGAGGAGAGAAGATGGTCTGCTGTGTGTATGTGCGATGTGAGATCATTGATGGGTGGAGCTGAAAATTGTCTGCTGATAGACTTAATTTTGTCTGTGAAGTAGCTGGCAAAGTCATTAGCCGTTAGGGAGTTAGACAGAGGTGGTGGAGGGGGACAGAGGAGAGTTTTAAATGTTTTGAAAAGCTTGTGGGAGTCTGAGGCGCTGCTAATTTTTTCATGGAAGAACGCAGATTTAGCAGTGTGAATGTCTGCAGAGAAGATAGAGAGTGAAGCTTGATACTTACAGAGGTCAGCGATGTCTTTTGTTTTGCGCCATTTCCTTTCAGTCGCTCTGAGTTTAGCCCGGTGTTCCCGGAGGGTATCGGACAACCAGGGACTGGAAGGAGTAGCACGTGCTGGCCTGGAGGAAATAGGACAGATAGTGTCTAGACACGAGGTTAGTGTTGTGAGAAGTGTGTCTGTGGCAGAATTAACATCTAGTGATGCAAAGTGTGTGAAGGATGGAAGGGAGGTTTCTATGACAGATGAAAGATGGACAGGAGAAAGGGAGCGCAGATTCCGCCTAAATGAGACTGGCAGCGGAGTTGGTGAGTTGCGGGAATGCAGTATTAAATTAAAAGTGATGAAAAAGTGATCAGAGACGTGCAGAGGTGTAATCAAGGTGTTCTCTGTATCACAGCTGCGTGTGTAGATAAGATCAAGTTGGTTACCTGACTTATGGGTACCTGTGGTGGGGACTAGTTGGAGATTGAAGGAGGTAAGCAGTGAGTGGAAGTTTGAGGCATAAGGCTTCTCTAGGTGGATGTTGAAATCCCCAAAGACAAGAAGCGGCGAGTCGTCCTCAGGGAAAGACGAGAGCAGCATGTCTAGTTCTTCTAGAAATTCGCCCAGTTGACCTGGAGGGCGATAAATAACTACAATGTGGAGTTTTAATGGAGAAGTAATAGTTACGGCATGGAATTCAAAAGAATTGGTGTTGACTACGGAGGGGTAGGTGGAGAACTTCCAGTCTTTGGAGATGAGAAGACCGGTGCCACCACCTCTCCCCTGCTGGCGGGGAGTGTGAGAGAAAGAGAAATTACTAGAGAGAGCTGCAGGGGTTGCTGTGTTCTCAGAAGTAATCCAGGTTTCAGTTAATCCTACAATACTAAGAGCAGAGTGGGAAGCAAATGCAGGGATGAAGTCGGATTTATTTACAGCAGATTGACAATTCCAGAGACCAATGGAAAGAGAGAGTGGAAGAGTAGAAGAGGTACAGATAGTGCGAAGGTTGGCGGGATTGCTCCGCCTTCCTCTGGTGAGAGAGTGTCGTGGGCGAGAGACCACAGGAATGAATTGGAAACACATGCTGTGCGAGTGAGTAAAGAAAAGGCGAAAAAGAAAGTGAGAGAAAACAGTAAAAAATGATTTTTTTTTAGATAAGATACTACTGTGCGTTGTCGGTTTCGTTGCTCGGTTGAGTCGCGCAGGACGAGTCGAATGGTCTTTACCTCGTCGGTCTTCACACGAGGAGGGCTGAACGCTTCCGCTGACGCTTCCGCGCCAGCGCCTCTATCTGTATTAAATGGGTTGCTAATCACGTAGTGAGTGGGAACAGCTGCCCGTGCGTTTCAAATTAGCAAGACAAAGCCTAAATGAACACGCAATGGCTCAAGTCGAATCTAATGCTGGACTCTTCCGGACTTAAGTGCTAATTTATCCAAAGGTGAAAAGCTTTCCTGTAATCTAAAAATGAGATTACAGGACAGCAGGACAGGGAAGAGCTGTTTTCTCAGGTCGGGAGGGGGTCCCAGCACCTTCCTGTCATACACATCCCTCTCCTGGTCGGTGGCACTCTGCGGAGCCGGCCATGCAATGTTAAGATGAGCAGCTGCCCGTTCACACATGTCCAGGAGGATGGACTGGGTTAGAGCTGCGGGGTGATTGACCTGGGAAACACCGGAGGGCGGGATGGCCTCCTCTTCCTCCGAGATCCCAAGAATGCCCGCATCGTCCTCGTCGCCAGAACCGGCTGGTCGTCGACGAAATGGAGGTTTCCCACAAAGATGTATGGAACGCAGGATTGGGCAGGTTAGCCCAATTAAGTGATGTAGCACCCCGGGAGGCCCCTGGAGTCACGTCGCATTTACCGTGTCCCCGTCCAGGTCAGAGAAGCCGAGCTCGGCACACTGGGTCGCGGCAACCTTGAGACAATGCCGCAGGAGCTTTTTCAGCAGCAGAAGGCAATGGCTGCAATGCTCCGGGTTGTTTAAAGCCTCTTCCGCATGCTTGAGACCCAAGCAGACCACACAGAACTCGTGAGAATCCTTAGCGGCAATAAGAGCTCTACACGTGGCCGGGCAGGCCCATGATGAGCTCAGTGTGGGTACAGGGGCAGGCCCATGATGAGCTCAGCGTGGGTACAGGGGCAGGCCCATGATGAGCTCAGCGTGGGTACAGGGGCAGGCCCATGATGAGCTCAGCGTGGGTACAGCGGCAGCTTTAAAGAGCGACATAGCAGCAAAAAAACTGTAAATTATGTGGCGAGCAGCCGTGGGAGGAGAGGTGAAAGAAAGCACGAGCATGGGCGCCATCGCTAACCTTGGCTGAATATACGACGGATGATATCGGATGATATGTCCTCCTGAAGACACGTAGTGAGCAGGGAAAACCATACTGTGCAAAAAGCAGATCGCAAAAAGCGAATGTCAACTGGAGAATAGCAGCGTAGGCAGCCCCTTTTATGCGCTCAGGTGAGGGGGTGGGGCCTCACCTAGTACTGGCTGCGCACTTCTGTCTGTCTAGCCAGACTTGGTGCAATTGGATGCAGAGGTCAGGTACGGATGCCCTTACCATAGGTGGATCTCAATCACGACATTATGAAAGA
Source organism: Oreonectes daqikongensis (assembly GCA_026939265.1). Taxonomy (NCBI): domain Eukaryota; kingdom Metazoa; phylum Chordata; class Actinopteri; order Cypriniformes; family Nemacheilidae; genus Oreonectes; species Oreonectes daqikongensis. The sequence continues at coordinate 3,736,345 of JAOTQM010000041.1, read as the reverse complement.
GAACCTCTCTTTGCTCCCGTTTACATGAGAGTTTTATTAGTTTGATTATTTACTATAATACACAGTAAAAACGATAATCTCAAATACAATAGGTGTGTTACTGGCTATAGTTTTAATATATTTGTATCAAATGCAAAACACCGTTATGTAGATGTAGCGCTGTGATGAATATATAAATATGATTTAAAACGACTGCCGTTGTTTCTGTGTGAAGATAAGGAGCAGATACTGCAGACAGCAAGTTAAACAGTTTAACAAGTACAGTTTAAAAAGTGCCCTTGTGCAAACTATCTATATAAACATTTTAATATTACACAATCATAATGAAAAAATAGACTGTGAATAGAATGTATAACATTAAAGACATTACCTCAATAGCTGTCTGGTTAAAGATCTGACAATATTTAAACTTATACAAATATAAATATTGTTGCTGAGTTACTTACCAAGCTCTGTTATTACTGTCCTTGCTTTAGCAACAAATGGTCCTACTTCACTCTGGTGCATCTTTGTTCTTTCTTTTAAATCTGCACCTGTTTAGAAAAACACATGTTGACCACTGAGTGAGGAGGTGTTTTTGAAGAAGGTCTAAATCTACCCGTATATGTTTAAATATCTCTTCAGAAGAAAAAAAGTGATATGCTTTTGGAAATTGCTTTTAAATGGCCTAGTATGGACTACAACAAGCTTCTTCCTGGGTTAGTGACATTACAAACCTCTACAGTTACATAAACCCTGCCCCATGAACAAAGGGGGCGATGCCATGTTGTCCGGTTTTAGAGAGACGAAGAGCCGCTGGAGTAATGTGTTGTTGCCATGCCAAACACTTGATTGAGTTGGACACTTTCACTTTTGTTAGTCTCGGTTTACTGCTGTTAGCTCTGGTGATAAAAATTTAGCTACAGAGAAAATATAACAGCTGCGCAGTCGACCAATGAATTATATGACGCAACATGGTTAGCTTGTCAAAACCGGACACACACAAACCTCCATCTTACTGTATTATTTTATTCAATTTCTGTGAGCGGCCTCTACGCTAATATCAGTTTGTTTTATTTTTTATATCTTGTCCTCGGGTTCCTATGAACACCAAAGGCTGTCAGTCCTAGCTCCAGTTCTGTCCGGATGCTCAACCCAGTTCAATCTCTTTATTCATCTTATTTTTTCTTAAATTTTATACATTTTCAAGAATCAGCAGTGTATGTACAGGTGCTGGTCATATAATTAGAATATCATCAAAAAGTTGATTTATTTCACTAATTCCATTCAGAAAGTGAAACTTGTATATTATATTCATTCATTACACACAGACTGATATATTTCAAATGTTTATTTCTTTTCATTTTGATGATTATAACTGACAACTACTGAAAATCCCAAATTCAGTATCTCAGAAAATTAGAATATTACTTAAGACCAACACAAAAAAAGGATTTTTAGAAATCTGGGCCAACTGAAAAGTATGAACATGAAGCGTATGAGCATGTACAGCACTCAAAACTTAGTTGGGGCTCTTTTTGCCTGAATTACTGTAGCAATGCGGTGTGGCATGGAGTCGATCAGTCTGTGGCACTGCTCAGGTGTTATGAGAGCCCAGGTTGCTCTTATAGTGGCCTTCAGCTCTTTGGCATTGTTGGGTCTGGCATATCGCATCTTCCTCTTCACAATACCCCATAGATTTTCTATGGGGTTAAGGTCAGGCGAGTTTGCTGGCCAAGTAAGAACAGGGATACCATGGTCCTTAAACCAGGTACTGGTAGCTTTGGCACTGTGTGCTGGTGCCAAGTCCTGTTGAAAAATTAAATCTGCATCTCCATAAAGTTGGTCAGCAGAAGGAAGCATGAAGTGCTCTAAAACTTCCGGGTATACGGCTGCGTTGACCTTGGACCTCAGGAAACACAGTGGACCAACACCAGCATATGACATGGCACCCCAAACCATCACGGACTGTGGAAACTTTACACTGGACCTCAAGCAACGTGGATTCTGTGCCTCTCCTCTCTTCCTCCAGACTCTGGGACCCTGATTTCCAAAGGAAATGCAAAATTTACTTTCATCAGAGAACATAACTTTGGACCACTCAGCAGCAGTCCAGTCCTTTTTGTCTTTAGCCCAGGCGAGATGCTTCTGACGATGTCTGTTTTTCAAGAGTGGCTTGACACAAGGAATGCGACAGCTGAAACCCATGTCTTGCATACGTCTGTGCATAGTGGTTTTTGAAGCACTGACTCCAGCTGCAGAACACTCTTTGTGAATCTCCCACACATTTTTGAATGGGTTTTGTTTCACAATCCTCTCCAGGGTGCGGTTATCCCTATTGCTTGTACACTTTCTTCTACCACATCTTTTCCTTCCCTTTGCCTCTCTATTAATGTGCTTGGACACAGAGCTCTGTGAACAGCCAGCCTCTTTTGCAATAACATTTTGTGTCTTGCAGTCCTTGTGCAAGGTGTCAATGGTCGTCTTTTGGACAACTGTTAAGTCAGCAGTCTTCCCCATGATTGTGTAGCCTACAGAACTACACTGAGAGACCATTTAAAGGCCTTTGCAGGTGTTTTGAGTTAATTAGCTGACTAGAGTGTGGCACCAGGTGTCTTCAATACTGAACCTTTTACAATATTCTAATTTTCTGAGATACTGAATTTGGGATTTTCAGTAGTTGTCAGTTATAATCATCAAATTTAAAAGAAATAAACATTTGAAATATAACAGTCTGTGTGTAATGAATGAATATAATATACAAGTTTCACTTTTTAAATGGAATTCGTGAAATAAATCAACTTTTTGATGATATTCTAATTATATGACCAACACCTGTATACTTTTGACCAAAGCTGTATATAATTAGGTATTAAAATATGTTTGTTCAACATTTAAATTTAAAATGTTTGGTTTGTTGTATATATATATATGCTGTATATAATTAGGTCTTATTGTATGTTTGTGTAACATTTCTTAATTTGAAACTAAAAAAATTAAAATGGAGTGCTTCTGGACCAGTGGTGTTTACATGTTACAAAATGGTCTATAAGTCCAACTTTTGAACTGAATCTGTCCTGATGCTGGCTGAGATTTTAGCAGAAGTACGTCTTCGCCCTGTGTGCATACTCTCCATTGTGAGGTACAACATTAAGTAGATGATTGTGGCAAGGGGGGGCGTGGCCACGCTCCGTCTGGGAGGGCGGAGTTTCAGTCCGAAGCACGGAGGGCGGTATGTGGGTCAAGTGTGACTGCTAACCTGGTGTCTCTCGTTACAGTGATTGATGAGAGGGATTTTAAAAGACGCCGCCGAGGGCAAAAAAAAGTGTCAAGAGAAACCCGGGAGGATGCACACACACGCAGAGGCGTGTGAAAAGATTAAGTTTGTTTGTTTCTGTTTGGTTGGCGTTTTGAGGCTGTCTTTCTTTATTCATTATTAAATTATTGGATTTTACCTCGCCGACTCTGTCTCTTTCCTCCCACCTCAACGAACCATATTACACTGGTGCCGAAACCCAGGAGGAAAGAGGAAGCCGCCGCCATCATGCAGTCTACGCCAGGATCGCCGTTTGCGGAGGTCATTCAGGCACTCGCGGGACTCCACGCAGAACAACACCGGGCCACGATGGAGCATGAGAGGAGGTTTGAGACTCTCCTTTCAGGCCCAGACTGAAGACTGCGAGATTTTCTGGAGCTTGTTGGCGTCCGGACGACAGCAGGCGGACACTGCGTCGACCCGCGCCCCATCCTCACCGCTGCTGCTCCACAAGATGGGACCGCTCGACGACCCGCAGGCATTCTTGGAGCTCTTCGAGAGGTCCGCGGAGGGGGCGGGCTGCCCCCACGGGGACTGGGCGGGTCGTCTAGTCCCGCTGCTGACAGGGGAGGCTGAGCTCGCGGCACAAAAACTGCCAGCCGCGAACCTCCGCAACTACACCGACCTCCGGAGAGCTATTATCCAGCGTGTCGGTAGCACACCTGAGCAGCAGCGGCAGTGCTTCCGGTCCCTGGAACTGGGGAAGGGCGACCAGATGTTCGCCTGGGCGCAGCAGCTCTGGGACGCCGCCCGCAAATGGCTAGTGGACGAGACCAGCGACGCGGATTCCGTAGTGGAAAAGGTGGTGCTGGAGCAGTTCGTGGGACGGCTCCACAAGCAGACCGCCCAGTGGGTCCAGTGCCACCCCATTCAGATTTTTCAATTCTCCCCCTTCTGTTGTTTCTATCCCTTTATTTCTTTTAGCCCCACCTCACAGGGTTCGGGACGAAAGGCAGCCGCGGGCCAGTACCGGGTACCCGTGAGTACCGAGGGGGGTACATATCAGGCTTTGGTGGATTCAGGCTGTAACCAAACCTCCATCCACCCAAGCCTGATTCAATCCGCGGTGTGGGATTTAAGCCGCAAGGTTAAGGTGAGGTGTGTGCACGGGGATGTGGTGAATTACCCTTTAACCCTCTGGAGTCGAAGCCCACGTCGGCGCGGTTTGTCTCATCTTCTCCCGATAACGTCAATATGAACTTAAATTACTCTGTCAGTTTTGAACGTACAGATAAGAGCAATACGTCATTCGAATCTTTAAAGGGTCTACTTTTATTTGTATACACCCAAAACAACAAAAAAATGCTGTGGTTTTGTAAAATAAAGAAAATAAACAGGGTGCGTACTCTGCTTTCTCTGTCTCTGCCACCTCTCTTCACAGACACGTAAATAAAACAACCTAAATCTCAGCAAATACTTGCCTCAACGACATGAGAAATATATGTATAGAAAGCTTGAAATGTCAACTTTTAAATTAACCAATTCAAGTCGAAAACAAATCATTTATTTTTATGTAATCCTTATGAAAGTAAGGAGTGGTACGGTTTGTCCTGTATCACCTCATTATAGCTAATGCGATCCCGCCCCCACTGTGCGCGCTGTTCACATGGTAATGATCTGAGGTCAGTCAGGATTGTGTACACGCCTCCGATCGAGAAATGGCTACACGGATGAAGATACAATTCGGATACAATTTTTCCTCAGAGGAAGAACGCGCCTCAGATGACGACCGTTTGCATTTTGAAGAGCGACTGACCCAGCGGAGGATATAATTCCAGTCTGTCTGATCCACCATCCATGCTGCTACACTACACAGCACAAAACAATGAAGTGGTACAGAAAGTGAAAATTCTGTGTTCTATGTGAGATCGTAGGTTATACATGGGGTGTAAGAGTGCATGGGCTTTTACAGACCTTACACCTCTTCATGTTTGCTCTGTTTTACACTAAGTGTTTGTTTTTCAGAGTTTTGACCTGAATGTATCTTCTGTACAACTACATATTTGATGTGTAGATTCAGTATAGGTCTTAAGTTATATGTAAAGTGTTTTTTTAAGTAATTTAAGTAGGTTTGCTATGTGTAGGTTTATATGGATTATATTATATAGAGTATATTATAAGTTATATACAGTGTACTCACTAACTGGATTTTTTTCTCTGTTCTAAATAAACTACAAACAAAAAAATATACATTTCTTTTGTCTTCACATTCTTTTTCAAATCTATAATTTAGAAACATTTCCAGATCAGCATCATTCCTTACTGAAAGGCTCATTATGCAGGTCTTTGTCTTCTCAGGTGTCAATCACATCATTATTCATGATCATTCACGCCTCCTTGCATATGTATTTTTGAAGCAAAAAGTGTCTTAGTAAATGTTAATCACTATATTGTTTTCTGTGAATTAGTCAGCAAGATGATATTCACATCATTTTGAAGCAAACACCCTAGGCTACAATATCCAGTTCTCAAAAGTCTTGAGTACCAATATTCTGTATGTGTTTTATGACCTCGTTTCAGTGACTTAAAATTTGTAGTTTTTCTTTAAGCACGCATAAACATTGTTTTCTCAAAAACACAATCATGTATAAACATACTGTTCACATATTATTGTAGCCCAGTTTGTGCTGATTACAGTGTTATCAGACTATAGCCATTGATATGTTTAAAAGCAACTGAAAAAAGCACTAATATCAGGGGATGTCCGAACTTGGCCAGGGCCCCAAAACACCCTTAGACCCCAGAGGGTTAATGTCCGTGGATATTATTTGCTGTCCGCAAAATCCCGCAAGCCTCCACAGGATTTTCTCCCTTCGAGTTGCTCTACGGTCGCCAGCCCCGCGGGGTTTTGGACGTCCTAAGGGAAACTTGGAAGGACGGACCGTCCGCTAGCAAAAGCGAAATTCAGTTTGTCCTCGACCTGAGAACAAAACTCCACACTTTGGGGCGGCTCTCAATGGAGAATTTGTTACAGTCCCAGGACAGACAGAGACCGCAATATGACAGAGGCACTAGATTACGCAAATTTGCACCGGGAGAGAAAGTGCTCGTCTTACTCCCTACATCGAGCTCAAAATTAATCGCCAAGTTGCAAGGACCCTTCGTGGTCACACAGCGTTTAGGCAATCTCAATTATGAGGTAGTGAGACCGGATAGGAGCAGGGCACATCAAATATATCACCTCAATCTCCTTCAAAAATGGAATGAGATTGATGCAGTGATGCTGGCAACGGTGGTGAGTAGAGAGGATGATCTCAGGCCGGAGGTGTGCAAACCTAGCCGATCTATCGCTCTAGGCTCTGCGGGAGATCACCTCTCACCCTCCCAGATCACGGACGTAACTCGTTTACAGGCACAGTTCACTGATGTTTTCTCGCCCCTACCCGGTCAAACTACGCTCATTGAACACCATATTGAGACCACGCCGGGCGTGGTGGTGGACAGCCGGCCATATCGTTTACCTGAACACAAAAAAAAAGGGTTGTTCAGGAAGAATTAGGTGCTATGCTCGATATGGGAGTAATCAAGGAGTCCCACAGCGATTGGGCGAGCCCGATAGTTTTAGTTCCCAAAACCGACGGCTCAGTGCTCTTCTGTGTGGACTATCGCAAGGTGAATGCTGTGTCGAAATTTGACGCATATCCCATGTATTGACGAGTTGCCAGATCGACTAGGTTCGGCTCGTTTTTATTCAACACTAGATTTAACAAAAGGATATTGGCAGATCCCCTTATCGCCATTATCCAAAGAAAAAACAGCTTTCACCACGCCGTTCGGATTACACCAATTCGTCACGCTTCCGTTCGGCTTATTCGGAGCCCCGGCCACGTTTCAGCGTCTGATGGACCGTGTTCTCCGACCCCATGCAGCATATGCCGCTGCGTACTTGGATGATACGTGGCCACGCTCCGTCTGGAAGGGCGGAGTTTCAGTCCGAAGCACGGAGGGCTGTAAGTGGGTCAAGTGTGACTGCTAACCTGGTGTCTCTCGTTACAGTGATTGGCGAGAGGGATTTTAAAAGATGCCGCCGAGGGCGGAAAAAGGGTTAAGAGAAACCCGGGAGGATGCACACACACGCAGGGGCGTGTGAAAAGATTACAACTATGCTTTACAACTAACCATGTGAAAATATATAAACATTGCGGAGTATTTTCTCCAAAAATCCTGAAGTTTACCAAATGCTATAGTATAATATAATATAATATTCATGTTTACACACAATGGCAAAATACCTGCACAGAATATTCCTGGAACAATACTGCATAAGATGACAGTACGCACTTTGCTGTTCTTCTTCACAGACTCAACAGCTTCAGACATCTAGCAAAAAACAAACATAATAAAAAAGTGACAACAACCAGTTCTCGTTGAATTTGTGGTTAATTAAATTTTGTAATATTTGTGAGACAGGGAGTGGACACACAACCCAAGAAGGTATATCTGCAGACCAGAGATCTTCAAAACAGAGCAGAGCTCGACGCATACTTATTTCTAGGTTAAAACATTTAAAAGCACATTAAAAAACTTTAGGCGTGGGGGAAAATTATGTGTTTTTTTATACCAAATTATGTGTTTTTTTAAATAAATAAATAAATACAAAGGTCACACCGGCAGAAAAAAATAGTTGCAAAATGTGACCATTTGGTTGGAGTCTAGAGCCCTGTTTTGGCTTGGGGTCCTTAACATGCGGCAGCAGCAGCACGTTCCACGAGAAGGGTCTGGCTGCAGACGATGGGGTGAGTAGAGCTCCACTCAAGAGCGGAAATATGTCACCTCCACTGGAATTATCTGAAGATGGCGTCGCTGTGAGATCTTAGAATTTAACTCAGGTAATTTTATTTTAGCATTGCTACACTGGTAAGCTTAGGGGCCAATTACCTGCAGATTTTAGTTCCAACTTTGGAAAAAAACTCACCTGTCTGTAGCTTTGGTAATCCTGATGACACTGATGAGCTTATTCAGGTGTGTTTGATTAAGGTTGGAGCAAAAATCTGCAGGGCAGCGGCACTCCAGGACCGACGTTGCCTACCCCTGTGCTATAGCATTTATTCAAAAATTATAGTAACATTTCTAGATACTTAAATGTCTTTGAACCAGAAAAAATAGGGTCAAAATGTACAACTATGTTAATACAAACCAGTACCTTAAGGGGTGGTTTCCCAGACAGAAATTATCTTAAACCTGGACTAGGCCTTAGTTTAATTGGGAAATGTAAGTAGTTTTAACAAACATACCTTACTAAAAACATTACTTGTGTGCATTTTGAGACAACACAAAGGCACTGATGTATTTTGAGATATGTCAGTGCAAGTTGTTTTCAGTTTGGACAGTTCTTACATTTTTTTTAGTCTAAGACTAGTTTAATCCCTGTCCGGGAAACCGCCCCTAAGTGTTTTACAGTGTATCTAGTTTTTTAGTCATTTATCAGTATGTTTACTAAAGGAAATTATATACTATATTTTATGTGTGTGTCATTTTTTCACATTAACCGACTTTTATTTTGACGGGTCCCCACTAAGATCTTTCCGTATTTATTTGTTGACGATAGCTTCAACGAAAAGTGTTCACTGTACACTCGCGCAGTACCGCGCCACTCACTCACACAGATGTGCAACTGTGCTAAATTTCACAAAAATCATACGGGCCCTACTAATCTACATGTCAGGTTTATTTATATAGCACTATTAAATTTAACCGAGGTTGGCCAATGTGCTGCACAAATTAAAAACAAACTTAAAAGTAATACCAATACAATTACAGAAACAATACACTGAATTAGAGAAATCCAAGTCAAAGAAGTATGTTTTCAGCAGAGCTTGAAAGTGGAAAGTGAAGAGACAGTTCTAATGGAAAGGGGAAATGCATTCCAAAGTCTGGGGGCAGCAACAGAAAAAGCGCAATCACCCTGGATCTTAACCTCAACTTTGAGATAAAGACTAAACTCTGGTTAACTGATCGAAGAGAAACAATGGGCCTGTATTCAGTTAAAATGTCCAGACCATCCAAAGCATTAAATGCTAATAAAAGAATTTTAAAATCAATTCTATAGCGCACGAGCAACCAGTGTAGGGAGCATAGATCTGGAGTAATGTGTTTTTTGGTACCTGTAAAAAGAGTCTAGCAGCTGAATTTTAACTAATAAGTGGGATAAGGCTGATTGACCAATCCCGTAATACAAGGAGTTACAGTAGTCCAATCTAGATATAATAAAAGCGTGGATGACTTTTTCAAAATTTCTACTGGATAAAATAGGCTTGGCTTTAGCAATAAGCTGAAGCTGGAATTATCAAATTTTAGACCTTTAAAGATAATACCCAGATTTTTAACACAGGGTTTTTTCCAGGAGATCAAATCGCCTAAATTTATGTTTGAAATGGTTGAGTCCAGCGGACCAAACACAATAATTTCGGTTTTATCCTCATTAAAATGTATAAAGTTTAATGAAAACCAGGCTTTAACATAAAACAAGACATAAGTACATACAACTAATTTGAGCTTAGATTTAGGAGCAGATAGATTTGGGTGTCGTCAGCATAACAATTGAACCATATTTCCTAAAGATAGAGCCCACTTGGAACAAATATAGGGAAAAGATGATGGGAGCCAGAGAGGATCCCTGGGGAACACCGCAAGATAAGGAGCCCACTTTAGAGGCAGAATCACCTATTTTAACTTTAAAACAGCGATTTGTAAAATATGATTTGAACCAATCTAATGCAAGCCCCGTTATCCCTACACAGTGCTTCAGACGTGACAGCAAAATTGAGTGGTCAACAGTGTCGAAAGCAGCAGTCAGGTCAAGTAACACCAATATAGAGAGATCCCCTGCAGTCACCATTTAATAAAACATCATTTAAAACCTTTAAGAAAGCAGTTTCGGTCGAATGATATTTTCGAAAACCTGATTGAAAAACCTCAAAAAACTTATTGTCATCCAAAAAAGTTTGAAGCTGCTGAAAGACATAAAATCTTCAAAGTAAAAGATAAATTTGAAATAGATCTTAAAATTGCTAGAACAGTGGGATCTAGGTTTGCCCTCTTCAACAGAGGTTTAACCCTCTGACGTCGAAGACCGCACTGGTGCTGTCTGTAGCAGTTTTTCTTGATTACCCTGTAACAAACTAAAAATACTCTGTCATTTTTAATCGTGCAGATAAGGGTAAGGTATCGTTTAAAACTGCAGAGGGTCTAGTTTTATTTGAGTATAGTCATAAAAACATAAAAACAATTCACTTTTGTAAAATAAAGAAAATAAACAGGGTGCGCTCTCTGCTTTCTCGGTCTCTGTCACCTCTCTTCACAGACACGTAAATAAAACAACCTATATCTCAGTGAATATGTGCCTCACAAACATTGGAATTGTATGTATTGAAAGCTTGAAATGTCTATTTTAAAATAACCCAAATAATATATTTTTATGCAATCCTTAAAAATAAGGATTGTAAGGAGTGGTACAGTTTTTCCTGTATCACCTCATTATAGCTAATGCGATCCCGTCCTTGCTGTTCACATGGTAATGATCTGAGGTAAGCCATGTATTGTGTACACGCCCCCGAGAAATGGCCTAAAACGTCAAGCTTCATCATAGAATTTACCTACTTTATCTGCGCGTTTTGGATGATGTCACGCTACACGGATGAAGAAGCACTTCGGATGGTTCTGGACAGCAATGAAGTGTTTACTTTCTCCTCAGAGGAAGAGCGCGGCTCAAATGACGAACGTATGCATTTTGAAGAGCGACTGGAACCAGCAGAGGATATAATTCTATGAGTAAACCTTTTATTATTACCTTCATGATTTCCAAATAGGCTATTGTCAGACTAAAATCAGCTATTTCAGAATATGTTGTACAAAACACGTAACGTTATATAAACTATGCTATAGGCCGATATATTTTCCAAAATGGTGAAAGTGTTTACCAACTAGCTTCTGTTCGCAAATATCTGCTCTGGTGTAAATGTTATGAATGTGTTAGTCGGTCATTGGCGTTCGCGATGATCTTATGTGTAAATGTATCAGTAAGCTGTAAATCTCACAGATGAGAAGTGACCCTCGACAGACATATACATGCGCTCATTCTTATCAGTGATGCTATTTAATAGCTATGCTTGTTCTGCTAATTGCTAACAACAGTTTCACTTTTCGTTTAGGACTGTGGCTCCATCACTGGCATCTTGCACAAGAAAAGCATGCAAGTGTCGTCAAGTTTACAACACTCTTTTAGGCCTGTGAATAAGAATGTGAGGACGTCTTCAACTGCATCTCGGATGGATGGACACTTGAGAGGTGTCTGTCTGTTCCACCATCCATGCTGCTTATACAGGAGACCCTATGCAAAGGAGGGTGAAAACACAAAATGGATGGAGGGCAAAGAGTTTTCCATGTCATGCACCTGTGACTGCCTACAATCAGCACATGGGGGGCATTGACCTGATGTGATGGTCTGATCAGCTGTTACAGTACAACACAGTCTCACGAGAATTCACTACACTACACAGCACCAAACAATGAAGTGGTACAGAAAGTGGAAATTCTGTATTCTATGTGAGACAGTAGGTTATATGTGTAAGAGTGGGCTTTTACAGACCTTACCAGGAAACATGCCCGTGCGGGCCCACTGTGGGTTTACTGTGGGACAGTGTGGGCAGGGCAAACCCACACCAAACCCAAGTGGGTCCCGCATGGGTTAGCCCTTGTGGGGCCCAAATGATTTTGCCCAACTGGGCCCCAATTGGGTTTTTCTGTGGGCAAGCCCATAGTGGGTTGGCCCACAGAAAAACCCAATTGGGATCCAGTTGGGCAAAATCAATTGGGGCCCACAAGGGCTAACCCATGCGGGACCAACTTGGGGTTTGCCCAGATGTGCCCCAATGGGGTTTCTTCAAGAGATAGAGATGGGGTATGGCAGGGAAGAGCCAGAACTGTAACGGGACAAACTTTCTGGTTCCCCTCATGTATTGATTTTTTTTTTTGTTTTTTTTTAATGTTCTGTGATTGTTTTTGTGTTAACTGCGGTTTTAAATAGCTGTTAAGTGCTGTTTTTCTACTGTTAAAAAAACTAATCTCGATATAATGTGTTATTTTTATTAATGATATAATTATTATTTTTTGTGCTGTAAATAAATTATTTTTTAAATCATGACCCTCAGTTTATTACTGTTACTTTTTACAAGGGCAGTTGTTCTGTATATGCATCAATAGTAATATTGTGGTGTTCTACAGGTATTAAGGAAAGCACCTTTCCCCACTCTTTGTCAGTATGCCTACAGTAATCCCACACTTTGCCCAGTGTGCCCAGAGTATGTCTACACTTCGCCCATTGTACCCACAGTAAGCCCACACATTCCCCACACTTCCCCCATTGTACCCACAGCATGCCCACACTTCCCCCATTGTACCCACAGCATGCCCACACTTCCCCCAGTGTACCCCCAGCATGCCCACACCCAGCCCACACTTCCCTATTGTACCCACAGCATGCCCACACCCAGCCCACACTTCCCCCAGTGTGCCCACACTTTCCCCACACCCAGCCCACACTGAGCCCGCTTCCGAACCAGTTCCCTCAGAGCCCGATTCAGAGGCCCAGCTCGCGGCTCAACAGCTGCCAGTCCCGAACCTCAGCATCTACGACGACCTGAGGAAGGCCATCGTACAGCGGGTCGGACTAACACCGGAGCAGCAGCGGCTTCGGTTCCGCTCCTTGGAGCTGGGGGAGAGCGCCCCACCATTCGTTTTGGCCCAGCAGCTCCGGGATGCCTGCCGCAAATGGCTGGTGGCAGAGAACAACGACGTTGATTCTGTGGTAGAGACGGTGGTCCTGGAGCAGTTCGTGGGGCGGTTGCCCACGAGAACCGCCCAGTGGGTCCAGTGCCACCGTCCAATGTCGCTGACGCAGGCCACCCAGCTGGCCGAGGACCACATGGCAGCGTGCCCCCCTTCTAATTTTTCCCCATTTTGTCCCCCACGTTTTTTCCCTCTCTCTCTTTCCCAACACGGGCCCTCCCGCCACCTCGGCCCCGCGCTGGGAGCGGGGGCCCCCTCGCAGCGGGAGCCAACCAACCCCTAGAGCTCCACCCTCCTCTCCCCAATCCCGTGGCCTATTTCCCACCGTTGGGGTAGGGGGAAAGTCTGGGCCGGCCTGTTGGCGTTGCGGGGACTCGGATCACCTCATCGCCCAATGCCCATTAATGGAGGTCGGGATGGTGATCCGGGTTCTCGACATGCCGCGGGCCGCCCTCGATCCGGTGGGCCAGTACCAAGTACCAGTGAGTACAAAGGGGGGTACATATCAGGCCTTGGTGGATTCGGGCTGTAACCAAGCCTCTATTCACCCAGGCCTGATTCAGTCTGCAGCATGGGATAAAAGCCGCATGGTTAAGGTGAGATGTGTGCACGGGGATGTGGTGAATTACCCGCTGATGTCTGTGGATATCAATTTTCGGGGGAAAAAGCATAGTGTAAAGGTGGCCGTTAACCAGCACCTTCGGCATCCACTGATTTTGGGAACAGATTGGCCCGATTTTAATACATTAATGGGTTATTTATGCGTGGATGCTTCCGGGGGGAAACATAGGCACCGGGAGGGGGCGGTTGCGCAACTTGGCGAGGCTGAGCCGGGACTATCGGGGACTGTTTCGGGGGAACCGAGCACGATTCTAAGACGAGATCTCTCATCGTGCGATAATTTTCCCCTGGAACAGTCACGAGATGACTCGCTCAAAAATGCGTTTGAACATGTCCGCACCATCGACGGACAGCCTCTCCAACCCGCGCGGCCGCTCTCATATCCGTATTTCGCCGTTATTAAAGACCGGTTGTATCGAGTGACCTAGGACGCTCAATCAAAGACAGATACAACCCAGTTGGTCGTACCTAAAGGCCGTCAGGAAATGCTTTTCCAGGCGGCCCACTCTAATTCAATGGCCGAGCATTTAGGGCAAACAGCAACACTAAATCGTCTAATGGCCCGCTTTTACGTGCGCAGATGGTGTGCCACGTGTCGCGAATGTCAGTTGGTTAATCCCCCGGCCATCCCAAAAGCACCATTGTGCCCTCTTCCCCTTGTTCAGGCACCCTTCGAGAGAATTGGTATGGACCTGATCGGGCCGTTAGAGCGATCTGCACGAGGACATCGATTTGCATTGGTCATCGTGGACTATGCAACCCGATACCCTGAGGCGGTGGCGCTCCGCAGCATTTCAGCAAAGAGTGTTGTGGGAGATCAATGAGAAGAGGGCTTCTGCAACACTCTTTGCTGAAATGCAAAGAGGTTCTCATGGATCAAGGCACGGCGTTTATGTCACGCACACTGCGCGAACTGTACGGATTATTGGGCATTAAAACGGTTCGAACAAGCGTCTATCACCCACAAACGGACGGCTTGGTCGAGTGTTTTAACCGTACGTTAAAAGCCATGATCCGGAAATTCGTTCACGAACAGGACAAACAAAAACAGCAATGCGACAGAGGGGCTAGATTACGTAAATTTGCACCGGGAGAAAAAGTGCTCGTCTTACTCCCTACATCGAGCTCGAAATTGCTCGCCAAGTGGCAAGGACCCTTTGTGGTTACACGGCGATTAGGGGAGCTCGATTATGAGGTAATTCGACCAGATAGGAGCGGGGCACATCAGATTTATCACCTCAACCACTTAAAAAAATGGAATGAGGCTGATGCCGTGATGCTGGCGAGTGGTGAGTAGAGAGGATGATCTCGGGCCGGAGGTATGTAAACCTGGCCGATCTGTCGCCCTCGGCTCTGGGGGAGATCACCTCTCACCCTCCCAGATCACGGACATAACTCGGTTGCAGGCGCAATTCGCCGATGTGTTCTCGCCCCTGCCCGGTCGAACTACATTGATCGAACACCATATTGAGACCACGCCGGGCATGGTAGTTCGCAGCCGGCCGTATCGTTTACCTGAACACAAAAAAAGGTGGTTCAGGAAGAATTAGGCGCTATGCTCGATATGGGAGTAATCGAGGAGTCCCACAGCGATTGGGCGAGCCCGATAGTTTTAGTTACCAAAACCGACGGCTCTGTGCGCTTTTGTGTGGACTATCGCAAACTGTGTCGAAATTCTACGCATATCCCATGCCGCGTATTGACGAATTACTGTATCGATTAGGCTCGGCTCACTTTTATTCGACACTGGAATTGACAAAAGGGTATTGGCAGATCCCCTTGTCTCCTTTATCTAAAGAAAAAACAGCCTTCACCACGCCGTTTGGATTGCACCAATTTGTCACCCTTTCTTTCGGCTTATTCGGAGCCCCGGCCACGTTTCAGCGACTGATGGACCGCATCCTCCGTCCCCACACAGCATATGCCGCTGCGTACTTAGACGACATCATCATCTATAGTAACGACTGGCAGCGGCATATGCAACACCTGAGAGCGGTCCTGAATTCGCTGAGAGCGGCGGGACTCACGGCTAACCCGAAGAAGTGTGCAATTGGGCGAGTGGAGGTAAGGTATCTGGGCTTCCACTTGGGTCACGGACGGGTGCGTCTCCAAATTGATAAGACGGCAGCGATTGCAGAGACCCAAGACCAAAAAGGAGGTGAGGCAGTTCTTAGGGCTGGCTGGCTACTACCGGAGGTTCGTCTCCAATTATTCGGCGCTTACCAGCCCAATCACGGACCTCACTAAAAAGGACGCGCCAGATACCGTCCAGTGGACGGAGCCGTGCCAACGGGCTTTCACCCAGGTAAAGGCTGCCCTGTGCGGTGGCCCTCTATTGCACGCTCAGGACTTAAACCTTCCCTTTTTGTTACAGACGGACGCATCGGACAGAGGTCTGGGAGCAGTCCTGTCCCAGAAGGTGGAGGGTGACGAAGGGCCGGTGCTGTACACCAGTCGTAAGCTCTCACGGAGAGAGACGGTGTACAGCACCATTGAAAAAGAGTGTTTAGCGATTCGGTGGGCCGTCCTCACCCTCCGCTACTATCTCCTGGGCCGGGAGTTCACGCTCTGTTCGGACCACGCACCCCTCCAATGGCTCCACCAAATGAAGGATACCAACGCACGGATCACCCGTTGGTATGTAGCTCTTCAGCCCTTCAAATTTCAGGTGGTCCACAGACCGGGGACACAGATGGCTGTGGCCGACTTCGTCTCCGGGGGGGGGGGGGGGCTGGAGTTTTGGCGCTTTGAGGCCACCTTTCTTTAATTGTGAATAAATATTATTTGGATTTCAACCAGCCGACCCTGCCTCTTTCCTCCACTAAACACAAACTTCATTACAGTCAAGAATTCAGAAGTGTATATATTTATAATGCTTACACTACACTACACAGAAATAATATACAATTAAATTATGCTTATTTTAAATGTATTGTGCAGGCTAAAAATATATAAGCTTTTAATAATCTTTCAGTGCGCAAAACCATGATAATATGAAACGCTTCAAAACAGAGCTCACAAAGCGTTTTAAAAAGTTCACGGCTTTTAAAACATTTAAAAGTTCACGGCACAAAGCGAAGAAATGTCGAAGAAATGTACACAAATCCTAGTGTATATCTGTCCAACAGTTTATTGATCATTTGTTTCTTCACAGTTTTAAATTCCAGTTATTGTGCGTTTGATGCTGATTCATAGTCCTTGTGATGTGTGTGATCTAACAGGCACAAGCGAGTCATTTAAAAACAGCAACAAACATGCAAATCCACAGCCTTTTTATCTACAGATCAAGCATTATAATGTGAATATATCATATTGGAGAGTTTTACCGTGCATCCTGCTGTAACCGGACGAGGCGCGTGCGCTGTTTGAATACTGAATGGAGAATGATTGACAGCCGCAGAGGAGGGAAAACGAGGTTTCCGTAAACTTTAATTCAATGATGTAAATAGTCTTCTGTCCCTCACATTAAGCTATGGAATGGCTTCAGATGACTTTGTGAAATTATAATCAGACCCAAGTCACCCAAACTGACGTGAAAAAAGCGGAAGGCGCCGAAAAGCGCGCTGTTTGCATCCCTGAATTCTGAATATGATTAAGTATCTAAACATATCGAGATCAGACATTTACAAACTTGATTTCATTATCAGTGTGAGGAAGAAAAGTAACACGGTTATGACCCGTGTAGAACATTGCGTCGCATTAGTTTCACTTTTGGCGCTCGCGTGTAAAATCATATTACATTCTTTTCAGCGCGGGGGTGGCCAGGGACATGTCTACAGAGGCACGGGCCTCCCTAGGTCTCCGTGTAGAACCGCCACTGCAGGCCAGTTGCTGAAAGCTGCTGAGATGAAGGAAGACACTAGCATTCTTGTGCATATTCAAAACAAAGACTGTGTCTCTCTGGAGGTGCGATACCACAAGTCCTGTTACAGACAGTACACCAGGTTCATGACAAAGTCTACTGCAACAGTTACTGGGACCTCAGAAGAACAGTGAGTTATTATATTTCATTATCAAATGATAATTAAAAATGGTAGTACAATTCAAAGGTAAACCAGTGACCATCTGCATAGTATGTATATTTGTCTGTAAACACAGTTTTGACTGCACAAGTCTTGGCACAGTAATTCAATATAATCAAATGTGTAGTGGTTTGTGAAGGGTGAATAAACAAGTAATGTTTTATTACCAATTATTATGTTTTATATTTAAAATAGAAGTCGTTGTGAAATAGTTATGGCGCATAAAGTAATATATCTCGTCTGTTTTTTCTGTGTTTTCTTTTCAGAAAACAACCTGAGCCAACCTTCGATGCCAGCTACAAGTTCTTCTGTGAGGGGATCATTCGTCATAGAATAATTGTAAACCAAGAGGTGCTGACAATGATGCAGCTAAGAAGGATCTTTGTAAATCTTGTGAAAAAGCATGAAGATCTTGATGCTTCAAACTACAGGTAATTTAAATACCACAAGTTTCTCTTAAATACGCAGCTTTGGAAATAATGTTTCTGCAACATTTTATATATTATTACAAAAATGGAATTTATAAAAATGACAATCATAATCATATTCTATAAAGTGTTGATGCTGATACACACTGTAATTTAACTTAATTGTTTTCAGTGTAAATATATCTTTATACCATTGTGATCATCTTTCGCTGTATCTTTGTTTCAGGCAGGATAAATTGAAGAGGAGGTTAATCCGTGATTTCCCCCAGCTGGTGTTTCACTCGCCCAACAAGCGCAACATCAGTGAGCAGATAAGCTGATCGACAGGCTCCCTCATCCATCAGGTACAGAAACAACAGAGTAAACTGAGGTAACTAGCCAAAATGACGGTAAAAACACGCCAAGTACAACAGCTGGTCCGCAAAGACAAAACTCCATCAATTCTACAGAGGACACAGGGACACTTTATAGTGCAGCATTGATATTAAAGATGCTTCTATGTGACTCTCTTGGTATGACATGGCCACCCACGTCAGATGATTTAAACAGTGACCTGGATGACTAGAAATCCTGCCCCTGAATGTGTGTTGCAGGTAGTCCACTGCAGTTGCAAGCAAGGCAAATGTGAGACTGGAAAATGTTCCTGTATGTCTGCAAGACTGTGTTGTACTGATTTTTGTCAGTGCCAAAATTGTGCAAATGTTTCAAAGGAAACAGAGGAAAGAGCTACATGGGATGATGGCTCTGATGATAGTGATAGGGATTATACTGATGAGTAAAGATGTGCTGTACATTATCTTAAGATGATTTTCAGTTGTAATGAATCTGTTGTGGAATTGTTCATTTTTGGCATCATTTATAATTAAGGGGGGTGTGGTCGCATTTTGAGTCATTTCAGCCAACTTGGGCCAAAGTGTGCTGCTGCTTTATGTTTCTGTGATTACACAGTGCCTACTGAAAATGTTGATGTATAATACATCACAGTTTTGCTAAAATTATAATGTGTATGTTTAATTTTGCTTTGTGCCAATCCATAAAGTTAAAGCATATTTTCATTCACACTTGTGCACCAATACCTTTCTCGAATGTTGAGGTACATGTATAAGGGTCAGTTTGAGAGAGATTTTGTGTTGCTAAAATGAATATGAATAAAGTTATAAGCAAAACCAGCAGCATAAGATTTTCGTTTTTTTTAATTCACAATAATACACATTTATGGATCGTAACAAAAAACTGCAGGATATTTTGCGGAGAACTTTTAACAAAGTCCGAAAGGGTGTTGTCTATGCAAAAATGCATTTAAAAAATAGTGCCCAGGCATGAGAACGAAAATCAATTTCTAGCCACTTTTTCCTAGTTCACCTTATGGCCTACGCTAAAGGTCCGCATATTCCACTCCGCGTTTTCCATGTAACGCGTTGCTCACAGTCTGTGTCCGCTTACTGGAGACGACAGATCGTTCCATCATCAGCTCTACTGTAACAGTACTATTTTTGGAAGTTTGCACAATTAAACTAGTGAAACCGATATCATCTTTTAACACCACATTAGCTGTTGTTGTTACACTTTCTATGCCTTTACAAAAAAAAACATGTTATGAAAAGAGTGTTGTGTTCTGCAGACAACTCTAAATAAAAGAGGTAGCCTAATATAGAGTTTATTTCTAATATTTCCTGTACTGTGACCAGGAGTTCTTGTAAATAATAACGGCAATAAATCCATCCATTCATGTAACATTCTGCTAACTAATAAACAAAGTTAAAACTACAGAACGCGTGAAGGAACAAACTGCTCGTACATTTTTAAACCGCGTGTATTTCATATCTGATGTGGAGATCTCCGACAAAATGTAAATATTAAATTAAAATGATATATTGCAGAGCTCATTAAACAGTCTGTCTTATTATTCTGAATAAATTTATTAATTTACATTTAAGAATTTAAATTCTTACATTTAAAGAAAAGCAATTAAGCAGGGTCTCAAATGTCAAGAGTGCTTTGATTTTCAAAAATGCCAAAAGACACAGACACACAAGAAAAAGTGATGTACTTACCACTTTAACGAGACTTTTGCTGATGGCATTTTTAGCTTTAGGGCGATTGATCCCGAAAACAACAATCCCTGAAACACAAAAAAATGTACAGCTTAAGACAATTTAACACTGACATGACATAACGTTACTTTCATATTTTTCTCGTTGACAGGAGCAAGCCGATTACAACTCCTCTGAACCCTGCGCCTTTACACATGAGTATTTAACATCGATTATTAAACGGTTAGTAGCATATTTTAATACGTTTGTAATTTTAGAGTAAGGTTAATGAAAAAATATTAAACCCTACACAGAGGGGCAGAGGTGTCAAACGTTTGTCTTTAAGTGGCTATGCCCCGAACTTTTATGGGGCATACAGGGAGAATTAGTCTTTTTTCATAGTGCACATGCTTTGGGTTTGCAAAGACTACGCGCATCACTTGCAGGAATCTAATGCTTAAACATTGTAAGCAAGTTGTATCCGATCTACCTGAGTCGTCACCGTCCAAGTATTTAACGATCAGGTCATCTCCTGACTTAACGTCAGAGCTGTATTGTCGTGTCTTTCCAAGAAAAGCGTGACGCGCACACTGCGCCCTAAACAGCAATGAATGCAAAACATCTTGCGATATGCACCCGCCGCGTACAATGCTCATTTGGGGTCGGAAAAACTGATAAAACGCTCTACATCTCGTTAATGCCGCCATAACGCCGCTTTGATGGCCTTTTAGTGATGTGTTGTTCGCGACTCAGCTGGATTTAAGAGCCGATTCTTTGTAACGAACGAGAAGAGCCGACCCCCGTCAGGGAAAGACGAATCTTCAGCCGCAGGCAAGGGTTTGTTTGGATGGGCACACCATGTGGCCAATCGCATGAGAAGACAGACTAAGATCATACCATTATGTGGAAGAAGGAAGGGGGACACACGCTCGGAAGATAGCGATTGAGTGGTACACATAGACATAGAAAGGTCAGGAACACAGAGCGACAGATAGAGGCAGGGGAGCCGGATTTAAATGCAAGCGTATTAAAAAAGGCCCTTAGTGTTACTAAATGAAGAGCCATTTGGGAGCCGAAAGAGCCGGCTCTTCTAAAGAAGCCGAGCCAAAAGAACCGAATCTTTGAAAAGAGCCGGACTTCCCATCACTACTTTCAACTATGAACTGCGAGTGTACGAGTGACGTGTCTCAGGTCACATGACTAAAAGCTGTTGCGGGATTTCTCTCCTGCCCCATAGAGGGCTGTTCGCCGAACCGCTCTGAGCCGCGTTTACTGAAACCAGTAACTTACGTCGTTCTTAAGCTATACCGTAAGGCTATATCTGTAAGTTAGCTGGAGCACTATTAGCTACACCTTATCACTGTTAGAGAAATTGATCCCTTTAGAAGTAAAATTTTAGACTCCCTTTCGAGTTGTTCCAAATCTGTATAAATATCTTTGTTTGGTTGAACATTGTCCCATTGACTGCCATAGGAAAAATTACTTAATTTATTTTTTGTTCTGTTGAACACAAAATTAGATATTTTGAAGAATGTATGACAGTAAAAAGTTCTGGGGCACTTCATTGTCATTTATCCTACTATGGTAGTCAATGGAACTCAAAAACTGTTTGGTAACAAGCATTCCTACAAATATCTTTCTCTGTTTAACCAAACAAAGAATTATATACAGATTTGGAACAACTCGAGGGTGAGTAAATAATCAGAAAATGTTAATTCTAAAGTGAATTATTTCTTTAAGAGTGCACTCCGCTAGCCACTTTGAAAAAAAGCTTCTTTACATTGCAGTTTATACAAATAAAATTCTTAAGTTAAATACACCAGTATATTGCTATATTATGCAAAGAATATAATTGTCATTATACTAATGGTTGTTAGCTTTTTAATTATATTATATAAAGGTGCATCAGCTGGCAAACCAAAATCTTAAGAGTATATTTAAAGAGAAAGATTGTGGTAGAAAGAAAATTTAGTCACACTGCAGCGATACAGCAAATATTTTTGCCAAATCAAAGGCGGCGCCATACACAATTTAGTGTACATTTAATCCGTGAAAACCTGGATTTAATTTATTCTGCAATTATAATTATAGAAAATAAAAGTTAACCTGCCACGGCAGCAAATTCAGCAGCTTTTAGATCTTGTTGTTTGCTCTCTGTGTTTTTTTCTGCCATAGCTGTTGATTATATGTTCTGCTTTCTGCGCTTTTATTGAGTAAATAAAGACACTATAGCAACATGTGTTATGATAATATAAATCCAGGTTTCCATAACACAGGTTTAATAAAATGTATCTCATGGCATCTCCTCACACATCCACTCCCTTTTGGTAAATTTTTATTTTAAGTTTGCCTTATATTAGGGCATACTTGTTTATATTATTCCCCTTGATATCGTAAGTGTGACTAATAATGTTGATTAGATTTAACGTTTCAAAAAATGTGCCCATAAGCAACATGTTTTGCGCTGTAAATGTGCCATTTGGTCATCCAGTGTCCAAGCACAAAAGTTTAAGAACTTTTTATATAAATGACAATACTGCCAGTTAGTGTAGTGGGTTGATACATTTGGGAATGAGACTGTGGGTTCGCACACTCATATCACAATTAAATAATATCTACGTTTGGATTTATTTAGCAATTTGGTTTATTTTTATCCTAGGAGTACTAATAAATGCAACATCAACTATTTCTTAAGTGCTTCTTTTATAAAGAACACTGCTATCAAACAAAACGCAGTGAAGCAGTCCCTGCATAGAGTGAATAATTGATTGTCGAGCGATCAATATCCATTAATTATGGATATCGTGGTTATGTGGTATGTGGTATGTGGTACATAAGAAAGTAACCTCCTAAGGTATAGTTTGGGAAACACGCCTAGAAAAGGTATAACTGCAGCTAAGGTGTACCTTTTGATAGGTCTGATATATTATAATATCTTTTTATTGATCCAAAATGATACCATCTTGTTACCATGAAGCCAAACGTGATAGATCTAAACATCCAGACTTAAATGTCTACTATCAGAGATGAAGAGGGAAAAACAGCAGGCAGGAGACGAAGTTGATGTTATAAGAAAATGAGTTAAGCTTATTAGAGAAAGTTATAGTTGCGTTAGGATGTTCATATAGCTTCTTCAAGAGCGAACTCCCACTAACTCCGTCCAGCCCATTCTAACTTTGTCTGACTAGAAACAGATTCATCAGGTGTTATTATACCAGCATAGACAGTGGAAAATTACTGCTTCACAACATTCAGTCTCATGACATTATTATGAAAATTGAGAAAGAGACCATTGAAACTCATATCTACTTGTGAAGGCAATACAAATGCAGCATCCAATGTAAATGAAAGAACATCAATATAGAACAGAATGAGTAGGTAAAATATATACTATATCAAAATAGTAAAGAATAAGAATAACAAATATAAGAAAATAAAAACAACACAAAATATATGTCTGTACTCTCAAGTCAGAATTTCATCATCTTTAGAAAGTACACACAAACACAGTGGTTGCTTTTAAAATGGACAGGTCATCTCTCTTTCATACCGCATACCAGCATCAGTTAAGGAGGGTATCTAGACTTAGTGGTTTGTCACCTGACCATCATTGTATATCTGACAAATCAAATATACAATTTCACAGTAATGTACAAGAGCAAGATTGTAACGGATTGCAAAAATGCAAAGGATTTTGAGTATATCTTTCTGATATATCACCCTGTGACCTTATGTAATTACCCTAAATGTTTGATGTGTTACATTGTGCCTGTGCCACACCCGTAGTTAACATATATCTGCAGGTGTGAACCAAATGGCTCAAGCCATCAACTGATTGCCCTTCTATCCTGTCCATTGTAAGGTCTCCAGTAGGAGGTCCTTATTGTATCCATTTGTTAACAAGTATAAAGTCTGGTCACACAGACAGTACCTTTGGTTAAGATCTAGAAGACAGCTATGCTACACGAGTATCTTCAATAAACTCTTTACCCCTGAACTTGGTCCAGCTTTTCTTTTAAGTATTAGAAGCATTCTAATACTTTGGCGAGCCACCCAATGACTGACAAATTCAAGAAATAACCCTATAACACTACAAATGTAGAAATGCTTCAAATGACAACACCATGTTAATTTTGATCGAAACTCAAAAGACCAAAATGTGTAAAGAAAGTACACATAGTTAACTTAAATCTGACTTTTGAAGTGGTGTACAGCTTGACCTGTCAACAATTTCTGATTGTCACAGTGCCCACGCAACTACCGACTACGCCCTCTGCATCAGACATCACTGCACGGTTCCCACGCTCTCTGTCACCGGAATATTAATGGACTTCATTTCCCATCATCCCGTTCACCAGTCAGCCATGTTGATTACACCCGCACCTGTTCCCCATCACCTGGACTTTATATATACTCACCCCATGCACTTGTGTTTTGTCAGGTCTTACGTTAATGTTCTATGGTTCATGGCAGTCTGACCCCTGTTATTGTGTGTTGAACTACTTTGAGTTACCTGTTTGTTGATTGTCTCCTTGATTTCCCAGTAAAGCTTGTTGTGTGAACACCCACCTCTGAGTCTGCCGTGTCTGAGTCATAACACTGATCTTATTGTGACCTTAATATTTCAAAACAGCTCCGGTCTTGAAATGTAAACATCCTTGCAGAGTTTACAAAGTCTCGATAGCTTTGTCTCTCAGCAGACTCATCTGGAGGTCGCAAATAGAACAACAATTATCTTATCCCCTCTGCAGGTGGTTGTCGCCATGCAGCAGACTTCTGCAAGGCCTGAATCTCTCAGCAAATTCCCTTTTGAGCCATTGAAATCAGTCTGTAAAACAAAACACAACAAAAGGAAAAGCAGTGTCTGTTTCTTTAGGTAACATATTTGTTTTTTTAATCAGAATTAGTACTGGCCGCAGACAGAGTCCTTGTCGGTGGTGATTTGAACATCCATGTAGATAATGATATAGATGTTCTGGGACTGACTTTTAACAACATTCTTAATTCCATAGGTGTTAGACAACACGTGACAGGACCCATTCACCTTCGTAATCATACTTTTTCCCTTCTCATTACCAATACAGGTAGTTTTCCACATTTAAAGAAATTCTACATATATAGTAATCTATTCAAATTAATTAATCTCATATGTATGATTGATAAAAGCTTGCTTAGGCATCATGGCTTCGCTTGTTTTTAGCAAAACATGCTATGAGATTGACAGTTTTAAATGGGTACGGTAATGAGAATTTTTAGTCCTTTTTTTGTAAATATTTTTTTTAATTGTGTTAAACTGTCAGTAAAAGTTTAGAAATGAATGCTTTTTAACATAGCATACCTTGTTTTAAATGAATATAAAGGAAAGTGTTTTTAAGAAAATCACGTATGACATCTTGAAAGCAAGATTTCGTGAGAATCACCCAAACACAGTTGCTCCTCTTTGCCTAAAGATGATAAAAGATAGCAGTCCAACGCCGTGGTGTTATGAGCACACTCACGCTCTAAAGAGAACTGCCCGGAAAATGGAGCCCAGCTTTAAGAAAACCAAATGAGAGATTGTCTAGCTTGAAAAGATAGTGTTTTAACATACAGGAAAGCCTTAAAAACTTAGATCCGCCTACTTTTCATCGCTAATTGAACATAACCAGCACAACCCTAGGTTTTTATTTAACACAGTTGCTAATTTAACTAAAAATAAATCATCAACATCTTTAGAAATTGGACATCAACATAGCAGTCATGAATTTATGAATTTCTTCACAAATAAAATTGATAATATTAGGGAGAAAATTACAATCATGCAACCGGAGGCTGCGCAAGTAGATCAGACAACAAATTACAGCTCCCGGAGCAAATGCAAGTATTTTCTACTGTAGGTAAGGATGAACTGTCTTAAATTATTAGATCTTCTAATTCAACAACATGCATGCATCCTATACCTGCAAGTTTACTGAAAGAGATGCTCCCTGAAATTATAGATCCTTTGCTTAGTATTATTAACTCATCTCTGTCATTAGGGCATGTCTCTAAAGCGTATAAGATGGCTATTATTAAGCCCCTTATCAAAAAACCTCAACTTGATCCTAGGGAATTAGTTAATTATAGACCTATTTCGAATCTACCTTTCATCTCTAAAGTACTTGAAAAGGTAGTCTCATCACAGCTATGCTCCTTCCTCCAAAGGAACGACATCTATAAACAATTCCAGTCAGGATTTAGGGCACATCACAGTACAGAGACTGCTCTGATTAGAGTTACAAACGACTTGCTTTTGGCGTCGGACCGTGGCTGCATCTCGTTACTTGTGCTATTAGATCTTAGTGCCGCTTTCGACACCATTGACCATAGCATACTTTTACACAGATTTGAAAATTATGTTGGCATTAGTAGAATAGCATTGAAATGGTTTAAATCATACTCATCCGATCATTTTCAATTTGTGTCACGCAAAGCACATGTCCAGTACGAAGTGCCAAAGGGCTCAGTTCTTGGACCTCTGCTCTTCGCACTATACATGTTACCCCTAGGAGCTATAATAAAGAGACATGGAGTTAGTTTTCACTGCTATGCTGATGATACTCAACTCTATATTTCCTCGAAGCCAAATGAAACACAGCAGTTCAATAGAATAATGGAATGTATAGTCAATATAAAAAACTGGATGAGTAGCAACTTTTTATTGCTGAATGCGGACAAAATGGAAGTGTTACTCATTAGACCGAAAAACCGCCATAAACAAACAAGAATACCGCTTAACTATTGATGGATGTTCCATAAAACCCTCATCGTCAGCAAGGAATCTGGGCATTTAATTCGATAGTAATCTGACATTTGAAAGCCATGTTGCCAACACCTGTAAATCTGCGTTCTACCACCTTAAGAATATATCAAAACTACGTCATATGTTGTCACTATCAGATGCAGAAAAGTTGATTCATGCATTCATGACATCAAGACTAGATTACTGTAATGCACTAATAGGTGGCTGTCCTGCAAACTTATTACAAAACTCCAGCTAGTTCAAAACACAGCAGCTCGAGTTCTTACACGAACAAAAATGCATGAGCATATTAGCCCGGTTCTGTCAGAATTGCACTGCTTACCTATCAAGCAACGTATTCACTTTAAAATCTTACTGCTTACCTATAAGGCCCTACATGGTTTAGCTCCACAGTACCTGAGTGAGCTTCTATTGCATTACAGCCCTTCTCGTTGCTACACTCTCGGGGCTCCGGTCAGTTGGTAAAACCTAGAATTTTGAAATCAAGTGCAGGAGGTAGATCGTATTTTCTATCTAGCGCCTGAACTTTGGAACGGCCATCCTAGTACTGTGTGGGACATTTACATTTACATTTACGCATTTGGCAGACGCTTTTATCCAAAGCGACTTACATTACTGCCCAGTGGTTAGAGCCTGTGGGCCCTGTGGGAAGTTGCCCTGTGGGAAGTACTTCCTAGTACACTCTGTCAGTTTAAATCAAGATTAAAGAGGCATCTCTTCAACCTAGCATACACACCACTTCTATAATACAAATCCTCTAAGGGATTTTAGGCTGCATTAGTTAGAGCAACCAGAACCAGAAACACTGCATTAAAGAGTATTGAACAGTATTTTGCTCTCAGTTGTCTTTTCTCAATGTTCCGAGGTTACCACAGCGAGCAGGATGCAGTCCGTACCCAGACCAGATGGTACAGCTGAAAGAGGGAAGCGGCGACCCGACAAGTCCTCACTACAAAACTGCAACTGCAAATTAACTACTAGAATATTATTGATAATCGTACACCTATTATCTACATTTTATTTTATTTAGTTGTTTATTTTGTTTATTTAGCCTAGTTGTGTAAGCACTGTCGAGCTTGTAGAGATGCTGCAGTTTTTGCCAGAGGGGAACTGATTCCCCTGGTTCTCCTGAGGGTTTTTTCCTCCACTGGAGTTTTGGGTTTCTCGCCACTGTTTGCATACTGTTTTGCACTATTTGCCTGACTGGGGGGGCTGCTGACATCAACTCTAGAATGTAAAGTTTTTGCATTTATTAATACCATTTTAAATGTAATCATTCTACGTAATTTATTTAATACTCCATATAGGTATTTATAGTGCATGTACTGTATGTTACCTGTGTTTCTTTTTCCTATATGTGTTTAAAGTGTGTGTTTGTGCGTGTGTGTTCATGCATATGTTTGTGCGTGCGTGTGTTCGTGCGCATGTGTGCGTGAGTTTTTGTGTGTCCGCGTTCGTGTGTACATTGTGTGCATGTGTATGTTGTGTGCGTGAGTGTGTGTGTTTGATGAGCGTGTGGTGTGGGTAAAATGGAAGTGTTTTTCATTTATCTTGCTGTTCTTACTTTCCTTTTACAAATGTAATGTTTTGCTTTTAGTCATTTTGTCTTATGTACAGCTGCTTTGTAACAATGAAAATTGTAAAAAGCGCTATATAAATAAACTTGAGTTGAGTTTAACCAAACTGTGTTGTAATTGGACCGGATTTGGATTTGATTTAGACTATTTTTGACTTTTTTTTACAAAAAGACCATTTGCCCCAGCACAGTATAAAGTCTAGGGGT
Organism: Oreonectes daqikongensis; assembly: GCA_026939265.1. Lineage (NCBI taxonomy): Eukaryota > Metazoa > Chordata > Actinopteri > Cypriniformes > Nemacheilidae > Oreonectes > Oreonectes daqikongensis. The sequence goes on along the minus strand of JAOTQM010000041.1, from coordinate 3,707,596 downwards.
GACCCCAACTAGTCGAAGATTCGATGCTTCGATAGGAGGAGCCAGATTCGACTACCAATCTCACAGTCGAATCTTCGCGCAGAGGTGTTGGGCGCAAGGGGGACTGGGGAGCATGTCATTTTGGTTATATGGGCAATCAATGCCGTTGCATACCGGTACGCACTGCGCCGCCAAAATATAATTTATGATGCAAAGAAATGAGACAGTTTTTAGGATTGGGTACTGAAACCCCCGGTGCATATGAGCGCGAGGTCTGGCTATGACCCGGCGCAGGATTACGTCCCTCTGCATTTTCTGTGCTGTAAGCCGTAAAGAGAAGCAGCGCGTTCCGCACGCACCGCAAATGAATGTTTACATCGTTACTTAAATAGAATGTTTTTTATTTTGATGTGTGTGACAGTTAATCGTAATGGCTAATCATACATTTTGTAAAATTGTAATTCACGTCAGCACAAATTATGTTCGTCTCCGTCAGTCGGAGATTACAAAAGATAATATTACACACACAATTAAAGAGGTGAACTCACAAGCAAGATGTCAGACAATGTAATATTCTATGTACTCTCCTGTCCCCCTCCACCACCCCGTCCAACTCTCTAACGGCTGATGAATTTGCCAGCTACTTCACCATCAAAACCAGGTCCATCAGCAAACAATTCTCAGCTCCACACACCATACATACACACAGCAGACCATCTTCTCTCCTCTTTCTCTTCTCTTAAAGAGGAAGATATCTCTAAACTTCTCTCCGCTCACCCAACCACCTGCCCGTTAGACCCCATCCCCTCACACCTACTACCAGTGTTGTAGTCTCGAGACTCGGACTCGGTCTTGAACTTGGTCTCAAGACCACATTTTATTGGTCTTGGTCTTGTCATGGACTCGAACATGTTCGGAATTGGACTTATTTCCGAGTCCACTTGAGTCCCATCCAAAATATTTAATGTCATGCATTTTTACTGTGGTACTAATTCTTTAAACTGATGTTTGATTGACATGTCCAATGATTGGTTATTTTCTTGTGCGCATGACTTGAGCCTATAAAAGATATTAATGAGATTAAAATATGTCCCTTTATGGGCCAAAAGTGAAAGGTGTGAAAGGTCTTTTTATGATATCTTCTAAATGTCTGATATTGATGTGCAGTGGAACTCTGTACAAAGTAAAAACTGGTTTAAATTTTGAGTTTATCAGATTAGTTTCAGTTTACACATGGAAATAAATTGAGACTTTTTGAAATACATTAAGTTGAATTATTTAAATGCAGTAATATAGCAAAGCAACCATTGAATCAGTGTTAAAAATTTCTCAATGTTAATTGCATTGAATCAGTATCACTTTTGTACCTGTAAAAATCATGTGTTTGCTTTAGTTGAGCTCTTGGCTCTTCTATTTTAATGTTAAATTAAGTTTCCTTCAGCCATAACTGTGTGTTAAAATACAGTTGTTGTGTCAAAGGAAGCAAGAAGAGATGATGACTTCTGAACAGTAATGTATACATTTTAAAGTTGTTTGGATCACTAATAATAATTGGGTTAATGTGTCAGTTCTGTGGATCTGTATTTTGAGATATACTGTGAATTTTTGTGGGTACAAAACTGATATTGATTAATGCAATTAACATTAATTGGTTGCTTTGCTATCTTACTGCATTAAAATAATTAAACTTACCTACATTTATTTTAAAAAGTCTCACTTCATTTATTTCCATGTAAAAACGAAAAAAGATAAACATAAAAGACGTAGAAACACCTTTCACTTTTGATCCATAAAGGTATGTCTTATCAACATCGTCAAAGATGTAGAAATAATGTCTTTTGGACATACCTTTGCTCAGGGGGAAGTCATAATTCTAATAAAATGATGTAGCCTTTTTACCCTCAACTAATAATATTTTAAAACTAATATCAGTCTAAATAAATAAAACTCAGTGTACATGCCATTGTATATTTAGTGTGTACTCACATATGGCCCAGTTGCTCTCAACAGTGCCCAAGCGCGATTGTCCCCCGCCGGCCTGCACTCACATTGCAGTTCTACATTCACTTTTACGTCATTATGATGCGACTGTTTTGAAATAATCAGGAAGAGAAACGCTTTCTCTCAGCACAATGGAATCAATGTATTTGTTAATTTTGTGGCATATTGAGTCATTTGAGATGCGGTGACACACAAAGTTATAAACCCAATTGTTCTTAATGAATTGAAAAGTAGACAATACAATTACAATTACTTATAGAATTTGAACCAGGCTATAGGCGTGGTACGATTGGGACAGTGGGAGTACACCCTTTATGTACTCTATGAGCTTGGTGCCAGTTTTATTGTTTCCACCAAGCATTTAACATATTCTTAAAGATTTTTTATTTTAAAATGTGGACTCGGACTCAACTTTCTTTGGTCTCCGTCTTGACTCAACCCTATCGGGTCTCGGTCTTGACTCGAACTCGACATACTATATGGACTCGGTCTTGACTCGGACTCGAATAAGCTGGTCTCAACTACAACACTGCCTACTACAAGCCATTTCACCCACAATCCTACCATCGCTCACTCATATCTAGGGCTGTACCAGAATATTCGATTATTCGAATATTCTGTCATGATTCTGCCTGCCTTGTTCATGATTTTCTAGTCTAGTGGCAGGATCATGACAGACCCCATGTGTTTTGTGTGGAGACGCGTGGCTAGGGCGGAGTTCGCCTACGTCACGCACTCTCCGGTCTTGCGTCATGACCACGCCCCCCGGATACTTCCGCAATCCTGCCCTCCTTGTTTATGTCTTGTTCTCATGATCTAGTGGGCAGGATTGCGTCAGTATCTTGTCTTTGTGTTTACGTTCTGTGGGGAAACACGCGGCTCGGGCGCTTCTGCCTTTTGCCGCGTGTTTTCATGTCGCGCGTCTAAGCCCCGCCCCCTCGTTCTCCGGTAATTTTCTCTGTTAATGTTTCTGATGATTCACACCTGCACCCTGTGTAATTATCCCTTGTTTGTTTCCCTATTTAAAGCCCGTCATGCATTTAAATCCGCGTCTCGCTTGGTTGGCATGAAACTGCGTTCTGTGCCAGAGCAACAAACAAATACTCAAAACATGTTTCTAAACTAACGTAATAAATAAAGGAAATGAAATTATTTACTGCAACGGTTTAAATAACGTCATTCGTTCACAAAAAATACTCCAAACATTTTTCTAAATTATCTTAATAAAGAGACTAAACGAAATATGAATAATTTGCCATTAAAAACAAAACGATTTAATGTGAGGTACGCCGCTATTCCGGCTCACGCTGTTCTAGTGTATTAAATGTTTATTAATTCTGAACGTGTTGCTTGCCCATGTTGCACAAAACTGAGACTTGGGGTAATCTCAGCTGACTTTAAAGGATTGCGTTGCTAAAACAACATGGTCATACAGGTTTGCATTGTACAACATTAGGAAGATCAGATCGTTCTTGACAAAGCATGCAACACAGCGCTCGTCCAGGCTCTTGTCACTTCTAGACTGGATTAATGTAAAGCTCTTCTGGCCGATCTCCCAGCCTGTGCCTTCAAACCTCTGCAAATGTTCCACAATGCAGCTGCACACCTGGTCTTGAATGAGCCCAAGAGAGCCCATGTCACACCTCTGCTCATCTCTCTGCACTGGCTCCCATTAAAGGAGACATATGATGAAAATGTCAAAGTTTTGCACAAAATGATTTACTTTAACAGAAAGAGAAGTCTGATCCAGATCTGCCTAAAACACCTCAATCACGCCCCCACTTTGCTACGTCAGTTCGTGGTAATGTTTGCATGACGCCGCCCAAATGTACAGCAAAGAAGGAGGCGTATCTTCAGTTATCACAGCCGTGATGCTGCAGCCGCCATTTCACAGTGGAAATGCATAACATAGAATAAAACATACCTCTGTAAAGTGTCCTTCTGGTCGAATTAGTTTCATTCTCCTAACTAGGTTTGAAGGCAAAACCGATGCTGGTTTTACTCTTTATCCATTTAAAATACGACATTATTTATGGGCATACACGTATATGGAAGACATTATTAGAACCTGTAAGTGTAATAGCTCTGCTTGCAGGCAGAAGAGCACGCCACAGGAGTTTTACTGGAAAACAAGGAACTTTAATGCACACAGGTAAGGATAGTCCAACAGGTAAGGATAGTCCAACAGGTAAGGACAGTCCAACAGGTGAGGACAGTCCAACAGGTAAAGACATAAACGAAACACAGAACAGTATGCCCCCAAACAACAAACTTACAACAATACCGGACAAAGAACTGAGAACAAGAGTCAACTTAAATACATTCACAAACACAGAGGAGAGATGCAGAGAATTCTGGGTAATGTAGTCTTTTCAAACTTAAATGTCCGGAAACACAGAAAAACACACGGGGCAGGATAAGAGTGTTACAGTAAGTGGTCTACTTTCACGTCTGTACACTCACAATAACAACAAAACGTTGTGATTTTGTAAAATAAAGAAAATAAACAGGGCGCGTTATCAGTCGTCTCTGTCTCCATTCACATACTTCTGAAATGTGTCACTAAACTGATCCAAGACTCTGCAAATAATCACACAAACATAAAACATATGTCTAAAGAAAGTTTAAAATGTCTACTTTTAAATGATACGATTCAGATTAAAATAAAATATTCTGTGTTTATGTAAAATGCATGAAAGACAGGTTCAGTTGATACAAGACATATTCCTTATCTACTCTCGTTTATTGATCACAGTACGTTTAGTCCAAAAATGTGTCATGATCATGCAGGATCATGACAGACCCATGTGTTTTGTGTGGAGAAAGACATGGCATTGTTTGTTTTGCTGTGCCATGTGCTTTCTCTAGTCTCGTTTTACCCCGCCCCCTTGTTTGCTCGTCAAGCTTCCCGCGTGTTTTCACTCCCCACACCTGCCTCTTGTAATTATCCCGTTAGTTTTCCGCTTTATAATGCCTTTGTGTTTTTAGTCCTGTACTCGTTTGTTTGATATCGTTCTGGATACCTTGAAGTTTTGTATCTAGTTCTTGTATATCCTCGTGTCTGTGACATTTTCTGTTTAGTCTAGTATTTCTGTTTTCCTGTCAAGTTTATTGGTCTTTTAGCCTAGTTAGTTGTTCATTGTAATTAGTCTTGTTTTTTCTCTGTTGCTTTACCCCCTCGTGGGCTTTTGTTTTTCCCTGTTGGTTGTTGTGGATTAAAAGTTCTGTTAACTCCTTCATTGCTGCCTGCGCTTGGGTTCTCTCTTCACCACCTCCCCCCCCAACAAAATGTGCATATTGGGGGAAATATAGATATACTGAAACACATTTACTTTATATTTCTTTAGACAGACTGATGAGTCTTAAGCTCCGTTCAACTATTAAAACTCTGCTCAACTCGGACTGTTTCTTTCACACAACAGCTCTTATGACTGCAGGGTCCTAACCCGATTTCTCACAACACATACAGACAGATGATTGCTAATTTGTGTTGCGTTTTTTCTCCTGTCTTTAGTTGCAGAGGAAATGTTACCAAAAACGATTTACAATGCACAGCTCATCTGTCCAATCAGAGCACACTGTGCTTTATCTTCTCTTTTTTGGCAAATGGGTACTAGGAGTAATCCAAAAAACAGGTATTTCCAAAAACAGGTAATTCAAAACAGGTATTTCCAAAAAAGGTAAGTAATCCAAAACACAGGTATTTCCAAAAAAGGTAAGTAATCCAAAACACAGGTATTTCCAAAAAAAGGTAAGTAATCCAAAACAGGTAAGTATATTCCAACAGGTAAATATAAAAATGAAACACGGAACAATATGCCCCCACACAACAAACTTTACAACAATACCGGACAAAGAACTGAGAACAAGAGTCAACTTAAATATATTCACAAACACAAAACCGGTGCAAACACAAACAGGTGCAAATCAAATCGAATGGCGGAGGTGAGGTGCAGAGGATACTGGGTAATGTATTCTTTTCAAAACTAAAGGTCCGGAAACACAGAAAAACACACGGGGCAGGATGAGAGTGTTACAGTACACCCCCTCTCCCTGAGGTGCATCCTCGCGCCAACGAAACTACCAGGGAGGGGGGGGGGGGTTGGGCGTCCTGGAGACTCTGAGGTGGGTCCAGGAAGCTCTGAGGCGGATCCTGGAGGTGCTGAGGCGGTTCCTTGAGGCGCTGAGGCGGGTCGGGATCTGAGGGAACCGACTCTGAGGTGGGTGCTTTATTTAGCAAGCATCCTGAGCCTAGTTTGATACATGTCTAGATTTTCACCAGGTTGTTGTACAGCTTTTCTGAATTGATACACAAGATATTGCGTGTTCTTTTTGGGAGAGAAATAGCAGTCAAGTTTAGCTTTTGTTTCTGCATAGCCATCATCATTAGCTGCAAACGTGTCGAATATATTTTGCATGTGCTCACCAGCGAGGTGTAACAGCAGCGCTTTTTTTCTGGTGTTAGTGATGTTTAGAGCGATAAGAAAGTTGTCAAACCACTGCATCCACTTATTCCACTGAGTTCCTAACAAACTGGGGTCTGTTTCTGTGTCGAACGGCTGCATTATTTTACACGGACGCATGGCTTTTGGCAGATCAGCTGTGTGTACTCACTCGGTAAGTCACTGGAAATGGCTGGAAAACACACTCAGAGCGCTTTTAAATCACTTTTGTAATATTGGTTACACCTGCTGAACACAGAGCGTAGATCGTGGTACACCTCCGGGACCCCGGTCAAATCGGCAGCGTCGACCTGAAAGACAGGGGAGACAGAGACAGGAGACAAAGCAGGACCCAAACACGACACATGACAGTAATGACTCCAAGCCAACACAGAATTACTAGACCAGTCCACGTGAGGATTATGCTGTGACAACCAGGGATGCCCTAAAATTATAGGAGTTTTGGGGGAATCGAGGACGTACAGCACAATCTTCTCACAGTGGCGTTGACGGAGGTGACTTTACACTCGCAGGCACAAGTTGGTCAACTCCTCCATCTCCGCAGGCAGGTCGATGGTGGCGATTTCGTCGGCGATGGAATGATGCAGGCCCTCCAGAAATCTTGCGTGAAGAGCTGGCGCGTTCCAGCCGCAGGCCGCCGCTAGCGTCTGGAAACGGATTGAATAGTCGGTGATGGTGTCCTTGCTCTGAACAAGCCGTAAGAGCTGTGATGCTGCCTCATCTCCGCGCAGCCGGGTCAACCGAGTCATCCGAGTCAACAGAGTTTAACAACCGAGTCATCTCCTCCTTGAAGTCCTTAAAAGTGGCACAACACGGGGACTGAGCCTTCCAGACCGCAGTTCCCCAGTCGCGGGCCTCTCCGACCAACAGATTGAGCACAAACGCCACCTTGGACTCCTCCGTCGAGTAGCGGCGAGACTGGAGAGCGAAAACGAGCCTGCACTGGGTGAGGAAAGGACCGCAGGCATTCGGCAAACCATCATAGGGAGGGCAGGACGTTGACATGAGGCTCGGGTTCAGAGTGGCGAGAAACCGTGGGCGCTAGCGAGGGCTGCTTGCATCTCTCCGAAGGCGACCCTCATTTGCGCGAGCTGGCGAGTGAGCCCCTCGACCTCCTGAGCGGTAGCGGTGAGCCACGAAGCATGTTGGCCAAGCACGGCGCCCTGTTGTTGCACCGCCGCGCAAACAGGATCCACCCTCACTGGATCTCTCAGCGGGTCTGATCGGTCTGTCATGACCGCCTGTTAGAAATGGACAGAAACCCAGGTGCTGGGGACACAATGATAAGTTTATTAATTCACACACCACACTTCAATAAAAGATGTGACAGCGACCACCGGGAATATTACATCCAGGGAGAAATACAGTCCGGCGGGGAGTCCTCTCGACCCGCGACCCACTAGGGGAGAGACGAACCCGAAGTTGGGAGAGATCAGTCCGGTGGGGAGTCCTCTCGACCCACAACCCACTAGGGAGAGACGAACCCGAAGTTGGGAGAGATCAGTCCGGCGGGGAGTCCTCTCGACCCACGACCCACAATGGGAGAGACAAACCCGAAGACAGGAGACATCAGTCCGGCGGGGAGTGCTCTCAACCCGCGACCCGCAATTGGAGAGACGAGATCTGTTCTGGCGATGAGAGGTGGTGTGTGAACCAACCGGAGAGTCTGAGGCGCCAGGGGAGAGCTGGAGGGCAAAACTAAGACAGGTGAGATAGACACGAAAAAGCAGAGAGAACCTTTGACTAGGCTTGGCAGTAGCAACCAGACAAGACAAGACTTGACAAGACGGTCAGCGAAAGCTCTGTGAAAAACACACAACGATCAGACAAAGACGAGAGAACGGGGGGGAATAAATAGGAAAGCTAACAAGATTAAATGGGTACCAAGCGGGAAAATCAGGGGCAAGGCACTACAGGTGCGAGAGTGAGAAAGCGGTGAACGAGTAGACCAAAACAGGGAAACACAGGGAGTAAGGTGACGCAGACACCGAGCGCGTGACGTGCTGTTCGCATGGATCCACGCACTCGACAGTACAAAACACAAACACCCAGGCACAATGCGGGTCAAAAAGACCGGAGTCATGACACCGACAGGTCGATCTGATGAATTAACTATCGTCAGTGCGACGTCACACGCTAATTATAGTATCAAATTGTCTGGTGCGGAAGCAGGTCATTGGAAAGGTTTGTGCGGTATTTGTCCGTGGGGATATTATTCTCTGGCCAATGTGCATGTAGGTCTGGGTAAGTAAATATTTTAATAGTTCTTGTTCAATAAGTGCTTCCCTATTAGTGGCATTACCCCTTTGGGTTTCAACTGTTTGTTTGTTTGTTTTTGTAGTGTTGCGGTGAAAGTGGAGAGAGCAGTTGTCTCGGGGGCACTACCACGGATTTAGGGAAGTCGCCAATTTCTGGTTGATGTCAGTTGTAGGACTTTATAACATCTCCCTCGGAGGAATAGTTAGACCTTTGTATGAAAGAGCAGCTTTTAAAAATTGCTGAACATTATGACATTGAGGTAAAAAGTAATATGCTTAAGGAACGCTTCAAGGCTATTTTGAGAAGTAATTTTAATTGATTAAAATGTTTTGGTCAAAGGGTCGTTTGTTTCATTACCTTACATTTCTGTATCCACTTCTGGCTTGACTTTTGAACAGCAAAAGGAGTTGCTTATGATACAGATTGAGCATGAAAAGTTTAAAATGGAGGTCGATGTAATGCTGGGGAGCAGGAGAGATGAGCACGCCAGTGGGTATGGTGCAAAAGGGTTTTAATAACTGAAACAATTTGGAAACAAAGCAAACACTGCAGGTAATCTTCAGAACACAGGTAAGTAAATCCACATAGCCAACACAACAGATCCAGCAGGTAATCTTCAGAACATCAGGTAAGTAAATCCACGTAGCAAACACAACAGATCCAGCATGTAATCTTCAGAACATTTCGTTTCTGGGATTACAGGTTCACATTCAACTTCTGTGGGGAGTCTATATTCATTTTGATGTGGTAGGAAATCTGCGGCTAGTGCCGAAATTCTGTGAAAAGGATCCAGATTAATTCTTCGTATTAATGATTTTGAGGGGTTGTGCAACTTGACTGTACTGGAAAATTTAAGAATTCTGTTCCTAATCGTGTTGCAGTTTATATCAGTCAGAAAAAAGTGCAGACGGCAATTGAGGCTGTGGTGCTTGCAGATTATTGTGTTAATGCATAAACATATATTAAGTCAACACTGGCGTCAGCTAAGTTACAGTTCCCCGGGTGGCAATGTCGCTACTGAGGGTTTTTCTCAGAAAGAGACGGAGAAACCAAGACCACAGGGCTACAAGCTAACAGCAGCTAACACGTGGCATAGTTTGTTTGTTTTGTTTGTGTTTTGGAGCCGCTGTATTTTGAGTTTTAATAAAGTTTTCATTGGACTTTATCACGCCAACCCCGCCTCTTTCCTCCTCCCACAACGAACCTTGTTACACAATGTTCTTGGGAGCCCTGTGTTTCAGATTGTGTTGCCGTTAAAATTTCGTGAGGCGGTTTTAGAAAGTGGCACATAATAAGTCTGGTCATTCCGGTGTTAATTAAACATGTAATCTTGTGTTGAGACATTTTTTTGGGCCTCGGGTTAAAAAAGACGTGTCTGCCTATATTAAAAAGTGCCATACATGTCAGCTTACAGATAAATCAAATTAAACGTTAAAGCCTGCTTCTTTGTTTCCTATTCCGGCAGTGAGCCATCTTATCTCATCTTATCATCGATTGTATCAGTCCTCTACCTTGGTTGTAGTCCGGTGCAAATTATTTGCTAACCGTAATGTGTCAGAGTACCCGGTATCCAGCGGTCTATCCATTACGCACAATAACAACTAAAGCTGTAGTTCGTGCTCTTTCACAATTTATTTCAATTTTTGGCACCCCCGTATAGTCCAGTCAGACCGCGGGAATAATTTCTCATCTCATGTTTGGTCAGGTTTTAAAACAACTCAGTGTCCGTCATGTCCAAACCTCAGCTTATTATGCTCAGAGTCAAGGTGCTTTGGAACGCTTCCACTAGACGCTAAAATCTCTATTACGAGCCTATTGCACTGAGCAGCATAAGTATTGGGAAGGTCTTCCATGGTAGATGCTTGCGGCTAGAGGTGACACAGGAAAGCTTGGGGTTTTGCCTAAATTAACTCGTCTTTGCACATAAGGTGCGTGGTCCATTGGCAGTGTTGGCAGATAGCTGAAATAGCTGGATACTATACCTTCTAAAAATCTAATTGATTGGTTTTCGACAAAAGTTGGCGTTGTCGCAGGAAAAAATGAAATCGTGGTATGACAGGAGTGCGGAGTGCCGGATGTTAAGTCCGCGGGCCTCATTTATAAAATGTTGTGTAGAAACAGTCCTAAATTTGATTTCACGATCATTTCTTAAAGTGTGATTCATAGAACGAACGTACGCACAGAAAACGTGTGTACACCTCTCTTTCAGTTGTGAAATCTATACATCACAAATGATCTTGAAATTCAGTTGATCAGTTTCAAATCTCTGCGTTTTAACATCGTCTAATTAATATCATTGACATATAAAACAGCACCTGTCAACGTTCAAATCCTTTACGAGTGGCAAGAATGGCTTAATATTTCCAAAATCCTGCAGCACTCGGACAAGCAAAAGTGCATACGTCTACTCAGACCCTGACATGGCGCTAAGCACTTTTCCACGTCAAAGACTGTTTTCATAAATATGAACGTTGCCGTGGATTTTTGAGTATGCACAAGCTACGACCAAATCCGTGCGTATGCACGCTTTATAAATTAGGCTAGAGTGAAAAACTAGAGTATCTGGAATTTTACTGCAGTTTACAATAGTAATTGATGAGCACACCACAATATAGGGAATTAAATGGAGAGTTTAATCAACAGACGGAGTACAACAGGGAACACAATCCACAAAAGGAAACACAGGCAGGTATACCACAAGTATATTCCAAAACAGGTATAATCCATAGGTAAGTATCTTCCAAATACAGGTTGTCATGAGTTCACATAGACAGAACCCAAGTGCAGACAGCGCTTTACAAAAAACCACTTTATTTGACATAACATAACTCAAAATCCCTCGAGGGAGTAAAACAAGAACAAAATGACTAAGACACTGATTAAAAAATTCAATAAAAAGCATGTAAGTCCCGAAGGAGTGACAGATCCAAGATGTCTGTACAAGGAACCCAGGACTGTTCCTCGGGTCCATACCCCTCCCAGCTGATGAGGTATTTGAAGCGTTCAGCGCATCGGCGGGAGTTGAGAAGGGTCGGATTCACTGCTACATCAGGTCCTGAGGGAGAAACAGACAAAGGGTTAGTGTAGGGTTTGAGTAGGGAAACGTGGAAAGGGCAACTGCAGGCGGTAAGTGACTGGGTTGATTTGGCGGGTGATCAGGAAGGGTCCAATAACACAAAAGTGACAAATATCTCAGTTGTTTGGTGTCCATACAATGGAGATCAAAGGGGGCTAATCTTATTCAATATTTAATAACAAAATAGATTTTAATAACATATTTTTTAGGTTTGGGTTTTAATACCATTTTTGGGGGGTTGGGTTAACCTATTTAACTGTGATCATTACTTACAGGCATAGACTAAATTGTCACTCTATCTCAACATTATTATTATTCAGATGTAAACTTACATTGATTGGCGACCACTGGTTGCAACTTACTCTTCAAATTACAACAAAGTATGTAAAGTGGGCAGAGTTGGGCCTTGATTCAACCTCGCCCCCTGGATCTTTTGTTTTGCAGTGAGTGTTGAAGATTTAATTAACCAAAATCACATGCAAACTAGGTCACAGTTATAATTCTATTCTACACATTTAAGTGTGCAAGCACGTCACAGCTACATAGTAAGGTCTTTGTAGACGTTGCACACACGTGAGGCGATGATAAAGATGCACATCTGTTTCCTGTGTCAATCTGTAATTGGTAACGCCTAGGGCCCTTACATGAGAGGACCCTTATAAAGGCCCTCGGCAGGCAGACAGATTCGGTCTTCTAGAACACTAGGCTTTTAAATGGTTTCTTGCTAAATAAAAGTCTATGCTGTTGGCATCAAAATCCAAGACTCATGAGCAATTCTTCAGGCAGAGAAAACTATAACATGAGGACAGGGTTCCTACACATTTTCTATTCCAAAATTCCATACTTTTCCAGACTCAAACATTTACATTTAGTCATTTAGCAGACACTTTTATCCAAAGCGACTTAAAAATGAGGTAAACAATAGAAGCAATTGGAACAACATAAGATAACAAAATGCATAAGTGCAGTAAAACTTGTCAGATAAAGCCTAGCACAGTATACAAAGCTAAGGAAACAACTTAAACAACAACAAACAATATGTATCTTTATTTTAAATTTTTTTTGGAGAAAGAGTAGAAAAGAGACAGAAAAGAATAGAAGTCAGTATTAATCAGTCAGGTGTTGACAGAAGAGATGTGTTTTCAGGTGAATTTTTGAAGATGGCTGCAGAATCTGCTGATCTTGTAGCAGCAGGCAGATCATTCTACCAATTTTTTCCTTTTTTGGGATGGCACCACAAGACGAGGTTCATTTGCAGAGCGCAGGGATCGTGCAGGAACATAAGACATATAGACCTCTCTTAAGATTTTTCAGACCCTATTTAACATCTAAAAAAGTACTGGTTTTAAAATCGAACCATCCACGTTTACGCTAATATTTTGCCAAATAATCAGTGGATTGTTATAGCTATATCTCATACAGTACTTTTTTAATGAACACCAAATTCAATCAATGCACAACATTTTATTGGAATTTAGTGCAATGTTAAGAACTTGTTAATTAAAATAACTGTAAACCTTCAACCCACAGCAACAGAATAATCCCTGAAGTATAATTCATTAAGAAACTTGAAAAGAGAACTAAAGTCCATTAACTTGGCCTTTTTCCACATTTGACAACGTTCAATCAGGGCTGTACGCAAGATTTTAGAAATAGAAAGATCCCAAAAAAAATTTCTTGAGCTACATTTAAGATTTTAGGGCAATTGAAGTACAAATTAGATAACAATAGCTAAAACCATGTCTGTCTTTACATGTTTATCAGTGATGAGTAAACGCATGGTCAATTGATATTTTTCTACAAATATTACCAGATAAAAAAACAATTGATCTTTCAAGAGCATTTGGGTTTGAAATGACAAATGTAAGAGGGTGATAACGGAATTAAAATTTTTGAGTGAACTATTCGTTTAATTTTTGTCTAGCTACAGACATAGACATCAAATTTAAAAAGTTGCAGACACTTGATTTTTATTAAAAATAGGTCAAATTAAAAAATATAGAAAGAGAATTAAAGACTGAAAATTCGTTTAAAAGTGATGCGTCCTAAATATTTGCAAATAACATTGTTGCTTGGCTAACCACAACCTATAAACACACTCGAGTCAAAGCCATGTGGTTTAGCATGAATTAGTGAAGGTCTGGTCATGCTTTTGTTTCGCCTCGGTTTCAGCATTTTGTAGTTTGCATTACTGTATATTACAATTGGTCGTTCGTTTACTCGGGTTCGTTATTGAAATGATATTTAAAAGCACGCTTAAATCGGGAGTGCAAACTCCCAAAAGCTCTGGAAAGAAAAAGAGAGACAGCCAAATTTTTGCAAGCATTTTTAGACGCTACATGTGAACGCCCCCTAACATCTCTATGATAAAACGTTAAACATTTATCTATTTACATCGCGCTCTTTCACATTTAAAACTCTGCTTCTGTCAATAGCAACTCTCGCCTTCTTTCATTTGATTGAACAGTAATTCTCGATTTCCTTCATTTGATTGGCCAGCTCAAAGTAGACTAGATCTAAGATCAGTTATCTAGGTGTTTTGAACAATATCGGCGGCACTAAATCCTTTTAGGCATTTTTTTCATGACTTGTATTACACACCATGGAAAAACTATAGCGCTCTGGACCTTGGGCACCTAAATGGCAGGAATGGCCATGCATTCAATGTGTTTAATCAAACAGTTGGGGGCCCCGAATGTCATGTTTACTACTGCCTAACTGCGTAACATCCAATCACAGCAAACAGTCCTGCTGCATATTTGGTCTAGCGCAGATATTTTGGCAATGCTCTAAACATGCTTTAAACTTCATAAAAATACATTTATTATTAGAAATTCTTAATTTTATATTTTAGAAAGTCATAATTTTCTCCATACTCAATTTTCCTTTATCCATACTAATCCAGACTTGGAAAACAATCAATCAAATTCCATACTTTTCCAAAATGCGTAGGAACCCTGTGAGGATCACTGCGATACGGTAGATATGTGAGAGGACAAAATCAAGAGCATTTCAGTGCTTACATTTATTGTAAACAAAAAAGAACATTAAACGTGTACAATAAATTTCGAGAAGTTAACATTAATTTTGCTTTAACAGTAACCAGATTTTTGGCTTCTGGGCTACAAATGGAATCATCAAGAAAGCACAACAAACTACAACAGTAAGTGCACAAAACACAATTCCTCTCAATGAAGTGCAGATTTCTGACACCATAAGAACCACACAGTGCAGTAGCAAACACAGTGGAAAACAGGCATTGTGCAAATAGATGGAATTTAGTTTGAGATACATCATTTTGATAAGAAGTTTAGTTCAGTGGTGTTTTTTGTAGATTCAATAACAGACCCCTGCAGATTTGTAATTAGTCTTTTGAAAGAGGCCACTTCTGCTGATAGATCAGCAATGCCTTGTTTCACGTTCTCAGATTCAGAGTTAGCAAAAAAGTTATTTTTAAGGTCAACAATTAGTTTGTTAGGTTCTGGTGAGTCTGGACAGAGCCAGTGCTTGCGGTCAGCTGGTGCCTCCTGGTGATCTTTGTGCCATTGCTGAGGCTGGCGGTTCCAGTCCTGAACACTTGATGCCTGCAGAGACAAAGGGCTTAGAGATGACTGCATGTACTCAGGTGTAGCGTACTGACCTATTTGATAGCATCCACAGGCAGACATGTCAATGGGAGAAGAGAATTTGCCAGACAATTCATAATCGGGATCTATAGCCTCTACTTTAATCTGGATGGCCCGAGTCTTGATCCTTAATTTGTGAGGCAAAGCTGAAGCACTAGCATCTGGCACTTTGAGGGTAGAAACTATCACACTCTTTGACTCAGCCCTAGGTGGAAATGGACCTTTTGGGACCTGTTGTTCATCTTTTCCATCCGATGACTTGCTTACGGCACCATCATCACCATCAGACATGTGTGGTGAATTGCTAGATGATCTTGTGATTTGCAAGAATGGAGATGGCTGGGACAAGCTTCCAGGGAAATGAGTACTAAGGTAGTTTCTGTATAGTTCATATGGACTGGCCCTGTCTTTGGCATAACTGCATGTTTCTAGAGGTTCTTGTTTGATGATATAAGGGGATCTGAAAATATTTATAAGTGAGCTTTCATGGGTCAGAATGCTTGGGTCAGATCCATCAGATAAGGTGCTGTGAGGTGAGTGCTTGATGACAGATATGCAGCTGCTGGTCAGACTTGCTGGTTCCATTTCTCTTGAGTAGTTACCTTTAGTGGAACTAGGTACAGCAAAGTCCTGAAAGAATGCAGCAGTGGAACTAGAATTTTTTTTCACTTCCTGAGCATAAGCTGCTGAGCTCATCAAGCCAAACCTGAGTTTAAGGGACAGCAACTCAGCTTTCAAGGATGCATTCTCTTCCCCAAGGGCCATAAGCTTGTTCTCTAACACCATATCATTGAGCCTACACTTTTCTCTAGAGCGCTTAGCTGCTTCATTGTTTTTGCGCCTTCTTTCCCAGTATAGGTTATCTTTTTTCTCATCTGGTATAAACTCGCGTTTTCTGCGACAGGTAGTAGACTTGGTTTTAAATGGAAAAGCAGACAGCTTATGAGTAATCAGGTCCCTGTCTACCTCTTGCAAAGCCACAGCCAGCACCAGGGCATCATCTCCAGTGTAGGGCCTACTACATGGGGGCTCCTTCTTAATGGCCTGCATATTATACAATTTTGTCATCTGTCTCAGCTTATAAGTAGACACTTGATACAGATAAACATCTCACTGTAAACCCAGCTTTCAAAATCATGTGTGCTCTATAAATTTAGTTCCAGTGAATGACAGGGAATTCTTCTGGATCTGTTAAAATAAAAACAGAGATCACACTTAGACACATCATCATCATATGTAACACATTTTCCTACACAATCTACTTTTAAAGAATAAAATGCATCCAAATGTTGGCATACTTAACATAAAAGTGTCAGTGGATAGCACGAGAGCAAATATCAGAATAATCAGAATGTCAAATATTTAAGGGTGCATTATTTCCAATCATAAGTAGTGGTGAAACTTACTCCATGATCACCACCTCATAACACCTGTCACATTTATAATCTGATCTCTAGAGATCCAATTGTCAGCTGTTAACTCTGACTGCATGTTTATATCAGATTTATTTGTTACACATATTGTCATTTTTAAATAAAGCATGTATACTGTATGACATAGCCTAGAAGATAACGGTTTAGAAACAAAATTCTGTTAAATTAATCTGTTGATATCTTCAGTTTTTTTTCACAACTTAGCTGATCTAAAAAAAATGATCCGATCCGTGAATTAAATTCCGTATAATGATCTGAACCATGAGTTTGTGATCCGTTGCACCACTTATCATTAGTTATAAACTAATTGTTTAATAAATATTTTATTTTAAACTATACAATAATAAACTATATAATTACAGCTAGAATAGCAAATAGGCTTATCAACAGAAAACATTTATAGACGGGCATCCAATAAAACGGCAAATTCGTTGCATATTTCAGCATTAACAAGTTTCAGACCTCATTCAAATACAATTTTAAAAAATTTGTGATGTACGATATTTACTTTTTGCCGATATTTTTAAGTCATTTTGGCCGATACTGATATGTAAGTTTATAAGTCTTTTATGACTGTAATAGAACAAAAGGTGCGTCTCCTTTAAGTTTTTCTTCTATCATGGCATTTCCAAAAGTGGCCACACTAGGGTGCTTCAAAACCAGGAGCCTGTTCAAGCGCAAATCGGTGTGCAACATTTTGCTATGGTTTCCGGGTTGAACAGCATGTTTCCTGGAAACGGTGCGCAACAGGGTTTGAGATGTTTTCTCTTGTTTGGTGGGTGTGTCAAAAATGTCAGCCCAATCAGCAGCAACATGTATATAAACCACTCGGTATTAATGAGACAGCTCACACAATGGGTCCAAGTAAAGTCGTTTACAAATGTGTCCGCTGCAGCTCAGTATACACAACAATAGAAGATATTAGAAGGGTCCGTGTACCTTCGGGTAATTCATTTATTCGTTTCTGTTTTCAAAATGGAAAAACGAATAAACCGATCATTTTTTACATATTCCATCGTTTTCATGAACATAGAAAACAAATCTGAAAAATAATTTTGGTTTGTTTTCCTCAATATTTGAAAAATGCATTAAATAAATATACAATAAAACCAAAACGAAAAATAAAGTATTTTTATGAACAAGCGCGTTTTAGTCAACCGGAAGTTCAGCTGCGGCCTCTGGTGACCAGTGCATTAAGAGCATGTTAAGCGCAATATCGTTATCTTTAAAAGGCATATAGATTTTCAGTGGTGTACGCCAACCATGTCAATATGTAAGTAATTTCTGTGCAATGCAGCAGTAGGCCATGCAATTACAAAAAAACGGACAGGCGCGCAGGTCAGAGCGATGCCTCTGACAGCGCTGGAGGTTTAACCATACCCCCCCGTTTAACTTCATACGAGCTAGAGGTTCGTTTTGCACTTTAATGTTATAAAAAAAGATGTGCCCCTTTTGTTTGCACTGTTCGTAAAAATATTAAATAGAAGACAAAACAATGCAACTTTACATTAGGCCTAGGCGTGTTTATAAAAATAAGATATAGCCTATTATAAAAAATAAAAGTTTCTAAAAACCTGTACTTTCATATTACATAGCAATAGAACTCTGCCCAAAATATAAAAGAAAAGTTCATGGTTTCCATGCCATTATAAACCATAAGTTCTTTTGCAATAAACCTTTAATCTACTCCATTTTCTATATTGTGATTTGGGCAGGGTTCTATTGGTTATTGAAAAAAAACAAATAGTTGTGAGTTTTGTGACATTATATGTTTATCACGCAGACTGTCTATTATAAAAACTTCACCGTATAGTTTTTCATCATGGGTCACTAGCTATGACAGGTTAAAATTGACATTCGAAAACATAGCAATAAACCTTTATTTTAGACACTCGCTTTGCTTTTTTGTGTACAATCTCTTGGTTTGTGCAATGTGTAATCTCTTGTGATGTGCAATGTAAAGTAGCTAGGCCTACAGGTTTTTTTATTAACTCAGCTTATTTTTATAAATACGCCTATGTAGGCCTAGAGTATGTTTTATTTAACATGTTTACGAACAGTGCAAACAAAAGGGCACATCTTTTTCTATCACATTAAAGTGCAAAACAAGCTTCTCTCACTTTGAATTAAAACGTTAAAAATAAAAAAATATATATATTTATTAGATAGCCTAGATCAGTAAACCTCACCGCTGTCAGATGCATCGCTCTGACGCGCACGCCTGTACATTCTTTCAGTAGTCCAACTCTGCATTGCACAGAAATTACTTCCTACATATTTATATTAGGGTTGTGCCGATGGACGATATCATCGTCCATCATGATGGCTGACCGACATCATGATGGAGAGACACCATCGTGATGCCACGCCCCCGCCCCGCTGCGAGTCGACACCATAGACTGTAAAAAAATACTCGCTAATCCTAGTCTCTTCTATTGACTATAGTTAACCTAAAATCTTTGCAGGAATTGCTCTGTAAATTAAATTGAGAATATTACTATATGCTATTTTAAACACTGTAGTCTATGCCAGAGACGTGACGTGTGTTAGTCTTTGAAAATACCGTGTCGGGCATTTGATCTTGACATTGTTAGATTCTTGTCTTTTTTACATGTCTAACACTGTACATTTAACTTGAAATATTTAATTCTGTACAAGAAAACAGGCCTTATTAATGAATTATTAGTAGCCTATTGTCAGGGCTGGGGAGTAACGAAATACATGTAACGACATTACGTATTTAAAATACTAAATATGAGTAACTGTATTTCATTACAGTTACATTTCAAATGGATGGTAATCGAAATACAGTTACATCCAAAAAGTATTTTAAGTTACTAAAGTGATTACTTTGGATTTAAATGTCATTTATTAATTTAAATAAACAGTTTTGAAATGTTAACCAATAAAATTGATTATCCGTTTTAAAAAAAAACATGCGCAGCCACCCAGCAGCGTGCACGGTACTCATCAGAACACAAAATGGACGAGACCACTGCAAGCCATTCACGTAATGCATTTTACTCATGCAAACACAAAAAACATTTTAATTATAAATCTGAAAAAGGACGTAATATCTCAGTACAAAGCAAGCTATGCCTGCCTGCAACAAAACTTCTATCAGCATCAAAGGATTCAACATCTAATCTGAAAAAGCATCTTGAGGTAAGTTGTTCTTGATCTTTGACATTTTTATCCAGTACCTCTAGTTAATCATATTTTGAGCATTAAATGGTTATCATTAGGTTTAATATTTAAGAATTTCATTGAAAAATGACAGAATGCTCCTCGAATTAAAACTTGCAAGTTAACTGATCCATATGAATCATGCGTGAAGTAAAGTTTTATGAAGTCAAAATAGCTTTGTGTGCTTATAGATGAACAATTAATCTTAATTTATTCTAAATGTTCAGTTAACGTTAGATCATCTTGACGCGGTAATGCGCGAGTTTGTTTAACGAACCCAGTGTGAATGGTTCACAAACTGGATAGGTCTGAGGTGTGTTTCCCCAAAGCATCGTTAGCGAACTATGGTTGTAAATTACACTGAACTATTTATAACGACATGCATTGCGGTTTGCGACCATAGTTTTTTTTCGGAAAAACATATCCTGTTGATTTTGACTCAGCGATTTTTTTTGCCGATCATCTCTCCATATATAGGACTATAGGTGAAGTAATCACTTAAAATTAGTTCCATTCATTAACTAATCGATTGTATTACTTTGTGAACTACACCAGTTGTCTTGGCTACTTTTATTATATGTTTGAATTTACTTTGAAGCTTTGAATCATCTTGAAACAGCTCTGAATCCCATTCTAAGATAAAGATGGATAGTTACTATAGACAGTTCACCCAAAATTACATTTGTCATATTTTTACAAACCTGTATGAATTTATATTGTGTAAAACAAAAGGAGAATAGGTTGAAAAGGGACTGACGGTCTCAAATATAGATTTCACTCCTATTTAGAGGTGGTAAACATGAAAACAAGACATCAAGATAAGTATGCTCCAATGTGGGATGAGATCTGTTTGATTACTGACATTCTCGCAAATATCTTCCTTTGTGTTTAGCAGAACATTTTTACAGGTTTGGAACAACCTGAGAGTGAGTAAATTACAGCATTTTCATTTTTGGGTGAACTATACCTTTAAGTATTCCAAAGTATTTAGATTAAGTTACTAAACCTGAGTAATCTAACGAAATAGGTTACAAATGACTTGTTAAAGCATGTATTTTGTAATTTGTATTGAAATGCATTTAAAAAGTAACCCTCTCAGCCCTGCTTATTGTAGTGTCTCGGGAGATCGTGCTCATTGTTACATAGCTCTGTGGCAGTGGCGGCGTTTCACCAAAGCTTAGGGTATGGCAAAATTTACTCAGGACATACAAAAACGAACCATAAAGTAACGAAACCGTAAGTTATACCACATCAAATATAACCAAAATATGTAGAAGAATCCACTAAACTGGAAGAAAGTAGTAACAAAAGATCTACTAATTTAGACTTCAAGCAATTATCACAGCACTTCACGAGACCATCTACCATTGTGTGACAATCACTCCAAACCTACAGCCATGTTGTCATAACCACCCCCCACCAACGACTACGTCAATTGACTACAAGTCTAAAATATAGTCCAACCATTAAATAAAATTATCAGCAAACAGGATTAAATATAAAACATGAGCCCTAGGCCCCTGTGGCTATACTGCACTGAAGCGGCAGTTTAAGATATAAACCCAGAATTCAGCGAACGTCAATTAACTTTTGTCTGGTTAATAAATACCTTTAAAGACAATTTTCCTTGGCCATAATACCAACGCCATTGTGTCAGCTCTTTAAGTAGAAGGACGCTACTTTTCCCCCTCACGTGCAACCTATTGGAAAGCCCAGATGACGAAATTATAGTATAGAAATTATATTATATTTAAGAAGAAAAAAAATATTAATATAATATAAATAAAGTAATAAAGTAAAATAACGAATAATAATTATATAATAACGAAAATTTAAATAAACCTCCCCACCCCCGACGATATCATCGTCCATCCCGATGTTTTACTGTAAACATCGTCAACTGCCAATTTAGGGGACATCGCCCAACCCTAATTTATATATGGTTGTTTACATGTTTTAGTGGCACACGCCACTGAAAATAAATGTGTCTTTAAACATAGCTATCTTGCGCTTAACATGCCCCTAATGTGCTATACCAGCACTGGTCGCCAGAGGCTGCAGCTGAACTTCCGCAAGACCGCTATCTTTAACCCTCCGAGGTCGACAAACGCGTCGGCGCGGTTTGTGGCACCTTCTGATAACGTCCAAAAGAACATAAATTACTCTGTCAGTTTTGATCGTACACATAAGAGAAATACATCATTTGAATCTTTAAAGGGTATACTTTTATTTGTATACACTCATAATAACAACAAAACGCTGTGGCTTTGTAAAATAAAGAAAAAAGACAGGGTGCGTTCTCTGCCTTCTCATTCTCTGCCACCTCTCTTCACAGACACGTAAAACAACCAAAATCTCAGCGAATACTTGCGTCAACGACATGAGAAATACATGTAGCCTATAAAAAGCTTGAAATGTCAACTTTTAAATAAACAAATTCAGGTCGAAACAAAAACAAATTATGTAGGCCTATAATCCTTATGAAAGTAAGGAGTGGTACGGTTTTTCCTTTATCACCTCATTATGCACATTGTTCATATAATGATCTGAGGACGAGGTGAGCCAGGAATTGTGTACACGCCCCCGAGAAATGTCCTAAAACGTCAAGCTTCATCATAGATTTGATCTACTTTATCTGCTCGTTTTGGATGATGTTACGCTACACAGATGAAGATGCACTTCGGATGGTTCTGAACAGTAAAATGTTTTTCGTAAAAATATTAAACATAGAAGACAAAACACATACAACTCTACAAACTCTATAAAATTAAGCTAATTAAAGTTAATAAAAACCTGTACTTTCACTGCACATTACATTATGATGCATAGCAATAGAACTCTGCCCAAAACACAATAGAAAATGTAATGGTTAATACCATTATAAACCATTCAGGGTTTTGTTTTTGCATTAAAACCTGTAATGTCTGTCAGCTGCAGTGCCCTCGTGCTTCACTAGAGGGCACTATCCACTTCACCTGGACTTCACACAGCACACTACACTTCCCATAATCCATTGCTGGACTTATCATTCAAGATTGCTTTCACCTGTGTCTTGTTATCTGTTGCACTTCTGTCTATTTATACCCTGGTTTGCCATTCACTCATTGCGAAGTCTTGTTTGTGTTACACTGCATTTTTGTGTCTTGATCTTCAATTGTGTTTTGTTTTCTGCCTGTTTGCTGCCTGCCCTGATTCTTGCCTGTCTTTATTCTGTTATTAAAGCTGCACTTAGATCCTCAACCTCTTCGCGTCTCTGAGCGGTTCGTGACAAAACCTTTACAAACGTCCCATTATAACTAATGAATCCATTACATTTTATATAGTGTTTTGGGCAGGGTTCTATTGTTTTTATTTTAAATAAAATGTAATTGTGAGTGGTTGTGTAGTAATATATGAGACATTAGGCTATGTTGATCACGACTGTCTATTATAAAAAACGAATTCTTCACGGAATAATTTTTTATCATGGGTCACTACAATAAACCTTTATTTTAGACACTGACTTAGCTTATGTGTGTACAATCTCTTAGTTAGTTTTAACTTTTTATCAAAATCATTTATAATGTAATGTGCAATAGCTACAGGTTTTTAATAACTCTTATTTTTATAAACACGTCTATGTAGAGTATGTAGATGTCTTTTATTTAACATTTTTACAAACAGTGCAAACAAAGGGGCACTTTTTTATCACATTACAGTGCAAAACGAGCTTCTCTTACTATGAATTAGGGTGTTTTCACACTTGGTCCTTTTCAGGGGTCTGAGCACGGTTAGGTTTTTGGTCCATATGTGAACACAGCAAATGATCTCAGACCCCTTTAAAGCGAACCGAACTGAGACCATCTCAGGAGGTGGTCTGGGTACGGTTCGCTTTCATTTTATGGTACGGTTCGCTAAAAACACGCAGTCTGAACACAAACCGCCCTGGGCTCGCTTGGTTTTACTGTTCGCCTTTTTCATTCTTTTTGGGCGTAACAAGACTCCGTACGTACAAGACGCGCTATCAAACATGGCTGCGGCTGCCGCTGGAAGAGTGCTATGGTCAGACGAGGAAACTGCAGCACTTGTCGATATTTGGAAAGAGGACTATATAAAAGACACAACTAACCACCACCCACCGAAATTCTAAAGTTTTTCTTCAATTTTCAGCTAAATTGAAGGACAAAGGATTTAACCGGACCGCCCTGCAGTGCCGACTTAAAGTAAAAAAATGATGGCAGAAATATATGGCCATACGAGATAAATTGCGGTCTAGCGGGCAGTCGTCCGATGTCAAGTGTTTATTTTATAGTTTGTTGGACGAAATCCTTGGTACAAGCCCCTGCGCGAACCCAGCGGATGTCATAGAGGGAGGGAGTTTTGACATGGAGGATGCAGATGAGATGGGTATGTTCACTTCAAATCTACTCATTTTATCTTAAACATGCACTTATAGACCTGTTATTCAATTATCTTTAAAGATAGATCTGGCTTAATTATGATACAGATCGATGTATGATTAATTTCTTTAGTGCAATAGTATTAAGATTTGCAACAAAGTTATTATTTACACAACAATAGTCTATAAGTTTCATTGAACACCATTGAAGAATGAAGTTTACACCGAACACTTAAGCTCTTTAAAAATGTTACAGTTGTTTACAGGGATAATGGAGTTTATTGTATTAATTCATATTAAAAGTGCACAGAATCTTTACATAGATAAAGGTTTTAAAAAAGGTTTTCTTTTGAAACAGCTATATATATTTTATATATATAAACACATCTTATGCCTTTATTAAAGGAAGGCATAATAAAAACATTTGGTAGCATTATTTCTATGAAATTTATTTTTAATTAGCTACATTTTGCCCTAACAGTTGTTCTCATCATCTTTCACTAGCAACTGATGACAACAATGGCAGCAGCAGTATTGAGGAGAGCTTTGCATTAATTCAGTGATTAATGCTTGATAACTGACATGGTTTATAGAGAGCAAAAGTTTTGTCATAATGTATTTCTATCATTTAGGTTGGATTTTAGCTTTAATGTACGTTTCTTTTATAACAAATCAGCAGTGTTGTAGTCGAGACCAGCTTATTCGAGTCCGAGTCAAGACCGAGTCCATAGTATGTCGAGTTCGAGTCAAGACCGAGACCCGGTAGGGTTGAGTCCGAGTCAAAACGGAGACCAAAGAGAGTTGAGTCCGAGTCCACATTTTAAAATCAAAAAATCTTTAAAAATATGTTAAATGCTTGGTGGAAACAATAAAACTGGCACCAAGCTCATAGAGTACATAAAGGGTGTACTCCCACTGTCCCAATCGTACCACGCCTATAGCCTGGTTCAAATTCTATAAGTAATTGTAATTGTATTGTCTACTTTTCAATTCATTAAGAACAATTGGGTTTATAACTTTGTGTGTCACCGCATCTCAAATGATTTAATATGCCACAAAATGAACAAATACATTGATTCCATTGTGCTGAGCGAGAGCGTTTCTCTTCCTGATTATTTCAAAACAGTCGCATCATAATTACGTAAGAGTTAATGTAAAACTGCAATGTGAGTGCAGGCCGGCGGGGGACAATCGCGCTTGGGCACGGTTGAGAGCAACTGGGCCATATGTGAGTACACACTAAATATACGATGGCATGTACACAGAGTTTTATTTATTTAGACTGATATTAGTTTTAAAATATTATTAGTTGAGGGTAAAAAGGCTACATCATTTACGTAGGCTATGTAATTTTATTAGAATTATGACTTCCCCCTGAGCAAAGGTATGTCCAAAAGACATTATTTCTACATCTTTGACGATGTTGATAAGACATACCTTTATGGATCAAAAGTGAAAGGTGTTTCTCTGTCTTTTATGTTTATCTTTTTTCGTTTTTACATGGAAATAAATGAAGTGAGACTTTTTAAAATAAATGTAGGTAAGTTTAATTATTTTAATGCAGTAAGACAGCAAAGCAACCAATTCATGTTAATTGCATTAATCAATATCAGTTTTGTACCCACAAAAATTCACAGTATATCTCAAAATACAGATCCACAGAACTGACACATTAACCCAATTATTATTAGTGATCCAAACAACTTTAAAATGTATACATTACTGTTCAGAAGTCATCATCTCTTCTTGCTTCCTTTGACACAACAACTGTATTTTAACACACAGTTATGGCTGAAGGAAACTTAATTTAACATTAAAATAGAAGAGCCAAGAGCTCAACTAAAGCAAACACATGATTTTTACAGGTACAAAAGTGATACTGATTCAATGCAATTAACATTGAGAAATTTTTAACACTGATTCAATGGTTGCTTTGCTATATTACTGCATTTAAATAATTCAACTTAATGAATTTCAAAAAGTCTCAATTTATTGTGTAAACTGAAACTAGTCTGATAAACTCAAAATTTAAACCAGTTTTTACTTTGTACAGAGTTCCACTGGACATCAATATCAGACATTTAGAAGATATCATAAAAAGACCTTTCACACCTTTCACTTTTGGCCCATAAAGGGACATATTTTAATCTCATTAATATCTTGTATAGGCTCAAGTCATGCGCACAAGAAAATAACCAATCATTGGACATGTCAATCAAACATCAGTTTAAAGAAATAGTACCACAGTAAAAATGCATGACATTAAATATTTTGGATGGGACTCGAGTGGACTCGGGAATAAGTCCAATTCCGAACATGTTCGAGTACTAGTCAAGACCGAGTCAAAATGCACACGAGTCCATGACAAGACCAAGACCATTAAAATGTGGTCTTGAGACCGAGTTCAAGACCGAGTCTCAAAACTACAACACTGCAAATCAGCTGATAATGCCATCGTGAGAGCAAAAAGCTATTGGACTGCCAAGTCACTTTCACCCAGATCGGTAAGGTTTCATTTTTTAAAACGATTAGGTTTAACAATTAGCTAACTATATGTAACTTCTTGAGCAGCCTTTGATGCTTTGTCTTGACATGACAAAGACAATAAAATATTTGATAAAGGAGGCATTTGTTGCATCCAGCGGGGCCATAATTATTGAATATAATTACTTTTTTCATGTTGCATTGCGCCGCAGGGGTTGAACAGTCATAGAATATGTAAACGTAAAACCATTTCTGCATTTGTGATCGTAGTAACGACAATTAAAGCTCATATTTGCATAGTCAGTAGCATATTTTTAAGAAATAATGAAAACGTACTTACAGGCTGTGAGTGAGAAGCGGCAGACTGTTCTTGCAAAGTTGGCTTTGTCCCACTTTTCAGAAACAGCTTTTGTTAATGCGCTGCACACACTTGGTCTTGTAAATAAACCTTAACCACTAATTTCTAACTGTTTCCTCATTTGGAAGACCCAACTGAGTATTTTTTCTTTTGCAATGAAACACACAGCGTCTCCACAACATGGCGGCAGCAACAACACTCAGTGAGAATAGAGTTACGCCTTCTTTCTGTGCGTATACATTTGGGAGGTGTTATGCAAAGCTTCCCACACACACTGACATAGATTTGTGGGGGCGTGTTTAAATGTACAAAAAACATATCTTTTGGTTTGAAACTTAAAGGGATACTACAAGAAGAAGATAGCGATCGGGACGTGTGCAGAGGCTGTAGAGTATGGCTAATATTATTCAAAATGACCTTCAGTTTTATGAAAATATCCATTGATTGATTCGCTTCACAAGACATCAACATGTCGCTTTTTTGGAATTATGTGCTTTAGAAACTCTTTGACAGGTTGACCCCATATACTCCCATTATATGAAGCACAGAGGGCAGCGGATTTACCAAGAAATCTTCTTCATTGTTCTACTCAAGTCAAAATGTCACCTACATCACAGGTGGCCTGGGGTGAGTAAATAAACAGCAAATTGGAATTTATGGGTGAACTATCCCTTTAGATTTGTGCAATTTCACATGTCTATTATATGCATGAACAACTAATATACATGACATACATACACCAAACATACAGGAAAACACACACACAAATTTCCATATATAAATTCCTATAAAATTAGCCTTGAATTTTAGTAAAAGAAAGGATTCTCACTTTTTTCCCAATTGTTTTGTTTCAATGTTTTCAGAATCAAGACTCATTTAGCTGTCAATTTATGCAGATATTTTCAGTCTAGTTTATGCATTACTGAAGTAATATAAGGAAGTCAAATACAGTATCTAAATATTTTTCACTTTAAAGTGCAAGTTAAATGTAATATTTAACTATATAACTTAAGCAAAAATGCTTAGCATAATGTTAGACATGCAAAAATAATTGAATGATAGAAAGTTGTTTTTGAATGGTCAGAAAAAAGCAGTTGCAACCAGTTTCGCACCGGATAATTTCAGGAACCACGTTTCGGAACCAGTAAGGAGGACTGTCCACATGAGATGTTTCTTCAGGCAATTTAGATGAATGTATATTTAACAAAACTGCAAAGACCTTGCATTTAAAGGTCATGTGTGAAATACAAAAAAGTCACATGATCATTCTTTTAAGATGGCGCGTGCGGTATAGAACATTTGGAAATATAGGATGAAACATGTCTTATATGATGGCCCAAAAGCAGGGAAACAAACGAGTGCCGTATGTAGATTTACTAGGAACAGTGGGTTGGGTTACTAAGCAAGATGAAGTAACATTATGCCGCTAACTAAGCAAACTAAAGTGACAATATGCCGGCCGACACTGCAGCATTTAAAATACATTAAAAAACCTAAAAAAATTTAACAACGCACTGTTCCTAGTAAACCTCCATATGGCACTCATTTGTTTCCCTGCATTTGAGCCATCATATAAGACATTACTTTCCAAACTTTGCAATTCCATGTTGCTCTATTATGTCACCATTAGAGGTGGGTGGACTCGGGGCACCATTAAAGTGATGCTACAACTCATGCTTTCAAACATTAAAAGCTTTAGAATTTAACCATAATTAAATGGAATAAGGGAATCATATAGTACAACAATAAAGTAGTTCACAGTAGTATAATATTTTGCAGCAAGCATGAAACAAGGGAAATCATCTGGCAATGACCTTACATTTACATTTACTCATTTGGCAGACGCTTTTATCCAAAGCGACTTACAATTGAGGAACCTTCAAATGCTTCACACCTTCAATGTGAAGCATTGTAATAACCTTAAAATGCTTGTTAATGTAAATATTTACGTATTAATGGTAGTGTGGTTGATTAAAGTGTTGTGAACTGATCGTAAATACAGTCGGACGGGCTCGAAGTTCCAGTCCGGGGCAGACTAACTAGAGGGCAGGAACAAAGGAATGCGACCAGCCATCATTACACGTGGCTGAACAGAGACCAAATGCATTAATCAAGAAAACGAACACATGGGAAAGCAATAAAAACAAGCTTGTATTATCTCTACTGTAACGATGTATTTTAATAACCTGCCTGTAAATCAAATACTTTTTTGAGCGTAAGCTTTTGAGATTAGGCAGTTGCATGCGATATCAATATTTATTATATAATACATCGTCACGTTACCTGAAAGACCTAACGCTACAGAAATAATTTCCTTGCGTTTTATTTTGGCAGGCCTTATTTACACATTCCGACAGGGACATTTTGGGCAGTTTCAATCAGCGCAAGTGAAAGCTTCGTGGAAATCTGAGTCTTTCTCGCGTCTTTCTTACTGTTTCAAAGTGTCCCAGCTTTCGTTGTTGTGAAAGAATTATAAAAATATCAATCACGATTAACTTACACAATAAAAGCACTTGTGTATGAAACGCACAGCATGCATACGATAATTTAAAGGTTGAATATAACTAATAGGAAATTTATCTCAAATGCAACTTAAGCTATGTAAAATGTTCTAAGTTTTTTTAAATAGGGTGTAAATTCCGTATACCAGTTCCTTCCTACTCCGAGTTTAATAAACCCACCCATATGAATCCTGGGTCACGAAGCCATCCTGTTTTGCAAACCTTTGTATGCCCTATGGTTAAAATATTAGTAGACTGGACAAATAAAAATCTTTAGCATCGCTGTTGTAGTAAACAAACGATAATAATAATAGTAGGCTAATAATAAACGAGTGTTATAATTAAATACGTTTTTTCTCACATGATGCAATGTGTTAATTTATGTTTTAAGTAAAAAATAAGTGTGGTGTATATATTACAAATAGAACATGTGAATGTTGGCTAGTACATTCAGTTTTTGTGGCCTAAATGCCGCTAACGTTACCGGTTAAAAGCCCAAACAACCGCATCCGTTCATGTGCATGTCTCTCAGAATAAAAGTAAAACAGTGTTACCTCCAAAACACCAGTCAATACGGTCCAACATAAAGAGCGAACATAAACCCATTCAAAACGACCAGAAGAGTTTTAGAAACCAAAATAAAATCTTAAAAACACTTTTGTTGCTCCTGTACGTACTCCTGCCGGAGTGACTGTTGTATCATGGATCTGTGTTAGTAGGTCACCACTGAAGCGTATTGGCAGCGTTCGTTGACTGACACATCTCACAGCCAATAGAGATACTGCATCTTCTGATTTAAGCCAATGAATCGCTCTTCAATAACAATTGTCTGGCGCAAATAAGCAGATGACGAATCCGCAGTCATATGTAGCCTACTGCATATTAAATAATTATGTAAGTTATAAATAACAGGCAAAAAGCTTTAGTAAACGTTTTTAGCATGAAGAGCGATTCGTTTTATAACGATTTTATAAATTGACCATTTTGTGTAGTACATACAACATTCATATTAGGCTATTCATAATTACAATTCTTAAGGATTCTGAATTCATTTAATTTCAGCCTTTCAAGTCAATCCCAGTGACCACAGTATGTTTCCAAGTAGGCTACTATTTGATATGTGCGCTGCAAACGGATTTAATTTATGATTGTTTTATAGTCGATATGATAACAGGTGTTGATGCGATAACTTGATCCTGAAGCAGTTGTACAACGTGATGTAGGCTACCAATGACCCAGTTGAAATGGAAATACTTTAATTGCACTGGCAATGTAAACTTCATATTTTAATACAGGTTCGCTGCGACATTGACCTCTTAATGTCCTTGCTGGATTAATAATGGTTTACATTCCAAATAAAACTGCAACCATTACAAAATGTCTTTATATAGTGTGTCTGTGCTTTACTCCAGTAGAATTTAAGTTCTATCGGTTCTAAAATATTTATTTTCCCAGCAGGGATATCAAGACCTTTAATTTGCAGTGGTAACCCATTTTTTTTCACATTTGATCACATACTGAGCCATGCATCCCCGAGTCAAGAATACGCAAAGCGTTAATGTGTCCAGAAAAAATATTTTTTATTTTAAGGGGCATCATCACAAGATTCACAATGGAAAATGAGTCCCATTTATTTAAACGAATTAACTGGACGAATGCAAATTAAAACATTTAACGGCCATGTTATCAATATAAATGTGATTCCATTTAAGAGAGACACTTGGTAGCAAACCTTGCGTTATTAACTTTGTAGCGTAGTTTGTGTGGCAGAAGAAATGACTGTTCACCAGTCTTTTGTTGGAAGGTATCCCCTGATGCATTTGTTCCAACTTCATGAGTAGTTCCGTCTAGCCCAGGCTGCCGCGTGCTATCCAGTGTCGTATCAGACGACGATGTTCTAGATCTATAACAGTTGCCAATGCGCGACAGGCTGACCACTGGATTGCTGTAGTAAGACATCTGATTTGCATCATTTTCAAAAGTGAAGCCTTTGTTGCTCAGATAAACTCCACGGGGATTTTCGTTTGTTCCATTGTACCTGCTTATTGGATGATAACACTCCAATGAATGGATGCCCGACAATGTCTTATTGACGGCGTTTTCCGACCCATAGTATGAGATTAAATCGTATGGGCCTACTGAATTAGAATGACTCGTTTGAGCACACATTGGTCCACAACGATGAGAAAATTGACAATGCAACAAATCGTGCAATGGTATCGGAGTTGAGGGGACATGAAAACTTCGCGAACAACCGTCGTTTGCCATGCCCAGTGGGTACTTAAACCCAATATTTAAATGTTTGTTCAGACCAGAGCTATGATGGTTAACTGCAGAAAGCGCAACCTTTAGTTTTTCATTTTCGCACTGTAGCTCGAAGGCACGTGTCTCCAGGAGATATTCCTCAAGTCTCTTTCGCTGGCGGGATCTCTTCGCAGCTTCGTTATTGCGGTTCCGTTTGAGCCAGTAAATACTGTCTTTTTGCGCTTCGGGCGTGAATTCTCGTTTGCGTCGCGTTCCGAGATTTGCACGGAGGACTGGCATAGGGTATGACTGGTGCGTATTCTGTAGATCCTCGATACGTCCAAGTTCACCAAGCGTGGTACTACAAGTTCCTGTGGACATCTCAGCAGGCAAGCTTTTAGCCGTAGGACGCAGTGAGCTGAAACTGTAGTCTATATCTGTACCAAGTTAGCATTAATTATTGTGCAGGCTGCTTGCCAAATAGTGGATTTATAGAAAATAGCCTATATTTACTATTCTGGTCACGCCTTTCTTGGGAAACGACGTGAGAAAAGAACGCCTACCTTGACAGTTATTGGTCAACAATAACCCTTAACGCAAAACCCTATTACTCACTCACTTCAGGGGCGTCAACCTTAGTTCCTGGAGGACCGTCCTGCAGAGTTTAGCTTCAACCCTATATAAACACAGCTGATCCAGGCAAGGGCGTAGATTTGGTTTGAACATTGGGGGGGGGTTGAACGTTGTATGTAATCCTCATTAAATAAAACTCATAAAAATCACAGCATACTTTTAAAGATGTATAATAATCTGATGATCAAACATTTTTTAACATTTCTATAGCCCTCCCTGTTTTCTTACCCGTTTGTCTGAAAGAGCTGCCTGTCTGTTGTCTTCTCCCTGTTCCTCACTGTGATAGAGAAAAGCCAGAATGTAAAACAGTTTCTTGACAGCCTTAGGAACTTGACTTAGTATAAAGTTTACTGGAGTCTTTAAAACATTAAAGGCATTAATGTATAGCCTAACTTTACAAAGCTGCTGTTTTTCTATACTGTTTCCTATTTTATTTTATTGATTGAATGGCATCTTCTTTACCTGATCACCTGCTCCTCCTCTCCCTCTGCTGACTTTTCTACCCTGCTGCTATATTTACCTCGAATCTGTTATAAAAACATGTTAAGAGATTATACACCTCATAACGTTATGAAATTTGTGTATAATCATCATTCATAAAATCTTAATAGTGTCTGTAATTATCTGTAATTTGATATATTTTTTTTATATATGTTATTCTATGTTATCTGTATGCACCTATAGGGTCTGAGAGTAACGCAATTTCAATCCTCCACTTGTATGTACTGTACATGTGGCAGAATTGACAATAAAGCTGACTTTGACTTTGACTTAAAATAGTAGAGATTATCAAAAGAAAGAAATTAAGTATTGAAACCGCCAGTAGGCGGCAGCGTTGCACTGTTTTAATGAGTTTAATGAGCCACTTAAATCGTTCATTCATCCAATTCGTTCAAAAGTCAGATTAATTTAGGAAGAAAACAAACACCGATGTGAATACTTTTGTCATTGATAATTACAGACACTATTAAAAAATAAACTAGCAAAACAGACAGCTGCTTTGGTAACTTGTTATACTTATAGTTATTATAGCTAAATACATTGCAATGGATTAGCTAGCTAAAATATATGTGGTGTGTACTTAGCTATTACACAATATTCTCATACCTCATTCTCAGTACATGCTTTATAATTTTTTTTACATCCCTCTCTGAGCAGTTAAATATAGTCCGCTGTGCAGCGCTTCTCTTCATTTTTGGCGCTAACGTTACCCGTGTGCTCTCCCATTCAAACACCACTCGCGTTGTTTTGGTGAAAATGCACTCACTCATTGGTTGGGCGTTACCAATCGGTTCAATGGAGGGGGAGTATTTTTGTCTGATTTATTATGACAAACTCATAATAGATTAGGAACAAAATTATTGTTACAAAATAAATGAATTCTACATATTTTTCATTTGATCTACTGTGATTTTCATGTTGAAATATTGGGGGGGGTTGTAACTGATGGATTTGAATTTTGGGGGGTTACCTCCCCCCATAAACTATGCCCATGGATCCAGGTAATAAAGGTCTTCAGGATTACTAGAAACTTTAAGGCAGGTGTGGTTGGAACTAAATGTAGACTACAGCGGAACATATACACAAACAGCTTTATCATTAAATAACATTCCTTAATGTAATGTGTTTTCTGCATTATTCCAATATGATTTAATGGTTTCCTGTTGGTTACATCCACTACTAGATAACGTCCAACCCAGTGATGTTACGCCTGAAGCTTTTGTCGAGAATGTCAGGTCCTGTTGGAGCTCAGTGTCCAGGCTGTAATGTCACATCTCCGTTGAAAAACAGAGTTGCGACACTCCCATAGACTGATTTCACTCGGCTGCCATGTTGAAATTGAAAGCAAGGCAGAGGTGGGAAGAAAACCGTCAGGACAGATAGACTGCAATGGTTTGGACAACCAACCTGGATTTATTAAAACGATTTATGATCTTAAATGTGAAAATATAAGTGTAGGATGCAAGTCACACAAGCTGTTTTACTTGACCACTTTAGCTGTACCATCACATATTTGTGAATGTTTAAGCTGCCATAATCGGGTTTCATTGGTGCACATTAAGCAATTCTTACGTTGTTTTAAAACGCATCATTTGTTTATTCATGTCACACACACCTGATGGTAGTCTAAACCATTGCAGTCTGTCCTTCCGGTTTTCTTCCCACCTCTGCCTTGGTTTCGATTTAAACATGGCAGCCGAGTGAAATCAGTCTATAGACATCCATTGGAGGAATAGGATGCGGAAGTAACTTCAAAAAATGTTGTTTTCGTAAATAGAAATGGCTTTTGTGTCTGGTTGAATGATTTCGTATAACCTGCTATATACTGCTCATTAAATAGAAATGT
Source organism: Oreonectes daqikongensis (assembly GCA_026939265.1). Taxonomy (NCBI): domain Eukaryota; kingdom Metazoa; phylum Chordata; class Actinopteri; order Cypriniformes; family Nemacheilidae; genus Oreonectes; species Oreonectes daqikongensis. The sequence continues at coordinate 3,672,628 of JAOTQM010000041.1, read as the reverse complement.
TATCTACCATCTCCCTGTATAAATTATATAATAAAATGTCTCTCTGCTTACCTCCTTAAATTTCCAACTAGTCCCCACCACAGGTACCCATAAGTTAGGTAACCAACTTCTTGTCTACACACGCAGCTGTGATACAGAGAACACCTTGATTACACCTCTGCATGTCTCTGATCACTATTTTATCACTTTTAATTTAATACTGCATTCCCTCAACTCACCAACTCCTCTGCCAGTCTCATTTAGGCGGAATCTGCGCTCCCTTTCTCCTGCCCATCTTTCATCTGTCATAGAAACCTCCCTTCCATCCTTCACACACTTTGCATCACTTGATGTTAATTCTGCCACAGACACACTTCTCACAACACTAACCTCATGTCTAGACACTATCTGTCCTCTTTCCTCCAGGCCAGCACGTGCTACTCCTTCCAGTCCCTGGTTGTCCGATACCCTCCGGGAACACCGGGCTAAACTTAGAGCGACTGAAAGGAAATGGGGCAGAACAAAAGACCTCGCTGACCTCTGTAAGTATCAAGCTTCACTCTCTATCTTCTCTGCAGACATTCACACTGCTAAATCTGCATTCTTCCATGACAAAATTAGCAGCGCCTCAGACTCCCACAAGCTTTTCAAAACTTTTAAAACTCTCCTCTGTCCCCCTCCACCTCCGTCCAACTCCCTAATGACTTTGCTAGCTATTTCACAGACAAAACTAGGTCTATCAGCAGACAATTTTCAGCTCCACCCATCCATGATCTCACACCGCACATACACTCAGCAGACCATCTTCTCTCCTCTTTCTCTCCTCTTAAAGGAGATGTCTATATGGATGAGAGGATGATGTCTCTAAACTTCTGCTCTCTACTCACCCAACCACCTGCCCGTTAGACCTCATCCCCTCACATCTACTACAAGCCATCTCACCCACACTCCTACCATCGCTCACTCATATCATCAACACATCTCTTAATACAGGAATTTTCCCCACTGCATTCAAGCAGGCCCGGGTAACCCCGCTGCTTAAGAAACCCACACATGACACTTCCCTACTGGAGAACTATAGACCCATTTCTCTCCTTCCGTTCATAGCAAAAGCACTTGAACAGGTTGTTTTCAATCAGGTGTCTACCTTCCTCACCCAAAACAACAGGCTGGACACCAACCAGTCAGGCTTTAAGAGCGGTCACTCAACCGAAACTGCCCTACTAACAGTTACAGAAGCCCTAAGGAGGGCAAGAGCTGAGTCCAAATCATCTGTTCTCATTCTCTTAGACATTAGACATTTCTGCAGCCTTCGACATGGTTAACCATCACATTCTTCTGTCTGCCCTCTCTTCACTGGGCATCACTGGGACTTCACTCTCCTGGTTTAAATCCTACCTCGCAGATAGGTCCTTCAAGGTAGCTTGGGGAGGTGAAGTGTCCAAATCACACCAACTAGTCACCGGGGTCCCACAAGGATCGGTTCTTGGGCCTCTGCTCTTCTCCATATACACCTCATCACTGGGTTCCATCATACAAGCACATGGATTCTCCTACCATTGTTATGCTGATGACACTCAACTTCACCTCTCATTTCATCCAGACGATTCCACGCTAGCCACACGTGTCTCAGACTGCCTGGCTGACATCTCTTCTTGGATGAAAGGTCATCACCTACAACTCAACCTGGCCAAGACTGAGCTTCTCGTCCTTCCTGCCACCCCGTCAGAACAGCACCAGCTTACCATCCAACTTGGTCCATCAAAGATAACCCCATCGACTTCAGTCAGGAATCTTGGGGTAATCATGGATGATCAGCTGACTTTTAAGGATCACGTTACTAAAACAACTCGGTCATGCAGGTTTGCATTGTACAACATTAGAAAGATCAGACCGTTCTTAACAGAACATGCAACACAGCTTCTCGTCCAGGCACTTGTCATTTCTAGACTGGATTATTGTAATGCTCTTCTGGCCGGTCTCCCAGCCTGTGCCTTCAAACCTCTGCAAATGATCCAGAATGCTGCTGCACGCCTGGTCTTCAATGAGCCCAAGAGAGCACATGTTACACCTCTGCTCATCTCTCTGCACTGGCTCCCAGTAGCGGCACGCATTAAGTTCAAGGCACTGGTGCTTGCTTACAGAACAGCCACTAACACAGCACCCATCTACCTCAACTGTCTCTTACAGACCTACATCCCCTCCAGAAGTCTGCGGTCTGAAAACGAGCGGCGCCTCATTGTTCCTTCACAGAGAGGCATGAGATCCATCTCAAGGACATTTTCTTTCACCGTTCCCGGCTGGTGGAACGATCTTCCTGTTTCCATCAGGACGGCTGGATCAATTTAACAATTCAAAAAACAGCTGAAGACCCACCTCTTCCATGAGCACTTAACTGTCTCATAATATATATATAAAAAAAAAATCTTACCTCTATTTTTCCTTTCCTATTGTTCTCTATATACTTGCTTATACTATCTTGACGTTGTATTTGAAACTTTGTATTACTAGCACTTCTTGTGAATATTGCTTACTTAGACGAATCGATTGCTGTTTTCCTCAATTGTAAGTCGCTTTGGATAAAAGCGTCTGCCAAATGAATAAATGTAAATGTGTCTTTTTGAATGCAGTTTGTTCATTTTTCATTTTTCTTTGTGGTCCATTTGCTTGCAATCATTGATTATTTATTGATAAATTCTTGTGCATTTTTATATGAATGTCTTGACATAGTTTAACATTGAGATATACTGATGATAATTGAAGCATAAGAAATAGACGAATTCATACTGTTTATGTATTGCACATTATGCATTCTTTCTAGTGAAGGGTTAGATCTTGCATTAGCCAGAATGAAGGCCTGGCCCACTCACAAGGCCCGCCCAAGAGGCCATATGACTGACAGGTAAAGTAACCAATCACGTTTCGGTTTGTGCCGAGTCATGTTTAGAGGCGTGGAAATGTCCCCACAGTATCCACCTTTTTTACAATGTGCGAAATTACCCATTATGCTTTACGTATGCACGTAGGGCTGATGCTCAAGACTTCCGGTTCGGTGCTTGATCCCATTAGTTAGGAAAAAAATATATTTATTTCTTATTAAGCCAACATCAGAAGCTTTTTGGACCGACATGAGGTCGTCACATATAATCAAACATGATTATATTTATAATACATTTTGATATAAAAATATAGCATCTTTCACAATCTTATTATAATTAATTAAAAAATTTACCATCAGAAAGACACAACTGGGCACATTCAGTAGAGAAATGAAAAATAATTTTAAAGAAACCCTTTGTTCCACTGTAAATTGGTTGAAATCATTATATTCTTTTTGTGAATAAGGACTTTGTGAATGCTGGTAGTGCATGTTATATTTTTATGCGCCAAAATTAGCTTCATGTATCAGATACCATTAAGGAGAAGACGAGAAACAGAGTTTTTAGTTTACTACAACAGAACAGGCAATGGATGAAAATATATACCAGAGTTAGGCTCTGCACTGTCAAATTAAACACATGCTCAAAATGAGAGCCAGAAAGAGAATCAAACACAGGAGAGCAATCAGAACAATCAACCTAGAAAGCTAGGACTAGAAAGAAACATGCATAAATATACAGAGTAACCGCACAAACTAGTTTAAAAATACTACAGTCACGAAAGCAAATCTGGAGATAAGCACAATACCAATAACAACAGCAGGTGGAGCACCAATCCATTAAATAACTCACCTGCAAGCACATTATCTGTTTATCTACATTAGACACAATTAATATTACTTGGGTTTTATTGGGAAATACTGTCATTTAAAGTCTACACTCATTTACCAACACTAAGGGAATGTGTGGAAAACACTTCTAACTCATGTGTTTATTAAACACCACAGCTATAGCCCTGTAAAACTCCTGATTACATTCTTTGTTTGTACAATAACTAATGCCAATTTTGGAGTAAGAGTAGGAAGAAAGAGAAGTGAGGGTTAAGGAAGAGGAAAGAGTGAGAGGAAGATGAAGAGCGGGGAGAGAGAGTAAGACCATGTCCCAAATGGCACAATCCGGTCTTATAGACCTCTTTTGAGTCCACTCTTGGTGATGTCAGGAAGTACAGTCCTATAGGACACAAGACATGAATCCACAAGGGTATATGGGAAGGTATTTTGTGATGGACATGAGGTTGTCAAGCAGGAAACGGCAAGCAGTGCTTTCTAATCACTCTCGCTGTAATTTGATGTCATATGCTGATCAGTCTGTGCAGCGCCACATAAAGTCGACCACACTCTTGCCCTGTTGTTGTTATTTGTGACTGTATTTCTGTATTTTATATGGTGATTATGTCACCTGAGCATTACACAGTAGATATTTATGTTTGTAATGCTTGTGCATATTTATTTATTCGTATACAAAATACTGAATGCGCATTTGATGTTCTTAATATGCATATATGTGTTATGATCGCTGACAGAGGACCCATATGCGAGACAGCGGTAAGGGGATAACAAAAATACTTTTAATAAAAAACACTTCAAAACAAAAGACCCACGATGGGGATCAGAACAAATGACTAGAAATAAAAAACCCTAAGGACAAACTGCAAACAAAAGACTTCCCACGAGGGGGGAAAAAACGGATACAAAAAACAAGTGTGACTGACAAGGAACAGGGTTTTCAGACACAGGAACACACAGCAACACTTGACGCGAAGTTTACAAAACTTACAAAATGTACCAGCACAAGACAATGAACACGAGGGCATTAAACAGGGAACACTAACAAGGGATGATTACACAGGGGCAGGTGTGATGCATGAAAACATTAGCGGGAAGGATTATGGAGGAACGAGGGGGCGGGGCTTAGACGTGAGACATGGCGAACAAGCCCGAGCCGTGTGTCTCCACACAGAACATGAACACAAAGATTGAGTCTTTGCATCTGTCTGTAAAGAAAAACAAAGAGTAAAGTCAGGAGCGTGCAATAGAGGGCCACCGCATAAGGGAGCTTTAGCCTGGGTGAAAGCCTGCTGGCACGGCTCCGTCCACTGGACAGTATCTGGCGCCTCTTTTTTAGTGAGGTCAGTCAGGGGACTGGTAAGCACCGAATAATTGGAGACAAACCTCCTATAATAGCCAGAGTCCCAAAAACTGCCTCACCTCCTTTTTGGTCTTGGGTCTCGGGAAGGCTGCAATCGCTGCCGTCTTATTAATTTGGGGACGCACGTGCCCGTGACCCAAGTGGAAGCCCAAATACCTTTCCTCCACCCGCCCAACCGCACACTTCTTCGGGTTAGCCGAGAGCCCCGCCGCTCTCACCGAGTTCAGGACCGCAAACAGCAGGGGTTCTAGCAATTTATCCCAATTTTTGTTGTCCTCGTGAACAAAATTCTGGATAATGGCTTTTAACGTGCGGTTAAAACGTTCTACCAAGCCATCTGTTTGTGGGTGATAGACGCTAGTCTGAACCGTTTTAACACCCAACAACCCGTAATAGTTTGCGCAGTGTTCGTGACATACATGTTGTGCCTTGGTCCGTGAGAACCTCTTTGGGGAGTCCCACGCGGGAGATTAATGAGAAGAGGGCCTCCGCAACCCTTTTAGCGGAAATGCTGCGGAGCGCCACCACCTCAGGGTATCGGGTTGCATAGTCCACAATGACTAATGTAAATCGATGCCCCCGTGCTGATCGCTCTAACGGCCCGATCAGGTCCATACCAGTTCTCCCGAAGGGGGCCTGAACAAGGAGAAGAGGGCACAAAGCTGCTTTTGGGGTGGCCGGTGGGTTTACCAACTGACATTCACGACAAGCGGCACACTATCTGCGCACATTCTCGTGAATGCCCGGCCAAAAGAAACGGGCCGTTAAGCGATTTAGTGTTTCTGTCTACCTTAAATACCCGGCCATTGGATTAGAATAGGCCACTTGGAAAAGCATTTCCCGGCGGCCCCTAGGTACGACCAACTGGGTTGTATCCACTTTTGACTGAGCGTCTTGGGTCACTCGATACAACTGGTCTTTAATAATAGCAAAATACAGATAAGAGGTTGAAGAGGCTGTCCGTCGATGGTGCGGACCTGTTCAAAGGCATTTTTTAGCGACTCATCTCAAGACTGTTCCAGGGGAAAGTCATCGCACGATGAGAGGTTTTCTCTCAAAAACGCGCTGACACAGACCCCGATGGTCCCGGCTCAGCCTCACCAAGTTGTGCTACCGCCCCCTTCCGTCACTTTCATTTCACCCCAGAAACATCCGCACATAAATACCCCAACAATGTGCTAAAATTCAGCCAATCAGTTCCCAAAAGGACCCTGAAGGACTCTCTGCCATCCACATTGGACTCACACCAGTTTGCCTTCCGCAGCAATAGGAGCACAGAAGATGCAGTTTCCATGGCACTGAACTCTGTGCTCACACATTTGGACAATAAGAACACTTATGCACGTATGCTGTTTGTTGACTTCAGCTCAGCATTCAACACTATCATCCCATCCAAGTTAATAACTAAACCCATTAACTCCGGCAGGCGTTTCAGGTGCCTCCGGACCAGGACCAGCAGACTGAGTTTTTTTCCCAGAGCTGTCTCTTTATTGAACTCTGCCCCTTGCTGATCCCACAGCCCCTCATATACTGCTACACCCTTCTCTCCCCCCTCACTGCACACCTGGCTTCACTTTGTTATTTGCACTACTGGACTGTCTATACATAACATTTATGTTCATTTGCACTGCCAACTGTTCATTTATAGTACCGACTGTTTACATATGCATTTTGCACTCATACACTTTAACTGAAATATGCAATAACTTCTTCCATTGCACTGTTACTTACTTAGATAGCTTCTGTCCATAATGTATTTGCACTACTCTATATCCATTGCACTGCTGCTCACCATAGCCTAACTTATCATTGTATACATCCACCTGTAAATTTCTGTTTATAGTAATAGCCATCTGTATATTATGTTCATAGTACATATCCATCTGTAAATTTCTGTTTATAGTAATAGACATCTGTATATTATAGTCATAGTACATATCCATCTGTAAATCTCTGTTTTTAGTAATAGCCAACTGTATATTATGTTCATAGTACATATCCATCTGTTAATTTCTGTTTATAGTAATAGACATCTGTATATTATGGTCATAGTACATATCCATCTGTAAATTACTTCTACAATATTGATTTATTTATGTAACTTATTCAACCGCTGTATATCCTGCACTTGCTGCTATTGCACTTCTGGTTAGACCTAAACTGCATTTCGTTGCCTTGTACTTGTACATGTGTAATAACAATAAAGTTAAATCTAATCTAATCTAATGTTTGTAGTCCACCGTAGTTTTTAGTTGATTGTTATTGATGTTGTCCAGGTGTCTCTTGTATCATGTATTTTTATAACCAGAGTTTGTCCTTCTTTGTTTAAAAAAAATTGTGTCCACACAAAACTGCTAAAACATGCTATAAAGTGCTGTCAAGAGCATGCGAAACCAACAGGTGGCGATATAACTCATACCAAGTCTGGAATCTGACATCAAACCAAGGAGATAGCAGTTTCACAATCCACGGTCTTATTGGTGCAGTTTTCGTGTGGACGAACGTCCAAACCGCATAGAAAAAAACTGCAGTTTTGAAAATACCTGTGTTCGTGTGGACTGGGCCTTAGTGTGTTCTTGGATGTTCTACCCTGTTGTGTTTCTCATGTTCTGTGGATTATCTGTACTTTAAAGACTTCATTAAATAACATTACACTGCATATGGATCCGCTGCCTGTTTTCCCTTGCCTCAAAATAACATGGATGAAATGATTCCATCTAATTTTTGGGTTTCAATATATACAACACAATACAAAACAGTACAATACATAACATGAGAATTAAATGACTGTAATTAAAATATTTATACATTTTGGCAGATATGCAATAGCATTTGCTAAAGTAAATTGTAGTAAAATTATTATATATTATAGTGTTTTCGAACATTAATATAGTATATGATACTGTAGTATTTATCACAGTTTGTGAATTCACAATAGTTAATATAACAGAATACTGCAATATACATGAAAAAATATCATCACTATATACATTACTATACTATTAGTAAACACTAGAGTGCATTACAGTATTTTATTTGAGAACGTGTCTGCAGTTTTAAAGCCATAATTTCTCTACCTCTTTTATTTTGAAATGCCCTCTTGCTTGTTTATGTCACTGTGATGTGTCTTTAGATTGCTTACTTATACAGAAAAACAAATTACATAGGACTGCGTGCAATGTCATGCATGAGGTCACGTCAATGCATTATTTATGAATGACACGTGGTTATGTAAATGATGACATCACGATTACATGTTTAATTAAATTTGTGCAAATATTTCCTTTTTGAGAATTGCCATTGGCTAAAACAAAGACGTCTGTACTAGTGATGTTACATTTGACACTGAAGCTTCGATGTGCGTATCGCGCATGCGACACAATTTCTAGTGTAGCCCAGTATCGGGGCGTGTATTGTTTCCCAGAGTCAATGGATGGATGACAAATGAAGCCTCACTTTCTGTCCAATCATGTGCACGTTTCGTTTTGCGTGTCAGAACCCTACGGTTCGAACCCCAGATCTTATTTAATGAGTCCCCATTGGCTCAGTCTGGTTGATGGGTTTGTGAGGAGAGTTCTGTTGTACTTCGAAAGTTAATCAATACATTACATTTAAATAACCAAAATTTATTTGTCACTACTTATTCTTTCCTTTTTTTTCGTCTTTGTAAAATCTTTGCACTTTTGGTGTATTTTTTAGGTAATTTGGTGTTGGTATTTGGGGCTAGGATTAGTGGAGAGGGTATAGGGTTTGTGTTTGGTGAAGGGTTTAAATTTCTGGCAATGGCAACAGGCAAAAAAAGAAAGACTTCCCCTATCTGGGAATATTGTGAGCTTATATCTTCCAATGTATGTATGGTTTTCTTTTAAAAAAAAAAACTCAGTTTTTGAAATGTCTTTGCTTCAACTTATTTTATTCCTGTATGTAATTTCTTAATTTCATATAACTTTATTCAGAGGGTGAGATGCTTGGTGTGTGACAAGGAGCTTATGTATGGAAACAGCACATCATCCATGCTAAGGCATTTCAGAGCTTTACATGAGACTCCACAGTCCCAGAACAATCCTACAAGCACACAAAGTAGGACAGTTGCTACATGATTTTTACTCATAATTGTGAATGCATTATCATGATTTCAATTAATATATGTATATTATATATAACTTCTTTCTTTATAGCATCTCGCAAGCAAATGGTTGATGAGGCATTGGTCAACATGGTCATAAAAGACTCTCAGCCATTTACTGTGGTTCAGGATGAGGGTTTCAGGGGCCTAATCCATGCCCTTGATCCTTCCTATATAATCCCAACCAGACAGGTCAATTTTGATGTATAATCTATATAATATATTTATATGTATAATAATATAATTTTAAGATTATTTTTGATGAACTCAAAAAGGCTTTAAAGAAAATGGTGGCTTTAAAATATGAGGAAGCAAAGAGGAAGGCCAACATCGGATATGTGGACTTCTATCAACACAGATGCATATCTTGCAATAACATGCCATTACATTAATGACAGTGATAAGCTGAATACAGTGTTGTTGGATGTTGAGAAGTTCCCAAACAGGCACACAGCGGAAAATTTGGCACTGGTGAAAAAGAATGTCGAATTTCGGGCTCACAGCTCACTAATGCTGCAAAGCCTAAATGAACACGCAATGGCTCAAGTCGAATCTAATGCTGGACTCTTCCGGACTTAAGTGCTAATTTATCCAAAGGTGAAAAGCTTTCCTGTAATCTAAAATCAACTAGCTGCAAACAACACTCCAAAGCACCATAGACTTATAAGGAAAATAGATCAGAGAACGAAATAATTCTCACTACTTAGCAAATATATCACCTATGCGTCATACAACAGAAACATATAATATACACCGAACACTTACGCGTGCGCTCTTGCCGTGACTACAGACTACTCGCTTATCCTCCGAATGTCATGATGGAATGGGCAATCAAAGACAAAGTAAAGTGTCTTGTTACAGATTCAGCAGCAAACATGATTGCTTGTGCAAGAATTCTGCAAGTGAGACATTCAGTTTGCATTGCACATGCACTTAACACCATTGTTAAAAAGTCTTTTGATCAGCTACCAGCTTTGTGTGACATTCGGAACAAAGCAAAAAAAGTGGTCACTTATTTTCGAAACAGCACTTCTGCTAAAGAAATGTTGACCCAGGTGCAGCAAGAGATGAACAGGCCAGTTCTTAAACTAGTAAATGACGTGGAAACATGCTGGAACAGCACTTTACATATGCTTCAACGGCTGCAAGAGGAAAGGCAAACTGTGGGAGCATCCCTTGCATCACTTAAAACTGATATAGCTCCACTTCATGCACAGGACTTTGAAGCTATACAGCAAATTCTGTGTGTTCTTGCCCCATTTCACCTGGCCACAGTAGAGCTGTTCGAGGAAAAACGAGTGTCTGGCTCTAAAGTAATTCCTTTGCTAAAAATGATTCACCATTCATTACAGGGTGAACAAATCAGGTATTTATTTTTATGTAGACTACTCATTGACAAATGTAATCAATGTTTTGATGCCTTTTTTATGTTTTATTTTTGTATTTGAGTAAATAATTTTATATTTCATAGGTTAACATTAGCCATAACAAAGGAATTAACTTAAAACCTAATCAGGCATCTGAGGGAACATATCTGGAATATGGAGTCGCTCAGCATAATGACCATGGCAACTCTGCTGGACCCAAGGTTTAAAACCTTGGGATTCCTTAACCAAACTAAAACGACCGAGGCTGTCAAACAGCTAAAAGCAGAATGTGCTAATGTAATTAGGGCCGCAGATGAAAGACCATCCACATCATCAAGCACTCAGTCAACAGAAGCACCATCATCAACCCAACAGCCCACGCCAAGTTCAAGTATGTATTTTGTTTAATTATTTTATATTATTTTACCATTGATATGTCTTATCTTTGGTCAATGTACATATACAGTCACTCCCAAGCAAATATTGTTGTCCTCACACTTCTTAGGTGAAAACCTTTGGCTTCTGTTTGACAGTGCTGTAGACCAGAGCAAACTAAGCTTAAATGCCACTTCTGATGCAATCGTAGAAGTGGATAGATACCTTACAGAGACAAACATACAAAGAGCTGAAGATCCACTTGAATACTGGAGAATGCAGAAACATGAACAGTTAATGAACTGTTCAAACTGTTACCTGTTGTTAGTTGAGATAATTTGTGCATTGCTTATTTAATCTCCTCATTGACAGAGTGCTAAGTGTTAGCGTTTTCTTCCGTTGGTTAACTGTGTTGATAACTGTAGTCATATTAAGGTGCTGTTAGCCGCTAATTCTTTGTAAACATTATCGTTTTGCACTTAAAAGCACGGAAATTGTTGATCGGCGTTTGGTTCGTGAGCTATTCACGTCGGTCAGACTTTGTTTTGCTAATTGAGAAGGCGTGTTCAGCTGTATTCTGAGAGCACTAATCATAGCACATACTTAAGCGGTCATGTGAAGCCCTCCTCGTGTGAAGACCGACGAGGGTAAAGACCTGTTACTCTACCTGCGTGACAACTCCAAGCAAGGACACCGACAAGGCACTTTTTACAGTATATTTTAACCTACCTTTGCTTTTACTTTCCTTTTATAATAACAACATGTGTTTGCAGTACATCGCTGTTCTCCAACACACACAGCGTTCCCACCCAAAACGCAAGGCACAACGCTTTTACTCGTACATGCGTCACATTCACTGCTTCCCTCTCACACCTCTCTCTCTCTGGAATTGCCAGTCGGCTTTGAACAAACTTCATTCATGTTTTTGCTACCTAGTCTGATATTCACATTCTAGCCTTACTGAGACATGGCTTTGTTTTGAGGACATGGCAACACCGGTTGCTCTCTTCTCAAACTACTCTCATTCTTCTCGCCAATCCGAAAGAGGAGGCGGCACAGGTGTCAACAATAATTGGAAATATTCCCACTATCTTCACTATGCAACAACCTCTTATTTGAATATCATGCTGTTGCAATCACTTCTCCTACTCCGCTTAGTGTTGTTGTAGTTTACTGTCCCCCAGGTCCTTCTTACAACTTCATTGAAGAGCTAGATGTGCTGCTCTCGTCATTTCCAGAGGATGGCAGCCCCCTCATAGTCTTTGGGGACTTCAATATCCATCAGGAGAAACCCTATGCTTATGACTTCAACTCCCTCACTGCCTCATTTGACCATACTCACCTCGCTACAGCCAGTACTCACAGTACCGGCTGGTTCTGCTAGACTTGTTTGCAGCATTTGACACTGTCAACCACCAGATACTGCTAGCAACACTCATCAAGATCCCTGTGTTCAGCAAATGAGCGGCGTCTTGTATTGCCCTCTCAAAAGGGCAGTAGATCATTTTCCCGCTCATTCTGCCATGCAACGCCTTGCTGGTGGAACAGCCCTCATACTCTGTCCAATCAACCACATCTCTCAAAACACTCAAACAACATCTTCAAACACATATCTTCTGTGAATACTTGACGAGTAAGTAATAAAAAAAAATACTAACCCTATCTCTTTATATCAATAGAAATAGGAAATTCAATAGGAAACTTGTAACTTGGTGTTAGCACTTATTGTATTATTGCCCCTGTATGACATACCACTTTATTGCTTCCTAATCTCCTTGTAAGTCGCTTTGTATTAAAGCGTCTGCTAAATAACTAAATGTAAATGTATATGTCAAATCCGATGCCTTAGCGACTAGCCTAATCTCAGTTAGAGAACCCGTATTTGAATTTGATACAATAAGTTTTATCATACAATTGTAATGTTGCGGCCTTGAACTTGCAGTAAAAAGGCTGGATCCATATGCACTTCTAGTGACAATTTAATAAATCCAAACATGAACAAAGAAACATAAGGGCAGGCAAGGCAAACACGAGAAACAGCACAACTACATACAATAGCCGACCCAGGACAATGGCAAACACAGGGGTATAAATACACAAACCAATCGTGGATAACAAGACACACCTTAAGACAATGTAACAATACACCAATCAGAACAAGGCACATAGAACAAGGGGAACAAGACACATGAAAGAACTACAAAGACCAAGAAACAAGGACTACAAAACAACTTCAAAATAAAACACCTAAACAAAACACAAAACCCTTACAACAATAAACTACTTAATAATTTGTGAGTTTCATCGCTCACATTTCTAATCTCTCTCGTGAAATGTGTATGTGTCTGTGCACATACACAGTAGTAAGCCAAAAGTGCTTTTTAATACCCTTGGTCGACGTATGTGTGTTAAAAGTCACACATAGTTGAGCTGCGAGAGCTCACAGTAGTACTCACGTGACTGAACGCATAATAAGCATGTGCGTGACCTCATCGTTTCCAAAAAGTTCCGTCTTGCAGTTTACATGGAGTCGAAAACGGCAGCGTTTTCAAAAAAATTGCACTTTGAGGCCCGTTTTCAAAAGTTTTCGGTCCCCCAAATCCTGTTTCTATGTAAACGAATGGCCAAAACGCATAAAAAGTTTTCTCATATAAACGGCCCTACAGCCCAGCATTAAAGGTGATTATCTAAGCTTGATACAATACGTTTTATATAACCTATAATAAACTGAGTTTTACTTTTTAGTTTGTGAGTTTCATCTACAACTCTCTATTCCTTTCATGCGTGCTAACTGAACAGTTGCCAACAGGACGTCATGTGCGTGGTAGTGCGGCTGCACGTAGTCGTGGGTAAAGGAGCGGGGAGGGGTTGAGATCGTATTCTACATAACACATTATCCAAGTTAATTTTTTTACATAGTGCTTCGTTAATGTTTATTTTAATTAATAAAAATAAAAATCTCATTCTGGTTGAGTGGGGCAGTGACTCTTTCTGAGGGGGGTCACCTTGGGGGCGCCATTGCTTTCAAGGCTGCATTTTAAGACTGCGTCACAGCAGCACGACTGAATGCTGGTATAGTTGTCCTAATTCAAAGGTTGCCTAAAATGCAGCCTCAAAATGCAACCTTATTTCTGCGGGTTTTTAAGGATAGAATGAATGTATCCCGAGATTCATTGCGCGCCTGTAATGGCTGGAAACTTTTAAATAATCATTCAAAACTTTAATTAAATAAAAGTATGTAATTCACAAAAATGGTCCCCGTCAGTGTTTTAATATTATATATGATGTTGTTCATTAACATTATTGGTGCATTATTGTTTTTTTACTGTGAACACTGAAGCATTTGATTCCCAAATGCCCACTAAGGAATTGGGACACAGCATACATCTCCAGTAACGTTCAAAGCTTTGTTTGAGTGAAGTCCTTTAAGAAGGGGTTCACTTCTGGCAGGACACTTATATAATTGACTATATTATAATTGAGGTTTTCCCTCTCATGTCACACAAGTACTTCCACTGCCTCTGTTCAGTCCAGCTTACAGCCAATAAAAATAAAATAACTAAGTAATCAATTCTAAAGTCAGATTTTGATTTACAAAATTCTTTATTGTGTAAGGCAAATTCTGAGTATTGAAAGTTTACAATGTACAAAGCAGACTTGGATAAAATGTAACTGGATTGTTTTCATTGCAATAGCAATCCCAATTTCTAGATTTCCAGATTTAATTTAACTAAACGTTGGTAAAGTCTCACAAATTTTCCAACCCCACAGAGTATCCACAAAAGATAATAGGCGTTAATAAATTCTGGATAAAATCTGGAAATCTGGTTGGTATGACTTTGAAGTATGGGTTAACAGACTAAACAAAATGCCAGAAAATATTACAAAACTCTTAAAAAGAATCAATAACATAAATTACACATTTTTACAATAGGCATTAAATGTTAAAACTAACCACACAAAATGGCATCAGCAACCACATTTTTCATAGTTCCATACTGTGATTTTTATTATGCACAATATTTACCAAGTAAGCGGATCAGCGGATTGGCTAAGGCTTTAAGCTTCACCACAAGTTAAGATTAGGCAAATAGAAAGACTTGTTTTTAATGTAATGAAACAATTATTAGATGTTGCATTAAGCAATGTATACATAAAGATGACAATGTCGACTATAAAGTAGGTTACAGTAAATTAATAGATAGTTCCCAGCAAAATCCTTATTAAAGATGTTTCATGTTGCACAGCAACAGTAAGAACATAAATTCTTCTGAATAGCTTTGCAACGATACTTGATACTACAACGATACACTGTCCATTACTGAAAGGCAACATTGCTGAATATTCTTCATCACAGACTACATAAATGGCAGCTCATGGGCAAAGCTGAGATTACTCTCCAAACAGCATCATGTTTTCCTATATCAGTGGCTTCCAAAAAACATAAATAGCTTTATGTTCTGGTCGTTTACCAGTTTGCCTTCACTTTTTAAACTTGCCCAAAAAGTTTTGAAAAATGTGCATTTGTTTTCTTATTTGATCTATTCATAAGGTGGCCTATGCTTCCAAGTTGATTTTATTGTCTTCTGTCTGTGGACTGTCATTGTCTCCCAGGAGCTCTGTCTCAGGAACAGACAGGTCCTCACTGTGCAGACCATTTTGAGAGACCTTATCAGCCAAATCGTCCTCGGCTGCCTTTTGGTCTTCATTCATAAAAGCTCCTTTCTCTGTAATAGATCCATTGGAGGGTGCTGTGGTGACATAACCTGTGCTGGTGGAGCCACTTCCACTATGGTGCGATCCAGCCTTGGCAACCATTTGTGGGTGCAACTGCTGTGGAGGCATCTGCATTGGAATCTGCATGGGGTAGAAGTTTTGCAGATATGAATAGGCTGGTACTGGCTGGTAGCCATTGACTGGGATGTAGAGCTGAGGTGGTACCATTGGACGCATCTGGCCCTTCATGTGCATAAACTGAGGCTGAGGAAAGGGGGACGTCTTTTTGGGACTAATGTAGCGGGTGTTACTGATGTTACTGACAGGGCTTGTGCTTAGGGAGCTTGTCTGAGTGGTGTTGCTTGCCCCTGAGGTCTGTGCAGAGCTGTTGTAGTTGGACAAGCTCTCCCAGGTGCGCAAACGTGCATGTATATCTTTGAACCGTGGCCTCCGTGCTGGAAACTCATTCCAGCACTCTAGCATAAGCGTGTAAATCCAGGCTGGACAGTCATCTGGGCAGGAAAGTACTTGTCTGTTGCGTATCATCTCAATCACATCTTGGTTAGAATAGCCACAATAAGGTTGAAGCCCATAGCCGAATATTTCCCACAAAACCACTCCATACGACCAAATGTCTGAATCAGTGGAAAACTTGCCGTACAGTATGGCTTCTGGAGACATCCAACGAATAGGGAATGGACTAGTGCCCATCAGCTTGTAGTAGTCAGCAGAGTAGACCTCTCTAAATAGCCCAAGGTCCAAGATCTTTACATTGAGCTTATCACAGACCAGGATGTTGCGAGAAGCCAGATCTTTGTGTACCATGTGGTGACTGGAAAGATACTCCATTCCAGCTGCTATTTGTGTGACAATGTGTAAAAAGTCTGCCTGTTCCAGGGTGGATTTCACTGTCCTGTCGTCATCAGAACTGCCCACATCTGAGTGTGGGGACCGCATGACCAGGAACTCATGAAGGTCACCATGGCCTGAATAGCTGAAAATCATGCTCATGGGCTGTTCTTTAGTTATAATGCCTAAAAGGCAGACGATATTGGGATGCTGTAGGCGGGAACGGAGCATGGCCTCATGACGGAATTCTTCACGCAGTGTACCCTCATCTTTGTCTTTCACAGTCTTTATGGCCACCACTTGGGTCTGTTCACCTGGGGCTGTACCATACAGATGACCTTTGTAGACTTTGCCAAAACGATCCTCTCCAAGTTCTTCCATAAATCGAACGGCAGACAGATTGATTTCTCTGAGCTTTGGCTATAAATAAAATGAAAGATATCGAAAAACATCTTTTGGTTTATCAGTAATAACAGCATCAGCTAACATTCAGAAAGTAACATTTTGAATATGAACATTGAATTGAAAAGCTAAAATGATGACAAATGATAAAAATACCTGATGCTTATGCTGATTTAGAAGAGGTAACTCCATTTCTTGACTTGATGAGGCAGTAAGTTGCCGGCGAGTAGGTGTGTCGGCAGACTCCTTTTGCTTGTTGCGACACATGCACACTAAGAAGAATAAGCAGGCGATAACTAGAGGCGTAGCTATGCTGGGAATTAAAATATACAGTATCTCCTTCTTCATTTTCTCTGGCGGCTCTGAAAAGAAAATACACGTTACATATTTCTTTTTCTTTTTTTAATTTATTTATTTTATCCCTCTCAAAGATAATGGTTAAAGATACTTACTGCAGGGCTGAATGTCACAGACATCAACTCTAACATTAGGGTCCAAGGTGAAACACCAAGGGCTCTCCATTTGCCCTCCAGGATTCCTGCAGTAATTGTGGCCTCCACTGAGTTCAGGGTACTCAATAGGGGTCAGGTGGTGACTGTGTGGATATTGTGTACTCCAGGGTTGGCACTGGTAGCCTGATTTTGAGATACTGACTGTGCCCCTGTAGTTAGCGCCACTACCATTGTAACACCTGTGATCTGGGGGTGAATCTTTAACAAAGATTGACAGTTTTTAGGTCTGGTCTATATTTCTTGAACTAGTAAAACAAACAGTATAAATAAAATCTTAGTTTACAATCAAATTAATTTACCGTCATTAATTCTAAAACAGATAGATTACCTTACTTAACACCATGGCAAACCAAATGTATTCTACAAAAAATAAGTGTATTTGATTATTTTATTTATGTTATTGTTGTGTAAATTTATTTATATTTTTACTGATGTAGCAGAGTTTTAATATGATAAAATAATATCACACAAGTAGCGTGTTTATGCTCTGCATTTGTGTTGTTGCTTTGTTAAGCATGGGTTATGATTGTTCACTGATAAACAATTATGCATAAAACAATAATACAATTCCACATATTAGAAAATAAGTATTAATTTAAAATGTATAAAATGTCAATTTGTTTCAGGTACCACCAGGGGGTGATATGCGCATATGAGAACCACTGTACTAGGTTGCGTATACATTTGTAAACATTCTTTAGGTCTACCAAAAGATGACCTTCTCACTCTTCTTGCTGTGAATAGTCTGTTATTCATGCAGTTTACTATATTAACATTCTGATTCTTTTGGTTTCACATTAAAACTAATTTTATTTTTAGCACGTTAACCTACACAAGTCATGTTAACCTACATTGAGATGGCACACCAATTCGAATGCAGCTGGCAGCTTCAGGTGAGCCAGGTTGAGGGAGCAGGTTACATGTGGGCAGTTCGAGCTGCATGAGGATAAGAGGGTTGGAGCGTGCAATGGTGTACTCGGCATGACACAAGTCATTCTCCAAAGCCTCACACTCATCCCTGCAGAGCTGGCGCTTCCGTGGACTTCTGGTGCCTTCCTCGCACAGCGGGAAGACATAATAGCAGAAGGAAGGAATGGCAAACTCAGAGCACTGGTCTGAAAGCTGGGTAGAGGTGCCAATCATTGTGAAGGCCGCTGAATGACAAACCAATTATAAATAACAGAAAAGTTACATTTAGTTTAGGAAAGAACATTTCGTTTATCCATGTGCAATCACTTATGTGTTGATATACCAAAAGATAAGATGCTCACCGGTGATGCGGTTTTCACTTTCTCCCTGCATCTGCAGAGACTCCACATAAATACTTCTGTTGCCTATAAAGCGAGCGCAAGCAATGCCACGGTATGGCTGGCAGAAGCCCTTTTCATGTGTTCTAAAAATGACAAAAGCAAAGATGATGGATACCACTGATTACTGCATAATCTATATTGTTGCATCAAGTTGTTTTCTTGCTTAGCAACCATAACAGCTCACAGTTAGTATAAGAAAATTACATACACTCCTACTTAAAAGTTTGGGGTCACTTATTAATTTTTCAACATTTCACAATAATAATAATTAACTCATCAAAACTGTTGATGGAGCTGTGTATGGTATGGAATTTACTAGGGCAATTTACTGTTAAAGCACAATTCCAATTTTGGGGTCGCACCCGGGGTGGCCAATTAGATGTCAGGGTAGCACTGGACACCCTTAAAGCGGGCATAATACACACAGTTTCTGCCAACCTCGTGTTAATCTTGAGTACCTATACAGTAGTATTGCATACGTCGTATCTTCGAAGAGTATTTAGTTTGATCACATTTGTGACCTTGGATCACAAAACCAATCTTAAGTAGCACGGGAACATTTGTAGTAAAAGACCATGCTTTATTTTTGTGAGTAATATGCTATGCTAAGGACTAAGGATTTTCAAATACTTATATCTTGGCCAAATATCGTACTAACAAACCATATATCAATAGAAAGCTTATTTATTTAAAAATCTCTATTTCGACCCTTGAGACTGGTTTTGTTGTCCAGATACAGCTGTACGATTATTTCCGGAAAAACGTGACATCCATCACTAAAATGCTGTAAACAAACAAACTACTGACTTCTCTTACTATCACAACCATACGAGCTGCAGTGCAGGCACTCAGTGCAACCGAGCATGAAGCAGCACAATCAAGCTTGATGGTAGGCGGGTCTTACGTGCGCTAGTTAGGGGTGGAACGGTTCACAAAATCCACGGTTCAGTTTGTATCACGGTTCTGTGGTTATGGTTTTCGTTTTGATTCAGTATACATAGTTTAGGTTTTTTTTTAACACTCCAGAAATACCATACATCAGCACAAAATATATAGTCTTATAATCCACCATTCACAGTATTTAAAAAATAAGCTCTTCTTAAGGTCATGTCATGTAATCAAAAAACTGAAAGACTGAGGCAGCTTGATCTTAGGCATCGACACATTTGACACTGACAAAAAATAAACCTACAGGTGAGATTCTGATACAGCAAGAGGAGATATGTTCATTTCGACAGGCTTTTCATTTATTTGTTTTACAACTGTTGGCCTTAAACAAATTCTAGCTGAGAACAAAAACACTTATTTGTCAAATTAAAAGAATAGGCTTTATTGTCACCACAGATCATTACTGCCATGATCTAAGTGATTGTTAAAATGTTGTGATTGTTCAGATGTATTACATTTAGTTTAAGTGGTAGGAGGTGGGATGTTTTACGCTATACACGTGCTTGCACTTGCACTTTGACCTCCTGCGACTCTGTGTGGACCACATTAGTGCCGCGACGGGAGTGATTCATGAGTAGACATCTCCGGGTGCTTTCAGGTGGCTCTCACAGTGCTGCAATGTTGCGGGCCGATTGGTCTGAGCAGACAGTTAGTCAATGCATTGAAGAAAACAGCGACCATGGATGTAAGGTAACAAGGTTGCTTGTCAGATTCTCCCAACAAGTGACCAGATTTTTTTTAAAAATAAGCCCAAAACCCGCAACCTGAATTTCTCAGTCTAAATTAATGCCCAGAAATTTGATAATGGTGTCGGGGCCTGCAATTTGTCTGCGCTAGGGCAGCGGCTCTTGATCCCGGTCCCCGCCACCCCCCAGAGTGCCCCGGAGACCCCCCTATCAAGAACACACAACCCAAATCACCAACCGATCCACGTGCTAATCAGGAACGTTACTAACGCACTAACCAGCACTCGGAGCAGGTCTGACGAGCAGAATCGGGTGCTTCAACCAGGGAGACAGCCAAAACAGGAACCAAGGACCGGAGGACCGGAACCAAGAACCACCGTGCCAGGGGGATCCCGGGGCCGGAAACCTCTGGGCGATTACCGGGTGGGCAGCTGGGATGAAGTCAGGGGGTGAACTGAATGAACGGTTTAACGAGGAGGTGAATGACATGGGGGATTGCGAAGTTATTGATGGGATCCGGCGGACTGCTTCAGATAGCATGTCAAAGATCTTGGGGCTACTGCTGCAGCCGAAAGGCAGACGGACAGGAAATAAACTTGCGCCGTCCGAAGCCCGATAAATGGCAAGAATCGGGGTGTATGAGCATGACTTTGAAATGGAAGTGGTGTCCACCTTTGCCAGCCATGTGCCTGGCCTGCGGTTTAAGAGGGTTATTGCTTGGTCGATGTCCTGCTATTGCGTTAAAAATCCTCAAGCGGAATGAGACGTTGATGCTCGGAATGGGGTATTTGTGGGGAGAGAGATATCTGTGGTTGAGCGTTTCTTGCCTGAGACTTCCCTGGTTGCTGTGCTGATTGGACTGTTGCGGAAACGATCGAACGGTGGAACGTGAAAGGGGGACGGCAATGCTGATGGGAGCATTTGTTGGCGTTATGGCTAGGACGGACGTCCGTGTTGGAGTAGGGGACTGGTCCACGGTGAGAGGAGGGTGGTGCTGGTGGGCTGCTGTGGCGGCATGGGATGAGAAAGTTTCTGCGGGAGCGAGTGCTGCTAGGCATGATTGGGGTGGAAGCCAGCGTGAAGGAAGGGCAGGCTGGGGGGAGAGAGAGGGAAGGAAGGAAGGCTGCCACTGGAGCCGAAGGCAAAGGCATCCTCGCGCTGTGGTCGGCTCCTGGGGCGAAAGTGAATAAGGACAGGAGGGTAGGCCACTGGGGTTCGAGCCACTAGTGGAGGCATCCTCTCGCAATGGTTGGCTCCTGAGGCAGAAGTGAAAGAGTCAGGAGGGTAGGCCGCTGGGGATTTGAGCTGCTAGCGGAGGCAGCCTTGCGCTGCTGTAGGCTGAGGGGATCTGGAAGACGGATGCTGCTGACCATCATAAGAGCAGTTAATCATTACCAACTCATATGGACGTCCTCTGGATGTTGTGTGATGCCTGGGAGCAGACATCCCTGCGCTGTGCTGCTGATGGCAAACTGTGTCCTGCAAATGTAAGTGCAGATATCGAATGGACGTCTGCTAATGCTTAAGCGGGCATAATTCACACAGATTCTAACGATCTCATGTTGATTGTGAGTACCTATGCGGTGGTATTGCTTGCGTCGTATCTTCAAAGAGTATTTGATTTCACGTTATAAAAGAAATGCAATTGAATGATTATTTGGCGGCGAACGTTAGGTTCACTTACAGTTTGTGTTTGGGGTCTTCAGCACTGGGGCCGCGCCGTCTGTTGGTTTGCTATCTATCGATTTCGAACGAACTCCAAATCCAGCAATATATCCACCGTTTATGGCATCCATCACTGAAATGCTGTGGGCGAACAAACTACTGACTTCTCTCACTATCGCAGGGGTTAGCGCTGCAGTGCGGGCTCGCAGAGCGACCGAGCTTGAAGCAGCATGGATAATCAGCATGCATTAAGTTCAAGGCACTGGTGCTTGCTTACAGAACAGCCACTAACACAGCACCCATCTACCTCAACTCTCTCTTACAGACCTACATCCCCTCCAGAAGTCTGCGGTCTGAAAACGAGCGGCGCCTCATTGTTCCTTCACAGAGAGGCATGAGATCCATCTCAAGGACATTTTCTTTCTCCGTTCCCGGCTGGTGGAATGATCTTCCTGTTTCCATCAGGACTGCTGGATCAATTTCACAATTCAAAAAACAGCTGAAGACCCACCTCTTCCATGAGCACTTAACTGTCTCATAAAAAAAAAAAAAAAAAAAATTTTTTTTACCCCTATTTTTCCTTTTCTTATGTTCTCTATATACTTGCTTATACTATCTTGACGTTGTATTTGAAACCTTGTATTACCAGCACCTCTCGTGAATATTGCTTACTTAGACGAATCGCTTGCTGTTTTCCTCAATTGTAAGTCGCTTTGGATAAAAGCGTCTGCCAAATGAATAAATGTAAATGTAAATGTAATCTGATTCTCATGGCTTGTGGGTTGGCGTGTGGGCTGGCTATATCCTTCACCTTGCCGAGCTTAATGGGGAGAATTGCCCGAAGGAAGGACAGATCAGTTGCGAATCGGGGATTCGGTTTAATGAGGACTTCCGAAGCGGGTTGTAGTGCTGGGAGGGTGTGTCAGACGCTGAAATACGGCATCATGCGTCTGATTCGTTGGTTTAACGAGCTGACCATGTTAAGCGTAAGAACAACATGTTAAACATTGTAAATAATTCATCATGCATAAAACACCATTGCAACTCCCCTTTTAGAGCTATCGGGATGAGCCATGTTGGTATTTCATCATTTACGTATGTGAAATGACCCAAATTTGACCTGGATGTATTCCCAAATATTGAACGAAGGTTCGTCTAGGGCGATGAAGCTTGCTTTGAACGAGAAATTGAAACGGCCGGCAGGTGGCCGTGATTCCATCTGTGGGTCGTTCAACCGGTTCGTATCAAACAGATTCAGTGACTCGCTGAATCACTGATTCATCAAATTGTTTAAGCGAAACGCCACTGTGAGAAGTTGAGAGAACGCAACCTGTTCGGAGCTGCTGAAATGAGTGAAGTAGCGCAATCCGGGATTGTAGCATTGCTATTTAATAATAACTTTGTGTTATGGAACTGTAACAACAATCATTCATGCGGTTATGCTAATGGAAAGCTCTTGGCATTGTCCGCAACAGCTGTGATACGACGGTAGGCGACAGAAAATGCTAGGCCTGTGCTACTAGCAATGGCAGCCTCGCGCTAGCATTTGCGGCAAGGCCGTGGACGGGCTGTACTCACGCTGTCTGTGGGGCTTACGCCGCTGGCGGGTTCATACTCACGCCTGTGGTACCTCGTGCTCTTTGGGTGCTGTGAAGTGCCGGGGCAGATCGCCGGGGAGTCGGGAGGGCGACTTGGGCTAGCTGGCAGCCTGCTGCGGTGTCGTGACACCGGCCTGGAGTAAGGAAATTACGGATCCGGTTTGGTGAAGGAGTTGATCCTGTCTGGGAAGCTGGCTTGGGGAACGGAGCGTAATGGAGGTTGGAGCAGTATGGCCCATAAAGCTCCGCTTTGTTGGGCTGTTAGTCGAAAAGGATGAGTTCTAGGAACGGTCGAGAGAACGAAGGTAGGAAGATTGGCTATATGTATACTGGATCCTATGGGCTGATTGGTTGAGCGGTGTGGTTACTGGCGATGTAATCAATGCGTAATTATTTGCATGTGCTTCTCCCAAACTTTGTATGTAAACTGCATTTTCAAATTCATCCACTTGGGAAAGCATTTACAAATATCTCAGATTTATTAGGACAAAAACAGCATCTCAGTGAACATAGCCGTAGCTGCCTTCTGATTAACATTTTTCCAAAATGACTGATTGGGAATGCTACACACTGCAGGCAGCAACTCCGTTGGAATGCAGTGTTTCTCAACCCTGGTCCTTGAGGACCCCCTCTCCCAGAATGTTTTAGATGTCTTCCTATATAAAACACCTGATTCAACTCATAAGCTAGTTAGTGTGTTAATTGGGAAGACTAATTAACAAACTAACTACATTCGGAGTGGGGGCTGATGAGTTGAATCAGGTGTTGTATATAGGGAGACAACTAAAACATTCTGGGAGGGGGTCCTCGAGGACCAGGGTTGAGAAACACTGCAATAGAGCACTGGAGATACAACTCACAATTGATTTTAATTTGATGTGATTATTTTTATTGTTAAAGTTGCAGTATCATACATTTTAATTTCACTGTGAGACGGACAATTAAACCTTAGCTTTAAGATTATTAAGAAATCAGTGCAGATGTTATGTATTCTGTTACAAAGCAGGCCATTTTTTTTACCAAGTGCAATTATTTTCTTTCTTTTTGCTTCTCTTTGTGTTGCAGAACACACTGCTATTTTATAATTCTGAGCTCCGTTGTCGTTCTTGTGGATCCGAATTGTCACGGATGTTACACGAAAATTCACAAGTTATACAAGTTTTACTGCAGAGCATCGTATCAGTCTACTGAGAGCAACATGCAGCAAGTCTGCAGCATTTTGGAGGCAACTTCATTGATTTTAAATGCAAGCAATAGTTTTGTCGCAATTTATAATGCAAAGTGGTGTGGTGTCATTTGCTTGTCAAAATTAGCACTTTAACAGCTTTAACAAATTTGAACAACTTTAAACTTTGTTCCAAGATCAGAAATATGTGTACTTTATTTGCACGCAACTCCTTTCATGTGCACTCTGAACTCATCAGAAGGAAGAGAATGCACTGATTCTAAACTTACAGTCTTGAAGAAAAGACATAGGTACTTGATTTAGGCCCTACTGTTTTTTTTCCAATGCAGATGTAACATTTCTTCTACCAATTTCTGCTGCCTGAATGGACGCTTTTGTCCGCACGCAGGTTAAAATAGCAATGCGTGGGACCTTCAATGAGTCTGCGCAGTCGCACATGTACGCAGCTTAAAGGGAACATTGGTTGTATTATTTTTGTACCCATTCTTTACATTTTTAACAAAAAGTTGTCAGAGTAAATATTAACTAGCGGACCCCCTGCAGTTTGATCGCAGGCCCCATAGGGGCCACAGAACCCCAGTTGAAGACCCATGCCCTAAATCTCTACTACGTTCAGCAACAATATCACACATTGCTACAATTTTACCATAGTTTGAGCAAGAAATTTACTTCCTAGTTTTTTAAAGAGGTAAAAAAATAAACATATGCACAAAACAACAGATAACTGAAAGACTGAAAGGAGTTAAGTATGCAAGCCCCATGGCTGTACTTTAGCTGTTTTGTGCTTAAAATAAGTGGAAATAAGTTTTGGCAGTTAAAGTTATTTCACTTACAATATTTGGATAATCTTGACCTGCCTATTTTTATGTACACACAACATGTAACAGACAAAGAGTTCATTATGGTATATACAGGTGCATCTTAATAAATTAGAATGTTGTGAAAAGGTCAATATTTTTTGTTACTCATTTCAGAAAGTGAAACCCATATATTTTATAGATTCATTACACATAGAGTGAAATATTTCAAGCCTTTATTTCTTGAAATTTTGATGATTATGCTTACAGATAATGAAAACCCAAAATTCAGTGTCTCAGAAAATTATAATATTACATAAGATCAATAATAAAAGGATATTTCAAATAGAAATGAACATACTTTTCAGATGCCTGACATTTCTATGCACTCAATACTTTGTTGGGCCTCCTTTTGCATGAATTACTGCCTCAATGCGGCATGGCATGGAGGCAATCAGCCTGTGGCACTGCTCAGGAGTAATGGAAGACCAGGTTGCTTTGATAGCAGCCTTTAGGTCATCTGCATTGTTGGGTCTGGTGTCTCTCATCTTCCTCTTGACAATAGCCCATAGATTCTCTATGGGTTTCAGGTCAGGAGAGTTTGCTGGCCAAACAAGAACAGTAACACCATGGTCATTGAACCAGCTTTTGGTACCTTTGGCAGTGTGGGCAGGTGCCAAGTCCTGCTGGAAAATGAAATCAGCATCTCCATAAAGCTTCTCAGCAGAAGGAAGCATGAAGTGCTCTAAAATTCCCTGGTAGATGGCTGTGTTTACTGTGGACTTCAGAAAACAAAGTAGACCAACACCAGCAGATGACATGGCAACCCAAATCATCACTGTCTGTGGAAACTTCACACTGGACTTCAAGCTAATTTCTGTGCCTCTCCACTCTTCCTCCAGACTCTGGGACCTTGATTTCCAAATGAAATGCTAAATTTACTTTCATCTGAAAAGAGGACTTTGGACCACTGAGCAACAGTCCAGTTCATTTTCTCCACAGCCCAGGTAATAAGACGCTTCTGACGTTTGTAGCCCATGTCTAGGAATCGTCTGTGTAGTGGTTCTTGATGCGCTGACTCCAGCCTCAGTCCACTCCTTGTGAATCTCCAACAAATTCTTGAATGGATTTTTCCTGACAATCCTCTCAAGGCCCTTTTGCTGGTGCACCTTTTCCTACCACACCTTTTCCTTCCACTCAACTTTCTATGAATATGCTTGGATACAGCACTCTGTGAACAACCAGCTTCTTTAGCAATTAACTTTTGTGGCTTACCCTCCTTAGGGAGTGGGTGTCTTCTGGACATCTGTCAAGTCAGCAGTCTTCCCCATGATTGTGTAGCCTACTGACCCAGACTGAGAGACCATTTAAAGGCTTAGGAAACCTTTGCAGGTGTTTTGAGTTGATTAGCTGATTAGGGTGTGACACCATGACTTTCCAATATTAAACTTTTTCACAATATTCAAATTTTCTGAGACACTGAACTTTGGGTTTTCATTATCTGTCAAGAAATAAAGGCTTGAAATATTTCACTCTATGTGTAATGAATCTATATAATATATGGGTTTCACTTTCTGAAATGAGTGAAAAAAATATTGACATTTTTCATGATATTCTAATTTATTGAGATGCACATGTATATGATATTATTTACCCCTGCACACAGTAGAAAGAAGAATACAAATTATGTTATGGAATAGTATCACAATTACCTCATTTGATTTTGTTAGTACCTTAAAATCTTTTATTGTGAACTGAATATAAATATAAATTATGTTTTAGTATGATTTTAATTGTTATAAAGTTAATATGTAGGCTTAAAGCCCCAGTGCAATCAAAATGAAAGTTTTTTCCTTTTATTAAAAATATGTTAGCCTTACGGACTGCTCCTATGCGCTGCCAAAGTTCCCATTAAAAGTTCCCTCAAAAAATCTTGAAATTCCATGACATCACGCTACACTTCAGCCTCTCGTCAAAGTTCTTGTCCAATCAAATCCGCTTTAGAATCGGAAGAGTCCCGCCCTCTTCACTATGAGAGCTGCGAAAGCGGCGCCATAAATCAGCCGCTTGTTCGCACATTTATTATGTCTTACATGGTGAATGACACACAATGCACTAGATGAGAGATATGGGATGATCCAGACAGCGTAAACATTAACATTAAAGTCTTAATTTTGTGTCAGTGTCACGCGAAGCAGTTGCACGTGAGTGTTCTCCGGTTCAGAGACATGATAGCACAGAGCTCACTCACCAACATAAATTACAAGCTGTGGCTATCACGCAGCGTTGCCAGGCTGTGCTTAAACAAAATGTTATTTGTTATTTTTTAAGGGGGTGTGGCCACTCGATATATCTCGTGCAAAATTTACGTCAGCACATTAAATAATGCGCTTTAAGCTCATTCCAAAGACTTTGCTGTGATTGCATTATGGATCTAAATGCTAGACAGGAAAAAAAGCATTTGTCTGGCTGGAAGAGTGGTAAATATGCATTATAAGACAGGAGACACTTTTTAACGAACTACTTTGTTATAGGAGAACAGAGTACATTACATTCTTTCAGCAGTCAGTTAGTCCATTGAATAACAGAGAGGGCTCAATATATTATTTTAATTGACTTGTTTTGCTCAATTTGACATTTTAAGTTAAACTGTATTAAATTGAAAAGCAAGACAAAATATAAAAAAGCACATTTTGACCATTCAGTTTATGCAATAGTGAAATAATTGGCTAAATAAATAGAAAAAAAAACTTCATACTGGTTCAGTATTCGGCCAAGTGTTTTATTTTTATTCAGCCAAGAATTTTCATTTCACTGCTTCCCTACTGATTATTACATGGAATGCTTGATTCTAATTAGCCATTCGCGACATTTGCAGCTTTGTTATTCCCAGATAACAACCGCTCAAAACTAATAACAGACAGTAACACACACTTGTGGAAGAATATATATATAATATTTCAAATTCACATGTCATGTCCAGTTTTTTTCTCATGTGGCAAGTAGCCGTGTAATAAGTGGGATAATATACAGGCAGCCGATTGTTAAGAATATAACAATCGGCGAAAATAAGCCCCTTCAATACATTATCCCTTACTTCTCACCCCTACATCCCTTTTGGTTTTAAAACATACTAGAGCTAGTGATTTTTCTTTCCAGACATCACATTGCTTGCACTTTAAGTGCCGCATTACAATGGTCTTGGAGGACAGAGTAGAGGTCTTCACGGGTCCACTTAGATCCGAAAACCCGAGGTCCGACCCAAGACCCGAGCGGGTTCGGGTCTAAAAGTTTTACGGGTGCCTCGGACACGGGTCGGGTATAATATTAGTCTTCGGACATGGGTAATTTAAAATAAATGAGTTTTTGCTGAATAGACCAGAGAAGACCCAAACTGTCCCGTACATAAACAGTGCATTGTCGCTCGTGTGTGCGTGCATTTGCTAACCCCGTTTGCCAAAAACTCCTGCGACATCTTGTGGCTGGATGGTAGGCTAATTTACGTTGAGCCAGACCTGTCAATCAATTTTGAATGTACACTGTCGCAATTACCTTGGTGTCATCAGATAAGCATGTTACTGAGCAGGTAATGACACAAAATATAAATGAGTAAATAAAATGAAAATAAAAAGAGCAGCAAGCCAAACTGGTACAAGGCCACTGGAATTTGTTTCTGTGCCTCCGATAGTCAGGCTGGTGAGTGCGGACACACAGATGCCGAAGACGTTTACATTCGGGTTCAGTCGGGTCCGAAAACAAATTACGTTGGGTCGGACTCGGGTCTAGCTTTATTGGGTCTGTCTCGGGTCTTTCTTTAAAAAAAATTCATTTATGCATGTCGGGTTCGGGTAAAAAGTGATTCGGGTTATTTTGGGTCGGGTAAAGATATTTGGACCCGAGAAGACCTCTAGGACAGAGTGTAAAATTACACTTACTATCCCAGCCACCTCCCTACTTGACCTGGAAATGTCCATCTCTATTCAGAGATGTGGTGATTTAGGTCTTTAAACAATCAAATCAAACTCAAAGTTTCTCAAAGTCCTGCCAACATCTCACTTGAATTTAAGTAACCTAATTCTTCATCACTTGAATGATTTACACCTAAAACTTCTTAGATGCAGTGACATTTAACTGTTAGCTTTCATTTTTGCAAAATCATTTACCACTTGGAAAATATGAATACTTACACATCATCTGCTCCATGGGCTGGGGACTGTCCTGTAAAACAGACAGACAGACAGAATTACAGACATACATCTTAAGGTGATTTTCATTTTTGGGAGCAAATTTGCCATTTCTTCCAGATAGGAGCTAATTTGCCATTTCAGGTAAGGGAAATCTGAAGCATTATGATAGCAAGACAATCTTTCAGCAAGGCAGGAGGTATGGCACAAACACACTCCTAAAACTGCCAAAACCATTACATGAAATATTGGACATGCTACTGTGGCAAAGAATTTATCGCATGTGCATGAAAAGATTTTTTCCCCACAGAAGGTCTTAAAGGAAACATTGTACAAGTACAGTCTGATTTATGTTGGTATGCTCCTAACACTATACAGGAATGGCATACAGATATTTGGTTTAAATGGTTGTGAAACAGACCTGCTTTCACTCTGATAGACTCCCCACATAATAAGTGAAAACATGCAGGTAGGAAAGAAAACACGGGATCTACGATAGACGTGAGGACACAATGAACTTACTGTTGCCCATATGTTAGAAACTGAGAGTTCATTTAATGCCTCAGTTCCAAAAATCTAAGAAGGCTTTGTATTGGGATACCAGACAAGGCTATTTAATCAGGTGTCACTTTCATCATTCACAGCAATCATTTGTAAAAATGGCTAACCGATAAAAGCATGTATGTGGCCAACAATTTATTTTAACTTGAGTGTAAGGATTAAAAGGCATGAATGGAAGAATTGTGCCTTGTTTCCATCTAGTCCTGGGGAGCCATGGTGCAAAAAAAATTGTGTATCCTTTATCTGACAAATGTTGTCTCTGATCCCTCTGCTAACCAGTGATTATTTTAATTAATTGAGAGATCTGTAGCCCTAAACGTTGCTGGGACCGTGGTAACTGGAATTGCTGCTACAAAACTCCTGCATCAGTGAGCTCCTAAAGACCATTGTGCATTGCACAACTATACTGGTAACTGAATTTCAATTTTTAATCAATTCAATCCTTTATTTAAAGTACAAAATAAATGTTACATATTAGATAAAAGTTGCTTAAATGATAAACACACTGATTTAACCCATTAATTGACAGCCCTAATAAATCAGCAATGGCATGCCCAAGCACTACAGCACCATTGCCGCATGGTGGCTCTGAGAGAAATACACAGTGGGCGCATGGATAATACAGCAAATAAATATAATGCAGGTAATATAAAGTACAATTTCAAAGATTGTTGATACAGTTCATGCGACCAGGTGGTGGCACTATGACAATGACATCACAATGGCCACATCCATGCAATCCAGCCCTATCAATCCAAGATGTAGCTTACGTTTGATCAAAACCATTCAATGCCATAAACCCTGAAAAACTTTAAGAAAAAATCCTTAAAAGACATTTAGTACATATATTGTATATTTAGATTTTTGTACACTATCTTAAGTGTCATGATTTGATTAATCTAAAAGCTGGTGGGAGCTGTTAATGAACAAATAAAAATTGTTCTCCTATAGAGAAAATGGGGAATAGGGAAAATACTTCAGAAACAGTTACTGGTACAATCTATTGCATAACATCCAGAGGAAACAACACTACATTTTCATTACCTAGTCGCACATATAGCACTCCAGTAGCAGAGATAACTTTGGCAGAGTTTGAGGCCACACATTGGTAGTATCCGGTGTCAGTGGTGTCCAGATCTTGAATGCGGAGTTTGGATCCGGCCTCTGTCTTACGAATGGAGACTCTTCCCTGCTCCTGCACCACTGGGGCGTCGTTCTTAAGCCAGCGAATGTTGGGCCAGGGATTGCCTGCTACTTTGCAGTGCAGTGTGGCTGTCTGGCCCTGTACTATAGTTATATTGTTTGGCGGCTCCACAAACTCCAGGAAATAACCTGAGGAAAGAGGGTGAGGGTGACTGTTAGAAGGGTCAGGAGACAGAATGTGTTAATGCAAGCTTAATAAATCATTTCATGTGGTTCTCTGCATTTACATTTCACTATTTCATCTAATGTCTAATGTATGAAAATGAAGGCCAGAAAGTTTTAATAACATTCAGGCAAAACAGTGGAGAGGTATCAGGAAACAATAAGGAGAAGATGTTAAATGAGCCATGTCAGTAACTAGAGACCAACCATAAGTATTATAGGGCAATGTGTTGGACCATGTTTACTAGCCACCTGGTCATGTCTCTCAAATGTTGTTATTTGTATACGTTTATTATTTTGTCTATATTTGATATTCTTAGTCTACAGCAGGGGTCTTCAACGTTTTTCGGGGGAAGGACCCATTAGATGAGAAATGCATGGAGCAGGGACCCCATGATACTTTATGTGTAAAACTGAGCTATTTAAATAGAAACAACCCGTATTGTCTACTATTATTTGTACTGTTAAAATAGATTGTTCAATTATTTTGTGTAAGAACTCGAGCTGCTGCGTTTTAGACTAGCTGGAGTTTTTGTAATAAGATCACAGGACACCTAATAGTGCATTACAATAATCTAGTCTTGACGTCATGAATGCATGAATTAGCTTTTTGGCATCTGAGCATATGATGTAGTTTGCATATATTCTTAAGGTGGAAAAACACAGTTTTACAGGCGTCATTTATGCAAATGACGAGCGACTTTCAGGAGCAACTACCAATAGGATTTAAGCAGCGGAGCTCACATCATCCGTCTCCCGTCAGTTAATGCAGGGTTTGTTTATAACTGTTACTTGAGCAACCAAATCTAGGAACACCTTCTAACGACCTCGTAGAAAGAGACTAGAGAGAGTCGCTGGTGGTGTGTACGCAAAGTGAGACTATCTCCATGTAAACTGTGAATATGCATATGTGCGCAGACCCTTAGTATTTCTTTGCAAAGTGACATCAAAGTGACAATTTTTGACCTGGCATGCATACGACAACATTTTTTATCATTTTTGCAGATACGTGTGAATGCAGATTGTTTTGACAGCGTTGTTGTGTACACTAAACATTTTAAAAACACTATATCATTGTGTAAACATACTCCGAAAAACTATAACTAGTTTTCAGAGAAAAATCTTTTTATACATCAGCATTGTTATTTTAAACAACAGAACAAATAGTTTGACCCAAGTCTGTTGACTCTGAGCCCCCATTCACAAACACATGAAAAATGACTCAACAGTGAATGCAACACAGTTGCTTGGGGGGAAAACAGACAGAATTACAACAAGTACATTAGACTGTGAAAAGTGTCATCTCTGTGTGTGTGAAGCCAGACATTGATTGGTTTGTTTAATACCATCAGGTTCAGTGCCAATCAGAGTTAGAAGAGGGTGGGTCTCTTGACAGAAAGTCCCTGCGTTCTTCTCTGAATGTTTCGGAGCCGAAACGAAAGCAGATGCAAAAGTACCGACGAGAATTGGAGGAATAAAATACTTGACTGAAAAGTGTAAAAGGTGCAACTTGTCAGCGGGTGTTCTCTGTCACGCACGGTGATACAGAAATCAGCGTTCTTCACCTCAAGCATCATTTATTCATTTAGATGCTTTGGTCCAAATAATAGAGCATTTAACATTTTGTCTAAGAGCTAAATAGTAGGCCTTAACTGTATACCATGCCATGTTTACAAGTTATGGTTTTATTTGTTTATTAAAGTTAAGGTACAGTCAGACATAAGCATTAATTAAATAAGAGAGTGTCCAGAATATTGTGGTGTTTCACTTAAATTTAGAAATTGCATTAATCTTAATACTTTACCAAAAACATGCCCTAATAAAAAAGCAATACATTTAAAATATAAAATGATTTTAAAAAATCATAATTAAACTTTTACACAATGCACATTTCTTAATATTAAGCCTAAAATCTGTTTTAATGTCACTTTTGATAAGGATTGTATGATTTTTGAATGTCTTTTAATCTACCTAAAGTATACTTGCAATAGTTCCACTTCAGTATATCTTTAGTTGGACCTCAGCACTACTTCTGCACAATTAAAGTGCATTACCTACAAAATGAGTTGATCCAATTTAGCAGCTTTTCAGTGTACCAATTTAGTATACTAAAAGTATAATTGCAGGGTATTTTTATAAATCCTTATAAATAAGTAGCTATATATATGTGAATGGATTTGCAGTTATATGATTTACCACCACTGGCACAACATCAGGCCTGTGGTCACTGTGGCCCCCGCTGTGGCAGGCGTCCCTTATTTTTCTGTTTAGAAGGTGGCAACCCTAGCCTCACTTCTCACTCAAACCTGATCTGAGATCATATCTTTTCAGCTCACTGCCATCATAAGAATGTAATGTATCCATAAATGGTTTGCTCAGCAATTTCAGAGCTGTCCAACATATGCCTTAGTGACAACAAGCCAAGTCAGAGTACATACTACTATAGACGTGAAAGCTTCATATAACGCCAACACCCCGTCTACACTAGCGGTCAAAAGTTTTGGGACACTTGAGCGAAATTTTTCTCATTATTTACAAATACTCTTTGATCGGAGGTGTTTGCTTAAATATCTGAAATTAGCTTAGTAGACAAAAATTATTTAAATGGATAACTTTGACTAAATAATTGAGAAAAACCAGCCAATAAGAGCACAGAATTGATCAAATCTCTTTTAATATTGTTTAAAAAGCATCTTAGGGTGAGACCTCAAGAAGCTGCTTGATAAAATTACATGATAACATTTCGGCAAATTCTAGTCGAAAGGCGACTACACTGAAGACGATAAAATACAACATGTTTTAATTTCTTTTTCTTTTTTGTAATTACAACATAATTCCCATAGTTCCTTTTGTTTTATGATGAATTTAATATTATTCTAAAATGTGGAAATAATATGAACACATAAGTGAGTAAGTGTCCCAAAACTTTTGACCGCTCGTGTACACCGGAAGGGATCACCGTGAGTGCATCCGGTGTGGACAAAATGTTCTAATGCGTTTCTAATGTCTTTTGTCGCGACGGTCACATCCGGTGTTGACACGGTGTAATAATTAGACAGCCGATTAAAGGAACGGTTCACTCCAAAGGTAATTTATTCACCCCTCATGTTGTTCAAAACCTGTGGAATACAAAATATCATATTTTGAATGTATATCTCGGTGCTTTTGTATTTGTATAACTCAATTCGATTCAAAATATCTGTTGTGTTTTCAGAATAAAGTTATACAGGTTTAGAAATGAGGGAAACGGGGATGTCACGTGACCCGGAGTGAGATGGCTGTCTGAGTTCTTTGCTCCGCTCGAACCCTCAAATATTTACATCTTTCTCCTCTGAAATCTTAATCTATCTCGCTGAACAGGCGTATAACTATGTCAGACACTACTTCCGATAAAGATTTCCCCATTTTTGGATCGACGCACTTTTTTGGAAGCAGCAGCAGCCTGCTCAACAAGCGTCCCCAGCTACTGCTAGCGTGTCCGACTCTCGTTCAGATTTAACGCTGGTTTTGGCAGAGATAAAGGCTAATGGATCATGTCTAGACGGAATCACTACTCATTTGGAGGGGATTGCGACCTCTGTTTCCTGCCTTCAAAATTCGTTTGCCGCCCTTGCTGAGAGAGTCACGGGCGTCGAAATGCGCTTGGATGAGGCTGATCAGCGGATCTCCGCTGCGGAAGACTCGGCGACTATCAACGAAGGACAGATGTCCAGCTTGAAGCCATCCTGAAAGCAGCCTTGAAGACGACTATCACTCACAATTTTACTCGGATTTGTCTGCTGGTCTGCTGCAGAAGCGTCATGAGTTCGCGACGGGGGGTAAGGCCTTAGCTGCTCGCGGTGTGTACCGTGGATTCGTATACCCGGCCAGGCTCAGATGTCTGCACAACGGAAAGATCCGCCTGTTAAACGACCCGGAATCAGCAAAGGCTTTTTTGGACTCTCTGGACAAATAAATCCTATTTAATAACGTCTGTCGGAGGACAAATTTATATCCCATTGGACATGTTTACTGTCATTTAAGGTAATGCTTGCAGTGTTATCACTGTTTGCCACATAGATTTATAAAGTTTTATATTGCTAGTTCACGTGGCTGGTATAACATGGAAATGTTATATTATTTATTTCAAAGGTTTGTTTATTTCAATATCTGTTATTTCAATGGTCTCAGGCTTTACAGTCACATGTTTATGTTATAAATATGTACGGAGCGGACTGTGAGGGGGCTGTAATACTTGGTGGTATTTTTATGTTATTAGTTGTTTCATGGCATGTTATGTTTATCTGTGACTTCTCAACTTGTGCCTCATCGTTTGGGATGGGGTCTGGGGGGGAGGGTGTTCTGGGTTTGATCTATAACCTATTCGTGGTACAGTTCTGTTATTGTTTGGTTTCTCATACTGGCATAATTGGTGCTAATTGCATACACACTATCAGTTTAAGGATTGTTTTGTGCTTTTCTGTATGCAGAATGCTCTAAAGTTAATAACTTGGAATGTAAAGGGCATAGGTAATGAAATTAAGAGGAAGAAAATTTTTACATTTCTCAAAAAGGAACACATATTCATAGCATTGTTACAGGAGACTCATTTAACCGATAAAGAGCATCTGAAGTTGAAAAGAGATTGGGTTGGACAGATTTACTTTTCGTCATTTGCATCAAATAGCAGGGGTACTGCAATTCTCATTCATAAAAATGTTCCTTTTATGCTCGAGCATACAGAATATGACTGTGAAGGGAGATTTGTAGTGATTCCTGGTTTTATTCTGGGTAAACATATCACGGTAGGAAACGTATGTGCTTCAAACATAGACTGCCCTAATTTTATGTCATCTGTGGTTTTGAAATTTAACCAGTATTGCAGAGATATTGGTTTTCTAGGAGGCGATTTCAATTGTGTCCTTAATAGCGGTTTAGATGAATCCCCACCCCGGGGTTCAACCAGCTGCAAGAACTCATGTGCTCTGCGTAATATTTGTAAGGACCTTGGCTTAGTTGATACTTGGAGAGAACTACATCCTAGAGACTGGGATTAAACCTTTTTTTCCCACTCCCATAATTCTTATTCAAGATTGGATTATTTTTTGTACCCTCTGATTGTGTACATCGGGTATATTCTTGTTGTATTGGCTCTATTGTGTTATCGGATCATGGCCCTCTTTATTTAGATATGGATATAAACATGCCAACTCAGAAGTCAACTTATTGGAAATTCAACACATCTTATCTGAGCGAAACCAGTTTTTGCTCTTTTCTTGGACAAAAGATAGCAAAATATTAGCAGGATAATCAGAACTCTTTGGTTCCCCTACAATTAAATGGGACGCCGCCAAAGCCACTTTGCGGGGCCACCTTATCGCTCATGCTTCTCTACTGCAGTGTTTTTCTTGCTCATCTCGGGTCTGTTCGTGCAGAACAGCTGTGCCTTAACATCGTACACCCGGCATGAGCTATTGGATATTGGTTTGCGCATTCCCGGAAGTTTTATCAACAATCTGTGCCTCGTCCCTGAGATCGCCAGAACACCCGATGCTACGCACTCTACACGGCCAGGCGGAAGTGCTCGCTGGCGGCGTCGAGATCGTAAACAAAGGCGGGGGAAGCGCGGAGGGCTAAGAGCTAAGCTAAAGCTAACACCGCACCGGCTCTCTTTACCCAGCATTTTCCTCGCTAATGTACGGTCATTGGTGAACAAAATGGATGAGATTCGACTCCGCATCATCCACAGCAAAAGACTTTTGAACTGCAATGTCATGATTTTCACTGAAACATGGCTAAACAGCGGCATACCGGACAATGCTATTGAATTAGCAGGACTCCACACACTTCGGGCAGATAGGACGGCAGATGAATCCGGTAAGACCAAAGGCGGAGGACTGTGCATTTACGTTAACAAAGCTTGGTGCACGAACTCTGTTACTGTTGGGAGACACTGCTCAGCTAACCTAGAGTTTCTCATGGTTAAATGTAGACCGTTCTATCTGCCACGGGAGTTCACTTCCACCATTATAACGGCAGCTTACATTCCTCCGGATGCTGATGCCAAGCTTGCGATGAAAGAACTTCATGCGGCCATCAGTAAACAACAGACTGCTCAGCCGGAGGCTGCATTTATTGTTGCGGGAGATTTTAATCATTCAAACTTAAAGTCAGTTCTCCCCAAATTTCACCAGCATGTTTCCTGTCATACCAGAGAAAACAAAACTTTGGACCATGTCTATACAAACATGGCTGAAGCTTACGCCGTGACCCCCGTCCCCCACCTGGGTCAATCTGATCACCTTTCTTTGTTCCTCACCCCCAAGTATTCACCCCTCATCAATCGTGTGAAGCCATCAGTGAGGACCATCAAAGTGTGGCCTGCGGGGGCAGACTCCACCCTCCAGGACAGGTTCCAACACAGACTGGAGTATGTTTGCTTCTCAGGCTACCTGTGGCTTTCATACGGACATAGACAGCTACACCTCCTCTGTACTAGATTACATTAACATCACTATAGACAGTGTTACAACCCAGAAGCAGATCACTACATACCCAAATCAGAAGCCATGGATGAACAAGGAAGTGCGCCTCCTGTTGAAGTCATGCAATACTGCCTTCAGCTCAGGTGATGCACAGGCCCACAGCACTTCCAGGGCAAATCTGAAGAGGGGCATCAAAAAGGCCAAGCACTGCTACAAACTAAAGCTAGAGGAGCACTTTTCCAACTCTGATCCTCGACGCATGTGGCAAGGCATCCAGGCCATCAGCGACTACAAACCCAGCCACTCCACCCCCGTAGCAACAGATGCTGTCTTCCTAAATGAGCTTAATGACTTTTATGCTCGCTTCGAGAGAGACAATAAGGAAACTGCCACCAAGCTCACACCCTTAGATGACCACCCAACCATCACACTCACCTCCTCAGATGTCTACACAGCACTGAGCCGGATCAATGCACGAAAGGCTGCTGGACCAGACGGCATCCCCGGTCGTGTACTTAGGGCATGTGCAGAGCAACTCGCTGGGGTCTTTACGGATATTTTCAACGTGTCCTTCGCCCAAGCAGCTGTGCCAGCATGCTTTAAATCCATCTCCATTGTGCCAGTGCCGAAACACTCTAGCCCAACGTGCCTGAATGACTACCGCCCTGTAGCACTCACACCTATTGTAATGAAGTGCTTTGAGCGGCTGGTCCTGGCTCACCTAAAGGACTCCCTTCCGTCCACACTGGACCCATACCAGTTTGCCTACCGCCGCAATAGGAGCACAGAAGATGCCGTCTCCATAGCACTGCACTCTGTGCTCTCACACTTGGACAATAAAAACACTTATGCACGAATGCTGTTTGTTGACTTCAGCTCTGCATTCAATACTGTCATCCCTTCCAAGTTAATCACCAAACTTGGGAACATGGGCATTAACACCTCCATTTGCAACTGGATTATGGACTTTCTGACAAACAGACCTCAGCTTGTTAGGTCAGGCCACATCTGCTCCACCACCATCACACTTAACACTGGCGTACCACAGGGCTGTGTGTTCTGAGCCCCTTTCTCTACTCCCTCGTCACACTCGACTGCAGGCCTGTGAATGGATCTAATGCCATCATTAAGTTTGCAGACGATACTACAGTGATTGGTCTCATCAGCAACAATGATAAGACTGCCTACAGGGAGGAGGTCCGGCACCTGGCCACATGGTGCTCAGACAACAAACTGCTCCTTAACACCTCCAAGACAAAGGAGCTCATCGTGGACTTCAGGAAGGAGAGAGGTGGCACACATGACCCCATCCACATTAACGGGATGGCTGTTGAGCGTGTCTCCAGCTTCAAGTTCCTGGGGACCCATATTTCGGAGGACCTGTCCTGGACCACCAACACCTCCAGCCTGGTCAAGAAGGCTCACCAGCGCCTCTTCTTCTTGAGGACCCTGAAGAAGAACCAACTGTCTTCAGCTATCCTGGTGAACTTCTACCGCTGCGCAGTAGAGAATCCTAATCAATTGTGTCACAGCCTGGTATGGGAGCTGCTCTGTTGCAGAGCGCAAGGCACTGCAGCGGGTGGTGAAAACCGCCCAACGCATCACAGGGACTCCACTTCCATCCATGGAGGACATCCAGAGGAAAAGCTGTCTGCGTCGAGCTCGCAGCATTCTTAAGGACTCCTCTCACCCCGCCCACAGACTGTTTTCTCTCCTGCCCTCCGGCAGGCGCCTCAGATGGACAAGGACTAGCAGACTGAAAAACTGCTTTTTTCCCCAGAGCCGTTTGCCTATTGAACTCTACCCCCCACTGATTCCACAACCCCCTCATATACCTCTAACTTTATGCTGCTATTTTGTTTTGTTATTGCACTACAGGCCTGTCAAGCACACGACTGGACTGTCTACACATGTACTACATGTTTACTTGCTCTACCGGACTATTTATACTACACTGCATCATTTGCACTACTGGACTATTACACATATACCTCATCATTTGCACTCCAGTACTATGTACTGGACTATTACACATATACCTCATCATTTGCACTCCAGTACTATGTACTGAATACTGCAATAACTCATCTACTGCACTGTTTACTTTAACTTAATAGCTGCTGTCCATCATTTATGCACACTTTATACTCATTTGCACTACTGTTCTGCATAGTCTAATTTTTATTTTACATATCCATCAGTAAATTTCTGTTTTTAGTAAATAACCATCTGTATATAATGTTCATAGAACATTCCCACTTGTAAATTCTTCATAATTTTTGCTTTATTCTGTATTTATGCACAACTGTATATCCTGCACTTGCTTATTGCACTTCTGGTTAGACCTAAACTACATTTCGTTGCCTTGTACTTGTACATGTGTAATGACAATAAAAGTTGAATCTAATCTAATCTAAATCTGAAGAAAAGTAGGACTCAGAAAAGGAAACAATTAGAAACTGAAGTACATTTTTGGGAAAAACAACATAAAAGATTTCCCAATCAAGAAAACTGGATTTTTTTCAATAATGCGAGAGCCAAGCTTAATCTAGATCATACAGAACATATAAAAAAAATACTGTTTTTCAGTAAACAGCGTTATTATGAGTATGGGAATAAACCAAGTCGTCTTTTGGCTTATAATTTGAAAAAAAAAACAGAACGATAGAACCATAAAAGCAATTAAGACACCTGTAGGCAGATCGACTTTTGATCCCCAGGACATTAACAATACTTTCTCTGATTTTTATAGAACTCTTTATACATCTGAATGTAGTTGTTCCAATGAAGAATTGCTGAATTACCTTCAGGAGATTTCCTTACCTAGCATTTCCGTAGAAACCAGAGCCCTTTTAAATGCCCCTTTCACAGAGGAAGAAATCTGGCAAGCCATACAATCAATGCCTACTGGTAAAGCCCCCGGCCCGGATGGGTTTCCATTAGTTTTATAAGCAATTCTGGCATGAGCTTTGTCTCATTTTGATGCCCGTAATAAATGGTCTTTCAGATTCAAATTCCATGCCCGAGTCTTGGTCATTGGCAGTTATTAGCTTGCTTCTGAAAAAAGATAAAGACCCAATAAACTGTTCATCCTATCGCCCCATTAGCTTACTCAATGTTGATTATAAAATTATAGCTAAATCTTTAGCCTGGCGTTTAGAAACTGTTTTTCCCCACATTATCAATCCAGACCAAACTGGCTTCGTGAAGTCCAGATATGGTACTGATAATATTCGAAGGGTATTAAATATTATAGATCACCTTAATTTTACTAAAGAGCGTGCCTTCATCCTATCTCTTGATGCTGAAAAGGCATTTGATAGGGTTGAGTGGCCCTTTCTTTTTGCAGCATTAGAGAAAGTACAGTTAGGATCTAATTTTATCAATCTGGTTAAACTTTTGTATTCTAATCCTTTGGCCCAAGTTAATACAAACAGACTGCTGCAGGGCTCAACATAAAGGACTGCCCGGTGGCCCGGGGCCAGCGTGAGAGACACTCGGGCCAGTAAACAGTATTGTCACTGGCCCGATCGGGCCACTACTATATTTAATAACACTGTTCTAGTAATATGGGTTAGTTAACTTTCTTGCAACAAGATTCCTTTGATATGAATTTTCTATTTTTGTGCAGTTAATCTTGAAATACCTGGAAAAGACCCTGATAAGAGTATAGTGAAATTTCAGAATTAGAGTTTACATTTAAAACTGCCAATTTTCTTAACAAATGGTGAATACAATTTATATGTATACAATTATATTTGATTTTTGAATTATTATTTTAAATATGTATCACTGAAATAAGTTTTTTTGGTGGGGCCAGTGAAAATTTTGTCAGGGCAAGTGAAAATCTGAACCACTGGCCCAACTGGGCCAGTAGAAAATATTTTTTGCGTTGAGCCCTGTGCTGTCTGACAGATTTTCAGTAAGTAGAGGTTGCGGTAAAGGCTGCCCACTATCGCCACTGTTATTTTCTCTGGTTATTGAACCACTTGCTGTAGCGGTGAGAGCTAATACTAATGTATGTGGTATTAAAATTGGCCTTGAGGAACATCGTATCTCTCTTTATGCTGATGATGTTTTGCTTTATCTTAGATACCCTGAAACCTCTACAGATGCAATTCTCGCTGTAATTAAGAAATATAGTAATGTCTCCGGATATAAGATTAACTTCGACAAATCGCAAGCTCTGTATATGCAAGCTTTTGTCTCTCTGAGGACAATCTGGGAAAAAGATTTGGGATCACCTTTTAGTCAGGAGGAATGGTCATCTGTCTGCACATGTGTTTTTTCTAGAGGTGGTTCAATCTCAGCCCACGAACAAAATTTCAAATTTATTCACAGGACCTATCTAACACCAGTCTGTCTCCATAAAATGTTTAACAATTCCTCTCAATTGTGTTTTAAATGCAGGTTGAACATTGGGACAGTAATGCATGTGTTTTGGGATTGTGACAAAATTAGGAGTTACTGGAAAGAGATCCACAAAATTACCCAAAAGATCATTGGAAAGACTTTTGCACTTTCTCCACATAAATATCTTTTGAACTGCACAGTTGATCTGCATCTTTATCTGTGATAAAGAGTGTGTATTGAACTTCTGTACATACTTATACATACTTCGGGGGCAGTTGTGGCCTAATGGTTAGAGAGTCGGACTCGTAACCAGAAGGTTGCCGGTTTGATTCTCAGTACCGGCAGGTAACAACTGACGTGCCCTTGAGCAAGGCACCTTACCCCTGTTTGCTCCCCGGGCGCTGCAGTAATAGCTCAGATTTGGGTCACCATATCTGACAAATAGGTCACTTTCCCTTCACTTAGCAAAAAAATGCATACTATTACTGTGGTCAACTCCTCAGGTACCCTCAGTCAATATATGGAGAAGTCAAGCTGCTACTTTTTTACCTCTGGAAAAAATAACTTACCGATATTTTTGACAACACTAAAATGCATATCATATTTCGATATGTATTGATACTGAGAAATCTGAAACGGTTCCAATACGCATGTCCCACAGTATCAATACATCGATACCAGCTGTGCGTTCTCTCTCTCTTTTTTCTCTCTCTTTTTCTCAAATCAGCTGTTCTGAAACCAAAAACTCAAAGTTTCTCATCAAAGTAAATCAACTCAAAGTTTAAGTTTTAACTTAGAGTTGGTTGAACCTCCTTATTGAAACGGGCCCCAGAAGAGACCTGTAAAAGACACACGTTCATTTTAATAAAGGCAGGTTGTCACTACACAATCTACAATCTGTGTGGAAACATCAACAACTTATGGAAGGGTGTGCTGAGCAAGCTCAGTTAATGCTTTGAAGAGAAAGCCCACCAAAATTCATGACTGTTTCATATCAACGAACAACAACCCCATGACTTGAGCAACTCCCAACAATAAAACAACCTGTGGCGAGGCATATTCCAGTAATGTTTGCATGTTAAAACATGCCGAAAGTGAATACAAAAGACAAGTTCATTACTTTTCATGCATGAAGGCTTGTGTGGCATCAAATCACACATAAATATTACACCAGACAAGATAAAAGGCAGCACCTACTGCAGTGATCCCAAAATAGAGTAAAAAAGGCTTTTAATACTGCAGTTTCCAGGGATGTGCGTGACTAGTTGACAAGTCGACTAAACGGTACAGCTGCTACTTAGTCAACACTGAAAACACATTTTTTTTAAAGTTTCATAAAAAAATGACTAAAATAATATCTTTGTAATATTATAATATAAACATATGTTTTATTTTAGCTCAGATCTTGCATGCTTTTCTTTTGTATCAGTTGCAGTGCGCTCGGAAATGATCACTTTAAAGAAGAGGTGTGGGACTGTTTTGGAGGAGGAAAATGGGTAGGTTTTTTGCAAGCTATGTCATATCAAACTGTAATACAAAAATATTTACTGGAGCCATGCATAATGCTATCTTTAGTTTCTTACTATTGTTGCGACACAGAAAATAATAATGGTAAAACAATGACATAATTTCTGAAATTATGTTAATTAGTACCTTTTCAGATGATCACCATAGTAAGAGACACACTTTCTGCTGCCAGATGGTGGCACTATAACTGAGACTCACAAAAGCCACATCAATGTGATCAGACTCAAGACAAACTATACTCTCATCTTTCCAGCTACTCCGTCAGAACAGCACCAGCTTACCATCCAGCTTGGTTCATCAAAGAGAACCCAATCAACTTCAGTCAGGAATCTTGGGGTAATCATGGATGGTCAGCTGACTTTTTAAGATCACGTTGCTAAAACAACACGGTCATGCAGGCTTGCATTGTACAACATTAGGAAGATCAGACCATTCCTAACAAAGCATGCAACACAGCTTCTTGTCCAGGCTCTTGTCACTTCTAGACTAGATTTACTTTAATGCTCTTCTGGCCGATCTCCCAGCCTGTGCTCTTATACTCTGCAAATGATCCAAAATGCAGCTTCACGCCTGGTCTTCAATGAGCCCAAGAGAGCCTATGTCAAGCCTCTACTCATCTCTCTGCACTGGCTCCCAGTTGCGACTCGCATTAAGTTCAAGGCACTGGTGCTTGCTTATAGAACAGCCATTAACACAGCACCTCCCTACCTCAACTCTCTCCTACAGACCTACACCCCCTCCAAAAGTCTGTGATTGGTAAACCTTCACAGAGAGGCATGAGATCTATCTCAAGGACATTTTCATTCACTGTCCCCTGCTGGTGGAACGATCTGCCTATTTCCATCAGGACAGCTGGCTCAATCTCACATTTTAAAAAGAAGCTGAAGACCCACATCTCTACTCTTCATCT
Source organism: Oreonectes daqikongensis (assembly GCA_026939265.1). NCBI lineage: Eukaryota > Metazoa > Chordata > Actinopteri > Cypriniformes > Nemacheilidae > Oreonectes > Oreonectes daqikongensis. The sequence goes on along the minus strand of JAOTQM010000041.1, from coordinate 3,627,661 downwards.
AATTTATTCTGTATGCTTGATTATACCATCTTAACATTGTATCCGAAACTTTGTATTACTGGCACTTCTCATGAATACTGCATTACCTTTTGCTTTTACGATTCGCTTGTTGGTTTTTCTCAATTATAAGTCAGAAGTCTGATGTAAATTACTTCTAGACTGTACGCAGTAGATATGAGGCACTTGCTTTATCCAAATTTCCCATGATCTTTTCACATTTAAGAGGTATTGGTATCGTTTAGAACAGTGGTTCTCAAACTTTTCAGATGAAGTACCACCTTTAAAAAAATGTGTTGTTCTAAGTACCACCTAATGACTGCCGTAGAAAATCATATGAATAAACACAAATTAATAGTAGAGCTGTGAATCTTTATCTCTACACCTCATCTTTTAATTAAAATTTATTCTTAATAATATAAACACTTTTTTATTTACCAGCTATTAGCTGGTAAATAAAAAAGTGTTTATATTATTAAGAATAAATTTTAATTAAAAGATGAGGTGTAGAGATAAAGATTCAGATATTAAGTAATAGTGGACACAAACACTTTTCTATAGTGCACTGTACACAGGGCTCTGTATATGACTCTAATGGGGGATTTATTAACTTTTTGGGGACTTGCAGAAAGACTACAAAGCTATATTAAAGACAAACAATGTGGAAAGAATATTTATCCGAAGATAAATAAATAAACATATACTTAAACATCAAGAGAACAGCTGTACATAACAAACAGAGACTTACACTTTACTGCAGCGGCTCTTGGCAAAGCGACACGTCAAAACTAAATGAAATTCATTGCTTTAACCTCGCGTAGATGCAGATGCGTGTTGAATTAGCGCTTTACAGAAATAACAACAGATTTAAACAGCGGTTAAAGTGCAGAAAAACATATAAAGCTTTATTTACACGCAGCGTCTGTCTGCTCCCGCTCTGTGTTTGAGCTGCCTGTCACGTGCCTGAGTTACGACATTGACCAATGATAAACAATAATTCATAAAACTATATTAAAGCTGCACATAGACTGAGATGTATTCCGTATTTATCTACCATGTATTAAACATTTGAAATTGTGTTTAAAACACGAAATTAATAAGTAAATTAATATATAGGTCTAGAATTTGTGTCACGTACCACCAGGGTCTCTTCAAGTACCACTGGTGGTACGCGTACCACCGTTTGAGAAAAACTGGTTTAGAACATCCAAGCAAGTGTCATATCTCATCATCGATAACGAAAGCATATGATAGTTTTCCGGAAAAATCCGAAGTAGAAATAGCTGGTTAAAGGCAGAGTAGGCAATCCTGTCCAGAAATGTTTTTTGTCATGCTGGTTGGAAGTCTTTTAACATCCTGATAGCAATCAATAAGTAAAATGAAACATTGGTATTTTTATAATTATGTATCGTCTGTGAAAGGCGTAGGAACAAAAAACGTTTGCCCAGTCATTGACCTCGACTTGACCAAACTTGTCTCTCCAATATTTTGAATTTAGACTACAATACCAAGCTCTACCACTAGATGTCAATGTCCCATATGGTTTCTTTAAATGTGACCAAACTACAGGACCTACAGGACACATGCGCGTCCAATGAAATGGTCTTTTAACTTAAATAATTGTAATCGTGTGATTGTTTAAGTGTCTGTGCCATGAGAACATGCATAATGTGCTTACAAAAAACTTGGTAACACTTTACTTAAAGCATTTATGTATAATGCATTATGAATGTAGTTTTAATGTATTAATTATGCCTTGTAATGTACCTTATAATGCATTGTAATGTGTCATGACATATAACACCTATCAATTAATTGTTACACTATGCAGTTTAAATTTGGTTATAATTCTTTAAAACAACATATAATGTATCACAACGCACATTACAAACAATTATAATGCATTAAACCCTTTAATAACCCTTTATAATGCATTATACATAAAGGCTTTAAGTAAAGTGTTACCAAAAACTTTTATGAAGCTATTTGTAAAAGAGAAGCTGCAGTTATCCCAGCAGCACGTCTTTCAGCAGTAGCTGTCAATCATAGAAGTGGGCAGGTACAACGAAGGCAACCAGAGGCTCTTAAAGGGATAGTTCAGTCCCAAAACAAAATTACACAATGTTTTACTCACCCTCAAGGCATCCTAACTGAATATGGTTTTCTTCTTGAAGCATAATGCAGTCGGAGTTATAATACCACTTATTATTTTACTTCCAAGCGGTAGAATGGGAGTGTATAGGTCCCCATGTTTTAAAGCTCCAAAAAGCGCATCCATCGATCAAAGAACTGCTCGACACGGCTCCATGGTCTTAACAAAGGTCTTCTGAAGCAAATCGATGCATTTGTTTAAGAGAAGTATCCATATTGACAACGCTATTAACATTGATGTCTAACTTTCGTTATCCTCTGCTGCGTATGTGCAAGTGAACCTCCAGGCTTGTTTTTTCCGGTAAATGACAGTGACGAAAGCTCCCCACAGAGGAGATGGTATCCCATTGGAACAAAACAAAAAATGCAATGAAACTTACGACATGCCTGCGTCATTTTCTGGCGCAGATGAGGGATAACGGAAGCTAGACATTATCATTAATAGCGCTAAAATGTCTACAATGTAAAAGTTTATTACTGTGTATATAAAATGAACCACATCAAGACAAAGGACACGTCAGATTTTTATCTTTATGTACACAATAATAATGTGTTCCATTTTCTCAATAGAGAAGCGTTAAGTCTTTGCTCTTGCAAACTCCGCCGTGTAAATAGCAAATATTCCATGGCGCGAGCGCAACTGTCTCTTAAAGGAAATGAAAGATGAGACTCTGATTGGTTTACTGCACGTTTTGTCCAAAACACACCCATTACTTATTAAGAAAGAATGGACAACCCGTTTAGACCATGAGCCCGGGCTCGCCGACGGTTTTCCCATCGTTAAAATAGCAAAAGTGGATTTGATGGTGGTGATGAAAATACAGTCAAGTGCAAAATGTGCAGTGCCAAGCTGCACTGCATATAAATCCACAGCAAGTTTGATTCAATATGATCTTACACTACAAAGAACTACATCGCAGGTGAGCGGAGCGAAGCAACGTGGAACAACGTGTCAAAAGCAAATTATTTGCGCTGTTCACGGAGCAGGCTAAGCGTCAATCCATTCACATGAAAGTTGAGCTTGTGTAAAGCAGAGTGAACATTTAAGTTCATAGAAATGGATTGAAAACACTCGCCCTGCGCCCTGATCAGTACATGCGCACCGTTATATTTGAACATAAAATGTTAGGTAAGACCACTACTATCAAACAGACAAGTCAGATGAACATTAGAGATTTTACCATCAGACACTGACAGAGATGACACTTTTTAATGATTTCAATTAAAAGTATTTTATAAAAACACTGATGGAACATTGATCTTTTCTTTTCATTATCACCAAGACGGAAACGCCCCGCAAGTGACCAGGCGCACTGTTGTTGGGTTAAGAGCAAATGTATGATCTAAACATGTTTGTGTAGATACAAAATCCCACCCCGCCATATTTTCAAACATTGTAGTGCAGCTATTTATAAGGAAACTTCCACTTAATGACACCATATTACTAGTATTTTGTGACCGCTGTAAGAACACTGTCTTTGCTCTGTAAAATAACAGAATGCCGTTGCTTGTGTGAACAGCACATTTACCATAAATTTACCAGAATGACTTTACCAGTAATGCACCTTCTTCTTACCGTATTCTTTATACAGCATGAGCGGTCAAAGTCAGGCACGAGAAGTGCAGATATAGAGTCAGGCTCTATACATACTGTACTCAAGCTACATATTCTCACTGTGAATTAAAAAGGTTTTGTTGAAATTGTACACACTAGACAAATTAATTAATACAATAGAATAATTATGCTGACTACACAGCATTCTCAATAATCTACAAAAACTATTTTTAACAGCACTATTACTGAAATTAACAGATCGGTTGTGAGTATATGCTTATTTTGCTTATGCTTATTATTAACAAGAACATGATAACCATATGCAGAGTTGTGAGCTTCTTTACATTTTCTGTACATTTTCTTGTGTTAAATTCAGGATATGCTTTCCTGATTGAGTTGAGTGAGGTTTTCTATTACCATACCTTCAGCTGTTGGCAAACCTCCACTTTGCGCCTCAGCTAAAGCCTCGACCTCTCCAGACTCTGAAAGGTTCATGTCAGCAACTGCAGAGAGAAGACCACAAGGTATGAATCTTCAGCCAGTAACATTTTATATCATCCTGCAAACATCACTCAATGTAGATATTCTGCCACACCTTGGTAGCAATGAATTCAAGAAGTTCTCGAAAACTTACGAGACAAAATAGTAAAAACACAACCTACAAATCCGCCCTATGAATTAGCATCAACCATCGCCCAAAAAAAGCTACAGTGGTTTTTGCCAATAAAACAGGAAGAATTAATTAATCTTATTGCTACATCTAAAACTACAACATGCTTATTAGATCCTATACCAACCAAGTTACTAAAAGAGTTACTACCTGTTGCAATAGAGCCCATTCATAACATTATTAACTCGTCAATTAGCCTAGGCCAGGGGTGCCCAAGTACGATCCTGGAGATCTATTATCCTGCAGAATTCAGCTCCAACCCTAATTAAACACACCTGAATTAGCTAATCAAGATCTCAGTACTAGGCATTGTAGAAACTTGCATTCAGGTGTGAGACAGGTTGGTGCTAAACTCTGCAGGAGAGTAGATCTCCAGGACCGAACTTGGGCACCCCTGGCCTAGGCCATGTCCAAGGACCTTCTAAACTGGCCATCATTAAGCCTCTTGTTAAGAAACCGAACTTAGACCCCAGCAAACTAGGAAACTATAGACCGATTTCAAATCTCCCTTACATGTCGAAACTAGGCCTACTAGAATAAGTAGTGTCCACTCAGTTTTGACCACATTACAGCACAAAAACTGCGCTCGTTAAAATTACAAACAACCTGCTTATAGCAGATGAAGGCAACATCTCACTCCTAATCTTGCTTAACCTTAGTGCTGCGTTCGATACTGTAAATCAGTGGTTCTCAAACTGTGGTACGTGTACCACCAGTGGTACTTGAAGAGACGCTGGTGGTACGTGACACGACAGAAAATTAAAAACTCTATATATTAATTTACTTATTCATTTTGTGTTTTAAATACAATTTCAAATGTTTAATGCGTGGTAGATAAATACACAAGACATCTCAGTCTATGTGCAATTTTAATATAGTATGAATTATTGTTTATTTATCATTGGTCGATGACGTAACTTAAGCAGGTGCTTGTGAGTCTCTCACTTGCTCTCTTCCGACGAACTGCATGTAAATAAAGTTTCTTATGTATTTCTGCATTTGAACCGCTGTTTAAGGACTTCAATAAACTGATATGCTGCAATGTGCTGACAAAATTCCCATATAGAAGATATGAGCACTCATAACTGACAGTCTGGCACGTGACCTCAAACAAATCTAGAAATTCCATGACATCACGCTACACTTCAGCCTCTCGTCAAAGTTCTTGTCCAATCAAATCTGCTTTAGAATCAGACACTTTTTTTGCACATTTATTATGTTCTACATGGTGAATGACACAATGCTCTAGACGGGAGATAGGGGATAATCCAGACAAAACATTAACATTAAAGTCTTATTTTTGCGTCAGTGTCACGCGAGCGGTTTCACGCGAGTGTCCTCCGGTTCAGAGACATGATAGCACAGAGCTGATCATATGCACCGATCATACACGCAAATCCCCTGAGAAAACAAAACATATCTGATAGGGATGCACTGAAATGAAAACTCTAGGCCGAAGTCGAATAAAAACTAAACACTTCTATTTATATAGCCAATTTTTTCACTGTTGCATAAACTGAATGGTCTTGCTTTTCAATATAATACAATATAATTTAAAATAAAATTGAGCAAAACAAGTAAATTAAAATAAAAAATTGAGCCCTCCATTCTCAAATAGCCTCACTGCTGAAAGAATGTAATACTCTGTACAATACAAAAAGAAACAGTTCATAAAAAAGTTTCTTTTGGATTTTTATATGCTACACTGCAAAATAAAAAATAAAAAAAACATCCATGCAAGGAAAGCTGACTGATGCTGCCAGACAATCATTTCAGTTCACGTCTCTCCTCCAAACTCCACTCACAAAGCTGACTGTTCTCTCAGAAAGTGCACTCGTGGCAAAGACGCACAGAACATACTCTGACAAGTTGTTTAGTACAGGGAACTGTGTGCACTCGACCACTGTATGATGTCAGAGGATGTACTCCAGTCAGAAGTACACCAAAGTTCATTCGTAAAGTTATTTCCGCGCCGCGGGTCCCGTGTCGTGTCTTTCTCTGACAGTTTAAAAAGCTTCCACACCCTGCTGAAATGTTTGCTGCATTAATACAGCGTGCGCGTCTCTCTCTCCACACTGCTTGCTTCTTGATCGCATCAGATGTCATGTTCGGTAAAATGTATTCGGCTTATGTAATGCTTATTTTCCCATTTTCGGCCGAATATTTTCGGTTGCCAAACATTCAGTGCATCCCTAGTATCTGACCTGTTTCAAGTTCACACAGTATATTGAATGTTAAGGCTCAATGGAAGAGATTAGACATCGCAGCCTTGACGAGTAAAGACAAACGTCAGTGTCAGTCAGGCTATCACGCAGCTTTGCCAGGCTGTGCCGTAAACTAAACGCTATTGGTTATTTTGAAAGGGGGCGGGCCATTCGATGTGTCTTGCGCTCTCTGCATTTTTCAGTTGAAATTACATCAACACATCAAATAAACACTTTTACTTTTACAGGGATATTTGCTAATATGGTATTTTTTTTGTGATCAACATTTGATTAAACAATACAAAAATACTCAAAAATACTAGGGATGCTTCGATCCATCTTTTTTGTTTCCGATACCGATACCTGAGAATCAGTATTGGCCGATACTGAGTACCAATCCGATACAAAGGTAAAATGTTAAAAGTGCTGAATTACTTGATAAGCTGCATGCATTACTTTGCAATAGGGATGCACCGAAGTGAAAATTCTTAAAACAGATGGGTTCTCGCATTTCTTCTATTTATATAGCCAATTTTTTCACTATTGCATAAACTGAATGGTCAAAATGTTATTTTTATATTTTGTCTTGCTTTTAAATATAATACAATATAACTTAAAATAAAATTGAGCAAAACAAGTAAATTAAAACAAAAAATTGAGCCCTCTCTCTTCTCGAATAGCCTGACTAATGTACTCTGTACACCTACAACAAAACAGTTCTGTCATGGTTCTGCCCGATCTCTTCTTGTAAATTCCTAGAGCCTTGTGGGCAGAGCCATGACAGTGCCACGTCTCCGTGTTTATGTTACTCGTGGAAGCGCGTGGCCTGGGCGTGGTGCGCCCGTGTCACGCGCTCTCTGGTCTTGCGTCATGACCACGCCCCCCGGATACTTCCGCAATCCTGCCCTCCTTGTTTATGTCTAGTTTTCACGATCTAGTGGGCAGGATTGCGTCAGTATCTTGTCTTTGTGTTTACGTTCTGTGGGGAGACACGCGGCTCGGGCGCTTCCGCCTTTTGCCGCGTGTTTTCATGTCGCGCGTCTTAGCCCCGCCCCCTCGTTCTCCGATAATTGTTAATGTTTCTGATGATTCACACCTGCACCTTGTGTCATTATCCCTTGTTTGCTCCCTGTTAATGTTTCTGATGATTCACACCTGCACCTTGTGTCATTATCCCTTGTTTGTTCCCCTATTTAAAGCCCTCGTGTTCATTGTCCTGTGCTGGTTCGTTTTGTAAAGTTCGTGACGTTTTGTCAAGTTTGTGAATTTTGTCTAGTCAAAGTCCAGTCAATTCAAGTTTCAGTTTATCGTGTCTCTGTCTAGTCTGTCCCGTTTGTTTCTATTTTTGCCCCCACGTGGGAGTCTTTGTTTTTATAGTCTTGCTTGTTTTTGAGTTCGTGTCTTTGGTTCTTTTTACCCCACCGTGGGTCTTTTGTTTCTGTTTTTTAGTTTTGTATAATAAAAGTCTTTGTTTCCCCGCACCGCTGTCTCTGCATTTGGGTCCTCCACACAACTCCTGACAAGTTCATTAAAAAGTGTCTTTTAACATTATAAGCCAAAAATACGAATAAACGAAAACTGTTGGATTTTAATATGCTACACTGCAAAATGAATTAAAGAAAAACATCCATGCAAGGAATGCTGACTGACGCTGACAGACAATCATTTCAGTTCAGTTTCGAACAGCTTTGCGAAGAAATGGAAGCAAAACACACGGAAGTCAGGTGGCTTTCTAGGGGGGGATCTTTGGCAAGAGTTTACGAGTTAAGAGAGCCTATACAGATATTTCTTTCAGAAAGAAAGTCACCACTGGCAGCAAACTTTAGTGACAGCGAATGGATAGGTAAACTTGCATACCTGTGTGACATCTTCAACCTGTTGAATGAACTGAATTTGTCTCTTCAGGGGAGAATGACGACTGTCTTTAAGTTGGCAGTTAAAGTGTCTGCATTCAAATCTAAATTGCAGCTGTGGGGACAGCGTGTGCCAAGGGGTACATTTGACATGTTTCCAACATTATCTGGACATTTAGGAAAGAAAGAACCTCAGTCCTCTCTCTCTCATCTGATCTGTAATCACAAAGCTTCACTGTCAGTAGAGTTTGAACGTTACTTTTCCAAGCTTGAATTACCAAGCAAGAGCAAAGACAGACTACTTACTAGGGATGCTCATTTCGGTTAATTTTCCAGACCGAAAACCGATGCTGATTATCCGAACATTAAAGCAGGCATAACTCACGCAGTTTCTGACAATCTCATGTTAATCTTGAGTACCTATACCAGGGGTGCCCAAGTTCGGTCCTGGAAATCTACTCTCCTGCAGAGTTTAGCTCCAACCCGTCTCACACCTGAATGCAAGTTTCTACAATGCCTAATAGTGAGATCTTGATTAGCTAATTCAAGTGTGTTTAATTAAGGTTGGAGCTGAATTCTGCAGGATAGTAGATCTCCAGGACCGAACTTGAGCACCCCTGACCTTTACAGTAGGCTTGTTGTGATAGTCGGTGTTACCGGTGATATACGGTGTTTAACCCACCTACCGGTTGCATCACTTGCCTACCGTCCCCACCGTCGTTTTTAAGTTATATAGTAATAAAGCACTTAATTCAGTCAGTGACTACAATAACACGCCTTCTCAATTTTAAGCGGAACAAGTGTCACAGTAAAGATCAACAGCAGGTGTCAGATTTCACTGATCATGTGAGGAGAACTAACGGACAAAACGATGGCGGAAGATTTGGTTTCAAAGCGAAATGCAAAAGTGCCTATTTGGAAATATTTTGGATTTAAACCCAATGCCAACAGGCAACCTGTAAACTTTTGGTAACACTTCGAATTTACACACACATTCAAGCGCACCACAAAAATGAGGTGGCCAAGATGGGTCCTGCGGCAAAAAATCCACCACAAAAGTCTGTGCCCGGTTGCATAAAGCACCTTAAGTTTTTACCTTGAGTGATTCACTTAAGGGGTGATTTCCCCTTATCTAAGGGAATAAATTAAGGGAGTCGCATAAAATCCCGTAAACGTTTCTCTTAGCTAAGGGAAACATTTAAGTGTTTCACGACATTGACGCCGGTTTTGCCGTTATAAATTCTGTCATTGCCATATATACGCTACTGTTTACACAAACTCAGGCAGAGGTTTCAAGGGAATTCGAGGACAAACCCCATAAAGAAATGGACAAAGAAAACAAAAAAAAGAAAGCCAAATTGGACAGAGGAGGAACATTTTTTTCTTTTAGATGAATATGGTAAAAGAAAGGCCATTTTAACAAGCAAACTAAAACCAAATGTAACTGCGGTAAAGAAACAAAAGCAATGGGAGGAAATAACAGAAAAAATAAACGCACAGAATCTTGATGTAAAGCAAACGGTTCAGGAGGTTGTAAAAAATACAAAAATATTGCTGTCGTTGCAAAAAAAAGAGTTGAGCCATTATAGGAGAGAATCTAACAAAACTGGTAAGTTAAAACTACACTAGGCTACTCCATTTTTTTAGATTGTAAGATTGTGCTGCCGTATAAGTGTCAAAAAGCTAACGAAAACGAAATTAACAAACAGGCGGAGGACCACTGCCGGCCAACTTATCAGAAAAAAATGGTGCAAGACATCGTTGGGACAGACGCACCCATCCTGACTGGCATCCCCGGCGGTTTAGAGAACGAAGCTGATCCGCCAGTGCAACAAAGTAACAGAGTGAGACAACATTTTTTATCATGTGTCAGTGTAGCATAACATTAACGTTACCACAGTACCACTACTACTGTTTAACGTTACATAACGTATAATAACATGACATTCATTTCCCACATATAGACCTTTACAGCACTGTGATGAACTGCAGATACAGCACCGTCATAGCGCCAGACCAGTGAGGTTTTATTGCTTCTTTAAGAATGATTTTAGTCTATTGATAATTCGAATTTGAACAACCTCAGTATTATTTTAGACTTTTATACTTTTTTTAGTAACACTTGTAAATTGCAGAGAAAAATCGCATATAGGCCTACATTCTTCCGTCGCTACAAGAGAGGAAATTCTGGAACTACAGAGGGAAGTTTTACAGCTAGAAAAGACCAAACTGCAGTTAGAGATCAAAAAACTGAAAAAGGAGAGGGAAAATTAGAATCTTTACAACTTTATTCTGAACGGCAAACTTCTACAGCTACAAAACGAAGGAAAAATCACAATCACATCAATTGATGAATAAATACATTTTATTACAGTAGGCTATTTAAAAGAGCCTACTGTACTGTTTAAATTCATTAATTATTGTGCCATCAATAAGTGCGCGCAATGCACAAAATATAAGAGAGACAGTGTGAGGTGGAACTATTTTTTGCATGATGCGTGTGCATTATTCATTAAGCAATAAAAGTGTGAGTAATAAGCGAGTGTCGTAGCCTACTGTTTTATGTATTTTTATTAAGAAAAATAGTGAACCCATCATGAATTCAAACAAATTCAAACATGAATTCAAAATGTTGAATTGCTGCTATTTAAGTCAAAGTAAATCGAGACGTGTGCACGACCGCATTTTCGGCCGCCCCGAAATCTCTGACACGTAACTTAGCCCTGGTACTACCGGTGTTTTTACACGTCAATTAACCGGTGGGAATATTCTCTCACCGCAACATCCCTACTATACAGTAGTATTGCATACGTCGTATCTTCGAAGAGTGTTTAGTTTGATCACATTTATAAAAGAGAGATGCAGCTGTCCGATTATTTCCGGAACAACGCAATCTGCCGTAGTTAACATTATGCACGTACGCGCTGATTGCCAGCAAAACACACACACATACGACTTAGTTTGACTTACCGCGTGCGGTTCATGTCCAGGCCCGGCATCTTTTAGCACTGGGACCGCGCCATCTATCAGTTTTAAACAATTTTCAAATCCAGCAATATATACACCGTTTATATAACACCCATCACTGAAATGCCGTGAACAAACAAACTACTGACTTCTCTCACTATCACCGTTACAGAGTAACGAGCTTTAGTGCAGCTCACAGTGCAACCGAGCTTGACACACAGCGCAGACAATCTTGATGGGAGGCGGGTCTTACTTTATGCTCGACGGTTGACGTGTGGGTGGGCCCTTTCTTTCACTTTGCCGAGCTTTTCCGGGAGAATTGCCGAATAAAAAGAAAGGACCTCTTTTTCGAAACAAGGATCCAGATTTATAAAAAGCTTTCCGAAACAGGTTATAGTGCTGGGGAGCATATCAAGCACAGAAATACTACGTCATACGTCCAACTCGTTCTTTTTAACAAGCTGATCATGAGACTATGACTATGACTATGAGTATGAGTATGAGAAGCCAGCAGTTTAACAGTGTAAATAAGTCAGAATGCATGACATAGCATGTTACCTCCACTTTAACCGTTAACTGATAATATTGAATTTGATAATGGGTGTGTGTCCACCATATGGAAAGCCAAAGTATTCACTAACGCCTGGTAGGGCGTCTTATTGCACACTGACGCGTCACAAGCGTGCGATTTGACAGCAGAACGCGCGTCATTGACGTGTGATTTGCCATAAAAGGCGCGCGTCGAGGACATGCGCTTTAATGCAAACCCGCACGTTTTTGACGCGCGTTTGAAGTTAACTCACAGCGCACGTATTCAACGCCCGTTTTTAATGTGATAAATGCACGCTTCTATGGAAAACCAAATCCGCTGTGCAAACGCGTGGTTCTAGAGTCCAAACAGGCGAAAAGAACGTGCACTCTTCATGTCGAAAGCGCGTGCTCACTTTTAGGGCTTGAGTGTGTCATCTTTTGTCCGCTAGATGGCGTTAGGACTCTTGTTCATTCGAGGACAACTGAATGTAATGATGTGAGCTATTGTAATGATGGGACAGCGGATTATGATTGTTCAGTTATTATAAGTAGGCTATAATTTAGTTCCACAAATAAAGACCATCAAACTTTAAAATGGCCATGAGGTGTATATACATGTATATATATATATACACACACACACACACACACACACACACATATTTATTTATATATATATATATATATATATATATATATATATATATATATATATATATATATATATATATATATGCCCGGGGCGTAGCAGTCATATTAAAAGTGGGGGGGACAGCTGCCAGGTGATGTGACCCTCAAAGCCATATAAACATATTATGCACATAATGTACAAAGTAGCCTACATTCACGTTCATATATTCAATTTTAAATAGAATACCAATTGGCATTTTAGAGCACCCTAGTGGCAATTTAGGAAATGCCATGATAGCTTACAGGTATCACCTGTTTCTAAGCGGCTGTATATGCCACATTTATGTGACCACTTGTATTTTCCCCTGAGATTCAGCCTTTTTGCTAAGTTTAGGAAGTTTGCTGAGCCCCTCGGCACCACAGCAACAGCTCTCCCCAGGCGTCGCAGTTTCTCTCCGGTTGGAGTTGGTTCACCGGGTCGAGTTTTCTCCTGTGTTGGGTTCGTCTCCCGTGTTGGGTTCGTCTCCCGTGTTGGGTTCGTCTCCCGTGTTGGGTTCGTCTCCCGTGTTGGGTTCGTCTCCCGTGTTGGGTTCGTCTCCCGTGTTGGGTTCGTCTCCCGTGTTGGGTTCGTCTCCCGTGTTGGGTTCGTCTCCCGTGATGGGTTCGTCTCCCGTGATGGGTTCGTCTCCCGTGATGGGTTCGTCTCCCGTGATGGGTTCGTCTCCCGTGATGGGTTCGTCTCCCGTGATGGGTTCGTCTCCCGTGATGGGTTCGTCTCCCGTGTTGGGTTCGTCTCCCGTGTTGGGTTCGTCTCCCGTGATGGGTTCGTCTCCCGTGATGGGTTCGTCTCCCGTGATGGGTTCGTCTCCCGTGATGGGTTCGTCTCCCGTGATGGGTTCGTCTCCCGTGATGGGTTCGTCTCCCGTGATGGGTTCGTCTCCCGTGTTGGGTTCGTCTCCCGTGTTGGGTTCATCTCTCTCCACTGCGAGTCGTCCGGGTCGAGTTATTCCCCGAGGGATTTTATTGTTGCTGCTGTTCTCACGTCATTTCAAATAAACTCTTTGTTACCCCCCGCATCTGAGTCTCTCGTCTGTTCTTGCCATGACATTTAGGCTGGGCAATTCGCTTCTGTTTAGGTAAACTTAGAACTTCAAACTTTTATTTTGTGTGTTCAGATTTCTTGAAACACTAATCGTATTTGTTCTTAAACCTAGAGCATAATTACACTGATTATTGGCAACACTGTACCATTTCATTGTAGCAATTTGCAAAGCAGAATTTCGAAAATAAAACAATTAGACAAAGTGGATAACTAATGATTCTTACAGTGGAAGAATTGGAAAATTACAACTGGAATTTTTTTATTGTGTGTCTCAGATGCATCATTAGTTGCAAGGATTGGGCAGCTGTCCAATGTGCTGACATAAAAAAGTTAACTTTACCAGGGCCGTTTCAGTAAGGAGGTTAAACCAACTCATTTCATTTAAAAAAATTGCTTACGCACAAAACATGCATAAGAATGTCTATGCACATAGCCTATAAGAATTTATTAAAAATTATACTTTGCGTAGCCTCAATAAGTGCGCACCCTACGGACTTTTAGACCATGCGTAGGCTACACACTATACTTGAGTGGGTGAATTAATGAAGTAAACCGAATGTTTTAAAAGTATGTTTTTGCTTTTATACACACATTTGATTAAAATTTCTTAAGCACTCAAATTAATCTAAAGGTTAAGATATATTGTTATAAAAGTTTAGATATATTTCTAGAACGTGTGCAGCTTTTAAACACGTTCGTGTGGTATGTGGCGTTTTGATGATGTGAGATGGCGAGGAGTGTAAGGTGAAGAAAACTTGAAAGTGTTCTTAAGATATAGACCTAACATATCTGTAAGATTGTGCTTTAGAAAAGTTATAGAAAGTTTGTAAGAATGTTCACAAGTGCGATTCTTGAACATTTCATAATAAGTCAAAACATTTTCCTTATTTTCTTTAAGAATCAAGTGAAATATGTGTGTTAAATGGCATTAACGATCGCATTAACTAGCATTATACTATTATATTTTTTATAATACTTTTGTGTGTTATGATGTCATAACATTTGTGACCCTCTCCGTTTCGAGTCACTTTGTCCCAGAATAAATGTAAAAAGCTTTATTAAATTATGAACTAAAGACAGTAGCCTATACCTTATTATTATTAATATTATATCGTTATAGAAATTCATCAATGGAAAGTAAACATTTAAACTTCAAGCTTCTGGCTTACAATACACGTCACACGTGAAACTACCATAAAGCAACTTACCTTTTGACATTTAAGACAACTGTAATATCTTAAAGATGATATTTACGGCTGCTTTTGTTTCAAGAATTTTGATTAATTTATTTGTGGAACTAAATTATAGCCTACTTATAATAACACCTGTGTGAAGTTGGCCCCCCACCCAGCACAAAACCTTTGAAAAATAGGGTCAATAATTTCTGCTACGTTTGTGCTGGTTTGTGCTGTAAAAAGTTTCGTTTGTGCTGCGTTTAAAATATTAGAAATTGATTTACAGGCAATGACGTCACAAGCACCAAAATATATTGCCAACTCATCGCTTAATATTTAAAAACCTGAAGCGGCACAAACGAAACTTTTGAACCAGCACAAACGTAGCAGAAATTATTGAGCCTATTTTTCAGACGTTTTGTGCTGGGTGGGGGGCCAACTTCATGCAGGTTATAATAACTGAACAATCATAATCCGCTGTCCCATCATTACAATAGCTCACATCATTACATTCAGTTGTCCTCGAATGAACAAGAGTCCTAACGCCATCTAGCGGACAAAAGATGACACACTCAAGTCCTAAAAGTGAGCACGCGCTTTCGACATGAAGAGTGCACGTTCTTTTCGCCTGTTTGGACTCTTGAACCACGCGTTTGCACAGCGGATTTGGTTTTCCATAGAAGCGTGCGTTTATCACATTAAAAACGGGCGTTGAATACGTGCGTTTTCGGTTGGATAAAACGCGCGTTATGAACGTGCGTTTATGCCGGCTCTAAAGCGCGCGTCGAGGACGTGCGCTTTAATGCAAACCCGCACGTTTTTGACGCGCGTTTGAAGTTAACTCACAGCGCACGTCCTCAACGCGCGCCTTTTATGGCAAATCACACGTCAATGACGGGCGTTCTGCTGTCAAATCGCACGCTTGTGACGCGTCAGTGTGCAATAAGACGCCCTACCAGGCGTTAGTGAATACTTTGGCTTTCCATACCACCAAGGCTCTTACGCCTGCAGCCGATTTAAAAAAGCGGCATCAGCTGACGGGTTTTCTATGCTCATTGCTGGCGCTTGGTGTTTTTCCCACGCTTAGCGCCGGCGTTCGACCGGGCGCCCAGTGTTGAAAAATGAAGAACGCTCAGCTCATATGCGCGTGCAGCCAGCGTTTTCAGCCCAGCTTCTGCATTTTCATGGCTTTATTTTACCGTGCAAACAGCAACATGAGCATACAACTTCAAACGATGCATAGAGATCACTTATATATATAACTTATAAATTCTCATTTTTTTGGTACTAAATTGTAATGAGATGGTGTTTTTACAAGATAAAGTGTTTTAGTACCCATTGGGGTACTAAAATCCATGAATCCATTCATTGCATATAGGACACAAAAAAAAAAAGTGTCTCATATGACTGTCCATTAGAGAAGTTAAGGAGATGAGGAAAATATTATTTTATTGTGCCATTTTATTTTTACTGCCTTTAATGTAGGCCTATTGTGAATTATTCATTTCTCTCCACACAAGGCACACCCATGTAGACTACAACCTTTCTAAGTCTTTAAAGGTTAAATGTATGCAAATTAAAAAGCAAACTTCAATACATTGAATATTGACAACATAAAGAAGACCAAACTAAAACTGGAGATAGAGTTGTTTTAAAGGGAACTTCAGAGTAAGTTTTCCATCACTATTTCTAAAAATGTTTACTGACCTAACATATCTTATTGCAGGTAAACGATGACTGATACCTGCCTTATTATCCAAGGTGATTAAAATGTACGTGGGCCTATGTGAGCATGTTTGAGTTGCAAGAATAATAAAAATGGTATTCCAAGTCACACACTATCTATCTAATCATGAGATTAGTCAGCTTCATTTAACATATTGATTTAATTCCTTTAAGCTTAATATACAATTAATCATCCAAACTATTAATATATCTGAAATATTACAATTAATATTAGTTTACCTGCAAATATTATAATTTATTTTCTGAAAATAACCTGAGGCTTCATGGACATCAATCAAGACACATACAATGCTTATTGACATGATCATCAGTTACATTTATACTATTTATTTGCAGACAAAAATTGGGTTACAAGCTGGGTTCTCAAATGACCAAGAAATGTTTTAGTGCTAAGTATAGTTTGCAAATGGCAGGACTAACTCCACTTTTTTAATTAAATTCCCTGCCTCATATGTAGTTTTGCACTGTTTGTGCTGCTGTAACAACCTCACAATTGACTTTTAATATGATAGTCCAACAAACTAATATGAATATCCCCCACACAAGAAAAGCAATGTTGTTCTAAAAGCAAAACATCGCCTAAATTACCCGTTACATTCGCAAAGCTCTTTCTATTGATCATGCACATTGCGCAATAAATTGCTTTTGTATGACTTTTGTCGTGATCTAATCCGGTTAACATGAAGTAAGCCTGCTCCCGAGCAGGTTTAAGCTAACAGACCTGTTGCTATGACAACAAGTCCTGGATGAGCGTCGAAGAACCGAACAATCCAAGATCATGCGAATTCGTCAACAAACAAATCCAGCTAACAGAGTTTGCGAGGTACGAAGAACGGGCCCCTGAACCCCATTTGTATTTATAGCCCTTCAGTTGTGGATGGTTTTATTTAGCCTAAAAGATTTTACATTAACACCGAAATTGTTGACATAGCCCACATTTCCGTTCCGTTGGTGCGTTCAAGTACGGGCCTACGGCAAAACCCAGCTTATTCTTAGGGTTCTGCAATGGATCTTATTGTGAAATTAAGTTAGGCTACATAAAAGCAAAACCGGCTATCACCCGCTTGCTTGGTATCGGAGTGCATGCAGGTTGCGGAAAAACATCTAGCCCAGGGGTCTCCAACCTATTTGTATACGAGGGCGACCTGAAGAGATAAAATCATCTAGAGGGCTACTTGTTGAAAAAAATACTTATAAACTTTAAACATGTGATGCATTATTTTTTGGCGCACAGGACCAAATTAAGTTTTCTTTCACATATTTTTGCACTTGAATATATTAAATCTTAAAACAAGTACTAATAATAACATTTCCTAATGATGTAGCACTTGGTTGATAGATATAGTCACAGATTATATCAGACGTTATTGTTGAACCCTGTGTTTGGCGGGCACTTTACAGAGTTCATGCGGGCTCTGAGTTTTTACAAACTCAGAGTTCATGGAGACCAATGATCTAGCCTATTCATTTGCGCTTTGAGCACATCTTCCGAACGTGCATTTAATGCAGCTGTACACATCTTAATCTGGACAATGTCAACATGTTAGTTTTCCATCAACGAGTAGGAAAAAGTAATTTTTTTAATGGCAATCAGAATAGGAAAGCTGAGGTAGGTTTAAACAGTTGATTTAAAATTAAATTGTTAAGGGATGCATCCAGGTTAAAACGCGAATGACTGAAGTTGTCACTGCAACAAATGCGTTTTTATTTAATATCTAACTTTCTGATATTATTTAGGTTTTCATTATTTACTGATGTTTATTTAAATGTATGCCTGTAGTGTGCCGTTTCACTGATGAATTTGCGCATTAAACACAGACGGAGGTTTTATCCTTATTCATTTCAGATATAATATTTCAAAATGTATTTAAATATGTCTGTAAGCACGTAGGCTACACAACGTGTGGTTGCATGTGCCAGCACGCCCCCCGAGTTAACAAAAAAGCTATAGGCAAGGCAAGTTTATTTATATAGCACATTTCATACACAAGGTAATTCAAAGTGCTTTACATAAAATGCTTGAAGGCAAAAAAGAACAAATCTTTAAAAGGCAAATTATTTAAAATCACAAATAAAAAGACTGAATTTAAAAGACAAAAAAACAGAAATAAAATTGATAAAAAATGTTTGCACATAAAAAGAGAATAAAAACAAGAAAAGAGAAATAAAAATGCAGCTCAGGTTGTAAATGCACAGCTAAACAAGTGTGTTTTTAATCTGGATTTAAAAATGTCTACTGTTGGTGAACATCTGATGACTTCTGGAAGCAGATTCCAGTTACGAGTGGCGTAATGGCTAAACGCTGACTCGCCTTGTTTTGAGTGAACCCTTGTTACCTCTAACGGACTTGATCCTAATGATCTGAGAAGTCTGTTTGGTTTATATATAATAAGCATATCTGATAAGTATTTAGGTCCTAGGCCATTTAGTGATTTGTAGACAGTTAATAATACTTTAAAATCAATTCTAAAAGTAACTGGTAGCCAGTGTAGAGATCTGAGAATTGGAGTAATATGCTCCGATGTTTTGGTTCTAGTCAGAATCCTGGCGGCAGCGTTCTGTATGAGCTGCAGATGTCTGGTGGTCTTTTTGGGGAGGCCTGTAAGGAGTCCATTACAATAATCCACCCTACTGGTGATGAAAGCATGAACAAGTTTCTCTAAATCTTGGCTTGAGACAAAACATCTGATTCTGTCTATATTTCTGAGATGGTAGTACACTGATTTGCTTATTGCTTTGACATGACTGCTGAAACTAAGGTCAGACTCTAAAATGACACCTAGATTTTTAACTTTACTTTGTGTCTTTAGACCTCTTGAGTCAAGGTATGTGTTTACCTTGTTAGTTTCATCTTTGTTACCAAATACAATGACTTCAGTTTTGTCTTTATTTAACTGAAGGAAGTTTTGGCACATCCAGTTGTTATTTTAATCAATGCACTGGCAAAGGGAGTCAATAGGCCTGTAGTCATTGGGTGAGAGGGCTGAGTAGATCTGAGTGTCATCTGCATAGCTGTGGTAAGCAATTTGGTTCTTTTTCATTATTTGACCAAGTGGGAGCATGTACAAATTGAACAGGAGCGGTGCAAGAATTGAGTCCTGTGGTACACAACACGTCATGGATGTCCACTCAGATTTATGGTTACCTATGTTCACATAGTAACCCCTCCCTTTAAGGTATGACCTGAACCATTTAAGGACCAACCCAGAAAGCCCTACACAGTTTTCCAGCCTATGTAGGAGTATGGTGTGATCTACCGTGTCAAAGGCAGCACTGAGATCTAGTAATACCAGAACTGATATCTTGCCTGAATCAGAATTTAATCGAATATCATTAGTTACCTTTATGAGCACTGTCTCTGTGCTATGATGCTGATGGAAACCAGACTGATAATTGTCCAGATAGCCATTTGAGTTTAAGAATTTGGTCAGCTTATTGAAGACAACCTTTTCAATGATCTTGCCTATAAAAGGAATGTTTGAACTTGGTCTGTAGTTAGACAGTAAGGTTTTGTCTAGATTGCTCTTTTTCAGTAGAGGCCTGACAACTGCAGTTTTTAGGGACTCTGGGAAAGTTCCTGAAAGCAGTGAGGTATTTACTATTTTTAAGAGCTCTGCTTCTAAACAGTTAAACTGCTTCTCTTTTTAAAAAGGATGTCGGGAGTGTGTCTAGGCTGCATGTTGAGGCTTTAAGATGCTGTACTGTTTCCTCCAAGGTTTTGTGATCAATTGTCTGAAATTCAGATAAAGTTACTAATTTCTGAGATTGTTGTAATGAAGTCGGACTGACCTGAGTGCCACATGGGGCTTTGCTGATTAACATTCTGATATTATTGATCTTCTCAAGGAAAAAAGTTGCAAACTCATTGCATTTGTCATCAGAAAGCATTTCACTGGGAACCTGACTTGATGGATTTGTTAGTCTCTCTACAGTAGCAAAGAGAGTGCGACTGTTGTTTATGTTGCAGTTAATCATGTTAGAGAAAAAAGTCTGTCTAGCTTTGCCTAATCAGGGTGGCCGCGGGTCCTTAAAAAGTCTTAAATAGTCTTAAATAAAGTTTTCCTAATATAAGGCCTGTAAAAGTCTTAAAAAGTATTAAATTCAGATTCGACGGGTCTTAAAGATTTTTTGCGAAAATGTGACCAAGATATTTAAGTCGGAACAAATGAATATTGAACAATATTTTTTCCCCCGAGATATAGTAACATTAGCTGCGTGTCTTGCGTCATCAGACAGGTCGCAGAATGCTGGTTGAAATACAGCTAGTTCACAGCCTCCTAGCTAGTTTAAATTGTGTAAGTGCAAGTTTTAAAAAAGTGGCTTGAACGATGAGTTATCGTGGTGGTTAAAGAATACAGTTGAAGGTTTCTTTTCCATAGTTTTTATATCGTAAGTAGCCTAATGGTTAATGTAGCTATAGCCGCTTGATATCGCAGAGTAACACCTGTCAGGAGCCTGACGCGAAGCCGGGTAGCCTACATATCCCGCATATTAAACGGCTAACGTTAGTTACTGCATGAGCAAATTATTAGACGCGAAATATTGATTTTAAATATATTATTTGTTACAAATACAAACCTTATCAAAGGAAAATGCTTTTTTTCTGACGACATTAATCCAGCACAACGTTCAAACAAGACAAACATGCAATTTGGTGAAAACATTTGTAAATATAATCTCTGTTATTAACTAGGCATATATTTGTTTTTATTGGTGAATATTAAACAAATCCCGTCAAGATGGATTGTAGCACCCGGATGACCCTGTGTTAGTTTATAAAGAGCACTTACACATACAGGTATGTGTGGTATGCTGTATGTGTGTATAGCCACGGAAAAAGTAAAGAGATCACTCCAGTTTTGCCTTTAATTATTATTTTTACATGTATTGCAAGCATTCTAGTCCAGTGTATATTGAATTTCAACAGAAACAAACCTCAGGAGTGACATACTGTAAAGTCACCCAACAGTAATGTGAAAGAATGAAAGCTGTGATTAAAAATCAGGCTAATTCCATCATATGTGACCCAGTCTGTGACAACCAATTTATTTTTTCATTTGCTGTATTCTACATAAAATCTAATTATGTAATGTAAAAAAAACATTCTGTAAAAAATATAACCTTGATATCGTTAGTATTGACTGAGTTAGGCCATGTCAAATATTGAAATCAAAATGAAATTAATGCTTGAAATTTAAGTTGATGCTAGTTATCTCATATTTTGATTCTGAGACTTTAGCCTGGTTTTCTCAGACTGGATCACATATATTTATTTTTACAAACACATCTAGGCCTAACAATATTTAAGTATTCTGAAAACATTGCATCTTTTTATTAAATTTTTTCTCCCTTTTAATTTTGTGCAAATTACTGCAAATATAAAACAATATTTTTATTTTGAATTTGGAAGAAATTCTGTCAGTAGTTAACAGAATAAAACAAACATTTTTATTTTTTATTTTAACACGTACCTAGAAATGGAAAAACTGAAAGTAATTTCAGTGGTCTCTAAATTTTCCAGTGGCTGTGTATATGAAATATATATAAGTATTAGAATGTGTATGTCCATGCCAGGTTTGGTCTTAAATTTCATATAAAGTGGCATTAAAATGGTCTTAAAAAGTCTTAAATTTAACTAGCTTATATCTGTAGACACCCTGCTAATTCGACATTGAAGGCACGCAGGCTGTCTTTATAGATATTATAGTGAACTTCAAGTCTAGTTTTTCGCAACATACGCTCAGCTTTTCTGCATGTTCTCTGCATGTTCGATCAGGCTCCATCTGCTCCACCACCATCACACTCAACACTGGTGTACCACAGGGCTGTGTGCTAAGCCCCTTCCTCTACTCCCTCTTCACCTCCGACTGCAGGCCTGTGAACGGATCGAACTCCATCATCAAGTTTGCAGACGACGGTGATTGGTCTCATCAGCAACAACGAGACTGCCTATAGGGAGGAGATCCAGCACCTGGTCACATGGACAATAACTTGCTCCTTAACACCTCCAAGACAAAGGAGCTCATTGTGGACTTCAGGAAAGAGTCAAGAGGCACACATGACACCATCCACATCAATGGGATGGCTGTTGAGCGTCTCCAGTTTCATGTTCCTGGGGATTCACATCTCGGAAGACCTGTCCTGGACTACCAACACCTCCAGCCTGGTCAAGAAGGCTCATCAGCGCCTCTTCTTCCTGAGGACACTAAAGAAGAATCAGCTGTCCTCGGATATCCTGGTGAACTTCTATCGCTGCGGACACAGGGACTCTACTTCCAGCCATGGAGCACATCCAGAGAAAACGCTGTCTGCATCAAGCTCGCAGCATTCTTAAGGACTCCTCTCATCCTGCCCATAGACTGTTTTCTCTCCTGCTCTCCGGCAGGCGTTTCAGGTGCCTCTGGACCAGGACCAGCAGACTACTAAAGAACAGCTTTTTCCCCAGAGCTGTCTCTTTACTGAACTCTGCCCCTTGCTGATCTCACTGCCCCTCATATACTGCTACATTCTCCTCCCTCACTGCACACCTGGCTTCATTTTGTTATTTGCACTACTGGACTGTCTACACATTACATTTATGTTCATTTTCCCTACCAGACCGCTCATTTGCACTGCCGACTGTTCATTTAAAGCAGAGGTCGGGAATCTTTTTTCACCAAAGAGCCATTTTTCTCACTTTGGTCAATTTATTTTTGCAAAAGAGCCATTGCAATAAGTACTATTTTATATTATTAAAAAACAAGTTTCATTAACTTGATTTAGGTCTACAGACAACTCAAAAACAGATACGAAAGAGTGCATACATTTGGGGCTCCAGAAAATGACTTCCATTAGGCTACTTAAAAACAACTTACAGGTTTACATCAGGCCTCCGTTAAATTAAGCTTCATTATAGCTAACATATATCAATTAAAAAAGTGCATGATACTAATACTCACAAATACTGTATGTGTCTTCTGGCTTTGTATTAGGTGTGTTCGACTTCTTGAAATGCTGCGCAGACCGATTAGCATATGACAGCAGAGTATCGCGAGAATGATTTGAAAACACACGCAGCTCCGCTCTCCGGTACTTTGATGTGCGCAGCACCTCACGAAAGCAAACTTAAATAGCGTCTTGCTAATAGCTTTGTAGTTCCATTTGTATGTGGTCAAGACACTTACATACAGGCATTGAAACTTCTCTGTCAACCTTGACAGCTGTATATACTTCATATGCGTAAAAGACCGCTCATACGAATATGACAAGCAATAGCGCATCCACACTGACGCATCATAGTTTCCTTCCATCTGCTTTCACCACCAGATACTTTGCTGCATGATAGGTTTTTAAAACTTTTTACATTTGATTATTACGCCGCAGAGCACCATAACTTTCAATAAAAGCATGACGCTCCTCTGAACTCCTCGCACGGTCTGGGTAGCTTGAATGTGAGCGTGAGAGGTTACCATAGAAACGTAGTTTGTGAAAAAGTGATTTGTATCATGACGCTTGCGCATAGCACTGAAAACACACTGGCCAGGACAACCTGAGATATATTATTGATATATATATTGTTATGATGTTTTTAAGGTTCAAATGTTGGTGAAGGGTAAGACACCTGGAGAGCCACATGATTTTTGAAAAGAGCCATGTGTGGCTCATGAGCCATAGGTTCTCGACCACTGATTTACAGTAACAACTGTTTACATATGCATCTTTGCACTCCTGTACTTTAACTAAAATGTGCTCATTTGCACTGCTGACTGTTCATTTACAGTAACAACTGTTTACATATGCATCTTTGCACTCCTGTATTTAACTGGAATATGCAATAACTTATCATTGTATATATTCATATGTATATTTCTGTTTATAGTAATAGCCATCTGTATATTATGTTTATAGTACCTATCCATCTGTAAATTACTTGAATAATACTGATTTATCCTGCACTTATGCAACTGCTGTATATCCTGCACTTGCTACTATAGCACTTCTGGTTAGACCAAACTGCATTTCGTTGCCTTGTACTTGTACATGCGTAATGACAATAAAGTTGAATCTAATCTAATCTAATAAACTCTTCATGTTATTCATATACATCTAATCTTTTAATCAAAGTTACTGAGTGCAACTGTGACACATCAGAGGAGACATGGCCCTCCCGACTTGTTCTACAATACCATGCACTGTACTGTATTCTACCTTTTTCTCTTTTTCTTTTCTCCTGTTACTCTGCTTTGGAACAATGCACATTGTAAAAAGCACTATGTTAATAAAATTTTATTGAATTTTAAATGTAGACATGGCAAGTGCCCTATAAGCGGTATAGACGCTCCTGGAAAAAAACTCCTTGCAGCAGTTTGCCAGTAACTTACTGTAGATTTAATTTTTTCAAATGTTTTGGCAACAGTTTGTTCAAAGATAAATGAACATTAAAAATGAACACATCTTTATCTTTACAGAATAAAACTATAAAATAACAGCCTCATGCAAAGCATTCTGTTTTTTTCTGTAAAGATGAAGACTTGCTAATGTTTAATGCTCATTTACAACTGCTGCCAATAATTCTGTAATTTCTACAGAAATTATTTACAGTATACTTTTACATGTCTATTCCTTTATAGTTATATTTTAGGGGCTTTTTATGCCTTTAATGGGACAGGATAACAGAGAGAATACAGAACAGCGTTGGGCAGAGATATGGGAGTAGGATTGGCCCTTTGAAACAGGAATCGAACTCAGGTTGTCATGAGCGAACTGGCACTGTCACGGTGCGATAGGCGCAGACTTCCTTGTCTACCTTGTAATGTAAAATTTTCTTATATGTGCATGTATGTATTGATCACTATAAAATGTTATTTAATGTAATGTCTGACTGTTGCAAAGATTACTACAGATGTTAAATTTGACCTTGCAGATGTTTTTATCCAAATCGACTTACATTACACATTTTGAGTATGTGGGCTCCTGGGATCAATGACCTTTGTACTGAATTCACAATGCTCTACCAACTGAGCTACAGAGATCTGTTCTTAAAACTGGATCTGCAAACAAACTGTGCTTACAAACATGCTGCATGTTTGTGGACAGGTTACAAAGTACCTTCAAGTCCATCACATTGTCAACCTTTGTATTAGCACTAGCAGCCCAGAGTTGTAACTGCAAAGCTACCACTGCTCTAGAGGGTGACCAACAAAAGGGCCAGTGTGAAAACCTGGGACAAGATGCTGATCTAATTATTTTGGCTTGGGGTGCCTGCAAGTACTCAACCCTCTGAATCACCACCTTTCACAGTGGATTCTACTTTTTTGGCATGTTGCTTGCCTGGCAACTGTCGGTAAGCAGGTCACTCTGAGTGCTCATAAAGAGGTGATGGCAAACATAACGATGGCTGGAGTATGCAGAAGCACCCCATAGGAGAGTCCAGATCCAGAATGGGGTAGTGCATTCTCAGCCAGACTGACAATATAGAAGCTTGTTAACACTCCATCTTACCATCTGGAGAGCAGTTTAGACAGGAAGTGGTTGCCAGATTTAAAAAGTAAAAGAGAGGTATAGCATTTTTAAAGAAAGAAAAAAGTAGAAATTTCATAAACCTTATTTTATTTTTATTATACATTTTCATAAATTGTTAAACTTTTGGTTTAAATGACAAACCACAATTTCATGCACAAAATACCAGGAATATGTATGGGTACATTTTTTGTGTCCCTGTGGGTTAATTACATTTAAACATGTAAAAATTTTGGAATACATTTGCAAATCTGCATTAGAGCTTAGATCGGGCCCAACAAATCAAGCCCGACCCTACCCGAGCACGTTGTGTCCGAGCCCGGCCCGGCCCGGCCCGACACGTTCACTGTAATTATGAGCCCGAGCCTGATTTAAACCCGACCATTTTTAATATGTGGGCCGTTATAACCAGGGGCGGCGCCAGATTTCTTTTAACGCACATGCTGCTGTGCTTCATCATTTAGGCTACAGGGGGGAGCTGCGCAGTTATATATATATTATATAAATACTATTAATAAATTAGCAAAAATTGGCCACTCAATATTAAATATTCAATTATTTTAATTATCATAATTAAAGTTTTAATTTTATTAAATTGAACAAGCACAACATTCAGCATTCAATCAAATATTCTTAAAGATTAATTATTATTAATAATGTTACTTCAACATATTGTTATTTCAACATAATATGTGTGTGAGCAACAAGCAAGATGTACATTTGTAAATTCGGTGTTACGAGTTTCAAATGGTGTAAGTGTGACCGCGGCGCGCCGGCGCCTCCATGTCATTATTATATTGTCTGCTATATTGCTTTTTATGTATTAAATCCAGGCAATTGGTTGATGAAAAATTTATTAAAATTAAGATACAATTTATACTAAACGAAATTCACTTTAAAGAAAATCTTCCTTCAAAACAAAACTTAACAAACTTGAAACTAAATGTGCTTATTTAATGGCTAAAACACGTAGGCTACTACAGACTCTCTTTTTGTACAAATTGCAGCACATTCATTTAATTCTGAATTTTGCACATGTAAGTTGAAAGGCATTTGAATCCATGTTGCACTTAAGCTACTGAATAGTACAGCACGCACAGCAGGTGTGATGCGTCACGCGTGCGAGACTGCGAGTGCGAGTGGACGAGACGCTGCGCATAACACGTGACGTGCTTTATCAAGGGCCCGACCCGACCCGACCCGACCCGACCCGAGGATGGTGGCGGGAAATATCGGCCCGACCCGGCCCGCGGGTCGGGTCGAGTCCGGGCTCGGGCAGAGAATCTAAGCTTTAATCTGCATACATTCAAATCTGGTTTTAATTCATTTTGAGAGAATATTTCTAGAAGGATTGCAGAAATGTCAATGTGCTGTAACTGTAAAAACTTAATACCAAAAAATGTATCTTGTTTAAAAATTGTGAAATTCTCAATAAAACACCATATCAGTTAGCTTGGCATAATCTTACATTAGTCCTATTTAATAGTAAATAAAAGTAAAAAGAATACAATTTTTCTAAATATTATAATTAATTTGGGGAATCATTAGATTAGATTAGATTAGATTCAACTTTATTGTCATTACACATGTACAAGTACAAGGCAACGAAATGCAGTTTAGGTCTAACCAGAAGTGCAATAGCAGCAAGTGCAGGATATACAGTGGTTGCATAAATTACATAAATAAATATTACAGAAGTAATTTACAGATGGAAATGTAAATTACTTCTGTAATATTTATTTATGTAATTTATGCAACCACTGTATATCGTGCACTTGCTGCTATTGCACTTCTGGTTAGACCTAAACTGCATTTCGTTGCCTTGTACTTGTACATGTACATGTACAATGTACTTGAATCATGTTAGTCAAGTCAAATTCATGAAGTGTCAAGGTGGTGTAACCACCATTTAAGGAGCAATTTTGTAAATACTGTGCAAGAAGACATGAGACAGGAAATTAAATCACATAGAGGAACCCCTGGTGACGCTAACTTTTGTTAAAAACTCTTTTTAAAAAGTAAGATAATTTGACATTTCTAGGGTGTGGTCATGTAGCTATACATGTCAAATGGTTTTATAAAAATGAGTACTTAAAAATAATTTTAAATATTCCTATAAATAATGTTAAATATTCCTATATGTGTTTGCATAGGTGTCCATTTACGCCTGTCAAATTTTATTTTAAATTGAAATGTCAAAATAGTGTAACCAGTTACACCATTTGGACTTGCCAATTTAGTGAAATATCACTAGTTTATGATACTAATTAATGATGTAATATAAACTAAACTACTATTTGTAACTATTTTCAAGTGTTCAATGTTATATTTTTTAAGAAAGCGGTGCCTTATCCACAACTTTAGAATTAGAGCCCGACCGATATGGGTTTTTTGGGAGCTGATGCCTATATAAGGGTGTAAAAAAGACCGATATTAATATATCGGCCGATATTCTTTGTTTATTTTATAGTACAGTACCAGTCAAAAGTTTGGACACACGAATGGAAAGTGCTGTAGAATACAGTATAGGCTATACACATACATAAACAAATTTTTTGTAATGATCACTCAAATTATGTGATTAAACACTTAAAATGACATGACAAAGATATGTAATGGAGGCAGGGTATTTAACAATTTAACAATACACTTTATGGTCCAAAATGAGTCTTTTTTTATTGATTTATGAAAAATGTGACAAATTCAGCGGAACTCATACGGCCCTACTAATGTAGCAAACGAATGTGATAAACTCATTGTGAAAGTAAAAGATAGGGACATTGTTTGTTTACTTTATAGCATTGTTTGCATTATAGCATTATAACCAACTATAGAGGTCAATCTGCTACATTACTGGCTGTACTGACAAACAATACAGACGTGACCGAACTGATAAGCATTAGTTACATATGGCAGTTTTAAGGCACGGGGTTAACGTTATATTTGACTTACATTGAAAGGGAAACTTACGGGGTCATTGTTTATTAACAGTAAGTTAAGTATTTCACAAACTAGTTAGCAACTTACCGTTAAGACAGCGCGTTTCAGCCGCTCGCATCACAAGTGGACGAGGGAGACACATACCCGTTTACACACGGCGCTTGAATCAGTCTCTTTTATCAACTTTCAAACACTTATGTCCTGATTTCTTCGAGGGAAGAGTTTATGGGCATGTAAATGTGTGGGTTTCTTCGGCTCTTTCGGTCGAATGGATAAAATAAGTGCACGCAGTTTACATATTCATGAGCGCAACCGGAGAAGGGAGGAAAACATACAGAAAGCAGCGGTTTTAAGTTCTGCTCTGACAAATGAGAGATTGCATCGAAAGCTGTATGTGTGTGTTAGAAATTTGAAATGCTGAGAGAACATTGTGCATTGTACGTCTTTAAACCAAACTTTTAGGCAAATTTGATCATGTTTGACTAGCACACATGCTAGGATGTTTCCGTGTATGCGGAGATCAGCTGGTGTCACTACAGTGACTTGGGTCCCCAGTAGCAGACAATGGAGCGCACTCTGCTGACAAACTAAGTAATTACACCATTTACACGCATTTGATCATTACAAGCATTATATACGTGTTCTTTAAAAAATGTTTATATCGGTGGAATATCTGCGGCATATATGCCGATATATCTGTGACAGGCTCATATCGGCCGATAAAATCGGCAAACCGATAAATCGGTCACGCTATATTTATAATTAAAGCTCTGAAAGTCCAAGATAAATTATGATCAATAAGATTATTATGTTCCTCATCATTAATTGAAATATTTAGCTTTAATGCATATTTATATTCCATTCATTTTAAATTTTAAGCAATATAAAAATATCCTATATAATATAATGTAATATATACATACTTGATTTAATAATGTAACAGAATGAAGTGGGTGTCTACATTTGAACATAAATTCCAGCCATCGTTTCTTAGAAGCAACATGGTCAAGTGGTGTAACTGGTTAGTGTCAATTTCATAAAAATACAATTATATACAAAAAAATGAATGTGAACTAAAAGAGAAGCATCTAGTTTAGTGTATTAATATGGTTTCTAGACATTTTAACATAATTTGTCCAAGATTATTTAGAAAACAAAAGTGTTTTCAGCATACGTCCTAATAAATGTTGCAAAAATGAATTAAAATGTATATTTTGAGAACTTAAATAAAATCTAATTTCGGGTGATATTTTAAAATAAATTATTTATTTTTATAAGTATGTATACATTCCATCTAGGTGGATAAAAGATTTAATATTTCATTCTTTGGCAGTTACACCATTTGACATTTTCAGGTACCTTCAGTCTTAACTTTTATAAAAAATGGTGCAAAATGTTATTTGTAATTACACAATATAAATACACTAAGTACATTTTAAAATATCTCATGTATGCTTTTAAAACCACTTTCTCATTCTGCCAACCATTTTTATCACTCATCCGTACACAGGAAGTGCATTTTGATTTCACATTGACTTTAAACACATTTACATTTATTTACATGTATTCTTTGGCAGACGCTTTTATCCAAAGCGAGAGAGCATGAAACATTTTGTCAACATGCTAAACAGCACAGATAGTTTACAAGGCTATGTTACTAGGAGGATTAAGCTGAAGTAAGCAAAGGAGAAAAATGAACAACATTAATTTTTTTTATATTAGACAAAACATAATACACACAAATACAAAAGCAGATATTTCTCTCCACATCCTTTCCAGCCCTGACCTTTCACAGTTACTGCTGGATCAATTACCTGTTTCCCCTCCACATCTGCAGATGTATACTTAACATTAGGTGACAAGTAAAAAGCCATAGGTCTTCCGGCAAGCCATAGGTCCACGAGTAAGGAACGCTGTGACATTTCTGTATAGAGTATGAGTTTCAGTCTTGGAGCAGCAATGAAGAATGTGGTTAGTGGTTAACCCCAGTGTCAAATAACAACTAAGACCAATGTTTCGGCTTTTCTGGTGTTCAGAAAGTCACACTAGGCCTACCTTATATTTAATACCGTGGCCATGGTGCTGCTATGTTTGCAACGCAAAACAATAGTTATTCCATTCAATCTACAAAATGTGTTGCTGGTAAAGAACATTTTTGTGTAAGCTTTCAAAATATTTGATTTTTAACACTACAAACAATACATCACAACAGATGCTGCTAGATGTTATTTTACGTATAATCTATACAGTTATTTCAACCCAACTCGGTTGAAAACTATATGACATATATTCCAGCTTTCATTCTGTCATCATTTACCCACCCACCCTTAAGTTGTTTCAAACCCGTATACATTTCTTTGTTCTGCTAAACACAAAAAAAGATATTTGGAAGAATGTCAGAAACCAAACAGATCTTATCCCACATTTACTGCCATAGTAGGAAAAATAAATACTATGAGAGTCAATGGGGGATGAGATCTGTTTGGTTACTGACATCTTCAAAACATCTTCCTTTATGCTTAGCAGAACAAAGAAATGTATACAGGTTTGGAACAATCTAAGGGTTAGTAAATGATGACAGAATTTTCATTTTTCATTCATTGTCCCTTTAAGGCTAACATATTTTTACTGAAAGTAAATTTTGACTAAGTATGACTCAGCAAGAAAAAATAAGATCTCCCAAAACAAATTGATGGACACAATTACACTTTGAAAAAATAAACTTGCATTTAGAGTTTTCAAATAGAATAGGATCTCAAACACACAGCAACAAAAGTTGTACCAAGGGTGTCACATATAAAATCAATACATAATCAAATCTGTTACTAATGCAAGAACTTAAGGACCACCATCGCAGTAAACTCATTGTTGGCGGAGCTATTGGAAACAGACTTCAAAAGACAGGGCAAGAGGAAACATTTGTTTGTAGTTCAAAACCATATGCAGTTTTTCCCTCTAGGCCTTCCAACTAAATTCTGAAAAGCAGTGCAGCGCTTGCCAGATGTCTATCCAGTAAACTCCATGAATCACATGTTTAGATCTTTAATCTAATCATCAAGAAGATACCTTCAACAATTTGAAATTAATCTACAGACTTAAGAGTTTTGGAACCAGAAGCAAAATTATTTATTCGGTATTTCAAAGATGAATAAATGAAAAGCTCTAAGCCTTAAATGTATATATATCCATTGTGTTAAAAAAACTCAACATTTTATTTTAAGGAAAAAGGTGTTTCAAAATTGAAAGCCGATTCAGGCTTTTGGCAACCGATTCAGGTCTTGAATTAATACAAATTCTTTTAGACTTCAGCGCAGCTTTTGACACCATTTCACATTCCACTATTAAATAAACTGGAGTCCACTGGAATTACAGGTACGGCTTTTTTTGGTTTCAATCATATTTGTCTGACTGCACTCAATTTGTACAGCTAAAGCAGTTCAAATCTAATTCTACACCTGTTACTACTGGCATTTCACAGGGTTCTGTTATCAGACCCCTGTTGTTCATCATTCATCTTCTTCCAATAGGTTTGATTTTTAGGAAACATGGGGTTCAGTTCCATTGCTACGCTAATGACACCCAACTTTATTTGTCTTCCAAACAGTCTATTGTTTTTCCCCAGTCTTCGCATGTTCAATGCTTAGAAGAAATAAAAACGTATGTAATGTTATCATGTAATTTTCTTCAACTTAACAGTAACAAAACTGAAATACTTCTTGTTGGTTCAAAAAACACCCTGGTTAAGTCTAGTTGTCCTTCTGTGACAATTGATAATTCCTTAATATCTATATCTAAAACAGGTTAAAAGTCATCCTGGATAGTACTTTATTGTTTGAAGCACACATTTTTTCATATTCATAATATCAATCATCTTCGGTCTGTTATCACAACAAAGAATACTGCCACTCTGGTGCATGCTCTAGTTACATCACAAATCGATTACTGTAATTCCTTATTATATGGACTCCTCTCTAAATCTTTGCACAAACTCCAACTTGTACAGAATGCAGGTGCACGGGTCATAATTCGGACTCCTACTTTTGAGCATATTACGCCTGTGCTGCAAGATCTACATTGGCCTTTTTTATTTTAAGTTGTAGGTGAGCAGTGTTGGTTTTGAGGATTGTATGATGCTCTGATATTATTGATGTATGGTGTCCTTGGGTGTCATGAAAGGCACCTATAAATAAAATGTATAATAATAATAATAAAACAGTATACATATTTAAAACATGAAAGGGACCAAATATATAATAGCATATTACTAAGGGAATTGAGAGGCAATCGCTGAGGTAGTGAGGGAATGGAACAAGGAAAGTAAAAAACATCTAACATTTCTATCACACATAAGGCCCATTCACGGCAAAACTCTAAAGTAGGGATGGGGAGTCGACTCCGAATTAGTCAATTCCTCGACTCTCGGTGGACCTAGTGTCGGAATCGACTCCAGGATTGGAATCGACTCCCAGTGTCGAGTCTGTTTGTTTAAATAAGCTTGTTTGAGATGCGCCTTGCCTCGCCTGAAAGGGTGAGTTGGCAGCTGAAGTAAAAGGAGGAGTTAAAACAGTGCAAGCAAGACGAACACTTCCCAAATCACGCTGTCAAGTCGACTGGAAACGTCAGCAATAGAGATCGCGTTCGCGTTTTTGATCGCGTTTTCCTTGGTCCAACTGAGTTTAAACATAAAAAAATTCTAACACTTATATTAGACAAGCTCTATGCCAGGTCTGTAAGAATTAATTTGGATCTTTCCTTAGACAAACGAAAGCATATTATATATGTAATATATAATATATATGTAATTATTATTACATATTATAACCTCCTATTTAAAGTTTCCAGTTTTGCCCAAAAATTAAAAAAGTTAATTTAACATTTTTGTGATATTTATAGCCTACTTCTGGAGAGTTCATACGGGTAAGATTTAAGATTGTGTAAATTCTGTAACTAATTTCCAGAAAACACAGAAATATTTTTTCTGCTTAGAAATATTAATTCCTGGACAAAGTGCAATTGTGGTTAAATGAGTAAAATGTGGTTGATTTTAACATGTCCTTTAGCCTTTTAAAAAATTATATGCAGAGGAGGTCAAAAAGGCTTTTTAATTAATAACTTACTTTTTTTTATTTATTTTTTTAGCTAAGACCATTTAGGTCAGGGTTGTAGGTAACCATTGACGAGAGGCAGCTCATTCATTAAATTTAAAGGACGGTTCAGTACCAAACACAATTACACAATGTTTCACTCACCCTTTTGGTTAGGATGCGGAGTAAGGCTCCCTCGCTCGGTGTGTCTGTCGTGTATGTGTCTTCTTTCATATAAATGCAGCAATAGTTATGATTTTTTAAATTTGTTTAGTTTTAAGCGTTCTTTGATGCTATTCTTTGACAGGCTTTTGAAACGACATGGTTTCTGTCTTGTCTCGAATGCTTTTGTGAAATGAGACTACGACGGTCTTTAATGCAAAATATGTAGCCTATATATGTTATGCAACTCGCTGTATTTATGAACCACGAAAACGGTAATGAATGGTTTATGATGTCTGTTGATGTTATAGATGTACAAAGGGGTGTATGTCTTGAATAGGCCTACTTGTCTGTGTTGATGATGAACTGCTTTTATTAAACGTTTCATAATGGCTGTTCCATTTATCTCCAAGATTAGGCAGGGATAGCATCAAATTAGACAAGTACGCTGCATAAATAAGAGTAGCTTTGTGTTATACCTTTTAAATCGTTAAGACGGGAGAAAAAAATATGTTTAAAGAACTAATTATTCTGACGCTATTTTTAGGAAAAGTAAATGAGTCGAGATGTTGACTCTGCCGACTCCGAAAATGGGAGTCGAGAGTCGACTCCAAAAAACCCGGAACCGAACACCCCTACTCTAAAGTTATAAAACACAACTCAAAACAACTATAATATTAACAATAAAGAAGAAAGTTATTGTTTGTCACTTTTAGTGTTTTTTTTTTAAAAACACTAAACTATTAATAAATATAAAGGACTCATGCATTCTAAACATAACATTATAGTCCGTTGGTGTGGATGCTAATATAAATATCGTTCTTGGTGTGAACCGGTCTTTAAAACAACATTCGGATGATATGGGATTCTATTAGCGTGTTTGAGGATAAAGTGTAATTACATGGCTGTGCAAGAGCTATGCTCTCAGATCTTCCACACAAATGATGGCATAATAACAGCTCTCTCTCAGACATAAACTCACTCCCCTCTGAGCCCTATGTTTATCGGCAAGAATGCTGGTAGTCATAACAAGGACAAATATATCAAGTGTAATAGGTAATCGCATAAAATGAAAAGTATAGTGCAATTTTGAGCACTAATGTAATGTTAAGGTGTTATCACGTGACCTGCTTGAGCATTTGACCATTGTATTGACAGGGTTTTTCCTGGCTCAAAATGAGGCTGAGGTGGTACCATCCTGATCATGTGCATGCACACTACGTTTTTCATTGTAAAATGTGCGCTTCATGGTACCATCATTTTCACGTGTTTTAAGTGAACTTGATGTTGAACAGCACATAAAAAAACCTTAATTGTCATTTGTCATCAAATTTTTAAAACCCCTAAAATGCAAATATAACATTTGGTAACACTTCAGTATAGGGGGCAATTCTCACTATTAACTAGTTGTTATTAGCATGCCTATTATTAGCATATTTGCTGTTTATTAGTACTTTTAAAGCACATATTCTGCATGACCATACTCTACATCCCTTATCCTACCCAATACCTTAACCTAACAACTTACTAACTATAAATACAACAATTTAAGAGTTTATTGGGCCACCATAGTGGCGTAAGACACAAATTCAGTTACAAATGCCTATTGAGTGCAACGCTTGTCCATAGCATGAAGACGGCGTTTTCTCCGTCACAGTTTTTGTCGACAGGCGGCGGAGGCGGCGCAAAATTAGGCGGAGGCGACCACCTTCAAATTCTCCATGCAGCAAAACCCTGATTGAACATTGTATTGTATTTATGGGTTAAAGCAAAAAAATCCTGAGCCTGAACTTTTTTCCGGGGTTGTGAGAGTAGACATATGCAGGGTTATTTTTTTTTTTTAAAAGGAACATTATTTGAAGATTATTTTCCTTGAAACTCACTAGTAACATGCAGTTTTTGAGCTTCTCAGACAGACGTTTCTGAAACGTCGATGCTATGTCGTGTGTATGGATAACAGAATGCAAGGCTCTCAAGTCTCACGCATTCACCGAATTGTGAAAGTGAAATGTGCTGAAATGTGAAAATGAAAGATGTAAGTGTCAATTAGTCCAATCACGGTGCTTCAGGTAGTTTTCCGTGTTACTCACAGCGCTGAGCATTACAACCAATCATAGACAGCGCATGAACGGAATGACCAATCAGAAGTTTAGATGAGTCATCGTTGTAACCGCTTTGCTCGCTAACAGACACAACAGAGTGCAGATACGGGCAGTATTTATTATAACGGGAGTTTCATGCAGTCAGTTTCATTCACTAAATTATAACAGAAGTCACTGTTTCAGTGACGTTTTTTCACTTGCTTTCTGTTTAATCCTGGTTTAAATAAATGTTTCATGCATGCAAAAATAAACAATGTGAAGAGTTACTAATGCAAAAAATGCAATAATCACCCTCAAATAGTTGGTCTGCAAAGTCTAAAAAAAATATGACATGCAAAAACAATTTTTATGTTTTATTTGGTATTTATAATCATGATTACAATATCAAAAGCAATATTAACAATGTTTTTTTGCTTAAATCACCCTTAAACTTTGTTTTTGTCATTTATCATTTTTATTCGATTATCGGACAAATATAAACAATAGAAACAAAACTTGAGAGAAGTGAGTGGGGCCGAATTTGAGTGGCTCCTCCCCTAACACATGTAATCTCACGCCAAACTTTTGATGAAATTTGAGAGCTCTGAGAAATAATCTGATTAATCACATTTTTTTCACAACTCTTTGCATTCATTTAGGATTTTAAGTCTGTGCTTACGAAAATACTAGACTGGCTAAAACTGGCTTTCTGGCATAATCTTGTGTGTTTTGTTCATTTATGCATGAAGGAGAACTTAAAACTGGTGCGCTGACTCTGCTGAGACCAAAATCTGCACGGAGCGAAATACATCTGATGCGGATTTTAAAGTTTGACAGTGACAAGGTATAAAGCCCATTGCAGTACACATGACATGTTAAAAAGTAATTTATTTGTTGACTGTATGCTGAATTAGTGGGGAACGGCATTATTTTTGCAGACAAGACTGAGAGCGCTAATATTAGTAGCCTATTAGCCCAGGAAGTTATAACAGGATGATAAAAATACACGCAAAAATGTTTGACAAATGTGAAGAAATTTGTTTGGTACTATGGATGGGCGTGTGTGTGTGTGTGTGTGTGTGTGTGTGCCCGCGAGCCCTGCCTTCGAAACGGAAAGCAGATATGACAGAGACAGCACATACGGCTAATGTAAATTACATTGTTTTAATGTAAACAAGCACGCAAGTAAACATGACAATATTGTAAAATATTACAATGGATCCGTCAGATGTCATTCTTATATGCTAATTTGGTGCCAAGAATTTTTTTGTTACTATGCAGAAATTACCTACTAATAATTTTGTTTAAACCATACATACAATTTTGTTTTAACCATATTGTTAAATATTTATTAATATAGTTCATATTATTTAAAAGTACAATACAGTTTAGTGGTTCTAACAATAATGTTTATTGTGTAATACACTTCATTGCTATTTTACGTGTTGTGTTTTGGAATAAATCAATGGAATAAATCAAAACTATCGGTAATTAATCGTTAACCGGCAGGTACTGACCACTAGAATGTCGACCGTTATGGGTTTTTCTCTGGCCGATGCCAATTTTTAGAAATCATGGCAGCCGATGGCCGATATATAATGCAGATTTTTTGGGACTGATATGATTTTCTTTATTTACCCTTTATCTCATAAAATCTAACAGTTAAGTAATAAGAAGTGATACAGAAAATTTCTTAAATTAAACAACACAAGCCTCCAATCAGTGTACTTGTATAATTTAGATAAAAAACAATGTATCTTAAATATTAAATACACAAAAACAGGTCATCAAAACTTTTTGAAGAAAAAAAAAAGTTTTAGTGCACAAAAGTGTACATATAAAATAATATAATAAATAAAATAAACAAAAGAAGTGTTACACACAGTAGCAAATGTTTATTGCAGGGTACAAGCAATAAGTAGTAATAGCAGTAGCCTAATTCCTAATAATACATTGCTCAAAACTTTTAAGCACCTTCTCAAACTGAAGCATGCGTTTTGTTTATGTTTGTTGTTGACAGACATTGCTTTAAGTCAAATGGCCATAATCTAAGTAATAACAAGGATAAAAGAGTTCACTCATATCACACATCCTGCTGCTCATTACCGGTTAAATGGCCGTTTAAACGGAATGAGTTTTTCCATTCCAATGTACATTGTTGCTTTTTTCTAACACATGCTAGACGGTATTGTATGATCAATACTCATGCATGACAAGCGTTCTAAGCGGCGCTCAAGTTAAATTCAGTTCAACACTCCCCGTGTCTCGTGTTTCTTACAGAAACGCATTCTGTGTGACTGTGAACGAGCCCAAGAGTGCAGTGGCCACAAGTGATGATTTCGTCACATACACATTTAAGTTAGCTAGAAGTTTCGTCTGAATTACACACGATTCTACTTTCACATCCAAATGACTTGTTACACTTATAGCCAGGTCTGCATCAATTTTAGTTACAATGTAATTTCGCGTTTGAAATGGTCTATTTTTCCCTGTCATTGTTAGCTGAAGCTTTGTGAACACGGAACGGCTGCAGAGTGAGCTGCTCGGTCTCGCATGCAGTCTCAGACTGAGAGAAATTCTCCGGTAAAGAAACAGGATTGTTAACATCGGAGTGTATCTATATAACGCAGGCTACTATAATAATTTTGCTGCTTGGCTCGTAGCCAGGTTAGCATGCGGGAGATCATGCCGGTGGAATTGTATATTTTTTTATCATGCCGGTGGAATGGCAAGCTGCTTGCTGCAAGAGGCAGCGTCACATGTTTCACAGCAACGCTTAGCTGCTCGCAGATGCGCCTGAATTTAAATCGGCCTATTTGGAGCACAATCGGTTGATGCAGAATAATTAAAAAATGTCAAAAAACGTCCGATCTAACGGCCAGGCCGATCAATCGGTCGACCTCTACTGACCACCTTAGTTATCGATATCGGCAAAATCCAATATCGGTCGACCTCTAGGCCTTTACATGTATAAGAGCATCGGTGTTTCATCAGTGTTTCATCAGTGTAACCCTAACGCTGGCCGCCACAAATAGATTTTTCATGATTCCCCTTTAAATTTATATTTTACTATTTAAAACAGCTTAATTAACTCGCTCAGCGCCTCTCTCTGTCATGTTGCGTGCAGCACCTCTGTAAGGTGGCGGTGTTTTCAATATGTGTTCCTCCGTGTGTTTGCCTTCCCACGTCGTTCACGTCAAAAGTCACAGATGTTATTGACAGAGAAGATGGCTGATCAAGTTTATCAGGACTTAACAAAAGGTTAGCAGTGTTTCTCACACATCCTTTCTCTGTGTGCTCGCTCGGTGTGTGTCACCCTGAGTTTGGTGCGCTGTGCGCGCGTGTACTGTAGTTAGCTCCGTGTATGATGTATTCCTTCATAATTCTGAATTTGACTGCACTATAAGTAGGGATGGGTACCGAAACCCGTTATTAAACGGGCACTGGGGCTAAATTAACAATGATAAGCTCCGCCCTTATCGGTTCTGCTTTCTGTACTCTGGAAAAAAAACATCTAATATGTTATTGCTACATTAACATTTCTTGCACATTTTATCTCAACAACCATTCCTAATTTTCTAATTTACTCTAAGGCACATGAATATTCATTATTCAGCGCAAGGCCGAGCGCGCGAGGCAACACGTCACGTGTGTTTTGTGCAGCTTGTGTCTACGCAGTTACAGCGCGCACACAAGCGAACAGCCGGTCAGTCGCCGAAAAAAGACGCCCCCTTGACAGATTT
Organism: Oreonectes daqikongensis; assembly: GCA_026939265.1. Classification (NCBI taxonomy): domain Eukaryota; kingdom Metazoa; phylum Chordata; class Actinopteri; order Cypriniformes; family Nemacheilidae; genus Oreonectes; species Oreonectes daqikongensis. Next base: position 3,587,572 of record JAOTQM010000041.1, on the reverse strand, counting down.
AAAAGCACAAAGAGGGGGTAGGGAGCAGCAGCATTTATAGTGCAGTTATAAATACTTTTTGCATTTTAGAGTATGTTTACATGATGAAAAACTATAAAGTTGACCAGTGGATGGCGATGTTGCTGTGTAAAGAAACATGACGCACCTGCGCACATACACATATACAGTTATAAGCCAAAAGTGCTTTTTTAATACCCTTAGTCGACGTATATGTGTGTTTAAAGGGGTGATATGACATGATTAAAAACATTATTAACTTGTGTTTTTGCAGTTGTTTTGGTTTCTCTTTGGTTTTATAGTGTTAGTTCGTACATACATCAAATTCTTCAAATGTTAACTCGTTGTTTAGAGGGGAAATGTAGGGACATTTTTCAGCTTTTGCAACTTTACAGTCTGGTGCTACCAACCACAACTACACCTTGTTGTTGGCCTATTAAAAAAACTCTATACCTTTCTTCTACATTGCCAAGACATTTCAAAGAGGCAGAAAGAAATTATGTTGTATGCATTTTCAGACATTTTAGCTTTTGGAAAACACTATAAACACCAGTGTGAATATAAAGTTTTTTTAAATGAAAAAAACTCAAATAAAACCTAGTTTAGAAAATCACAGCATCATAGGACTTGCAGCAATCACTGTAAAGCAGCATCTAATAATCATATTTGTGGCCCTTGATTCAATAAGAGGGTTCCATGAGACAACTAAAACAGATCAGGAACAATGTCACAGAGCTGTGAGCTAGAATTAGAGCTCCAACCCCTTTTGTCTGGAATTCTTGGACTTGATTTAAAGTTTCCAGATCTCATCTAGCAATGGACCTACCAAATGTTTACACACAGATTTATATGCCCACCTAAAATGGAATCGCAGTGGCTACACGTGGAGTGTTACATGTGACTAACCTTAGCAATTTACTGGTCTTCAGGTCCTTATAAGGTCCTTCTCAGGAGCACAGGAGCCATAAGGTTCACTCCAAACTCTCTGTTCTCTTAAAAATAAATAAATTGGATGTGGAAAGGACCCCAGTTAAAGCTCCACATATATGAGTGTTTCCGCTTATACAGTGCAGCTCTGCAGAATGCCTGAAATCCATTTTACATAATGAAAAAACTATTAAAAACAGAGTTAAACTAGATTACATATTAGCAAAAGCTGTTCTTTGATTAGAGGCCTTCAGAACTTTCTAAAGAGGTAGTTTATAAAAAATGTTGATCTGATTTGATCTGTTTTAATTTTTCTGGATTCTGTTTTTCAGTTTTTTACTATACAATAGTAATATATTTGCCCACATTAGTAAAATGTAATAATGAAAACATACAAATAAAATAAACATTTACATTTGACATTTACACATTATCAAAAGCGACTTACATTGGATTATACATTTGTTTCTGAGTATGTGCAATCTCTGGGATTGAACCCACGACCTTGGCGTTGCTAGCACCATGCTCTAACCACTGAGCTACAGGAAAGTAAACAGCACTTTTCAGGTGTTTCAGGTTGGTCTAACAGTGGTTTTCAGGTACAGAAATTGAATAAAGTAATCAAATGTAAAATAACACTTAAAGAGTAAATAGCTTCTGGTTTTTAAGGGCCTACTTTGGTTTATGAAGTGTCCGACAACAAGTTTATGTACATACATGGTGTAAAAACACTATTATTTCGTAATAATAAGCAGTTTTTATTACCTTACTTCTTGACTGACTGATTCGTTTCGCGATTCATGTGTCTAATCTCCGCCTGTCCGCTAGCCTAGTCTGCTGTGATTGGTTTAGCGTGTGTGTTAAGTTTTCGCGAGCAGGTGGGGACTATTTCTAGTGACGTAGCTACAGATCTGGCCTTTAAAAATGCACGTTTTTTCGTGCAGGATCCTGAAAGCGATCATGCAGTTTGCCGCAGGACTGGTCTGACCTGTTTTTTAGAATTAAAAAAACTGATACACTTCCCAGAAGATCCACCAGGTGGCACATCGACTTGTTTTAGGCCTGTAGCGTGATGACGTGCTGGATCAATCCAATACGTCATGGATGTTGTACTATGCATGCATCGTGGTATATTTGTTATTGTACGTATATTAATGCTTACGTTGTCTTAGTTTGTTTAAGGTCAATAGTGTCTTTGAACAAACGTGCAAAACGTTGTTCATAGGTCACAGCTTTTATCACAGGATCTTAGCTTTAGAAGCTAAATGTATTTGATGAATAGTATATAAACTATTATAAATGTTATATTTCAATGTTAAGTAATATGTAATTATATAACGTATATAATTATAACGTGTTTAGGGTTGCATTGCACAGCCATGAAACATCTACCATATGTCACCAATGTTATACTATACAGTCAACATTTTTATAATAAAACGATATATTAATTGCATTTGAGTCATATGTACCGTTTAGTGGAAGCAAAAATTAGGCAAGTAATAGTGAATTAAGAATTAATTAAGAAACGCAGTAGGCTTTTTCATAATGTTCGTTTTTTAAACATGGCAGGCGCAGCAAGTGCACGTCTTTGTGAATGCGCAGAAATGCTTAATGATTCTTGTATCATTCGTTTCAGAAACTACTTTTTGAAAGTTAAAACCGATCATAATATTAAATCAAAGTTGTTTGACACACTTTAGGAAGTTAATATAGTTGGGAGTTGCATATGGAAACATTTTCGTATTTTAGGCATGTTTTTCGATGTGTGATCTCACTGCATGGTTTTTATTTTACCATGCATGATCATTTTACACTAAATTATGTTTAGCCTCATCGTCAGAGCGCTTGTCTCTCATTCCGGATCGTCGTTAGCTCTTTGGTTCGAGGCTCAGTTGGAGCGGGTCTTTGTCTTTTTGCGATGCTTTTACTGAAGGATCATCTGTATTTATCCAGGTAGATATGGGCGTGAACATTGAGACTTAAACAATACTGACAGGAGACCCATTAGGCTACATGTCAATCAAAAATATTTATTTTCACATTTTTGATGAAGTGTTTTGAGATAAATGTGTATAGACATAATTTAAGTTTGTTGTGAATAAGTTTTGAAGTTTTTTTGTTTTGTTTTACATTTTACAACAGCTCTGATATGCGTTTAAATGCGTCATTATAGCTAGTTACAAAACAATTCTGCCCATATATTCACATGAAAAAGATACAGATTTAACTTGGTGTCAATGGCCATGAAGTGATTCACACCTGGGAAGAAAACAGGCCCAACACCCAACTGGCCTATCAGTGTGAAATGTTGTGAAGCGGCTGGAACAAAGAATGTGAGAACATCTAAAGATTAAGAGTAGGTTGCAAATCTTGGGTCTTAAATCTACTTTAAATAAAAGTTTACGAAGTCAATAAAATGTAATATTGAATGTGTTTGTGTAAGCACTGTATATTGTATTGTATGGTCAAACACGTAAAGAGAATTGTTCAGCAGATGCTATCTGCACTTCAGTAAGTAACGTTAAATGCAGTGGTGGCATTTCACCAAACCTAGGGTACTATGACAATATTTCTTCTGGTAATAATTGTACATAATATTAACAATAAATGCTATAAATCATTCAACTTTAATAAATATTGTAACATGTTTAAACAGTGGTTAATACAGCCACTATGGTTAATGTGGTTAATTTACACTTTATGTAAAATGGTTACAGCTGTTATTTGATGTAATTGGAGTGAGGGCGCTGCGCCTCTTGTTTTGTTTGTGTGGGTACCGGGTGGGGGTGGAACTAGTCTTGGTCTGAGAACGCTACAATATAGTGTATAATAAAGTAAACTTTAGAAATGATAAACGTATACCTATAAACAGGGCTTAATACTGTGGCTAGTGGTTTTCTAAAAAAACAAAATTCTTACGAGGCCCGCTCCGACTGAGTTTCGAACCAACCAACGTCGATCCAGTATGATAGACGAGCGCTCTAATGATGAGGCTAAGCGTATTTTAGTGTAAAACGACTGCGCATGGTAAAGTTTGTAAATGAGTGTACCATTTAAAATAAAAAACATTTTACACTTTAAAGATAAATATTATATTAAAGCAGGTAATGCCCGCATTGGCTTTAAACGTGCTGCTGCGTGTTCAAAATGTTTACTGTTTTGTTTTACTTGGTGATATATGTTAAATGAAGATGTTTAATGAAAATTGAATATTGTACGCCTTCTGAGCGTTCCACACCATCTCAATTGGATTCTTATCCAGAGATTCGGCAGGAGTCTTAACCCAGTTAATAATGCTCTTCAGCAATGACTTTTTTAAATATACACTATTCCCAAATGAGGTTTTATGTGACGTGTATCGTGTCTAAAATTAAACTGCATTTTTTCATTCATTGTAAAAAGTTTGACATTAAAAACGGCAGATCAAGCACAAGTCGTGTGCTGTGATGGACTGTAGGCTACAGCCTAATATTTTTGTTACTACAGTTTTCTGTAACTTAGTGAAGTGATATGGAACACGGTCAAAAGTATTCTACTGTATGTGTTTAAAGAAATATAATTACTCGATCCTCTGACGCAAGCAGCCGCTTCTCATTTTCACTACAGCTGCAGAAACAGTGATTGTGACACGACTGCCACCAACAGTCTCGTCGCGCCAATGCCGCTTGGCTAAATCACGTACCGCGGCACACTGCGGCATGGTGCAATATCCTGTTCTCTTTCTCGCGCATTTTTAATGGCCAGATCTGTACACGGAGGTTAGAGAATTGGACTAGGTCACGACTCGTTCGCGTGATTCAGAGTCGACTCCCTTTTTTCCAAGCTAATAACTTTGTTTTCCATACACCTTCGGATTTAAAACTTGGCAGACTGCTTACTTTCAAACATGGCAACATTACACACTGCATGAAATGTAATGTTGATGATGTTGTGGAATGTACTCTTTAAGGATCCAGATCCACCGTGGCACTTTTACGCGGCCGAAAACGCCAGCTCTGTTGAAAGACGCCCACTGCAGGCTGAGCGTTCTGCCTCAAGTTGAACATTTTTCAACTCTGGCCGCCCGGTCGAACGCCGGCGCTGAGTGCGGGGAAAAAATGTCAGCTGCTCGCATTTTCAAAACGCGCCGCTTTCATTGGAAACAATTGAAAAAACACGCCGAACGGCAGCATAAATGCCGTGGTGGACACAGGCCCTTAGTCTTATTTTTTTAATTGTATAAAATAAATATAGATTAAACCTTTTTAAAGTTACAAAAGTTAATCAGTGAGGAGCAGTAAATGTTCTTTTGTTTGATGAGCATTTAAACCGAGATGTTGATTATGCTGCTGTCCCTTTAAGAGCTTGCACACAGATCACGGATGATAGGCACACATTTTAATTTCCTACTGTTTTGCTTCACTACTGTTTACGTTCATTTTAAGACATAACAAAATACTTTTACAAAGATACTTGCTAATATGGACATTTTGACATCACTTTGTGTGGATATATCTGTTCAAGAGTAAGAAGAGGCAAAAGAGATCTCTATTTAGTATTTTGCACGCTGTCTGAGATGCAGCTTTCTGGGCGCGCAGACGTGATCTGGGGAACCAGAATGCGAGCGGACGGAGAGGGACACCACCGTAACGTGACCAGATGGAGGGGTGTGTAGTCTGCTGCTGCTTTTGGCGAGCGGTGCAAACATTAAATCAAACATAAACTTTTGTTAAAGTTTTATCGAGGTAAATGATATAGCAATAAATATTGTTATCGTTTTATCGCCCAGCCCTAGGATCTGCACTTCCGAGTACTTTCCAATTTCAATTATGACTTGGGAATGACTAATTCTAATTTCAAAAACCATTTGGTGTAAACTATCGGTACGGTTTAGCGTGTTGACAAAATGTTTTATGCTCTCCTACTTGTAAGTCACTTTGGATAAAAGTGTCTGCCAAATGAATCAATGTAACGTAAATGTGGGATGCAGGAACTGTAATGTATACAAGGCTCTGTTTAAATGCAAATTTTTACTTCTGCATCAGAAGCCTATGCAGAGAAACGTATCCTACGCCGTAGCCTGACGCAGGGCTTGACGCTTACTTTTTTTCAGAAAGACAGCACTATAAAGACACACATTAAAGAATTTTAGGGGCTCAATGAAAATGTATTAAATGTGTTTTTACCTAATAAAGGGATACAAGGAAACCTTTAAAAGCAAAGTGATTTCATTTATTTTGTGCGCTGCCAGACAGAGAGAGGTGAGTAGCCTAGACCCGTCAGATAAACCGAGTGGATGTAGTCGCGGATGATGAGAAAAGATGAAAAGAACGATTGACTGCAAAGCATTTTTTCTGCGGCCACCAAACTCAAATGTATATATACATCTCTCAGATGTGTGTGTATATATATCTATATCTATATCTATCTATCTATCTATCTATCTATCTATCTATCTATCTATCTATCTATCTATCTATCTATACATACATACACACACACATACATACATACATAAATACATATACATATACATTTGTGCATTATAAATGTAATGCCCCAAAATGTTATATTGCGCAAGCGGTACTTCCAGTCACTCCATTTCGACCCTTGCTTTAGCCATCATCTATCAGTGCCCCGCCCCCGTAATGCGCGGGTGTAGAGCGGCGCGCGCAATTGGGTGCATTCAATGCTAAATATGAAGCAGAAGGATCGACAGAGCAAACAAAAAAAATATATTTAAAAAAAGGATCGACAGAGCAGACAAAAAAAGAAAAAGGATCGACAGAGCAGACGAGTGAAGCGCTCACTTTTGCAAATAAATAGATATGTTTTGGCTGCAGAATGCAAGAATTTGCACGGCTAAGGTACAATACAGTAAAGATAATGAAATATGTTGCTTGTAGCCTATTTTATGCAGTGTGAAGCTAATGCAGAAAACAACATTTGAAACAGTGTGTTTAAACTTCGCACTATACTATTGTATAAAGCTCTCCAACAATACTGCAAAGCATACAAAATGTTAGACATAACGTTAAATAATTTTTATTTGTCAGTCGTTACGGATAAAAGGTAAACATATGTATCAATAAAGACTTCAGTTCTCTCAGGTTGTTTGGATGCGCGCGCCAGACAGTCAGAGCGCAAAATACTAAACCGAGTTCTCTTTCACGTATTCTTACGTTAAAAAGGACATACACAAAGTACGTCAAAATTCCCATATTAGCAAGTTTCCTTGTAAAAGTAGTCCCTTTCATGAACATAAACAGTTGTGAAATGCATGTGTCACAGTTTAGATCCGTATATCTATATACTCGCTCTTAAAGGGGCAGCAGCATAATAAAAATTTCTTCAACAAAGGACGACCCTCAAAACACTCACTGACATTAAAGGAATTTAAAGGAAATAATTTTGTTAAAGATGTGCTTTAAATATGGTTGAAGTGTTGAAAGAGAGTTTGAGTATAAACAATAATTTATATTAATTTGTAATTAATGTATTGGTGTATTTAACACGTTTGGATGTAGTTTTAGTGAATAGTTTTTCTTGTCTCACCCCATAACTCTGGTGCTACCAAATTTAGGGCTGGTGCTAACAACTGTATAACTTGGTGGCACCAGTGCCACCTCTCTGAAATGTTAGTCTAGAGCCCTGCAATATTGTTTATATGGAAAGCGATTAAAAAAAGTGAATTTGTAAAACTGCGGTGTTAAATGCGATGCGGTCGAAAATTTGGGTGCACCTAACTTTTGTGCTGGTGCACCTAAGAAAAAAAGTTAGGCGCACCAGTGCAACCAGTGCCAAAAGTTAGTCTAGAGCCCTGTAATTATTTTTAATTTTAACTGTATGAACTGTATGAAGATCTGTAATAAAGTAGTTCTTGGTTCTAAATTCGTAAAGTCTACTTGGTCCATTTAGACAGAAAGGATATCACTGGCCCAAAAGCTATTTGTCCAATCATTTCTGCACACCTTTTGTCATTGTCATATGTTGGACTTATGTCCACTTTTTCTTATGAAGGGTAATAAGGACCAAACTTCACAAAGCCTGTCTTTTCTTTAGCGATATAATAGGCAATTAAATATTTTATTTTCAGCTGTCGTCTTTTTCTTCTTCAGAGAGCAGCACTTGCCTTAAAACAGCTGCCTGCATGGTTGCCGATTCTTTGTTTTCTCTTGCTATGTACGCATATCTGCAGAATGCATACCTCCGCGATTTACCGTGTTTTGGACCGTATCTCGTTTAAAATGAGGGTTGCCGCTAACAAAGGCAGAATTGCCCGCTTGTTTTTGTCCTCTGCAGTACTTGCAGTATATTAAGTTGTCATCAAAATTAGCCATGGGAATGTTTTCTGCCATTATGGATTGAAATTGTATTTCCTACCAGCAGTGGAGGATCAACCGTTATCGCCGCTTGGTCCCTCATTTAACGTTACGTTTTCGTCGCCTTCCTCTTCCATATCCTCCTCAGGATCGACTGTTTCTGTCACGCTATGTCTTATGAAATAATAAATAATTGGCTTCATAATTCATGTACGGGTGTCTATCTCTCACTATGCGTTACTGCGTTTACCTCAGATTAAATGTTGCGCCTGGACGCACTTTGTGTGGATCACGAGAGTTTTTTCTGAGACCACGTTATTGGTGTTTTATCTGCTTGTTTTGTAAAAAAAAATCATTAGCTTACGTGCAACTAAACACATTTTCCAGTTCGCACACATCTATTTTTAGTCGCAAATGCGAGTCAATGCAATGCGGAGAGCAAGCACTGTGATTGGTCTGCTTCAACCCCTCCCCTCAGGTAAAAAAACCTGTATTGTTTACATTATGCCATCACAGTTCCGTTTTCTGCATATAACATTCCTTATAACAAATTTAACAAAATCTACTTCCCTATTACATTTAATAGGCTCTCTATGATAATCGTTTTCTCTATAATGTTAATCAAAGTCACTTAGTACAGCTGTGACATGTCATAGGAGAACTGGCCCTCCCGACTGAGACTGGTTTCTCCCGAGGTTTTTTTCTCCATATATTTATCATTTGGAGTTTGGGTTCCTCGCCACAGGGCCGTGTTGGCTTGCTCACCGGGAGACTGCTTTTATAGTTTTATAGTTATTTTATTTTATTAAATTAATTTAAAGGTTTAATAATATTTACCTTATGTTTTTTCTGTTGCTTTCTCCTGTAAAGCTGCTTTGCAACAATACTCATTGTGAAAAGCGCTATATAAATAAAATTGAATTGAATTGAATATTGTGTTTACTAATACACATTTCCGAATGAATTATCCAAATTAATTATTTGTTCTTTTATATTTAACAACTTAAGCTGCAACAAGAGTGACTTTACCTGCCCAGGGCTCACATAATTAAAAAATCCCTAGTAGCCCTTCGGGTAGGCACTCTTCTGTTTTTGGTAGCCCGAAATGAATTTCAGTAGCCCGAATAAAAAATACATTATTTTTAATGTAGAATATTGTAAAGGTGATAAAACATCAATCAAAAATCATAACATTAATAACAACAATTATGTTGCTGCAGCCTGCATGACAAAACCTATTTTATTCTATAAATGTTTACAACAAATACCATAGGTAAACTATAGTGGTTCATTTTGTTTGAAGTTTTACTTCGAATGCAAAATTTAAACTTCCTAAAAAAGTATTAATGCATTGAAGTAACTTTAATATGAAATATTTTTACAGTAAAACTAATTCGTAAGGTGACACTTGCAATAAAAGGTCTTTAGAAAGATTTGACATCTATAGATAGCTTGAAGAGGTCTTTAACGAAAGATATAATTGATAAACATACCAACTATTAACAGTTTAAAATAACCTGAAAACATTAAATGCTGGGCACCTTGCTGAAGACCCACCTCTTCCGTGAGCACTTAACTCTCTCATAAAAAAATCTACTTCTCTACTGCTTTTCTGTATGCTTGCTTATACCATCTTAACTTTATATCTGAAACTTTGTATTACTGGCACTTTTCATGAATATTGCTTTACTTAGACGAATCGCTTGCTGTTTTTCCTCAATTGTAAGTCGCTTTGGATAATAGTGTCTGCCAAATGAATAAATATAAACGTAAATGTAAGAGTGACAGGTTATAATAATCGAGTAGGAGTGTGATAGTGCTCTATATCAGCATGGCTGTGATTAGGTAATTTAAGTAGATTTAACAAACATACCTTACTAAAAACATTACTTGTGTACATTTTGAGACAACACAAAGGCACTGATGTATTTTGAGATATGTCAGTGCAAGTTGTGTTCAGTTTGGACAGCTCTTACATTTCTTTTAGTTTAGGACTAGTCTAATCCCTGTTTGGGAAACCGCCCCTAGGACTGTAGTCAGCAGCAGCTTGCTTGCAAACATATTAGCCCCAATGTTATATGTTCTGTTTTATTTTTCCTGTGTCTGAGAATTTCACTTTGTGCGTGGAGTGGAGAAGGCGGCAGCTCTCACAAACACTGCAGCGTGATTGGGGGCTACGTTACCAGAGCTCCAGACTGCAACTAAAACCGTCGCATTTGCGAACAAAAATATTATTTCGCAAGTGATATTTTTGCGGAGATCGCCACTTGCGACCATCCAAATGTACTTGTTTCTAAAGTGTTTCCAAAGGAAGTGCTGCACTTTAATGCCAGACCGACGCCGGTTCGAGCTCCCCTAGCAAAAGCGAGCAGTGCAAGTAAAACCCCGGGTATACTTCACTTTCCGCGTCCGACAGAGACGCAGACGAGTTCGACGCATGCGCAGTACGGCACCTAGTGGACTCAGTCGATTCAACATTTTCCGTGCATGCGCTGTTGTACGCGCTCCATCCGCGCTCCATCCGCGCGGTCTCAAAATTTGTCTTCAAACAATGTGACAATTCTTACCTAAAACATTAATCTAGAAAAAGCACAAATAATAAAGGTAAGTTAATTAGTAGTATAATTCGTTCCCCTGTTCAGAGCAGCTGTCCAAATGTACCGTTTGTTTATTGCTAAAGAGTTTGCCGTCAGTTTTCAGTGCTTAGCGTCACCGCGTGGCCCGTTTGTGTAACAGCGGCGGCTCCAAGCACGTGATGTAAAGCTCAAATCTAGTTGGACAGCTTGTGTCTTCGTCCGGCGAATGTGAAAACATTTGTCGTACTGGACGAAAAAAAACTTCACTTTTCGGCGCACGAATGTTCGCGTTCTATGTGAAAGGCTTCATAAGAATCTATTGTATAACGTTATCGCGACAAACATTCGCACCGAATATTCGCGGCCAGTGTGAATGGGACTTAACATGTACATTCATTGATGACAACTGGGAAAGGAAACAAGTCGTCCTAAATGCCAAGGCCATGTCTGGCTCCCACACTGGGGAGTACATCAGCAACATGTTCATCAGCCTGCTTAAGTACTGGGACATCCGCCACGACAGGGTTGTACTTGTGCTCCATGACAGTGGTGCTAATATGGTTAAAGGCCTCAGATTGGCAGAAATACCAGATCTCAGCTGCAGCGCACACACCATACAGCTTGTGGTGACCGATGGCATCAACAGTCAGCCAGTAGTGCTGGACATTAATGTCAAATTAAGGAACATAGCTAAACATTTCAACCACTCTGTGCTCGCAAAGCAGAATCTGAAAAAAATTCAAAAAGAACTTGGTCTTCCCCAGCACAGTATCTTTCAGTCTGAACCCACTCGCTGGAACTCCACATGATGCAGAGGATGCTTGAGCAGAAACTAGCACTCAATATCTATGCTGGAGAAAATGGAAAAATTGCTACTCCAGCTGCAGATCAATGAGACATAGTTTCCAATTTGATTGACATGTTGGAACCTGTTGAGGAAGTCACGCATGAGATCAGCAGGTCAGAGGCTTCCATCTCCAGTGTCATCCCAAGCATTGCTGTGCTGAAGATGGTGCTTCAGACAGAGGGTCCTAACATGAGGGGGATTAAAACACTAAGAGAAACCATGCTGCAAACTTGCAGAAAAAGTTTGCAAGAATGGAGGAGACAAAATGTTTAGTGCTAGCGACACTGCTGGACCCTCGTTATAAGGGTCATGTCTTTTTTGCAGTGGACACACTGACCAAGGCAAAACAATGGATAAAAGAAGAGCATGCCATTGTGTCCAAGCAACTGAAAACAGCCACCACTGAAGACCAAGGATCAGATCCTAAACAGAGAAGGGTGGAAAATGAAGAATTACCTGGTCCCTACAGTGTTCTTGAACAAAGGTATGCAAACATCTTGGGGCCTCATGAAACTCCTACTCAGGAGAGTGATGATAAGCATCACATCTCTGAGCAGCTGGATCAGTACCTCGGTGAGCCATTGATTGACAGACAGACTGGTCAGCCACTGAAATGGTGGAAACAGAATACATCCCGCATTATTTATGACAACAGAAAGAGCCGCCTCATAGGAGAAAATGCAGAACAGTTGTGTTTCCTGCATGACAACCTGCCGTTCTTAAACTGGGAGTACGGAGAACTTTCAGTGAAAGATTGGTATAGTGAGGAAGACTCAGGGACTGCAATTAAGTTAAAATTGAAGCACATTTCTTTTTATATTGTTCTGTAATGTTTACCTAATTTCCTTTAGATTAGATTAGATTAGATTAGATTCAACTTTATTGTCATTACACATGTACAAGTACAAGGCAACGAAATGTAGTTTAGGTCTAACCAGAAGTGCAATAAGCAAGTGCAGGATATACAGTTGTGCATAAATTCAGGATAAAGCAAAAATTATAAAGAATTTACAAGTGGGAATGTACTATGAACATTATATACAGATGGCTATTTACTAAAAACAGAAATTTACTGATGGAAATGTACAATATAAATTAGACTATGCCGAACAGTAGTGCAAATTAATATAAAGTGTGCGTAAATGATGGACAGCAGCTATTGAGTTAAAGTAAACAGTGCAGTAGATGAGTTATTGCAGTATTCAGTACATAGTACTGGAGTGCAAATGATGAGGTATATGTGTAATAGTCCAGTAGTGCAAATGATGCAGTATAGTATAAATAGTCCGGTAGAGCAAGTAAACATGTAGTACATGTGTAGACAGTCCAATCGTGTGCTTGACAGGCCTGTAGTGCAATAAACAAAACAATATAGCAGCATAAAGTTAGAGGTATATGAGGGGGTTGTGGAATCAGCGGGGGGTAGAGTTCAATAGGCAGACAGCTCTGGGAAAAAAGCTGTTTCTCAGTCTGCTAGTCCTTGTTCGGAGACATCTGAGGCGCCTGCCGGAAGGCAGGAGAGAAAACAGTCTGTGGGCGGGGTGAGAGGAGTCCTTAAGAATCCTGCTAGCTCAACACAGACAGCGTTTCCTCTGGATGTCCTCAATGGCTGAAAGTGGAGTCCCTGTGATGCGTTGGGAGGTTTTCACCACCCGCTGCAGTGCCTTGCACTCTGCAACAGAGCAGCTCCCATACCAGGCTGTGACACAGTTGGTTAGGATGCTCTCTACTGCGCAGCGGTAGAAGTTCACCAGTATAGCTGAAGACAGTTGGTTTTTCTTCAGGGTCCTCAGGGAGAAGAGGCGCTGGTGAGCTTTCTTGACCAGGCTGGAGGTGTTGGTGGTCCAGGACAGGTCCTCCGAAATATGGGTCCCCAGGAACTTGAAGCTGGATACACGCTCAACAGCCATCCTGTTAATGTGGATGGGGTCATGTGTGCCTCCCCTCTCCTTCCTGAAGTCCACGATGAGCTCCTTTGTCTTGGAGGTGTTAAGGAGCAGGTTGTTGTCTGAGCAACATGTGGCCAGGTGCTGGACCTCCTCCCTGTAGGCAGTCTCAGTCTCTTTACTCAAAAATGAGGGATTTGCTGCTATGTTATTTGCACTAAAACAGATTTTTGATGCTGCTAAGTCAAGTGCACGAAAACCTTTAAGTTTTTATTCACAATTGGTTACTTGAGGACTTTGTTTTATATAAAAATGCAGAAAGTTAGATCTATCGGATTGGCATTTTCATATACCCTATCATCCACAGTCATCTGCGGCGGTGGAGAGGACAAACCGAACTTTAAAAGATTGGATAACAAAAGCGTGTCTGGAAACAGGCCGGAATTGGGTAGCGGTGCTGCCCGCAGTCTTATCTGAAATAAGAATGACTCCTTCCTCAACCACTAAGCTGTCACCATTTGAAATATTGATGGGTAGGCCTTTCCCGACCCCTTGGGTCAGAGGCCGCGCATGCGTTCCCCCCACAGGTGACATGGAGGTCGTCGTGGCAGATTACGTGGCTGCCTTGGTTGACAAATTAAATTCTATTAATGGAGATGTGTCACTAACTATTCCTGTTCCCACAGATAAACCAACACATAACTTTGTGCCAAATCAGCAGGTCCTGATACGGAGCCTGAAACCAGTAAAAGTCGGAGAGCCAAAGTATCTGGTCCTGCCACTGTCATTGCCGTGACACGGACGGGTGTTCTAACGGACCTCAAACCCCAGTGGATTCATGCCAGTAGAGTGAAAGCTGCTCCAACTCTGCAGATAACTTCAGGCTCTGAGAATGAGGCGTGAGTCGCTGTTCTTTGTGCTGCTGATTGTATTCACGCTGGTCAGCACAACACCTGGATGGAGTGGGTACAATATCACACATTTGTACAGATGCGCAGGAAACACTGCCTGCGCTTTGTCAGCTGCCTTGAGTGAGAATGAGGATCTCAAACACTGCTTAATATGCCACGCCTTGCACAGCTTATGGTCTGTGGTACCTCTTACCCACAAAACTGCATATGAGATTTATTTACATGATATCACTAATCGGAAAGCCTGTTCTCTTCCCCCTGCTACCGCGAAAATCCTTGCATTAGGTGAAGGTCATCGATCAAACAATCATTTTGTGTGGAACAAACAGACTGGTTTCATTTATATGTTTAATGACTGCAAGGGTAAGCCAGAAAATGGGAAAGCGAGAGAAGAGGTGGGAGTATCGTTCGAAGTTGGTGATACTTGCGTTTGCAACAAAGCTCCGGGCTTTGGAAAATCGGTTAGGCGTATCAATGTGTAAGACTATGCTAGATATTATTGATGGGATTATTATGTAACTTATGCAACCACTGTATATCCTGCACTTGCTGCTATTGCACTTCTGGTTAGACCTAAACTGCATTTCGTTGCCTTGTACTTGTACATGTGTAATGACAATAAAGTTGAATCTAATCATCTAATCTAATGGGAAGAAAGGAATGTGTCAAGTAAGAGGGACCTCTGAGATTGGCAGGTGCCCTTTTAGTCAGCTCTACAGTCCAGCAAATTCATCACATTACTGGATATGCAGAGGAAAAGCCATCACTTCTTTTCCAGCTGATTTTCGGTGGACTGGTTGCTGTTATCCGGGGGTTGTCGCCCCTGGCTTGCAGTTGCTTGAGCATACGAATCGCACACTGCACGTTAGAAGCACTAGCGTAATCAGTATAGGGATGGACAAATATAAAGGGTATATTCTGGCCAATCCATGGACGCAGCAAGCCAGTTCAGCTGGCTGGGGGATGTTTCCTTTCGGTGGAGTAGTAGCAGCTATGATCAAAATAAATGGCTTAGCCTACATATTAGAATGTTTGTCTAATGATACTTCAGAAATTGCGATTTTGGTGAATGAAGAGTTAAAAGCTATTAGAGCCGCTGTAATTCAGAACAGACTTACATTAGATCTACTAACTGCAAAGGAGGGTGGAGTATGCAAAATTCTGAACACTTCCTGTTGTTTTTCTATTCCTGACAATTTCCAAAGTATCAATGATCTGATTGAACACATGAAAGCTATTGCAGTGGACCCTCCCGAAGCGGAGGATTTGGGTATTGAGTTATTTGGATGGCTAGGAAGTTTGAAAACTTTCTTTACTATGATTATTCCTGTTGTTCTGATTGTTTTTTTCCTCTTATGTTTGGGTCCATGTGTTATACAATTTATCCAATCAATGATGAAAAGAGAAAATGGGCTGGGGGTGGAGGTTTGGTCTAGGTGTGCCATTAAGAGTGTGAGAGAATGATTTTGTCTGTTTGGTAAAGTGTACCTCGAGTTCGGGATAGATGATGTCAGGGGGACTGATTATTGTCTTACACTCTTTTGTAATGTTAACCATAATCATGAAGTTATAATCATAAGAGCGCTAAATCATAAATGATTCAAAGTGGCCATTGTTAAATATAAATGGCTCTTATGATTGAGGTTCTGAATTGTTATTTGCCTATAATGAACTTTATACATGTTTTTGTCTCTGCCATCTGAGGGCCTGTACTTTCCATTCTGATAACGGATGAGACAAACTGTCTGTGTTTTGCTTAAACTCCTCGCACCATTTTTCAAGGATGCATTGTTGAATAAAAGCCTCTGTTTATGTAATATTAAATGAGAATCAACTGAGATATACCCTTAAGTGTGTGTCACTTATTTGGTTCTCCCAGCGCCGTAAAAAGAAAGGGATTGCTGCAGGTCGACTTGGTTGTGGAAGACTGTTTATGTGCACAAAATATCTAACTTTAGATGTTCTGTGTCATTTATACAAAACACAAATGTTGCTGCTTAAAAACATCCAGTGTGCAGACTCAAAGCTCAATTATACAACTCTGACCCCAATTGAAAGCTGTTCTCAAAAATTAAGAAATGTGTGTCTTTTTAAATTCTTACATACTTCAATCAAAATCAATGAAGTGGATTAACTCAGCTCAACATGCTCTTTAAAATCACTTTAATCCACTTAGGAACCTTGTCAAACACTGTGTTGACTTTCTGCAAACATGTTATTGAGTCTCTTATGAATACAGATGAAAACCTTGCAGCGCATGCCCATGGACAAAAAGTGTGTTTGCAGCACTACTATTACTTTTTTTTTATATATTTTATTTTTTATATTTACATTGATATTTAATCATAAAGTTGTATTTATTTTATTTAAATGTATATTTAAGTTTACATTTATGTTCCAATGTTATGTTATGTTCAAGTCAGTGTTCAATAAATGATGATGTTAAGTTTAGAAATGTTGTGCATCCACTTATTATTAGTGACATTTTAGCATGCAAATGAAGGGGAAAATCGGTCCAAAAATATCGGCAGCACATATCGGCCATCGACTTACCCTGACCTCTAAACATCGGCATGTATTAAAAATGAAACATAAATTTCATTGTTGTACTGTGGCAAGCAGCACAGATGCTCTTCTACTGTACGTGCTACTCACGTCTTGTGACACGTCATTTTGCCTTGCATCACAAAACTATTTTTTCTTCTTTAACATTTGATTAAATACTAATTAGAACACTTTAAACAACTAATAACAATTAAACAACTAATAGCTGTATTTTTTCTAAATATTATACACATAAATTATCGTCCAAAGAGAAACGTGAAGCCAATGTATTAAGTTAATAAGTTAGATTGTTGTTGTTATTATGAAGTTAAAGTAAATCTAGTGTTTTTAGCATTGCTGGTGCCATGCTATGAACCCTGTACCCACATCGACTAAACCTAACGGAACAGAATCGAAGTTAGACCGGTAGTAACTTCAGGCCAAGTGCATATGTTCAATGAAATCGTCTACACAGTACTGGTGCCATGTGAGCCTGGGAAAGGCGCTATATAAATTAAACATATTATTATTATGTGCTCAGCAGATGAAAAACAAGTGCTTTTCTTTTGTATTTCTAACTTGTTCTGTGTAGTAGTTTAACTTAAAAACATCCGGTGTGCAGACTCAAAGCTCATTAATACAACTCTGACCCCAATTAACAAAGCTTGAAAGCTGTTCTCAGAAATTAAGAAATGTGTGTCTTTTTAAATTCTTACATACTTCAATCAAAATCAATGAAGTGGATTAACTCAGCTCAACATGCTCTTTACAATCACTTTAATCCACTTGGAAACCTTGTCAAATACTGTGTTGACTTTCTGCAAACATGTTATTGAGTCTCTTATGAATACAGATGAAAACCTTGCAGCGCATGCCCATGGACAAAAACAAAGTACTTTCCTTTCATATAGTGCATGTATGTGAGATGTGATGTTCTTTGTTGCTGTGTTTATTATTGTATATGTAAAATAGCACCTTTAACAAAGTCAACAACATATAAAATAAACTTAAACAACTAAACTAAACTGAACTAAAATACATGCATACATTTAAAATATACCTTTTTACTTCACATTTCCAGTCTTTTAAGCACTAAATATTTAAATGCATCTTGTCTTGTTTTCCACTGTATACCTGATCAATTCTGCTATGACATGTAGAGCTCCTATTGTTTTAGGATTGCTAAAAAAACGGGAGAAATATTCATAAAGCTATATTGTGTGTGTTTCAAGCCCTCTAACATGTTCTGTGGTTCTCATCATATCCTACCCCCTCTGTCCCTGTTTAATGGCCCCAAACCAAGATCAGATAAGTTCAGTTTCCTTTGATTTTATCTTGACTACACTGGAATTCTACAGACCACATTTTTTGACCTAAAGTTACTGAATTACAACTGAAAAATAAAACGAGAGCCAGTAAGGGGAAGTATTTACGGTTTAGGAGCCACTAGAGGAAGTCTTTACTGTCTGTGAACAACTGCAATTAAACTTAAAAGGACCCTAACCAGATGGGTAGACTAACAACAGGTCTACAACTAGGGCCCTGGTTATTCCATAGTATTAAAATGCGTTTTGTTCGATCGGATCACTAGTGGACGAAAGAGACACATACCGGTTTACACCTGGTGTTTTAATCTTGTATCCAATTTTGACCACTTCTGTCCTGATTTCTTTGAGGAGAGGGTTTATGGCTGGGTAAATACAAGTGCTTTTCAGATATTTCAATCTAATGTACTAAATAAGCGCATGCAATGTACATATGAACGTGACCGGAGACGGCAGAAAAAACAAAGAGAGCAGCGATTTATATTTCTGCTTTGACAGCCATGCTTGCTGAACACTGTAAAGGGGGTGGGGTCGCACACCGGACACGTAAGCACCGCGCCGCGTCTAGGACAGCTCACAGGTATCGTACACTGGACACATACATTCTGTATGTGCGATTCGTGGGATCAAGTTCAAAGCGTACATTTATAGTGTGAGCGCAAGCTAAAAGTAAATAATTCCAGTAAACTATATACATGTAAAACTACAATGTTGCAGCCTATGTGATTTAATGTTAAACTATTAGATTTAAATGTTAATTTAATGTGAGTGGCGCTCTGTCGCAGCAGGACTCTGCCTATAGGAACTATACTCCCATTCCGGAATAATAATCAAGAGAAATTATTCCCGTGTGCATTCTCCTGCAAACTATCCTCAGCCGAACACAACTACGATGTGGGTGACCAGGAATTATTAGCAATGAAGGCAGCATTCGAGGAGTGGCGCCACTGGCTAGAGCGAGCTCAACATCGTTCATAGTACTCACTGACCACAAGAATCTCAAATACCTCCGATCAGCCAAGAGAATAAATCATAGACAAGCCAGATGGGCCATGTTCTTCACCAGATTCAATTTTACAGTAACACACAGACCAGGGTCATAAAACAGAAAGGCAGACGCACTCTCTCACTTAAATTACTACATTTCGTTGCCTTGTACTTGTACATGTGTAATGACAATAAAGTTGAATCTAATCTAATCTAAAAAATTAAAGTCCATGGAAAGTATCACCACAAAAATATCACAAAGATATTTGTCCAAAGCAACCACTTCACAACGTCCATGGTCCCACATTGGCATTGACTTCATTACCGATCTAATTCTAAGTCTAATGGTAACACAGTTATTCTTACAGTGGTGGATCGTTTTTCGAAGGCCTGCCATTTTATTCCCATGCCCAAATTCCCTACGGCCTTTGAGTCAGCTGAGGCTCTATGCAATTATGTGTTCAGACTAGGGATGCATCGCTAGGATTTTTTGGGGCTGATAACGATTTTAACAAACTATCGGCCGATATTGGCATCACCCACGTGATTTATGGCACCGTTTTCCCAACACATGTCTGACAAACTGTATTTTGTACAGATTGTATCTTGTTTTATCAAGTATTTACTTATTTTGCTCATAGCAAAATGTTGGATTATTCAAAAGACATACAACCAGGTCTCTAGACTAACATTTCAGAGAGGTGGCACTGGCAGCACCAGCCCTAAATTTGGTAGCACCAGAGTTGTGGGGGGAGACAAGAAAAAAGAAACACTAAAACAACATCCAAACGTGTTTAATACACCAATAAAATAATGACAAATTAATACAAATCATTATTGTTAATACACAAACTCTCTTTCAACTGTTCAACCATATTTAAAGCACATCTTTAATAAACCAAATATATTGTATGCTACTTTTTCCTTTATCTGTTGTGAACAACTCGTATGAGGGGAACACAATTCCTTTATGATCAGTGAGTGTTTGGGGCCTGTCCTTTGTTATTGGATTAACATTATATAAACATATTTTTATTAAGCTGCTGCCCCTTTAAGAGTGAGTATATGGATATACGGATCTAAACTGCGACACATGCATTTCCCAACTGCTTATGTTCATGAAACTGACTACTTTTACAAGGATACGTGCTAATATTGGAATTTTTACGTAATTGTGTCCGCTTCAAAGTAAGACGTAAAAGAGAACTTAGGGATGGGCACGAGCACTCAAGTACTCGAACATGAAAACGATATTTTTTATAAAAAAAACTTATACTTTTTGATTGGTTATGCTGACATTTCGGGCAGTACCCTGAGATTTTATTGGTTGCGTTGCGAGAGTTTGATGCGGTCCAGAGTCCAGACCGGAACACAAACGGTGCATGGCTCTGAAAGCGCCCTGTGATGTCTGGTTTCACTTTGATAAATGTGACAGTCAAGTGCAAAATGTGCAGTGCCAAGCTGCATACAAATCATACAAATCCACAGCAAGTTTGATTCAATATCATCTTACACACGGTCTACAACGCAGGTGACCGGCGCAATGCGTCAAATGATGTTTGATTAACAAGGTTCGGGAGGAGTCGAAGAAGATAATCAGGCAGCTGTCCCGCATCAGCAATCAACGCCTCGTCCTATCAGCTCAAGCGAGCTCTTAAATAAATAGTCAAATCGCCTTACCCCCCTCATCTCTTTTGCTACATTCCACGCTAGCTGCTAGCAAAGCGAGTCAGAACCAAAGGTCCCGTCATACACTACGATCAATCTTCTAAATTACTCTGGATCATGCAAGAAAAGACTTCCGGTCGCCAGGCAGCAGCAATAGGCCCTTGGCAAGCCCGTGGCATGCCCCGGACTCCGCCGCCAGCCCTCTTCATGTATCCGCTTCGCCGAGCTCCAGACCGCAGTTTTTCCAAACGCGCTACCCTCCATCGTAATACGCTGCCCAGGTAGCGTGAGTATGACTCCGCATGATTCTTTCAGCGGTGCAAGCCTCCCCGGCAGCGTGAGTATGACTCCGTTTCCATCACAAGCCACTTGTTCACAGCCAGCAATCCGCTATTGGCGCAGGCCCAACATGTTGCGAACTAATCTGTCTTTTCCGTTTTGTCACAATGTCTTGTAGAATGACAATAGTTTCCTATCAGCACAAATGTATGAGTGTTTGATATTACAGATCCATAAACACAAAGATATTATTTAATGGCTTTATCAACAATCACTGTCTTTGCGCTACTTCGCAATTGTATTTAAATTTCAATCGTTTTGTTTTAAAATATTTAAATGAATCAGTGATTCAGCGAGTCACTGAATCTGTTTGGAACGAATCGGTCAAATGACTCACTGACGGAATTGCTGCCACCTGCCGGCCGTTTCGACCCCACATCCAAGCCTTCTTTCTTTTCTTAATTATATCGTAGAATACTCCAGATTGTTCTAGCAAGTTAGTTGTTCAATTTAGGTATAGTATACATTCAGATCTATTTGTTCATTTCTCAGATATAGCATAACTGAATAGCATAACATTGGTTATCCTGACAGCGCCTAAGCATCTGGCAGATGTCTATTTTAATATCTGCATCTACACTTGCAGGACTCCTGCCTGCTCACATCCTCTAGATGTTTATACGACGTCTGAATGCAGGATTTTCCTGATTTAAATGGATGCAGCTGCTTTTCATATGTCTAGCAGCATATGTTTTTCAGGTCGCCAGCAGAAGTCTTACAAATTTACAAATGTATACATGCTAGCGGGCAGTATCTTGATACTTCTCGAAATCGAAATATTCCAGCTGGTAAAGTATCGTAAAATGTTCATAATTTGTGAAATCCCTAGTCTGCTCCTCTTCTCTCCAAGCCAACTCATTCTGCATAAAAACATAATTCAGCCTATATACTCCATATTTGTTCTCTATTCTTTTACCCACTGCCGCAGCCGTAATGTTATCTAAAGCAACGCCCTCCCCACTCCCTCAGTGCATCTACCACCTTCACCGGCATCTTCGGACCATGCTCCGGATTCTCCGGATTTAAGGGAACCACCAGTGGCGGTTTTCCAACAGCCGCTCCACTCTGCTACTACCATCACAAACCATCTAGGCAGCATGAGCTTGCCTCAGCTGGCCGTTTCGGCTCCCCCATCCTAGTGCCCCAAGCATTTCCCGCCCCAAGCGCCAATCCCGCACCACCGGCTTTTTTGTCCAGCGTGAAGTTGCTTCCGCTGGGCACACAGGCTCCGGTTACTGGGTTTCTCCCCATACCTTCAGCCACCTCCCTGGATGTCGCAGCTAGCGTGAGGCTACCTCCGTTAGCATTTCCAGCGGTTGCCATTCCCTCCCCTCTCTCTATTTCCCAGGCCAAACCCAACTTCTCATTGTATTTTGCCTTAGTATTTCCCACCCCAAACTCCTGGCCCGCACTGCTGCCCTTGTTGTCCAGCGTGAAGCTGCTTTCGCTGGGCACACAGGCTCCGGTTCTGGGTATTTCCCCATCCCTTCAGCTGCCACCCTGGAAGCCGCAACTAGCGTGAGGGCTGCCTCCGTTAGCAGCTCCAGCGGCTGCCTTTCCCCCCCTTCTCTCTATTCCCCAGGCCAAACCTCACTTCTCATTGGCTACAGCCACAGCGAGGCCGGTTCCTGTCAACGCCCCAGCATCAGTACAGTCTCCAGCTCAGTCAGGACCCAGATTTTGGCATAAGTTCAGGCAACTGGTGCCCATCTGCAGTCTCCCTACCAACACCTGTACCTCCCTATTCGGAGCAGATCTTCCAGTCAACCATCCCCTCAAGACTACTAGATGCTTCCCTCAACTCCATCGCCCAAGCCGTCTCACCCAGGAACCTCCAATCATACCCTAATGCATGGAAGGATTTCAAATCATTCCACCAGGCTCACACAACCTCTGCAAACCTCCAAGCAAGTTTAATCAAAGGCTACCTAAGTGGAATCTAATGCTTTCACAAACTAATTTTCAACCCTCCGCCACCATAGCCAGCCCCATACTTCCATGATAATTAAGGCATTCAGAGGAACCAACTCGCTCGCCCAGACGCAAGACAATTATTAACCCTAGAAGTGCTCACCAAGTGTATTGCTACCCTGCGCAAAGCATACCATGCAACACACACGGCCGCACACTTGACGCCATGTTCATCCTGGCCTTCTTCGGTTTCCTAAGGTGCTCAGAGATAGCAACCACATCCCATTCCAACCCTCAAACCATCTCTGACCTGTCAATAATTAACTTCATTAAGCAAAGCAAACGGATCAAACTAAGAGAGGCCATTTCATCTACATTTTCAACCTCAACTCTCCCATCCATCCCTACCAAACCCTCCTTGCATATCTACACCTCAGGAAATCAGAGCCCAACCCCACATCTGACCCTCTTGTTGTCGACAATTCAAACTGCCCTGTCACTCGTTTTTGGTTTCAAAGACACCTAAAAACCATCTTGCTCCAAGCCGGCATCTCCTCAAACCATTTTTCCAGTCATTCATTTCGTATAGGAGCAGCGACAACAGCAGCCCAGAAAGGCCTTTCCCAGCCCCTAATTCAGGCCCTAGGCTGTTGGGACTTCAGATGCTTTCAGAAGCTACATCCGGTCAGATCGCTCCCTCATCAGAAGCACATTGTACTCTCGTCACCCGAATCGTCTCCCACCAGCCCTCAACCCCCGCAAGCTCCCACCCTTCTCTAAAGTCAACACCCCACAGCAACAACCCCTGCAGGGACCACCACCTTCTAAACCAGCCTCCCACGCCAAGCACAAGCTTTCACCTCATCAACACCCATTCCCCTAACAGCAACCACCAAGGCACCCAGCAGCAGGATCCAACACGTACTACAGGATCCACCTCAAGCAGCCGTCAAGCCCGCACATCATCTCAGTGACCACTTCCACAGAGGCCCAGGCTTCCATCTGTAAGCATTGCAGTAGCTTTCCATAGAGTTCCGTCACGTCACCGCAGTGACCGCCCCCGCAGAAGCCCAAGATTACACCATCCATGCAACCACAGTAGCCCTAACTTTAGGAGCCAGCACGTTGCCGCAGCGACTGCCTCCGCAGAGGCCTGTGTTTCCATCACGGATACTACCGCAGTAGTATTAACTTCAGGAGCCAGTTACGTCGCCGCAACGGCCGCCTCCGCAGAGGCCTGTGCTTCCATCACGTTTACTCCTTGGTAGTATTCGCTTCAGGAGCCAATCACGTCGCATTGGCGGCTGTCTCCGCCGAGGCCTGCGCTTCAAACTTTTGATCCAGAAGCCAGGACGTCACCGCAGTGACTGCCTCCGCAGAGGCCTGCGCTTCCATCACGTTTACTCCTTGGTAGTATTCGCTTCAGGAGCCAGTTACGTCACATTGGCGACAGCCTCCGCTGAGGCCTGCGCTTCCAACGTTTGCTCCAGGAGCCAGGATGTCACCGCTGTGACCGCCTCCGCAGAAGCCTGTGCTTCCTCCACGTCTACTACCGCAGTAGTATTTGCTACAGGAGCCAATTAAGTTGCATTGGCGACCGCCTCCACTGAGGCCTGTGCCTCCAACGCTCACTACAGGAGCCAGGACATCACCGCAGTGTAGGGGTGTCGAAAAGATTATGCCTAAACTCTACCACGAAACCAAAGTCCAGATAATGGCATCAATGAGCCGAGCTCATCGAGTTGCAATAACATGCGATTCCTGGACTTCAGACGCGACAGAGTCGTATGTGACAATAACGGCACATTACATTAGCGAGGACTGGAATATTTTGTCACATGTTCTGCAAACGAGAGCGGTTTATGAATCTCACACGGGTGCTCATCTGGCAGAGCTACTGTCTCATGTCGTGGAGGAATGGCAGCTATCGGAAAAATATGTAGTGCTTTTGACAGATAATGCGTCGAATATGATCGCGGCAGCTCAAATCGGAACATTCCCTCACGTGAAATGCTTCGCACATACAGTGAATCTGGCGTCCCAGCGCGCGCTTAAAGGGGCCACGCTCTCCAGGCTTTTGGGCAGAATTCGACGAATATCAACATTCTTTCATCGCAGCACCACAGCAAGCCACTGTCTGAAAGTGAAACAGCAATGTATTGGCCTGAGTAATCATAAACTGATAACTGATGTTGCAACAAGGTGGAACAGCGCATACAACATGGTCGAGAGGTTCTTGGAACAACAACCTGCAATTTGTGCCACCATCGTCAATGCTTCGTGATATCGAATTGAACCGAATCGATGACGTGATAATCGTAATCGAACCGAATCGTGACATCAGTGTAGGTTCACACCCCTACCGCAGTGACCGCCTCCACTGAGGCCTGTGCTTCCAACGCTCGCTACAGGAGCCAGGACATCACCGCAGCAGACCTGCCAACCTAGGAAATTTTTTTTGAGTACCATCAGCCGATCACAGGTTTTTATGCAAAATGCATGATTCAGCAGTTCTGATGCGCAAACGCACATCTTGGTAACTTTCTAGTTACATGCTGCACATTCACTCATCATGCTATATTCTGCTTTAATAATAATTATAAATGTGAATACAATCAAGTTTAACAAAATATGCTACATATAGACCTTAATAACTGCACAAACACCTAAGGTTCCTAACCTTTGTGATTTTCTTGTTTGAAACACAAAATAAATTATTTTGAGAAAAAAATAAGATAAAAAATGGAAGCCAGTGGGGACCAGCCACTGTTTGGTTACCAACACTCTTACACACAATAAAGAAACTCATAAAGGTTTGAAACACAATGAGGTTATGTAAATCATGACAAAATTTTATTTTTGATTTAACTATCCCTTTAGGACAGTATTTTAGAGTAAACTGCTCAAAATACAACCAAAACATGACAATACTGCTATATACTGTTTGTCTGTCATTCATTTTATTCTTCTTACAAACTAAACAGCACTACAGTAGTAGTACATGGCATAGGCGCCGATCACGTGGGTGTTCGAGACACAAGATATATTTTCCATTCATTTTAACCAATATAAAGTTGTTAAAACCTCATTTGAGTATGGTTTAGTATATTACGAATTTAGTTTTAATTTTTTTATTGGTGCGTTGCAGAGTGCATTGAATCTTCTCCGCCCGGATATCCTTTACACCGGCACGCCCGTTTTTATGTGACAGAAACTGGATGCTCTCTCGCAGATATAATTGCACGTTATTAGTGTTTGAATCCACTAGCGGAATCGGTGCCTATGGTAACTTACATGGTAGAATCATGGCGACTCTTCGTAAGGGCTCATTTATAAATCAGAAATATTGTTACCACATCTTGCGGTCAGTGCACGTTATGAAAGAAGCGCGCAAATTCAACATTTCAACTTTCCACATCCACCCCGACCCGTTTACCTTAGCGCTCTGACGTCTTGACTCTTCGCTTAAAAACTGTGTCAGAAAGTGCGGGTGGAAGTGGATCACGCGGGATTTTTTGGTTCTGTCGATTTGCAGACTCTTGTTATTGATAGGCTATACGACTTGTCAATCATCCCCGCTTTCTATGTGGTGGATGAATCCAGCGCTATGATTGGACATATTCTTCTTTTTCTGTTGTTTGTGAGTACTGCGCGCGGCAGAGGCGTCACCAGGTTTTTGCGTAGTTTAGAGTGGCAAATCGTACCAGCGTACTTTGAGGTCAAAATGCGTACCTGCTACGCAAAATGCGTACAGGTTGGCAGGTCTGCCGCAGTGACCGCCTCCACAGAGGCCTGCGCTTCCTCCACGTTTACTACATTTATGATGCGCAAAATTATACATTGATCAGTTGGCAGTGGCACTGGTTTACAGGAGTATCGCCATTTAAGAATGTGACACACACATCTGTGAGGCTGACTTAAGCAGATTTTGACAGAATGTGTGACGTGATGACGTCACATGGTGCGACTTTAGCCAAATTATGTGGAAAATCTGCAGTAATCACCAAATATTGCAAGATGTCGCAAATTTTGCAGAGTTTCTTAGGTTTTGCGTTAAATTCTGCTATCGCAAAATCCTGCAGGGACTGACTGTTATTAATACCACAAAACAGGAAGTTGTTCTAACTCAAACATGTAATGCCCAGTGTGCCCCAAACTTAACAGTTTTGATGTGAGTCCTGGCAATCTACTAGGGCTGGTCTGAATACCATTTTTTGAGCTTCGAAGCTTCGATAGTAATCAACATCGAATATTCAGAGCTTCGGAGAGAGTTGCAGACCCAATTTAGTGCAGTGTCGCATTTTGGTTCAATATGGGCATGCATGCGACACGTTCAGAATTAATAAACATTTAATATACAGAACAGTTACATTAAAATAGTTTCTATTTGTTTTTAATGTCAAATTATTCATCCTTCGTTTAGTTTCTTTATTAAGTTAATTTAGAAAATTGCTTGGAGTATTTTTTGTTTGTGACTGTTTCATTGCCAACTGCGCTGGAGTGCACATTTAAATGCATAATGTGAATGACGTTATAACGTTTAAACTTTTGCAGCCATTAAAAGAGTTTTGATTTGTTTCAATGGTAAATTAGATATATTGTGTTTCCTTTCATGTTTTGAGTATTTGTTTGTTGCTCAGGCACAGAACCCTGTTTGATTGCTAACCGAGCAAGAGACGCGGATTTTAACGCATGACGGGCACGAGTCTGTTTATATTGCTCATTCAGCTTCAGCCTGTCTTTTTGTCACTTTGCATACATGTGACATAGTGACATGCAACCTGTGTCCTTACCGGGTCCTTAACCTGCTCAAATATAAGGTTTGTCGTACATCATGCAGCGCTGCACAGATCAATCGGTGCAAAGCATATTTCATTATTGCTCTCATGTTATTTTGATAACATAAGCAGATCTGCACAAGGCACAAAGTTGAACACATAATAAATCACAAAATAGATTTTTTTTATGTCACTGTCGCACGTATCCAAAGTTTTTTTTCTTACAGTAACAGCTGAATCTGAATGAGGAATATAAACAGACTCATGCCCGTCATGTGTTAAAAACCGCGTCTCTGGCTCGGTCGGCTCGTTCTGTGCCTGAGCAACAAACAAATACTCAAAACAATGTAATAAAGAAAGGAAATGAAATATATCCGATTTACAATTGTGCACTCCAGCGCAGTTGGCAATCAAACTATGCGTTCAGCACCTGAGTCACAAAAAAAAATACTCCAAACTATTTTCTAAATTAACTTAATAAAGAAACTAAACAAAATATAAATAATTAGCCATTAAATCATGATGGGCTATTCATATTCACAAGCGCGAATAAGAACCGTTTTGGGGGGTGCCAGGTGTTTGAGGAAAAAAAAGAAGAATATTCAAATCTCAAAATTGAATATCGAATGCCAACCCACCGATCGAATATTCGAATAATCGAATATTCTGATACAGCCCTACAATCTACATGCCAATATTCACTTATAGTCATAGCGCCACCAGCTGGCAACAGGAAGTGACATGTTTTTCACTGTTTTGCACTCCTAGCAACAAACTATAAACATGTTAACACTCTGGGGCAAACTTCTTTCTGAAACGCTTCACTAAAATAAACAAACTCTGCGAATACTTAACACACAGATATGAGAAATATATCTATATAAAGCTTAAAGTCTCTACTTTTAAATGAAGCAAGTCAAAGTGAACACAAATATTCTCGGTTTCTGTAATCCCCGTGAAACTAAGCAGAGGCTCAGTTTTTCTCTCACTTCATTATCGGATAATAAGCTGAGAACGAACACACCAACACGCTATTCACAGGGTAATAGTTTGGGTGAATCACGTGCGAGGCGCGTTTAGGACCGTGAGGAAGAATTAACTTTTCCTCAGAAGAAGATTGCGACTCTGATGACAAACAGCTGCATTTTGAGGATCGAATTGATCCAGCAGAGGATATTCCAGCAAGTTGTTACAAGTAAGTTATTAAGTCTTATATAATTCTTATTTTGATAATATAAAAGTAGTGTTAAGTAACATTATTATGTGAAACAATGACTGTTGTCAATGACAATTACAATTGTCCGCAAATATCTGCGTAAGTTATCTGTGTAACGTTAAGTTACCTCAAGTGTATGCTAACCTTAAATGTTTGTAATGTGGTACATTCTAAACATTGTTATTTCTTATGTTTTCTGTTTTAGTTATGTAGCTTAGTGATATTCGTGACTATCCGATGGAGTGTAAATGTAAGATGGCATTCGCTACAATGCTAGTGTAGTCTATGGCCATGTGTACAGAGTCAGACGTATATTTTACAGATGTTATTTTGTTTGTATCCTAATGATACAAAAACATATATGTACTTGTATGATATTTAAAAAAAACATGTCTTTATGCGTTTTCTTTAGTGATTGATTATGATGATAATAATATAAAAAAAGCTTTTTTTACTATGTTAGCATGCTCATATATATTTTTCTATCAACAGACATGTCAGTGAAAATGATCAGGCAACTGTCCCCCACTATGTCATGGAAAGCAGAGACTGATGATGACACGGTTCCAAGTGCCAAGCATGCAATGTTCACCTATGTCTTCAGTTGAACAGGAACTGCTTTCAAGACTGTCACAGACATATGTGATCTCATCTGTAATGTCTATTTTTGCACAGTTTTGCCCTGAATGTATCATCTGTACCTCTATATGTTTCATGTGTAAATCATCTGTGTCCATCTCTCCTCACTCCTGGACATTTTATTCTACACTATGTGAGTGAGAAGGTTATGCATAGGGTGTAAGAGAGGGCTTTTACAAACTTTACACTTTTTTTTACTTTGCATTGTTACTGTTTGCACTTTATTTATCTTGAAAATTTGTTTTTGCACTGAATGTATCTTCTGTACGACTGCATGTTTCATTCTGAGTTATTTTGCCTGACAGTTAACTATATTCTAAACTATAAACAAAACATATATTTCTCTTGTCCTCACATTCTTTGTTGTAGCACTTTTCTCTCAGTCACATACCTGACTGAAAAGCTCATTATGCAGCTCATTATGTGGGTCTTTGTCTTTTCAGGTGTCAATCACATTATTATTCAGGCTCATTCACGCCTCCTCGCATATGGCCTTTCTAAACAAAAAGTGACTTAGAAATTTTAAATCAATGTATTGTTTTTTGTGAGTGAGTGAGCAGGATGCTTTTCACATAATTTTGAAGCAAATACTCTAGGCTACAACATCCAGTTCTCAAAAGTCTTGTGGACAAATGTTTTAAATGTGTTTTGTGGCCTTATTTCAGTAATCTTCTTTTTAGTTTTCTTCTATAACTGCGCATAATTGTTTTTCTCCTAAATACAAACTTATATGTATACATGCTGCTCACATATTATTGTAGCCCAGTTTGTGCTCATTACAGTGTCATCAGATTTGAGCCATTTATATTTTTAAAAGCAACTCAAACATGCATATATGTCAGGGCATGTCGAAAAGTCTCCAAAGCCCCAAAACACCCTCAGACCCCAGAAGGTTAAAACATGTTAGCAACACGTAGCTAAGTGCTAATATATGTTAACAATGCCATGAAACAGGAAGTTGTTCTATCTCAAACATGCAATGTCCAGTCTGCCCCAAACTTCACAAGTTTGGTAAGAGTCCTGGCCTATTTACAATCATAGCGCCACCAGGAAGTGACATGTTTTTCACTGGTATGCACTCCCAGCAACATACAAAAATATTCCAGCAAATGTTAAACATACTAGAAACACTCAGCTAATTGTTAGTATGTTATTAGTGACATGAAACAGGAAGTTGTTCGATTTCAAACATGCAATGTCCAATCTGCCCCAAACTTCACACGTTTGATAAGAGTCCTTGTCTGAACACGTATCCATGTCAGTATTCACTTATAGTCATAGCGCCACCAGCTGGCAACAGAAAATTTGGTACTTATACCTAAATGACCTAATCCTTCTATAATACACCTGCATTAATCTTCATTGCCTAATATTCACTGTTTTCCTAAAGCAATCGGGTGGCGGTGGCACCGGGTAGCGAAAAACCCGCAGTGAAAGTAGTGAGTATAGTAGTGAAAAAATGTGCTACTTATAAAACAAATATATTAGAGATACAAATTCAATAAACTCATTTTTAAGATACAGTATGTTTACTTAACATGTATACATTTATTTAACATCTTTTGATGTTTAACAACAATGACAGAGACGGGTATTTAATCAGGCTGCTGCCCCTATAAGACCGACGGCATGCATGCATGTAATATACTGACACATATCCAGTTTTCACACACCTGTTTACCTTTACTTAAGCCATTATATCGACTGTATTTACGTGAGCAGGGCTCCAGACTGCAACTAAATGCAGACTGCAACTAAAATCAGACTGCAAGAAAAATCCAGACTGCAACAAAAATATTAATTTGTGAGTGATATTTTTGCGGAGATCGCCACTTGTGACCATGCAAATTTATGCGTTTTTAAAGTGTTTTCAATGGAAGCACCCCACTTTAAAAGAAAAGCCAGTGTAACGGAGGGGAGAGAGAGACAGACAGACAGAGAGAGAGGTGCAGGTAAACCTCACTTCCCGACCTCAAGAGGTGCTATGGCGGCAGACGCTAGAGGCCGCAGTCTTTAGCTTCCTCGTCAGAGCGTCCGAGTCCCATGGCCGACCGATGCCGATTCGAGGTCTCCTAGTAGCTGTCACAATGCGAATAAGACCGGTAACACCAGCAGCTGGGCTTTTCCCCACATACTCAGCACCAGCGTGCGTTTTGTCGACACTCAGTGTACCAATGCTCGATGAGGTAGGGTTTTAATGAGCCCGAGGAAGAACAATGTGATGTTTGAGACATTTAAACGAAACTAACCGAGGAGAAGATCAGGGAACGTATCTGTTAAGACAGCATGGGATCATTTCAAATCCGTTCACAGCAAAAATAAACAACAGGCGAATTATCTTAAGTTTTATTACAAGTTATCTTAACATTGTGTTGTGAACAATAAGTTACTTAACAAGTCCTTTTGTTTTGCTTCAAACTCTATAAACAATAAAATGTATACGTTTCATACAGTATATATAATAGGCCTATATAAATAAGGCCTTGACATACACATTTTCTGTTGGTTCAAATTAATTCAGTAATTCGAATCAGAATTCAGTTAGTAATTTGGTCTGGTGTGTTCAGAGTTTAAACAGTCTTAGCATTAATCAATAACAAAGGTTATCTGCCTCTTAAATAAGCAGAACCAAATATGCTGTCATCTGCATTTAAATGGATAAACAGGCAGCATTTTAAGACTATCTGAACACATTTATGTTTGTGTAAAAATTTAAAAACATTTCAAACTATTCTGCAGATTATTCTTAAATTTTAGGGTGGAATTAACAAAAAAGTCTGCAGTTCTGTATGGCCCTGCTTATGAGGAAAAACAACTATGAGAAGGAAAATGTAGGCCTACACAACAGAATAACTAAAAGTATGTAATTTAAACATGTAAGCTCATGTTATGTGGCTCTTAAAATAATTTGGCGCCTGCTTTTTCCCCTATAGGAGCCAATGGCTCCTCAACTGATTTTTTTTGTCTGGAGCCCTGGTGAGATACTCCACATAAAGCACATTTTGACATCTGTGTTAGGGTTGGGCGATGTCCCCTAAATTGGCAGTTGACGATGTTTACAGTAAAACATCGGGATGGACAATGACATCGTCGGGGGGGGGTTGGGATGGTTTATTTAAATTTTTCATTATTATATAATTAATATTCGTTATTTTACTTTATTTATATGATATTGATTTTTTTTTTTTCTTCTTAAATATAATATAATTTCTATACTATAATTTAGTCATCCGGGCTTTCCAATAGGTTGCACGTGAGGGAGGAAAAAAGTAGCGTCCTTCTACTTAAAGTGTTGATACAATGGCGTTGGTATTATGGCCAAGGAAAATT
Source organism: Oreonectes daqikongensis (assembly GCA_026939265.1). Classification (NCBI taxonomy): domain Eukaryota; kingdom Metazoa; phylum Chordata; class Actinopteri; order Cypriniformes; family Nemacheilidae; genus Oreonectes; species Oreonectes daqikongensis. The sequence continues at coordinate 3,554,387 of JAOTQM010000041.1, read as the reverse complement.
GTCTTTAAAGGTATTTATTAACCAGACAAAAGTTAATTGACGTTCGCTGAATTCTGGGTTTATATCTTAAACTGCCGCTTCAGTGCAGTATAGCCACAGAGCAGGGGCGGCGTTTTGCGTCTAGCATTCAGATAAAATAGTTGAAACAAAGTGTGCATAAAAGATAATTAAAATATATTAAACTGATGTAGCATAGGCATCGGAAACGTGTAGTTTAGTGTGTACAAACAACTTATCTACATCAACAGCTTCAATGCTTTTTCACATTTTAGATCATACACAGGCATTTATTTTCAATAAAATGAAGAAACCGCTTAAAAGATGGCTAACAGGGGTTTAGTAATCAAGTGTATGGTAAGCTTAGCGGAGGTCTTTAATTTCCCAATTAGTTGGCATCCATTTAATAATTGTAATAAATCAAATCATTTACACTCTATTTTTATTGTATTTCATTTATAATGTACAACAATAGTTTGTTTACGTTGCTGTGTTGAAACGGAATGGAGTTTAATCATAAGGATCCTTCTTCAGGGTTATGGATAGTGTAGTTCTTTATTGGTGTTAAATTGGCAGTTATTATCACATAATCACATTTGCCCCAGCCAGATGTATAATAATATTATTATATATATATATATATATATATATATATATAATATTCGTTACGTTATCTGTGAATAACAAAAGAATGAACATTGTACAGAATTACATTTTTGCGCAGTCGCAGTTTATTGCACTAATCATCCACGCGTCTTTTGGATTTACTAGCTGTGACAGCATTAGCATATAATAAACTGCACCGCAACAAGGTAAGACATGTTTTATATTTAATCCTGTTTGCTGATAATTTTATTTAATGGTTGGACTATATTTTAGTCGTTGGTGGGGGGTGGTTATGACAACATGGCTGTAGGTTTGGAGTGATTGTCACACAATGGTAGATGGTTTCGTGAAGTGCTGTGATAATTGCTTGAAGTCTAAATTAGTAGATCTTTTGTTACTACTTTCTTTCAGTTTTGTGGATTCTTCTACATATTTTGGTTATACTTGATGTGGTATAACTTATGGTTTCGTTACTTTATGGTTAGTTTTTGTATGGCCTGAGTAAATTTTGCCATACCCTAAGCTTTGGTGAAACGCCGCCACTGCCACAGAGCTATGTAACAATGAGCACGATCTCCCGAGACACTACAATAGGCTACTAATAATTCATTAATAAGGCCTGTTTTCTTGTACAGAATTAAATATTTCAAGTTAAATGTACAGTGTTAGACATGTAAAAAAGACAAGAATCTAACAATGTCAAGATCAAATGCCTGACACGGTATTTTCAAAGACTAACACACGTCACGTCTCTGGCATAGACTACAGTGTTTAAAATGGCATATAGTAATATTCTCAATTTAATTTACAGAGCAATTCCTGCAAAGATTTTAGGTTAACTATAGTCTATAGAAGAGACTAGGATTAGTGTGTATTTTTATTTTACAGTCTATGGTGTCGACTCGCAGCGGAGCGGGGGCGTGGCATCACGATGGTGTCTCTCCATCGTGATGTCGGCACAACCCTAATCTGTGTGTGTATTTGACCACTGACAACTGTCTTTAAACTTGAGCGCGTGTGCGCGTCAGAGAGTTTCTGGTGTGCGTCACTCAGCGCGATTCCGCCATTCTTGCCTTCACTAAGTTAATCAACAACGAATTGTAACTCCCGGGAAAACGGGACATCTGGTCTTCAGGTGCTGAGGCCATTGTTGTAGCTGCTAGTTCACGTTTTGGCAGCTGCCATACTGAGACTAGATATGCAAATGCCCCGATCGCAATGAAATGACAGGGACACGCATCTTGAAAGACAAGACACTTATATTTTTTAAATGTCCGATAGTCCTCAAATAACATACTAGTCCCATCTCGTCTCGTTAACAAAGAGACAGGATAATTTCGTTATAGTTTTTATCACAGAAAAATGCTCGTTAACGAGCGAAAAACACAAGTTTGTGCGTGATGTACATGTTTATGCGCATCTGGGGGTTGTAGTTTTTAAACAAGATTGCGTTTCTAAAACGGTTCACGAGCTCTGATCTATCAGTCGCACCAGCGCGCCAAATTGTTTTTCATGGTTTTTCATGGATTTTCAGTTGCAAATGCGCACACCCCATCTGCATGCAGCCCAAATTTTGAGACCACGGGGACGGAACGCGCAGAAAATGTTACCAGTCCACTAAGGGGGCAGTACACATACAGAAAGTGTGCAGTGTGCCGCTGTCAAAGAACTATATACAAACATGCTAACTCAACTCAAGTTTATTTATATAGCACTTTTTACAATTTTCATTATTACAAAGCAGCTGTACAAAAGACAAAATGACTATATGCAAAACATTACATTTGTAAAAGGAAAGTAAGAACAACATATTGAAAGATTACACCCACACCACATGCTCATCAAACACACACACTCATGCACACAACATACACACGCACATGAACGCGGACACACAAAAACACACACATGATTTTGTTGCAGTCTGGAGCCCTGCACTTACTGATTAGTTGTCTTTAACAATATTAGAAATTTCTGTGATTTAGGCTAATAGATTTTCTGGTATCATAACTTTATTTATTAAGATTACATAGGTAAAGAACAACAAACAAACAAATAACTAGACCTTTGACTTGCAAGTAGGCAGCAAGGTTTTAGGACAGCTTCAGATCAAAGCAAGTTAAAGAAACAGGAGAATGAACTAATCTTTGAAACATTACAACTGAAATTTCAAACTACACAGTGGGGAAAGAGCATTGTGAAATGGGAACTACTCGTGTGCTGGTTTTAAACCATAGACATTCCTGCAAGGAAAAGTCAGAGCCACACACATTACAAAGTCTCTCGGGTGCAAAAAACTCAGTACATTATAAACTCTATTTGGCACCAGGAAAAGCCAGAGCCGTACACTTTACAAGCTCTCTCATGTGCGGGAAAACTCAGTACATTATAAACTCTATTTGGCGTGAGGGAAAGCCCGAGCCACACGCATTACAAGCTCTCTCATGTGCAGGAAACTCAGTACCTTATAAACTCTACTTGGCACGAGGAAAAGCCCGAGCCGCACGCATTACAAGCGCTCTTCTTGTGCGGAAAACTCAAACCACGTACATTATTAACTCTTGCTGGTGCGATGTAAAACCAGAGCTGCACGCATTACAAGCTCTTTTCTCAACTCAACTCAACTCTATTTATATAGTGCTTTTTCCAATTTAGTAATAAATGCAAAAACTTTACATTCTAGAGCTGATGTCAGCAGCCCCCCCAGTCAGGCAAATAGTGCAAAACAATATGCAAACAGTGGCGAGGAACCCAAAACTCCAGTAGAGGAAAAACCTTGGGAGAACCCAGACCCAACCAGGGGAACCAGTTCCCCTCTGGCAAAAGCTGCAGCATCTCTACAAGCTCAACAGTGCTTGCACAACTAGGCTAAAATAAAATAAAATGTAGATAATAGGTGTACGATTATCAATAATATTCTAGTAGGTAATTGCAGTTGCAGTTTTGTAGTGAGGACTTGTCGGGTCGCCGCTTCCCTCTTTCAGCTGTACCATCTGGTCTGGGTACAGACTGCATCCTGCTCGCTGTGGTAACCTCGGAACGTTGAGAAAAGACAACTGAGAGCAAAATACGGTTTTAATGCAGTGTTTCTGGTTCCGGTTGCTCTAACTAATGCAGCCTAAATCCCTTAGAGCATTTGTATTATAGAAGTGGTGTGTATGCAAGGTTGAGGAGATGCGTCTTTAATCTTTATTTAAACTGACAGAGTGTGTCTGCCTCCCGCACAGTAATAGGAAGACTGTTCCAAAGTTCAGGAGCTAGATAGGAAAACAATCTACCGCCTGCACTTGATTTCAAAATTGTAGGTTTTACCAACTGACCGGAGCCCTAAGAGCATAGTTAACGAGAAAGGCTGTAATGCAATAGAAGCTCACTCAGCTAAACCATGTAGGGCCTTATAGGTAAGCAGTAAGATTTTAAAGTGAATACATTGCTTGATATGTAACCAGTGCATTTCTGACAGAACTGGGCTAATATGCTCATACTTTTTTGATTGTGTAAGAACTTGAGCTGCTGCGTTTTGAACTAGCTGGAGTTTTTGTAACAAGTTTGCAGGACAGCCACCTAATAGTGCATTACAGTAATCTAGTCTTGATGTCATGAATGCATGAATTAACTTTTCTGCATCTGATAGCGACAACATATGACGTAGTTTTGATATATTCTTAAGGTGGAAAAACGCAGTTTTACAGGTGTTGGCGACATGGCTTTTAAATGTCAGATTACTATCAAATAAAAAGCCCAGATTCCTTGCTGACGATGAGGGTTTTATGGAACATCAATCAATAGTTAAGCGGTATTTTTGGTTGTTTATGGCGGTTTTCGGTCCAATGAGTAACACTTCCGTTTTGTCCGCGTTCAGCAATAAAAAGTTGCTACCAGTTTTTTATACCGACTATGCATCCCAATATTCTATTGAACTGCTGTGTTTCATTAGGCTTCGACGAAATACAGAGTTGAGTATCATCAGCATAGCAGTAAAAACTAACTCTGTGTCTCTTAATTACAGCTCCTAGGGGTAACAAGTATAGTGCGAAGAGCAGAGGTCCAAGAACTGAGCCCTGTGGCACTCCGTACTGGACATGTGATTTGCGTGACGCGTATGATTTAAACCATTTCAATGCCATTCCACTAATGCCAACATAATTTTCAAGTCTATGTAAAAGTATACTATGGTCAATGTTGTCAAAAGTGGCACTAAGATCAATAGCACAAATAACGAGATGCAGCCACGGCAGAAGCAAGTTGTTTGTAACTCTAATCAGAGCAGTCTCTGTACTGTGATGTGCCCTAAATCCTGACTGCAATTGTTCATAGATGTCATTCCTTTGGAGAAAGGAGCACAGCTGTAATGAAACTACCTTTTCAAGTACTTTAGAGATGAAACGGTAGATTCGAAATAGGTCTATAATTAACTAATTCCCTAAGATCAACAGCCAACTTATACACTTTAGGGACATGCCCTAATGACAGAGATGAGTTAATAATACTAAGCAAAGGATCTATAATTTCAGGGAGCATCTCTTTCAGTAAACTTGCAGGTATAGGATCTAGCATGCATGTTGTTGATTTAAAAGCTCTAATAACTTTTTTGCTCCTTAGGAGAGCTGTAATTTGTTGTCTGATCAGCTTGCGCAGCCTCCAGTTGCATAGTTGTAATTTTCTCCCTAATATTATCAATTTTATTTGTGAAGAAATTAATAAATTCATCACTGCTATGTTGATGCCCAATATCTGAAGAGTTGATGATTTATTTTTAGCTAAATTAGCAACTGTGTTAACTAAAAACCTAGGGTTGTGCTGATTATGTTCTATTAGCAATGAAAAGTAGGCGGATCTAGAAGCTTTTAAGGCTTTCGTGTATGTTAAAACACTATCCTTCCAAGCTAGGCAAAATACCTCTAATTTGGTTTTCTTAAAGCTGCGCTCCCTTTTCCGGGCAGTTCTCTTTAGAGCGTGAGTGTGCTCATAACACCACGGCGTTGGACTGCTATCTTTTATCTTCTTTAGGCAAAGAGGAGCAACTGTGTTTAGTGTTCTGAGAAGACAGAGTTAATATTCTCAGTGAGAATATTAAGATTTTCTAAGTTATCAGATATGGTAGGGAATGGAGAAAATTCAGGTAGATTATCGAGAAGTGAGTCTTTGGTAGTACAAGTTCTACCATATTTGTAACATGGAGTTTGATTTGCAGCTATAGGCAGGTGGAGCATACACAATACAAGATAATGATCTGAGATGTCTTCGCTCTGCTGAAGAATTTTAACGTCGTCCACATTTATACCGTATGACAGTATTAAATCTAAAGTATGATTACGAAGGTGAGTGGGTCCTGTCACGTGTTGTCTAACGCCTATAGAATTAAGAATGTCGTTAAAAGCCAGTCCCAGAACATCTATATCATTATCTACATAGATGTTAAAATCACCAACAACAAGGACTCTGTCTGTGGCCAGTACTAATTCTGATAAAAAGTCCCCAAATTCTTTGATAAAGTCTGCGTGGTGCCCTGGAGACCTATATACAGTAGCCAAAATAAATTTTATTAACATTACATTTACATTTACATTTATGCATTTGGCAGACGCTTTTATCCAAAGCGACTTACATTACATTGTACTATACATTTTGTATAGTAAGCAAGTGGGGGTTAGGTGCCTTGCTCAAGGGCACCTCAGCCGTTACCCGCCAGACCTGAGAATCGAACCAGCAACCTTCTGATCATGAGTCCAACTCTCTAACCACTGGGCCACGACTGCCCGTGACTGCCCGTGACATTAGGTGATGTTATATGTAGTACCATCACTTCAAAAGAATTAAATTTAAAATTTGACTTTTGAGTAATGCTAAAAGTATGATTGTAAAGTGCAGCAACACCTCCTCCCCTGCCTTTTAGACGAGGCTCGTGTTTATAACAGTAATCTTTGGGAACAGACTCATTTAAAGTAATATAATCATCTGGTTTTAGCCACGTTTCTGTCAGACAGAGCTCATCTATTTTAAGATCTGTGATCATGTCATTAACAAAAAGTTATTTATTATTGAGAGATCCAATATTTAGCAAACCAAGTCGTATACATTTTTTAACTGGATTGTATTTGTGTATTATTTGTTTAACATGTATTAAACTACTCTTGAAAGAATTGAGCAGTTTTCTGTATTTGCTAGTCTTGGGGACAGACAGTCTCTATGTTATGATGTTTTGAAGACGAGGGTACTATATGTTGCATATTTTGTGTTTTCGTTGACATGAGACGGCTAGCAGACGGTTGGTTAAGCCATTCTGTCAGCTCACTGACCTGGCTTGGCCTTTTGCACGAAGAAATGCGCATTTCTAATATTAATTTGCAACATTCATTCGTTATCGTCTAAGGAATCAGCTATCGCCAATATGTCTGACTATCGTCGATACACGATAGTATCATCAATCAGAACAACCCTAAAGTATACAGTATTTAACATGAGGCAATATCCTGTGACTGTTTATAAGGCAAATTAAAAACAGATTCCTGAGTGTTTCCTAGTGTACTATTATAGACCCCAGCATCTCAACATGAAACAATGCTTTGCTGAATATATACTTTTATCTAGATTAAATCAGGGATTAATCAAAATCAATGGCATGACATTAATTCCAGACAACCAAACAGGCCAATAATTGAGTGGAAAGACTAAAAGATGCACATCTCTGTCATGTTTTATAGTAAAGTAAAACCACGCATCCTTTCTTGAACATTAACACTCTGGGGTCGACGTTTCCGCCGGCAGAAACACTTACATTTTTTACTGATAGCAGTAAAAAGATCTTAGAATACTTTGTCATTTTTGATTGTACATATAAGAGTAATATATCATTTGAATCTGTAAAGGGTCTACTTTCATTTGTGTTTACTCACAATAACAACAAAATGTTATGCTTTTGTAAAATTAAGAAAGTAAACACGTGCACTTTCAGGTCTGTCTCCGCAAAGTTCTTTCTGAAACGCGTCACTTTAACACACGGACATGAGAAATATATCTATATAAAGCTTAAAGTCTCTACTTTTAAATGAAGCAAGTCTAAGTGAACACAAATATTCTCGGTTTATGTAATCCACATGAAACCAAGCAGAGGCTCAGTTTTTCTGTCTCACTTCATTATCGGATAATGAGCTGAGACCGAACACACCCACACGCTATTCACAGGGTTATAGTTTGGGTGATCCACGTGCGAGGCACACGCCCCCTTGGACAATGCCATACAAACCATTAGATTATCACATTAGATTTATTTTATTCACTTTACTACGCGTTTAAAATATGGCACGCTTTACCAGAGAATATATCTTCAGATGGTTTTGGACAGTGAGGATGAATTTACCTCAAAAGATTGCAACAGCTGCATTTTGAGAAGCGAATTGATCCAGCAGAGAATATTCCAGCAAGTCAAGTTATTCAGTCTTATATAATTCTTATTCTGATAATATAATAGTAGTTAAGTAATATTATTATGTGAAACATTGACTGTTGTCAATGACAATGACAATTACAATTGTTCGCAAATATCTGCGTAAATTATCTGTGTAACGTAAACAGGCTAACGTTAAATGTTTGTAATGTGGTACATTCTAAACATTGTTATTTCTTATGTTTTCTGTTTTAGTGATATTCGTGACTATCTGATGGGGTGTAAATTAGGGATGCTCCGATTGATCGGCCGCAGATCAGCCGATAATCATATTTTATGACTCAATCGGTACTCACTAAATTGGCCGATCTCACAAACCGATCGAAATCTAATGACGTCACCTCGTGAGGACGTACATGATATTTATGCGTGTTGTATGACTGCCGTGCTTGTAATGACTGCGGGAAAGAGCGAGCAGAGTGCCTGTGCACTCTCTCTGTCTCCAAACAGTGTTTGACTTCAATCTGTGTTGTGCAGATCGATCGGCATATGACGTGCAGGCACAGCGGAAAAACAAAACGCTTCCGCGGAACCGTGGGTGATGCTGACCGCGGAACCGTGGGTGATGCTGCGTAGCACCGCATGAAATTTACCACTCCTCTGTGTCTCTCTCCCTAGCACATAATTCAAAGCAACTGACACAATGACATAAGAACAGAAGCATTTCGAGAAAATTTTTACCTGAATTAGCACTGGGTGCGAGTTGTGTTGTCTTTTCTACTCTGACAAGCACATGACGCAGGTGACAAAAACACACTTTTAATAAATGAGACTCAATCCTATCCAATGATGAAGTGGTTTCCAGGTTAACTTCTTTATTTTGCGAAGTCTAAGAATAACACAGATGCACAGCGCGAGCGTACTAGCGTCTGCTAATGTCCAATTTGTGACAATGACTCATTTGAACCGATTCATTTGAACGGTTGAACACTGATCTCAGGTGACTCACTGTCTGAATCCATCAAATCAGTCACTTAAAACACATGGGCCATATAGCAACAGAGGTTGGTAAGATTTATTCTAAATAATCCACACAGTATTTACAGTTTATTTATATGACAATGTGTTGTAAATTACCTATAAAATAATTTAGTTAGACAGAAAACCGAACAAAGCACAAGTTGTTGGTAATGTAATTGTTTGTGGTCAAAATAAGAATCTATTTAAAAAGGGATGGGAAATAATACGTTTACTTTTAAACGCCCTCATATGATTATATCAAAATAATGATCAGGTCTGGCAAATGATAAGGCCAGTGGAAAAACTTTCAGTGATCAGAAAAAAATTGGGATCGGTATCAGCCGATCACGATGACAAGAAATCGGTACTCGGTATCGGCTGCAAAAATCCTGATCGGGGCATCCCTAGTGTAAATGTATTGTAATGTATTTCAGATAGCTAATGTTAGCTTAAGCTTACAGCGGCTAACTTTTAATCTATATTTTGCTCAGTTTTGGTAAACTTAAGACACTGCTTATTCATAATGTGCGCAAACATTTTGGCTTACGATAAAATACTGCATTATCATCATTGCTTGTGTTTACAAATATTTGCTAAGATGTCAATATTGATGGCGTTTGCTAATGCCTCACGTGCCGGTTGATGGCGTTTGCTAATGCCTCAGGTGTATGTGTTTGAGATGCACAGCATGTGTACAGTCTATGCCATGGCCAGTGTACAGACATGTATATTTGACAGATTTTGTAAAACTTGTCTTTATGTGTTTTCATTAGTGATTGATTAGACAAGATTAAATTCAACTTTATTGTCATTACACATGTACAAGTACAAGACAACGAAATGCAGTTTAGGTCTAACCAGAAGTGCTATAGCAGCAAGTGCAGGTTATACAGCGGTTGCATAAGTTACATAAATAAATCAATATTATAGAAGTAGTTTACAGATGGATATGTACTATGAACATAATATACAAATGGCTAATACTAAAAACAGAGATTAGATGGATATCTACTATGAAAATACTATACAGATGGCTATTACTATTACTATAGATTGATTATGATGATTATAATAATACTATAAAAAGGGTTCTTTTACTATGTTTGCATGCTGATATATAATTTTCTATCAACAGATATGACAGTGAAAATGATCAGGCAACTGTCCCCCACTATGTCATAGAAAGCAGAGACTTAAGATGACACGGTTCCAAGTGCCAAGCATGCAATGTTCACCTATGTCTTCAGTTGAACAGGAACTGCTTTCAAGACTGTCACAGACATTTGTGATCTCATCTGTAATGTCTACTTTTGCACAGTTTTGCCCTGAATGCATCATCTGTACCTCTACATGTTTCATGTGTAAATCATCTGTGTCCATCTCTCCTCACTCCTGGACATTTTATTCTACACTATGTGAGTGAGAAGGTTATGCATAGGGTATAAGAGTGGGCTTTTACAAACTTTACACTTTTTTACCTTGCATTGTTACTGTTTGCACTTTATTTACCTTGAATATCTGTTTTTGCACTGAATGTATCTTCTGTACCACTGCATGTTTCATTTTGACATATTCTAAATAAACTACAAACAAAACATATATTTCTCTTGTCCTCACATTCTTTGTTGTAGCACTTCCCTCTCGGTCACATACACTGTAAAAAGTAATAACTGAATCCACTTAAGAAAGGCTAGTAGATTTAACTGATTTTGTCAAATTTGTTGGTTTTACTTGATTATACTGGGTTGTGTGAACTTTTAGGTGGATGCAATAGTTAAACTAAACAACTTAAGTACACTGTACTTTTTGTACTAAAGTAAGTTGTACTAAAGGCCTCTTTATAGCAAATATGGTGCCAAAGGTCTTATTTAAAATGCTGGTTACTCTCTGTCAATTCCTTTTTTTTAATTTAAATGTGTTTTATTGCCATGACTAAATTGTACATTGTATTGCCAAAGCATTTGCAGCTGAGCTGCATACAGTGCAAATGCATACAAAGAGAAAGAAAGTAATAATATTAATAACAATAGTATAAAATGAAAAGTGTAATGTAGGCCTATGAAGTGCAAACTTAAAGTGAATTTATAATAATATAGTAATATATAAAGTTTAAGAAAGAAAAGTTGTTCTCTCTTTCTCTCCAAACACACGTGCACACAGGGCGCTTACACGCACGCACACACACACGCACACTCAAATGTGTGTTCTGAATCTTTTCATTTTAACAACCAACAACCAAATATATCTTAACAACCAATAAGATATAAGATTATTGCGGGCCCATCATGATCAATCCAATCCATTCCATCAATCCCATCATGATCGATCCATGTGCGTGCGCATGCGCAATGCAAAAGTCCACAGGTAGCCGATGGAAGAAGACAGCGAGAAAGAGACAAACGAGAAAAAGCTTCACACAATGACACATCGAGTTCTGGATCTGGCAGCACAACTAGGTATGCCGATGTTCTACTTTTAAGTCTTATTTTAATTGTGTGTTCAGCATAATAAGTTGAATAGAAAAGGTTAAACTACGTTAATTACTCGGATAACGTAGATAAAGAAGCAGACTAACGTTATTCCGTCTGGTAACGTTAGCCACGTTAATGTTACTCTCTAAGCGCCATTTTAGATCACTGAGTAACTATGTAGGTTACTAAACGTTGATTTTTATCAACATTTGTTTTTATGTACAGTTTGTAATCTATTTTTTAATCTGTTTTAAGTTTGTGGTTCACCATTATTGATACGTAAAACCGCTCGGCTGGCACGTGTCGTTCACGTGCATGTAACGATCAATGCCATATACCAATTACGATTGTTTCATTAACAAGTAATTTATTTTAATTATTGTGCCCTCTTTATTTTGTGCATGTTTACTTTGCACGACTTAAACTCATGGAGTCGAAGTGTAAATTCTGCTTGTAAATTCAGGGCTCAGCTGTTGAAACATTTCGGATTAAAACATGGAGGCTACAATAGAACTACTCCAATTCCATGTCTCCACACAGATTGTCTGTTCTCATTTAAATAATTTAATTCGCTTAGGGTGCATTTAACGAAAAGTCATTCACATTCAGGTGGTGTATGGTGGCCAAACCAGTCCATGTGATGACACCCCTTTGATATTTCACTGCCTACTGTGCAGTTTTGATGAGCCCTTTTTTTTTGTCTCATTTAAGGCATCATCTAAAAAATCATGAAATGGTGCAGTGTCCTTACAAAAATTGCACTTTTCAGAGCAATGTTTACTCTACATTTAATATCCATAAATGTAGAGAGCATAGAACACCTGATCAGAGGCAGTTGAAGTCTGACATTTTATTGCATGTTACTCACAGTGTAGATAATATGCAACCCGAAGAGCCTTTCTGCCATGATTTCATACTACTTTTTAAAATAATGTTTCAGAAATCTGACATCAATGGAAGACGAACAGCTGTTCTTCATGGCCTCCCACTCCTCCTCGGAGAGGACCCCACTGATTTTTACAAGACATGTTTTGTAAGTAGTTTTGTCTGTTTTGTTCTAGGTATTTGTAATGCAAACTTGAACCAAATATATATAAAATATATAATGTTAATTTGTTTGACCTTATTTTTGTTGTCATTTTAGGACAGTGACGATGAAGAAGGGCTGTCCAGCATGTCAGTCGGCATATTAACAGTGATCCCTGAGGATTGTGAAACCGTACCTTACTCCTTGCACCTTGATGTCACATCCACTGCCATCATTTTGGAAGGTACCATTGTAATGGATGACCTGAGAACTCTTCCCCAAGTCATGTGCATCCTCTTTGGGCTCATCTATGCTCTGAATTTAGAGTACCCTCCAGTTCTGAAGAATACCTTTGATTTCATTCAGAGGGTGATTTTGTCACTCGGGCACAAGTCTCTGAAGCCTAAAATACAATCTTTGAAAACGCTTCTAATGCAGTAATATCACTGTGCCATTGAGCACGTTTGTTGTCATTTTTCATGATTGACCATTACATTAAAAATGTTACATCACTTTTGAAAATTGTATTTTGTTTCCTGTTGGAAATATTAAAGGAATAGTTCACAAGAATTTTCATTTTGAAGCTGAACTATCACTTTTAAGTTGTGTGTTTTAGAATAAGTAACATTTTGGAAGACAATCTTATTCTGTACTACATTTTAAAGTCTTCCATGTTCTCCAATTCTACATTTTACCTCTTGTGAAAAAAGTGATAGATGTGAAAAGGGATACAATGATTTTTTTCTTCTTTTCTTTACATTGAAGTACAGTATATGCCCTTTTGTTAATATAATGGCATGCCTTAATGCCTGACTTGAACTAGCATTGTTTTATAAAAAATAAATGACTCTGTGGTTGTGCAAACAATATGTTGTCTGTCTTTGTGTCCGCAACTTAGAGTTTTGAGTACTACTTGCTTGAGAAATTTAAGGTAATCAGTTTCCACACATATTTCTAGTAATATGAACTAGCAGACATGTTAAATTAACTGTATTATTTGAGTTATCTCTACTAAGCCTAACTTAGTACTTGTAATATGGAGTTAACTTTACTCAAGTTTTCAAGTAGATTTTGCAAAAAAAAAAGAAGTTGATTGTACTAAGTTGTTGTAGCTTCATCAACTTGGAAATGATGAATGAATTTACTTGAAAAATCTGAGGTAATCAGTTTCCACAGGTTTTCCAAGTAAACTCTACTTATTACTTTTTACAGTGTACCTGACTGAAAAGCTCATTATGCAGGTCTTTGTCTTTTCAGGTGTCAATTACATTATTATTCAGGATCATTCTCGCATATGGCCTTTCTAAACAAAAAGTGACTTAGAAATTTTAAATAAATTTATTGTTTTTTGTGAATGAATGAGCAGGATAATTTTCACATCATTTTGAAGCAAATACTCCAGGCTACAACATCCAGTTCACAAAGTCTTGTGGACAAATGTTTTAAATGATTTTTGTGGCCTTATTTCAGGAACTTCTTTTTTTGTTTTTTTCTATAACCGCGCATAACTGTTTTTCTCCTAAATACAAATAACTTATATGCCTACATGCTGCTCACACATTATTGTAGCCCAGTTTGTGCTCATTACAGTGTCATCAGATTTTAGCCATTTATATTTTTAAAAGCAACTGAAAAATGCACAAATGTCAGGGCATGTCCAAACTTCTCAAGGACCCCAAAACACTCTCAGACCCCAGAGGGTTAACTAAACGTATTATTCATGATGCATAAATGGTTCGGTAACAGAAGGTCTAAAGTAGGGCTGGGCGGTATGACGGAATATGCCGTTACCGCGGAATAAAATGTAAACCGTAAGAGGTTTTTCTATTCCGTCTATTCCGAGGAATGTAAATAAATAGGCGTGGATAACTCTGCAAATTGGGCGTTATGATAAAAAAACGTGAATTAATCCACCCATAACAACTGAACAAATCATATATTCGTTTGACCTTTTTTCAGTTTGTAGTTTAGTTTAGTTTAGTTTAGTTTTCTCTCTAACCTGCAGTGCTTGTGCAGGCATTCGTACTTGCGGCACTTTCTCAACGTTATGCGAAAACATGCTAAAACGTGCCAAAATGCGCATTGCTTGACACGAAAAAAGAAACAACTCGCATTTAAGTGATGTCTTAAGTGTTTAAAGGATTTATAATACGAGTCTATGTTAAATTGATGACTGATCGCATCGCGCTGTCAATCACTTCTGCGCTGAGGTAACCCTCATCTACTCTCATCATTACATTCAGAGAAACCAATAAAACTACATTTAGACATCATGTTATATGCTTATATTGCATATGTATGAGGGGAAAACAATCACATCACGTTGTCAATCACTCTCTTCTACACAGAGTCAATGAACCCTTGATAGTTTTTCATCAAATCCTTCAAAGCGCATTGTTTATATTTATAACTCGCACTATGTGCACTAGAAAAAGGGCAAAGCTATGCGGATAAAACAAATGCAAGTTATTAAATCAACATCGTCAGTAAAATGAGCTTCTTGATGAGGTTCTCCAAAAGGTTTGTGAGAAATGCAAATTTTTATTGTTGAACAGTGGCAGGCAGTGCCACAGATGCTCTCCCTACTGTACGTGCTGCTCACCTCACGTGACTCGTCATTTTGCCTTACGTCACAAATATTTTTCTTCCTTTACATTTGATTAAATACTCAGTAGAACACCTTAAACAACTAATGACCATTAAACAACAATTAGCTGTATTTTTCTAAATATTAAACACTTAAATGATTGTCTTCCAAAGAGAAATGTAAAGCCAATGTATACATATAAGAGTTTAAATTGTTGTTATGAAGTTGAAAGTAAATCTATAGGGATTTTTTTTAGTATTGCTCGTGCCATGCCATGCCATGAACCCTGCACCCACATCGAACCAAACCGAACCGTGACTCTAGACCGTGAACTAAACCGAACCGTGAAATTGTTGTATCGTTACACCCCTATTACATAGGCTACACTATATTACATACACAACATTATATTCAATTAATTGTGGGACAATTAAAATACCACTAATCGCACAGGTTTAACACAAATATCAAGTGTGTGCCTTTAAAGTAAAATATATAAATTTAAATGGTTTAAATTATTACAGTATCATTTGTATTTTACTGGCTAAACTGGCTAAATTTTGCACTTCTTGACCCCTCTTTCCTGTCAGCCCTGAATAAGAGAATGTAATTTTGAGGACATAATTTCCTGTGGGTGTGAAAGCCAATGGAACATGCCTTTGGGTTATTAATGTTTTGCTTATATATAATATGAAAGGCTCTCTCAGTATCCTTCAGCACTGTCACCTAATGGAATGCATTGAGCCATAGTGAACACCTGCTACAGCAGACGTGAATGCGGCCAGTGTAGTTCACTCACTGTTGATGGATGTGAGATAAACACATAACTCAGGGCTAGATTCATCTTTGATGGATGGCCGAAGTACATTTTATTCCTCCAGCAGCTATAATGTGTGATTTTCTACAAAACCTTGATTCATTAATAGAGGCCGGGGTATGCATTGACGTCACTTTCCCACATGAACACTCTATTCTACTACTCAATTTCTACTATGAAATTATTGCGATGTAAAGTATCAATTCTGATTTTAAAGAGGCATGTTTCATTTTGGATCAACAATGTGTGACAAGTTTCTATAAATTAGATTAGATTCAACTTTATTGTCATTACACATGTACAAGTACAAGGCAACGAAATGCAATTAAGTTACAATTCTGTAACAGTTCATCCACCATTGACTTCATCCTGCTTTTAAAACATTTGCATATGAAAACAAGCATATTTATGGCAGGAAAAAAATTGGATTTTGGAAAAATCCTCCATTTTATGGATATGGTTTCATTTTCCACTGCAGGGCTGATAACGGAACTCTTTAGAATGTAAACACAGGGCTCCAGACAAAAAAATCAGTTAAGGAGCCATTGGCTCCTATAGGGGAAAATAACAGGCCCCAAATAATTTTTTTTAAGAGCCACATTACATGAACTAACATTTGTAAATTACATACTTTCAGTTCATATTGTGTGTACATCTTCGGTTTTGCTCACATAATTTAAATAAGTTGTCTTCCCTCATAAGCAGGGCCATACGGAATCTGCAGACTTTATGTTAATTACGCCATAATTTTTGTGGAAAATCTGCAGAAATAGCTTTAAATGTGTTTAAATTTGTACACAAATATGAATGCATAAATGTGTTCAAATAGTCTTAAAATTTGGCAGATTTGTTTTTGCTTATTTAAAATGAGGCAGAGAAGTGTTGTTATTAAATGATGCTAAAGATGAAGCGGAAGGATCGACAGAGCAGACAAGTGAAGAATGCAAGAATTTCAATGGCTAAGGTACAAAATAAATATAATTAAATATGTTGTGTGTATTTGTATGCAGTGTGAAGAATGCAGGAAACAACATTTGCAACAGGGTGTTTAAACTTTAAGCACTATAGCCTACTCCAACAATACTGCAAAACATGCAAAATGTTACACATTACGTTAAATAATTTTTATTTGTAAGTCGTTATGGATAAAAGCCAAACACATGTATAAATGCAGCCTTCAGTTCTCTCTGGTCATTTGAGATATATTATGCGCGCGCCCAGGCAGTCAGAGCTTGAAATACTAAACCGAGTTCTCTTTCATGTCTTCTTATTTCCCATATTAGCAAGTATCCTTGTAAAAGTAGTCCGTTTCATGAACATAAACATTTGGGAAACGCATGTGTCGCAGTTAAGATCCGTATTTTCATATACTCGCTCTTAAAAGGGCAGCACCATAATAAAGAGCTGTTTAAAATGTTCATCAAACAACAAAAGACGGGCCTAAAATCACTTACTGATATTAAAGGAATTGTGTTTGTTCTGTGCATCTTTCCCACGAGTGCGCCTTCTAATTAGGGATGCTCCGATCCATCTTTTTTGTTTCTGATACCGATTCCGATACCTGAGAATCAGTATTAATGTTATAAAGGTAAAATGTTAAAAAGTGCTGGATTACTTGATAAGCTGTAAGCATAACTTTGCAATAGGGATGCACCGAAGTGAAAATTCTTAAAACACATGGGTTCTGAATGGTCAAAATGTTATTTTTATATTTGTCTTGCTTTTAAATATATACAATATAACTTAAAATAAAATTGAGCAAAACAAGTAAATTAAAACAAAAAATTGAGCCCTCTCTCTTCTCGAATAGCCTGACTAATGTACTCTGTACACCTACAACAAAACAGTTCATTAAAAAATGTCTTTTAACATTATAAGCCGAAAATACGAATAAACAAAAACTGTTGGATTTTAATATGCTACACTGCAAAATGATTTAAAGAAAAAACATCCATGCAAGGAATGCTGACTGACGCTGACAGATAATCATTTCAGTTCACGTCTCTCCTCCAAACTCCACCCACAAAGCTGACCTCTCAGAAGGCGTACTCGTGGCAAGGATGCACATAACAAAACCTGCGTGAAGTTGGCCCCCCACCCAGCACAAAACCTCTGAAAAATAGGCTCAATAATTTCTGCTACATTTGTGCTGGTTTGTACTGTAAAAAGTTTTGTTTGTGCTGCTTCAGTTTTTTTTTTAATATTTAGCAACGTGTTACCAGTCATTCTGAATACACACATACCCCACATGGTCCAAATTCACCAAAAAATAATATTGTTTGTTTGCGCTTCGTTTGTGCTGGTAAAAGTTTCATTTGTGCTGCTTCAGTGTTTAAAATATTAGAAATTGATTTATAGGCAATGACGTCACCAGCACCAAAATATATTGCCAACTCGTCACTTAATATTTAAAAAACTGAAGCAGCACAACAAAACTTTTTACAGCACAAACGTAGCAGAAATTATTGAGCCTATTTTTCAGAGGTTTTTCAGGGGGCCAACTGTACGCAGGTCAGAACAAACTCTGACAAGTTGTTTAGTACAGTGAACTGTGTGCATGCACGCGATCACTGTATGATGTCAGAGGATGTCGCGAGCAGAGGGGCTACTGTCAGACCGCCCGCTCCCATCTGAAGTACACCAAAGTTACAGACCGGTAAAGACGCTTTTATTTGTAAAGTGACTGCCACACCGCGGGTCCCATGTTGTGTCTTTCTTTGACACTTTAAAATGCTTCTACACACTGCCGACTTGTTTGCTGCATTAATAAAGCGTACGCATCTCTCTCTCCGCACTGGTTGCTTCTTCATCGCATCAGACGTCATGTTCGGTAAAATGTATTTGGCCATATTCCACAAACATGCTTATTTTGCTATTTTCGGCCGAATATTTTCGGTTGCGAACATTCGGTACGTCCCTACTTTGCAAGACATCAGGCTCGACTTAAACAATAATTTCCTAACCCTGAAAAACAAAATAACAAACAATTTATTCCCAAGTTTAGTGAATTATTTATTAAACCAAATTTCTGAATTCTTTCCATTGTCTCCTCCAATGTTTGTTTGTTTATCCGCGCTGCATACAGAGCATGTTGCTTGCGTATGATGTCACACACTGCGCACAGCACAGCCGCAGCGCAAAAGCGTTTAAGCGCCAGTGTCTCCGAAAACTTTTACATTGGCCAGCAGATCGGGGCAATTGTCGCCGATACCCGATCAAAAATTTTATTGCGTACCGACGCCGATACCGATACAAATATCAGATCGGAGCATCCCTACTTCTAATAGAACAGTCAGCTTTGTAGGCGGAGTTTGAAGGAGATATGTGAACTGAAATGATTGTCTGTTAGCATCAGTCAGCATTCCTTGCATGGATGTTTTTTCTGTAAATCATTTTGCAGTGTAGCATATAAAAATCCAACAGTTTTCGTTTATTCGTATTTTTGGCTTATAATGTTAAGACACTTTTTAATGAACTGTTTTGTTGTAGGTGTACAGAGTACATTACATTCTTTCAGCAGTCAGGCTATTCGAGAAGGGAGAGGGCTCAATTTTTTGTTTTAATTTACTTGTTTTGCTAAATTTTATTTAATTATATTGAAAAGCAAGACAAAATATAAAAATAACATTTTAACCATTCAGTTTATGCAATAGTGAAAAAATTGACTATATAAATAGAAGAAATGCGAGAGCCCATGTTCGCTGTTTTCGGCCTTCGGCCAAGTGTTTAGTTTTAATTCGGCCTCGGCTTCGGCCAAGAATTTTCATTTCGGTGCATCCCTACAAATTACTCTGAATTAATTTAAACTAACAGAAAATGTGCATGTCAAGACCATATTTATATATTATACTGTATAAAAAACTATAGTTTAATGTTGGGCTCGTTACGTTGATTTTAGTTTGTAATAATGACACTTTTCCGCATGTTCACAACACAATTTGGACAAGTCCAAAACTCTGCAAATACTTATCACACAAACATGAAACGTATGTCAAAAGAAAGCTTAAAATGTCTACTTTTAAAAGATTTGATTCAGGTTGAAATGAAATATTCTGTGTTTATGTAATATGCATAAAAGACAGGTACAGTTGATACGAGACATATTCCTTATCTGCTCCCGTTTAGTGAATATGAATATGACTCTTCTGTGAAACAAAATAAGATATTTAGACATGTCTCAATGGTTTTGTGTCCATAAAATGGAATTCAATGGGGTTCATTGTTGTCATATGCAGGTTTTCAACAACATAAGGGTAAATAAACGATGTTAGAATACATTATATTTGAATGAACAGAAAAGATTATATGTTGAGTAAACTGTCCCTTTAAGGAAACAGTCTTTAAACTGAATCATTCAAGCAGAAACACATCACTGGTGTACAGTGAACTGTGCAGCATAGAAAGCAAGAAGCACACTGTAATAGAAAAGTAGCCAACCAGAAGCAAACTTGTGTGGGATGCTTATGTTTTAGATTAAGTTAGTAGTATTGCTCTTTCCTTTACAACTGTTTTTAAACAAAATCGAACAGCTCGTTCACGTATGCTCTCATTCGGATTTAAGCCTTATTGTTCCCACATCAGAGCTTTGCATTGCAGCTTTGAAATCAAGTCTATATGGATTTATTCTTTAGAACTGACAGTATTTATCAGGAAAACACAAATTAACTCCTTGAGTAACATCACTTCACCTGACACTGTCCACTTTGCAGCTAAAATGCTAACCGCGCTGTGAATGTGCATGCACAGTGCTTGACTAGAGTATTTGTGAACAATTTGTTTTTACTATCATAAAAACAGGCTGATGTCTTCCTTGTTCTATGAAGTCCCTCCTTCAGAAATACGTAACGAGTTCTGATTGTGTAGCTGGTCAAGTGTGTTGTGATTCGACAATTCAGCGCCGTTGTTCGGAAAGGTCACGCCCCTTTTTCCGCATATTCCTGTTGGCGGAGGTTATTCAAAAACTCGGAATAGTGACATCATGTACCCGGGAAGTAGAGGGCTGTAGTCCAACACCAGCCAAACATATGTATTAATGCAGCCTTCAGTTCTCTCAGATTGTTTGAGATATCTTATGTGCACACCCAGCAGTCACGAGCGCAAAATACTAAACTGAGTTTTCTTTCACGTCTTCTTTGAAACGGACAAACTTACGTCAAAATTCCCATATTAGAAAGTAAAAGTAGTCCGTTTCATAAACAGTTGGGAAAAGCATGTGTCGCAGTTTAGATCTGTATATATACTCTTAAAGGGACAGCAGCATAATAAAGATCTGTTTATAATGAAACAATCATTATCAAAACAACATATTTTTCATCAAACAACAAAAGACGGGCCCAAAAACACTCACTGATAATAAAGGAATTTTGTTCTCCTCATACGAGTTGTTCGCAACAGATAAAGGAACAAAGTAGCATACAATAATTTAAGTTTGTTAAAGATGTGCTTTAAATATGGTTGAAGTGTTGAAAGAGAGTGTGTGTATTAACAATAATAATTTGTATTCATTTGTCATATTTTATTGGTGTATTAAACACGTTTGTTGCATCGTCTAGTGACGCCATCCCCAAAAAAAAGGACAAAAATCACTCTCGCGTACATTCTCTAGATCCGTTCCACATTGGTGGAATGATCTGCCTGCTGCTACAAGACAAGCAGATTCCACAGTCATCTCCAAAAATCGCCTGAAAACACATCTTTTCCGTCAACACCTGATCGATTAACACTGACTTCTATTCTTTTCTGTCTCTTTTCTACTCTCTCAAAAAAAAAATGTTTTTTGTTTAAGTTGTTTCCTTAGCTTTGTATACTGTGCTAGGCTTTATCTGACCAGTTTTACTGCACTTTGTTATCTTATGTTGTTTCAATTTCTTCTATTGTTTACCTCATTTGTAAGTCGTTTTGGATAAAAGCGTCTGCTAAATGACTAAATGTAAATGTTTGGGTGTAGTTTTAGTGTTTCCTTTTTTTTTTGCCACACCCCACGACTCCGGTGCTACCAAATTTAGGGCTGGTGCTATCAATAACTTGGTGGCACCAGTGCCACCTCTCTGAAATGTTAGTCTAGAGCCCTGACATTGAAGATGTAGAACAGGATGACACAGAAGAACTTGTGCCAAAAAAAGGAGCCGTGTCTTCTTTGTAAATGTTGTCAAGCTAAAGTTGTCGCAGGAGGCGGCAACACGAGCAATTTGTGGGCCTTACAAACCTGTTTAAATACTAGTGTATAATACTAGTCCAAATACTACTAATTTTTCCACAATATTCACTCATCCTGACAGTATAATAGGGCGTTCTAAGTCAACCTACTGCAGTATTTCCTCTCCATGTACCGTCAAACCGGCATAATTATGGAAAATACCGTCATATAAATTTAAGGTCATACCGCCCAACACTACTTTAAGCTTTTTAATTTTACAGGTATCGTTTATGTTTTAACAGCAACATTACACACTAACTAATGTTTGAAAAACTGGATCACGGAGAACGGCACCTTTAAACAAGATTGCATTTCTAAAACTGTTCACGAGCACCAGTGCTCCTAAATATTTTTTCATGGTCGCACACATTGATTTTCAATCGCAAATGCAACTGAAATGGTCGCACGGTAGAGATAATAAAAAAACTGTCTAAAAAGACCATACACCACAAACAAAAAAAATATTGAAGCACAGCTCTGCATTTAAGCCCGAAGATTACATCCATTCAAGTTTTTATATTACTTGGATACATACATTTTATCTATGGTATTAAAGTGTAACTAGCAAATACCAAAATGTGTTTATTTAGTAGCTTGCCAGCTAGTAAATCAGATATGCTAAATATAAGCTAGCAGTGTGAAATAACAGTCTAGCCTAGCACTATTTTATTGACAATTTATGAGTAGGGATGCAGCGATTACCGAATTTTACTATTAACCGTGCTTAAAAACGTCACGATTAAATAATCGTAAAGGATCCGTTACACCGTGTATTTCTGTTGCACGGAACGGAACTGTAGCAACTAGCACAAAACGAATAAAATGTTACACCAGCGGTGCACCAGCTTAAAGAGCCGTGCTTATCAGAGACACGGAGGCGGCTACTACACACACTTTTAACTATGGCAAAGAGACCAAACAGCAAATCTTATATGTACATTAACAACCAAGGCTGTAGTGGTGACAGTTGGGCTTTCAGTGCAACGTAAACAAACAAAGCTGCATTTAAGTTACCGGAGTCGCGGGTCAAATGAGCGCCGCAGACAGCGCACAGGACGCGTACATTCTGTATGCACAAGCTCAAATTCAAAGTCTACTGCTGATGCAAGCTGGACCAATGTAACTTATTATTATGTTATTTTTATTAAACAATAACTGGGCTTTGAAGGTTATTTAGCGATTAGGTCCATTATTGTTTGCTATGAACGAAAATAGCAGGGAAACAAAATGCATGTGATCCACACACAGTAGCTCTTAAAGGGACAGCGGCATAATAAACATATCTGTTTTAATGCTCATCAAACAACAAAAAACAAAGACACAAAAAAAACACTCTCACTGCTGATGACTGATTAAATTGTATAACTTTAATGCTTTTATCCATATTTAATTCATACTGTAAAGACTATGAAGTGTTATTTTACATTTGATTACTTTATTCAGTTTCCTTACCTAATAACCACAGACCAACCTAAAACATCTGAAAAGCACTGTTTATTTCATTTGTGTGTTTGCTTTTTTCAAATATTAAATACATAAAAGTTCTGTTAGTTAATTGTTTTGGTATTATAACCTTATTTATTTAGATTACATGGGTAAAAAACAAACTACTAACAAGACAATAATATTTATTATTTATTTTTTGTGGTAGGGCAAGTAAAATTTTTGGCAGGGCCAGTAAAAATTTAGAAATTAATGAATGCATAATAATCATCAAAATCGTGCAATCGTGATTATTTCTCAGACAATAATCGTGCCAACAAAATCTATAATCGTTGCATCCCTATTTATGACGCTAGCTAGCTTAAGCGGTGATTCTATTTCTTCTACCTTTTTCTAGCCAGTTATCTGTGATCATACAGAAGTGCAGTACTGGTCAAAAGTTTGGAAACATGACTATTCTTAATGTTTTTGAAAGTCTCTTATGCTCATCAAGCCTGGATTTATTTGATCAAAAATACAGAACAAAATAGTTATATTGTGACAAATATTATTACAATGGTTTTCTGTTTTAATATAATTTAAAATATAATGTATTTTTGTGACGCAAAGCTGAATTTGCATCAGCCATTACACAAGTCTTCAGTGTCACATGATTCTTCAGTGTCATGATCATTCAGAAATCATTCTAATATGCTGACTTTATAAATTTTAGAAACAGTTGTGCTGCTTATAATATTTTTATAACCTGTGATACTTTTTTCTCTGAATAATAAAAAGTTACATTTAAATTGTAATAATATTTCACAATATTACGTTTTTTTCCATATTTTTTGATCAAATAAATGCAGACTTGAATTATGATCATAATGGATTAAAAATTGTAATGTGTCCAAAAAGGCAGAAACCAGAGACACAAGAAGCTAGAGAGAAAATGCTATGATTTGGGACTTTTTTTGGAAGGGAAAGGGTTCAACATTTATGCTTTTGTGTTACTCGAAAGAATTAAAGTCCTACTTAAATTCTAGTTAAATCAATAAAGTTCTAATTAAATCAAAGTGAAAAAAACGTATTAGCTTGCATGCATGTCAGCTTATTACCAAACAAAATGTTTATATCGAAGTTTGTATGCAGTTTATATACATTTTCCCAAATTTCTAATTAATTCCCATAAACTCCCATAAATTCCCATTAATTCCTGGTAAATTTCCAATCTGGAATATTTCCCAAATGAAGTTCTCATGGAAATTTTCCACCCCTTTGCAACCCTAGTCTGTACACAGTTGCCAATGTGACAGTTAGATGGGATTTTTTTACGGTAGAGTATCAAGATATCTTAATGTAGTATATAATATGGATTCTTCCTTTTAAGTTACACCCATAACATTCTCTTTGAGCATACTCAAGTAAATAAAGGTCAGAAAACTGTTAAGATTAGGATCTCTGCCAATGGGTATGCATGTAAAGTAAACACACACACACACCTACACACAGACACACACACACACACACACACACACACACACACACATACACACACACACACACACAAAACAATATGCAATATTCCACGTACTGCTGATTACCATTTTACAAAGCACTAGATTAAAGGCAGTTTATTACGGTTTCTGATAACACATCAGCCA
This sequence comes from Oreonectes daqikongensis, assembly GCA_026939265.1. Taxonomy (NCBI): domain Eukaryota; kingdom Metazoa; phylum Chordata; class Actinopteri; order Cypriniformes; family Nemacheilidae; genus Oreonectes; species Oreonectes daqikongensis. The sequence continues at coordinate 3,529,193 of JAOTQM010000041.1, read as the reverse complement.
TTTCCTCATGTGGTATTTATGGAATTTCACAGCTGGTTTTGCTTGTGCTTTGCATGACTCACACCTAATGAAATATGTTTGTTGCATTCAGAATTGGACTAAATAAACATGGTGATGTTGTACAGGTCCAGATTAATGTAATCTTAATAAATAAGGTGACACCATACAGACATTTACAATTTTGTTAAAAACAGCTAATCAGTAAGTAATACAATTTGAATAAACAATCAAATTACAAGCACAAATACATGTAATAAAGCAAACATACAAAAAATAATCAGTGCTTTTCAGGTATTTCAGGTTGGTCTAATAACAAGGACAGGTTGTCCTTGGTTGATTGATGAACATTAAAAACAGATGTTTCTAATACTGCTGCCTAGAGCTGCACGATTAATCGTTAAAAGATCGCAATCTCGATTCAAACACCCAGACGATCTCATTAATGAAAATCAACGATTCTCCTGTGTCTATTACACCTCTAACTAAAATCATAACGCTCCAACCTGTGTTGGTGCTGCTTCCGCTAAAGCAGAGAAAGCGATGATCATCATTAGGTATGAAACGGCGCCACAAACAGTCTTAAACCACACACTGTCGCTATTTCTGTGTCAAATGATCAAAAAAGTATTGGAATTAAAGCAGAGTTGCCAACTCATATGCATGCTGAAATACACCAAAATATAGCTTTTAAGATTGATGCATAACTTGCCACAGCAACACCATTTGACATAACGAAAATCTGTTTGCAATTTAGCATCTTCAATGTGTTGGCATCATGCGGACCACGTTAGGTGGCAATCACATGAATCTAAAGTATTTAAAAACTCACCACATGCAATAGTCAAAAACCCACTTTTGTGAGTGACACATTTCCTGTTGCCAGTTGGTGGCGCTATGACCAGGAGACACCATACCCACATCATTAAATGTATGGCAAAATCACTCGATGTATCTAGTATATATGATGCACCTCCTGTTCCCCAGATTTCACCATAAATTTAAAACAATAGGGCTTTCGCACCTTGGTGCTCGGGCTCTAATAATTCTACAGCCATGTCCAGTTCCTGCACATCTAGGCCATTTACACAATGCCGTTTTCAACTGAAAACTTTTTACAGGGCTCAAGACTGCGACTAAAACGTTCGCATTTGCGACCAAAAATATTAATTTGCGAGTGATATTTCTGAGGAGATCGCCACTTGCGACCATGCAAATTTACACGTTTTTAAAGTGTTTCCAATGGAAGCGCGCCACTTTAAAAGAAAAGTGTAACGGAGGAGGAAGAGAGAGATTGAGAGAGAGCTGTGTAGGTAAACCTTACTTCCCGACCTCAAGAGGTGCTATGGCGGCAGACGCTAGAGGCTGTAGCCTTTAGCTTCCTCGTCAAAGCGCCCGACTCCCATGCTGGATTGATGCCTTTTCGAGATCCCCTAGTGGCAGTCGCGGTGTGAATAAGACCGGTTACACCAGAAGCTGGGCTTTTTCCCGCATGCTCAGCGCCAGCGCTCCTCTGCGTTTTGTCCACACAAAGTGTAGCCTACCAATGCTCGATAAGGCAGCACAGAATAAGCGCCCGCAGATCTCCACAGAAAACTTCTGCAGCTTTTAGCACTTGTCATTTTTGCATTAAAGACATTTCTTTGTTGAAAGGTTCTAAAGAAACTGAAAAATTGTCATACTTAGTTTTGAATTGAGAACTGTTTGTTCTTAATGATTGTTCTTTGTAATTGTATGGCTTTCCATATTTCATTCAGAGCTCGTTTATCCTGAATATAACTTCGTTAATAAAAAAAAGTACTGAAAGAAATCTTCATAATCATTTTAAATATGGCTACTGTCAAACAGATATTCTAACTAGAAACAAAAAGCATAGCAACTCCAATTTTGGTTAAAATGTAAAGTTCATGTATTTGCACAGCAGAAAAATTAATTACCAAAAATGTATGTTAAGAATCAATGAAATATGATCAAAAATGCCCATCCCTAGGGAACGTATCTGTTAAGACAGCGCTGGATCATTTCAAATCCGTTCACAGCAAGAATGAACGACAGGCGAATTATCTTAAAGTTTTATTTAAAGTTATCTTTACATTGTGTTGTGAACATGGGGAAAAGTGTCCTTAATACACAATAAAATCATCATAATAAATTTACTTAACAAGCCTATTCGTTTTGCTTTAAACTCTATAACAATCAAATGTATGCTTTTCATACAGTATATATAATATATGGCCTTGACATGCACATTTTCTGTTGGTTAAAATGAATTCAGAGTAATTTGGTCTGGTTCAGAGTTTAAAAAGTCTTAGCATCAATAAATGACAAAGGTTCTCTGCCTCTTTTTAAATAAGCAGAACCAAATCTGCGATCATCTGCATTTAAATGCATAGACAGGCAGCATTTTAAGACTATCTGGACATTTTCACATATTTATGTTTGTGTACAAATGTAAAAACATTTAAACTATTCAACTGAATTCTGCAGATTATTCTTACATTTTAGGGAAGAATTAACAAAAAAGTCTGTACACACAACAGAATAACAAAGTATGTGATTTAAAAATGTAAGGTCATGTTATGTGGTTCTTAAAAAATAATTTGGCACCTGCTTTTTTTCCCCTATTGGAGCCAATGGCTCCATAACTGATTTTTTTGTCTGGAGCCCCATTTTTATGTGTTTCGACCATTCATTTATACGAAAAGGCATTTTGGGGGACTGAAAACGCAAACTTTTGAAAACGGGTTTTAAAGTGTTTTCTCAAAAAGTTGTTAAAAACGGTGGCGTTGTTGTTCTCTGTGTAAACTGCAAGACTGAACTTTCTAAAAACGCTGACATCACATGCATGCACAAACAATATGGCATTCCCTAGCACTCTGTGCTTGTGCCACACAATATATGTATTAACGTTTTCCCAGCAAAATCTTTTTGAATTTACTGCACTACTTCAACAACACGTTGTTGACCAAGTGTATTAAAAAGCACTATTGGCTTATAATTGTGCATGTGCATGTGCGCAGGAACTTCATGTTGCTTTACACAGCAACATCGCCATCCACCGGCCTTGCATGCATAATATGTATTTTATTGGTTTTTACGGATCCGTGTAAATGTAGATCGTTTTAATAACGCTGTCATGTGTATGTGAAACTTTTCAACAATGCTAAGGAAAAACTTTTCCCTTTTTCATTGTGTAAACCTTTCACTTTATATTCTTTTTCTTTTTTCCATGGTATGTGAAATGGGGGTGTATTTATTCATTTTGTTGTTATTACTTTCCTTATATAAAAAGGGATGTACCGAAATGAAAATTCTGGGCCGAAAACGAAATCGAAAATTTTGGCTGCACTTGGCCGAAAACCGAAAATGGCTTCATTAAAAACGTATTTAAAACATACCTGTCAACACTCCTGTTTTGGCTGGGAGTCTCCTGTTTTTCACACCCATCTCCCGCCACCCTCCCGTTTTGTTATTACTCCCGTATTTCAGTTATTTATCCTTTGAAATTCCAAGACCGATGGGAAACGCAAAGCGTTCTCGTAAACAAAGGGGGATTCACATCCCCGCTAAAACTTTCTCTTATTACACCGCTTAAGGGCCGCATATTCCACTCCGCGTTTTCCATTTAACGCTCGCTGCTCACAGTCTGTCCGCTCACTGGAGACAACAGATCGTTCCATCATCAGGTAGTGCTTTATCTGCAGAAGTAATAGGTATTTTCGTAGTTTTTAAAGTATTTCTGTCGGTAATGTATTGTTTTTGCTCTTGGTCTATTGTAGCAGTATTTTTGGAAGTTTGCCTAATTAAACTAGAATCTGCTAACCAATAAACAAAAAGTTAAAACTACCAAACTACGGGAAGCGTGAAGGGACAAAGTGCTCGTACATTTTTAAATCGCTATTTCATGTGTGACGTTGAGATCTCTTGCAAAATGTAAATATTAATTAAAAATGATATCTTGCAGAGCTGCATTAAACAGTCTGTCTTATTATTCTGAATAAATATATTGATTTACATTTAAGAATTAGAAATGAAAGTTATGTTATGTTAGCCCTATTTGCCCTGCACACCCCCCCCCTTTGCGGGTCTCACATTACAGTTATGGTAATGACAGTGCGAGCGAGACCGGAGGATGAGAGAGGCGTGGCAACATTTTCGGCTTTTATTTTCGTCGCTTTCTTACATTTCGGTGCATCCCCATTTATAAATGTAATGTTTTGCTTATAGACATTTTGTTTCATGTACAGCTTCTTTGTAACAATGAAAATTGTAGCGCTATATAAATAAACTTGAGTTGAGTTAAGAGTAAACGTGGCTTAAATAACAGGATTGTTATCAGGGTTGGCAGAGAGCCATATAACAGAACAGCCAGGGCTGCGTTTCCCAAAAGCATCGTAAGCCTACAATGATCGTAGCTCCATTGGTGACAATGGCTCTAAGATCAACTTATAGCTACGATGCTTTTGGGAAACGCAGCCCAGGTCCTTTTCACTTTAGTCTTATCATTTCAATGTTTCTTTAAAAATCCAAGAACTTTGGATGTAAAGCTGCTTTCAATCTGGGTATTTTAAAAGGTTTTTAAGTCGCCAATATTTTCCGCATGTGCTCTATAAATTCACCTACTACTATGATGTTTAATTAAGTGTGCTTAAATGTCATAAAAATTTATTTCACTATCACATTTTTATGATTAAAAAAACATGATTTATCTCCTTTGAGCAAAATCTATTTGTTTCTTTTCTTTAATGAGCAGACATGTTTGACAAGATTCACCCAGCATGTGTATTAAACTTCAGGTTTTCTATGTGACCCACTGTAGTTTTAAGTGAAAACAGATTAGCATTCATTTAAAAACTCAAGTGTAAATATGTAAATGAATGAATGACAGGGAGGGAATTAAGCTCAGTGGAAGGCTTTATATTAAATGTGCTGAAAATAAAGTCTTCACGATTTAAAATTACAAGGCCACTTTTCAAGTCAAGGCTCTCCATTGTCTTAAGTCGATTCAAACTGCCTGTAGATTCAGGGATTGTTATTAGCAAGTGAATCAATTACCATGTCAATGGACTTGTTGAACATCCAACACCTTTTGATGGCTTAGAGTGTAAACCAAAAATTGTGAACCTCCTGTGGTCTGCCACAAACACAACACCCCCATCTACACTACAGGTAACAAACTAGAATGACAGACCAATACAATTAACGATGCAAGGAGCATTAGACTAGACTAGGCCGAAAAATCCACAAATGTGTATTTTGTACACCATAACGCAACAGAATCCATGTGATCTTCAGATACTTAATCCTCTGAATTATTTTTTAAAACACTTGAAACAGACATATATATTACAGACATACAAATTCCGCAATGTTTTCAGTGTCATAAAACCCATAGGCTCATTCATCTATGACATACTAAAACCTGTGATAATAATTTACTCAGGTGTTCTTAAACAGGTCAATAACAATGTAAGCAGAAGGAAATGTGCCTATATCACTTACACTTGGAAAAGGGCGGCCTAACATTTTATATGTCGCGGCTTCTTAGCACTATTGGCCTCATGGGATAGAAGTGTCCATCAAAAGTGATGCACACTGAAAAATTTCTTTTTTTGCTGCATACTGGGGTTTCAGACATACTGTGTACATAGTAAATAGGCTTTTTTAACGCATGTTTGTTTTCTTTCAAGCTCAGACCTAAAAAAAAAAACTTGGGGAACTCATGGCGCCATACGCCGAAATAAACATCTGACATACTTAACGCATTGTATGTAAACACCAGGCTAGGGCTCCTATCAAAAAAAGCTTTAATTTATTTTAAATCAATACAAATCTGCAAAAGAGTTTTCAATCTACTGATATGCTCTTTCAGTATAACAACCGCTAGCAATCAATACCAAGATTTATTCATTTATGCACGGACATAGTCAGCTAAGGTTGCAGCAGGCCAACAATCTCAAGTGTTAGTGATAAAGCTGACTAATGCCCCATCCCCCTTTAAAGCCTACGCCAAATGGCCAAAAGAGCGCAAATTCAAAACAGGAAATTTCAACATCTGTCAAGCACGCACCAATATGCATCTGATTACAGCTCTATCCAATTTCAACACAACTCCCACGAGTTTAAAAAAATACTTCAACCAGTTGTTCAAGAGAAACGCACTAGACTACTAAAATGTGTCTGTTTGTCTTGTTAGTTATATCACAGCCTAACGTTAACCCTAACCTACAAGGAGTGCATAGCGCTGTAAGGTGAAACAAAGGTACATTCAGTAAAGTGCCCCTAAGAGCAAATGCAATGCACTGGATCTGTTCAATTTATTTTTGTTGTCTGAGTGACAGATCGAATAAAATACGCTATGTCTAGTAGATCGTATCAATATGTTACCGGGAACGTTTACTCAAAAATCAAACGGGGTAACATTGTAGCTATGAATAATCTTTTTTGTAGGAACCACATGAAAGCGCATGCTACATAGCAAAAACTTACTTTTTCCGATATCCATCTCTATCGACTCTTTACATAAAATGAAATCACATCAATCAAACCCACAAACCAGCAGCAATCGGATGAAATTAAATGTTATTTCTGTGAGGACCATAAAAGTCACGTTGAGGTAAAAAAAAAAAAAAAAAAAACTTTCATATGACTAAAAGAAACGCTTACCTGCATATGCGAAGGTTGCGAGAAATATGGATATCACCAGGAGATCATTTTTAGCGGAATGCATCAATGCATTATTTGTAATCCTTATACACATCATCACTCTTCTGATGCTGCTTATCTGATATTGAAATCACTGCGTTGCAACTTTCAAACCTCTCTACAAGTAATAAAGAAGTGTCTTTGCGCGAATAAAACACGTTTTCTTGAAATCCTCAAGTGTGCAATAAATGAAACATTTGTTTTCGACGGTTCGTTTGCAAAATAATAACGTCTTTCATCCCGCTCAATCGATAGGTGTTTGTCGACCGCCGCTGATCTTCCTCTAGTGTCCCAAAAACTCTCCTAAAAAAAACTTCTCATGACGTAGTGTGGCTCCATCCCACGGGAGGGAAGCCAATTTCGAATCTTACTACGGAGAAGGCTTTGCTCATGAATATTAAATACACATTGTCACGCTCACTCAGTAGGCGGCTCTAATTGGTTGAAAGGCAAACGTTGGCTTTGGAATATTAAATAGGACACGTGACAAAACGCGCTGGAGTTTATTAGCAGGACCCAAAATTTAAATTCAGCAGCTTAAAATATAGTTTAAGTATTTTGGAGAGATGTTTTCTGAATTGTTCTTTGGTTCATATTTGTCAAGTAGAATTTGCCCCGCTAACGTTACTTTAAAGGAAGTAAATGTAGGCTATAACACACAAAAATCTTTCTTCGATTATTATAACGATTTAATAAGTGTCAAACGTAAAACAGAAATGACATACATACACACAGCCGCATTGACAGTTAAATCGCATGTTAACGTTGACGCAACGCCATATTGGGGAGGGAAAGACTGCCCAACAAATACCAATGGACTAATGCTGAATGGGCTGTTCCTTGTGACAGCATGAGCGCGTTGGTAGGTATGGGACGAGATTTGGGGCTTGGCCCCAAAAGACCAGACAACAGTCCCACCTAGTGGCAGGACCAGATCTAGTTCACCTACTTCTGGCCTCTCACTCTTAAAATAATTATATACGTGATTTGTCGGCACCAGAGAAATTACAACTGCGTTTTATATAAACGTGCTGTGTGAACGGTCACAACAAAGTCCTGTTAAAGAAAGTCTCTGCAGACGCATGAAATCCATATAGGGTTGCCACCTTTTGAACAGAAAAATAAGGGACGCCTCTACGGGGCCACAATGAGCACATGTCCGATGTCTACTAAAATATATTAAACGTAAAATTTATTTGAAATACATTTATCTAATGCTAAGCATACTGCAAATACATGCACTTACATATTTATGTACTTATAAAAACATACCCTACGATTGTACTTTTGGTATACTAAATTGGAATAGGCTACATAAAGTCTGCTATTGGAACAACTAATTTTGTACTTAATGCACCTTAATTGTCCAACTAAAGATATACTGAATTATATTTGATTGTGCTAAAGTGGAACTATTTCGAAGTACACTTCAGGTACACTTTAAATTTCTAGAATTTTAGTAAATTTATAGTATTAGAAGACTGATATTATTAAAAAAATAACACTTACCAAAGAGACATTTTAGGCTTAATATTAAGAAATATGCATTGTGTACAAGACTACGTTTTACTAAGTTTTGTACTCCAAACAAAGTTTAATTATAATTTTATATCAGTAAGTATTAAGCCATATGTCCGTAAACATATTAATACATTTAAACTATACTTAGTTTGAAAGAAATATATTTTAAATGTATAGCTTTTTTACTAGGGCATGAAATAGATACCAATTTCTATAAATTCAATCCATGCATTTATATATCCCCATTTTTGTTATTGGTAAGAAAATCTATCTATGTATTTATTTATTTAGTTCTTATATAGCTTATTGGTCCACTGTATTCCACAGTGTTGAATTCTTTAGATTGGTTAAGCAAAACACCTTTGTTTAGGCTCTTCACATATAAAAGCACTATATTTTGGGCACGCTCTCTTATTTTTTTGTCATCTCAACCTTCATAAATAAATCATACCATAACTTGTTACCATTGCTTGGTACAATGATTGTTTAGCTCTGTTTGTTTGTTAAAATGTTTATTTTTGGCCTTTATTTTTATACAGTGGAAGAGAAGGGGGTGGGGCCGGGAGGAAAGTTGCTTCATGTCTGGAGCACTGTCAACACAGTCACAGGCTCCAACATTGTTTAGCTCTTTGACAAAATGTTAAATGCTTTCGATAAATGCTTCTAAATAAATATTTTAAAAAAATTAATTCTTAACAAATATGGAGCATATGAAATGTATCTTCCAATAGTTTGTTATAAAAAATTAATTTAATATCAAATTAAGTAAATACAAGATTTAAGCTTTTAAGGAAAAATGCATCATAGAAACTACCTGTTTTTAACACATACACAACATGCACTATTGAGGTTTACTAATGGGAAGCCAAGAGTAATGAAAGAAATCCAAAAGGAAGTAATAAAACTGTGCACACTCACATTTTAATCAAAGATGAAATGTGATTTATTCATGAAATCTGACAAGATGACAAAACAAAATCAGAATAAATATATTGATATATTTAAAATATTGAGTGCAAGGAACTTTATTCTATTGGCCAGGTACACTTATTGTATCATCAAGTTGACAACTTAGAAACTGATGCAAATAAGAAAACAATGAAAGTAAGATTTAAAAGGCATGGTCCCTTACAAGTCAAAGAGACATGTACAAAAAAACTGAAATGATTTTATGTGGTAAAAAAGCAACTGTTTGGTCAATGTTACAAAAGGAAAAGATGTTAAATACAGAATATAAAGTTACTTTATGGGTAATATTCACTAGATACTGTAGTTAGATCTTCCATTATCATTACTTAGCATTGAACGGAATATAAATAGGTTTGATGGTGCACAACAGCTGAAAACAGTGTAAGGAACCAGCTCTGTATTTATTTAAATGTGAAACAATAACTCAAAAAAATCAACATTATATGTACACGGTCTCACATAACACAGGTATAATACAAACAGGTTCAATCATTGTATATAAATCTTTTGCCAACACAAAACACACCAACTTCACACAGCTGAGGTCCTTCGGTTTAAAGGTCATACAGCCATTAGGCAGGATGGCTCTCTCACTTTGATATCTCTGGTAATTCCATGTTCACATGCTTTGTGGTATGTGATAGACATGTTTGTGTTAGTGTCGGTTTGTTCACATTCAAAGTGATTGGTCATTATTTCAGGATATTAAAAGCTGCTTCTCGAATGCACTTTGCTGCATTTTCAATTTCCTCCTGCGTCTGCTCAACAGTAACCACGACTCTAATGCTGAGGACATTAATGATTCAACATTAATTTAAACATTAAATTTCAGTTCAAGTTGTCTTGACACACTTCTTACAATGTTTGTTCTATAGATCTACTCTGTACATTTACAGATATATGGAAAAGGGTGTATATTAATAAAACAATCACCTTGGTGGTGGAAGAAAACGCTCTTCTTTGTCCAGGTATCGAGATAAAGTAAGAGCAACCTGTCTTTCCATACACTACAAACAAGAAAAAAATCTTATAGCAGCATGATTATACCTTGTAGGATACATGTTTAGCCCAAACTCAAACGTGCAAATAGGCTGGTCAGTTCAAATATTTTAGAATTATGGCAAATCGCAGAAAAAAGTATGCTTTATAACAGAATAAAAGATGTGTCAGCACTTTACAAAAAAAAAAATATAAAGTCTCTTGTGGCTTATTGCTTTTTTTAAAAAGGAAAAATCTTTGCTCCTGACAGCATACTTTTGTTGGAAGAGGTCTGCTGCCATATTAATAATTTTATTACACTTGATTAAAATAATACCAGTAACCAGTAAAACAAATGACTCTGACTTACGTAATCGACAATCGCCCGAAGTAGCTTCAGGTCATTTTCTCTTGACCCTGTGCTATTCTTCAGCTGTAGGTGGAGAGCCGGAGCAAAAGACTCACCCACTACCTTCAGGACCCCAGTCCTGCAATAAACAACGGCAATGATATAATAACTGCTGACCTTAAAAGCCTATTATTGTGGACTGGGCATAAACCAGCCACAAAAAGTAACATTCAGGTGCATCAGATCATTAAGAAGTCTTAATTTGCGGACATTTGGCTTTTAGTGTATATTTCAATTTGATGCGATCTCTCATAAAAACCTTCTCTCCTTTTGTGCATAGGAATAAATAAACAAATTTTACTTGCCCTTGTAGTGCCTCGTGTACATGTTTGCATTTATTTCTCAGAATGCTGAAAATGCCTAAAAAAGAAAAGGAAAAACACTGCACTCAATGGAAAGTCTCGAAAGCACAAACCCTTTATAAGAGAACAATGCTCCCAGCTACGGGTCGTCTCTGAAGTCTAGCTAGTTCAGGCCAGGTCATCTTTATTTGTATGGCGCTTTATTCAATACAGGTTGTTTTAAAGCAGTTTCACAAGAAATTATTATGAAAGTGAATTTAAATCTTTCTTCATATTTTAAAAAGTTCCCAGCATTTTTGATAATTTTCACAAAACTTTGATGGCTTACACCAAAGTTCCTAAAATCTTAACCTGGAGGGCCAGTGCCCTGCAGAGTTTAGCTCCAACCCTGATCAAACACACCTGAGCAGGCTAATCAAGGTGTTCAGGATCACTAGAAAATCACCTGTAAGTGAGTTTAATGAGGGCTGGAGCTAAATTCTGCAGGGCCATCCAGGTTAAGTTTTGAGGAATCCTGGCTTACACAATATGTTCTTCTATATCAGGGTCCAACCCTGCTCCTGCAGACTTCAGCTCCAACTCCACTTCAGCACACCTGTCTGTAATTATCATGCAACTCTGAACACCTTGATAAGATGGTTCAGGTGTGTTTGATTGGGGTTTGGAGCTGAAATCTTTAGGATGGTAGAACATAAAATAAATCAAATGCACCCCCTACTGTATAATAGTGAAAACATGGAAAGCCTGAAAAACAAATGATGGGAAAGCATTGTAATAATCATGCACAGAGTTAATTTTGCAAGCAGAATAAAATCACAGTAAATCATATTACAAATTTTATTATATACAAATCAAAGGGAGAAATGCATTAGTAATAAACCTCTTTGCTACCTTTTTGTTACAAATATTAGAGTTTGTCTATGCAATTCAACACAAAATGTGGAAATATTTTTTGTGTCATTGTTACCTGGATCTTCCTCCATGATGTTCAAGGCTTCAATAGCAGCAGCTGCCAGCATGGGTGGAAGAGATGCTGAGAAACAGTAACCCTGACCTGACAAACGCTGAGAACAGCAACATCACGCATATTAAACCACATATACAAACAAGTTATGTTCATTTACCACTTGGCATAGACAAATAAAAAGACAGAATAGGACTTAAAAAGAGCTCATGCCATACATTTCAAAGGCAGATCCTTTTTCCAATAAACATTGGAGCAGTCTTCTCTCTCTGTAAGTCACTTTGGATAAAAGCGTCTGTTAAATGACTAAATGTAAATGTAATGCTTTAGTCTTCAGTTCAAATCAAGATTTAAAGACTCATCTCTGTTAACGTCACCTATATATGATTCTGCTGTTTTACACAGCAATTCCCTTACAGAATTGCTAGGCTGCATTAATAAGATTACCCAAAACTTTCGTGCAAAACTATTCTGCCCGTTCTTCTCTATATCTCAGTTAGCATGTACAAGCTGTATTAGCTTGTCGAGATTGAGCAGTGTTGTGTTAACTCTGGCAGAGCTCCAGCGTTTCTCTGTGGAGAAAGGAGAACCTTCCAAAAGAACAACCATCTCTGCAGCTCTCCACCAATCAGGTCTGTATGGTAGAGTGGCCAGACAGAAGCCACTCCTCAGTAAAAGGCACATGACGGCCTGCCTGAATTTGCTAAAAGGCACCTGAAGGACTCAAAATTCTCTGGTCTGAAGAAACAAAGATTAAACTCATTGGCATGAATAGCAAGACTAATGTCTGGAGGAAACCAGGCACCACTATCATCTGGCCAACATGGTGGTGGCAGCTGTAGGAATGTTTTTCAGTGACAGGAACTGGGAAACTAGTCAGGATTGAGGGAAAGATGAATGCAGCAATGTACAGAGAAAATAGGTGTGCCAAGCTTGTAGCATACCCAAAAAGACTTGAGGCTGTAATTGCTGCTAAGGGTGCTTCAACAAAGTAGTGAGCAAAGGCTGTGAATACTAGGGCTGTGACGGTGGCTGTGACAACCGCACCACCGCGGTGGTAAAGTGTCATGGCAGTGGTGAACTGCCACCGGCGGTAGTGCACGTCACACACTGTGACAAATTTAAGTGTAATAATAAAAACAGTTGCGATAAGGATTGGTATTTATAGCCTTTCACTTGTGGATGGTTTTATTTAAAAGATTTTAAATTAACCAAAATTATTGGCATAGACTATGTTTCCGTTCCGTTGGTGCGTTCGAGCGCCCAGGTTATTCTGTGGGTTCTGCAATGGATCTTGTTGTGAAATGAACAGTTACAAAAAATAAAAACCGTCTATCACCCGCTTGCTTGGTGTCAGAGCGGAGAATTGCGGAGAATCATCAATTCATTTGCGCTTTGAGCACAAGAACGCGCATTTAGTGCAGCTGTACACATCTTAATCTGGACAATGTCAACATGCTAGTTTTCCATCAACGAGTAGGAAAAAGTAACTTTTTAATGGCAATCTGAGGTAGGTTTAAACAGTTGGCTTTAAATGTATGGTTAAAATGCGAAAGACCGAAGGCACTGCAACAAATGCTTTTTTTATATTTAACCTTCTGATATTATTTAAGTTTTCATTATTTACTGATGTTTATTTAAATGTTTTATATGCTGTAGTGTGCCATTTCATTGATGGATTTGCGCATTAAACACGGCATGGGTGTTTCAAATGAAATTTATCAGGGATGTATGCGGGTTAAAACGCGATTGACAGAAGTTGTCACTGCAACAAATGCTTTTTTATTTAATATTTAACTTTCTGATATTATTTAAGTTTCCATTATTTACTGATGTTTATTTAAATGATTTATATGCTGTAGTGTGCCGTTTCACTGATAAATTTGCGCATTAAACACGGATGGATGTTTCATCCTCATTTATTTCAGATATTTAATTTCAAAATGTATTTAAATAAGATCTATATTTCCCCTTCATTCTTCATGTGGTTGCTACATGCAAATATAATAATTTAAATATTATTTATGTATTATTTATATAAATGATATATATTTCCCAACCACCGCGATTAATTTGTCCATTACCACCGTGTCACCGTCACAGCCCTAGTGAATACTTATATAAAACAACGTTGTACGTTTTTTGTTTTTAATAAATTTGCTAAGATTTCAAACAAATTTATTTTGCATTGTTATTATGAGTTATTTTTTGTAGAATTTTTAGGAAAATAATTAATTTAATCCATACAGCAATAAGGCTGTAACATAACAAAATGTGGAAAAAGTGAAGCACTGTGAATACTTTCTGGATAGGGATGCACCGATACCAGAATCGGTATCGGGCTTGATACTAAGCTCATGTACTCCTACTCGTAAAAATATACCAATACCAAAGACCGATACCTCATGTAACATAACAGACTGAAATTTGTGCTTTGAAAGTTTGTGACAAGCACATCAAGTTATTTATTTTTTTCATAATGTGTTTAAGATGGAGTTGATTTATTTTTATTAATCACCGGGGGCAGTTGTGGCCTAATGGTTAGAGAGTTGGACTCGTAACCAAAAGGTTGCCGGTTCGATTCTCAGTACCGGCAGGTAACAACTGATGTGCCCTTGAGCAAGGCACCTTACCCCCGCTTGCTCCCCGGGCGCTGCAGTGTTAGCTGCCCACTGCCCCGGTGTATGTGTGTTCACGACTTGAAGTGTGTGTGTTCACTATTCACTGGTTGGGTTAAATGCAGAGGTCACATTTCGGGTATGGGTCACCATATCTGACAAATAGGTCACTTTCACTTTCACATTAGTCTCACTATGTTGTGCTTGAAAAATTGCCACCTCAGCGGAATAATTAATAAAAAAATACAGAAAAAAAACATCAGTACTCGTACTCGGTCTTTAAAAAATGGTATCGGTGCATCCCTATTTCCGGATGTAATGTACTTTATGGGTGACTTGCATAAAAGTCAGTTATCCTTCAGGAATATCAATCAACCTGGTAAGGAAGTGATTGTGAATCATTTTCACTTGTTTTGGTGCAAATAAAAGTGACAACAGATACACTGGAGAGGCAAAAGCAAGGGTGGTCTGGGACAAACCATCCTTAGAGGGTCGCACAGACCTCCAGATGCAATGAAGTATCGCAATGAAATCCTCAGATCTATTGTCAGATCCTATGCTGGTGCAGTGCAGGGCCCTCCTAGTGCATGATAATGCATGGCCTCATGTGGCCAGAGTCTGTGTGCAGTTTCTGGATGATGAAGACACTGATTCCATTGATTAGCCCCGAGGTTCCCCTGACCTAAATCCAGTTGAGAACCTCTGGAATCTTATGTATCCAAAGCCACCAAGTAGCACTATAGACTATCCAGGAGCTCACTTATGCTCTGATCCAAGTTTGGAAGGAGATACACCAGGCCAGGACACAATCTGCCATCTCATTAGTATGTCCAGACATTGTTGGGAGTGCTAATATCTGCTAGTAGGGAGAATTATTTCGTTTTCTAATTATTTTACTTAACACTCTAAAGCAATTTATCCGATGGTTAAAAACTTTTCTGTAATCTAACCCTAAACTAGCATTAAACAACACTCTAAAGCACCCTATAGTTATGTTTAATGCTAGTTGAAGTTAGATTACAGAAAAGTTTTTAACCATCGGATAAATTTGCACTTAAGTCCGGAACAGTCCAGCATTAGCATCGATTTGAGCCATTGCGTGCTTTAGGCTTTGTCTTGCTAATTTGAAACACACGGGCAGCGACTGTAAGAGTATTTAAACTGCTCGCCCACTGTTCATAATCAAGATAAGCGAGTAGTCTGTAGTCACGGCCAGAGTACACGCATAAGTGTTGGTGTATATTATATGCTTCTGTTGTATGACACTTTGGAGAAATATCTGCTAGTAAGGAGAATTATTTCGTTTTCTAATTATTTTACTTATAACTATATGGTGCTTTGGAGTGTTGTTTACAGCTAGTTGAAGTTAGATTACAGGAAAGTGTTTAACATTTGGATAAATTTTCACTACGGAACAGTCCCGCATTAGTATCGATTTGACATTTACATTTACGCATTTGGCAGATGCTTTTATCCAAAGCGACTTACATTACATTGTACTATAAATTTGTAAATTTTGTATAGTAAGCAAGTGGGGGTTAGGTGCCTTGCTCAAGGGCACCTCAGCCGTTACCCGCCAGCCCTGAGAATCGAACCAGCAACCTTCTGGTCATGAGTCCAACTCTCTAACCACTGGGCCACAACTGCCCACTTCTGAGCCATTTGAGCCATTGCATGCTTTAGGCTTTGTCTGGCTAATTTGAAATGCAGAGGCAGCTGTTTTCACTCCTTACGTTATAAGCAACATATTAGTATCGATAAAGGCGCTGGCGCGGAAGTGTCAGCGAAAGCGTTCAGCCAGCGACTCTACCTGCGCGACTCCAGAGAGCAACGACACCGGCAACGCATAGTAGTATCTTTACTATTTTTAATTCTATTATTTTCACCTTTTCTATCCTTACTCGCACAGCATGTGCTTCAAAGCCATTCCTGTGGTCTCGGACCACGACATTCTCTCATGAGAAGAAGGCGGAGCAATCCTGCCAACCTTTGCACTATCTGTACCTTATCTACTCCTCCCCTCTCTCTCTCTCCATTGGTCTCTGGAATTATCACGAAGCTGTTAACAAATCTGATTTCAACCCTGCATTTGCATCCCACTCTGCTCTTAGTATAAGCTTAACAGAAACTTGAATTACTCCTGAGGACACAGCAACCCCTGCTGCTCTCTCTTGTAACTTCTCTTTCTCACACACCTCCCGCCAGCATGGGAGAGGTGGTGGCACCGGTCTTCTCATCTCCAAGGACTGGAAGTTCTCCACTTACTCCACCATAATCAACACCAATTCTGTTGAATTCCACACCGTAACTATTACTTCTCCATTAAAACTCCACATTGTAGTTATTTATTGCCCTTCAGGTCAACTGGTTTACTTTCTGGAAGAACTGGACATGCTGTTATCATCTTTTCCTGAGGATGACTCGCCGCTTCTTGTCTTTGGGAATTTCAACATCTACCTGGAGAAGCCTTATGCCTCAAACTTCCACTCTCAGCTAACCTCCTTCAATCTCCAACTAGTCCCCACCACAGGTACCCAGAAGTCAGGTAATCAACTGGATCTCATCTACACACATAGCTGTGGTACAGAGAACACCTTGGTTACACCTTTGCATGTCTCATCACTTTTTACTCACTTTTAATTTACTACTGCATTCCCTCTACCCACCAACCTCTCTGCCAGTTTCATTTAGACGGAACCTATGCTCCCTTTTTTCCTGCCAATCTTTCCTCTGTCGTAGAATCCTCTCTTCCATCTGCCACACACTTTGCATCACTTCACGTCACAGTCACACTTCTCACAACACTAATCTGTCCTTTTTCCTTCAGGCCAGCACGTGCTACTCCTTCCAGTCCCTGGTTGTCCGATACACTCCGTGAACATTGGGCTAAACTTAGAGCAACTGAAAAGAAATGGCGCACAACTACAGACCTAGCAGACCTCTGAAAGTATCAGGATTCACTCTCTATCTTTTCTGCAGACATTCACACTGCCAAATCAAAATATTTCCATGACAAAATCAACAGTGCCTCAGACTTGAACAAGCTTTTCAAAACTCTTCTCTGTCCCCCTCCACAACCCCCTTCCAACACTCTAATGGCTGATGACTTTGCCAACTACTTTACCAACAAAACCAGGTCCATCTGCAGACAATTCTCAGCTCCACACATCTAGGATCTCACACCACACATACACACAAAAGTCCATCTTCTCTCCTCTTTCTATTCTCTTAAAGAGGATAATGTCTCTAAACTTCTTTTCTCTACTCACCATTAGACCCCATCCCCTCACACCTACTACAAGCCATCTCACCCACAATCGTACCCTTGCTCACTCATATCATAAACACATCTCTCAATACAGGATTTTCCCCCACTGCATTCAAGAAGGCGCAGGTAACCCCGCTGCTTAAGAAACCTTCACATTATATACATAGAGACCTCTCTCTCTCCTTCCGTTTATAGCAAAAACACTTGAACGGGTTGTTTTTAATCAGGTGTCTACCTTCCTTACTCAAAACAACAGTCTGGACATTAACCAGTTAGGCTTTAAGAGCGGTCACTCAACTGAAACTGCCTTACTAACAGTTACGGAAGCTCTAAGGGGGGCAAGAGCGGAGTCCAAATAATCTGTTCTCAGCTTAGACCTTTCTGCAGCCTTTGACATGGTTAACAATCACATTCTTCTGTCCGCCCTCTCTGCACTGGGCATCACTGGAACTTAACTCTCCTGGTTTACATCCTATCTCACAGATAGATCCCTTAAGGTTGCTTGGGGAGGTGAGGTGTCTAAATCACACCAACTAGTCACTGGGGTCCCACAAGGATTGGTTCTTGGGCCTTTGCTCTTCTCCATATACACCACATCACTGGGTTCCATCATACAAGCGCATGGTTTCTCCTACCATTGTTATGCTGATGATTCTCAACTTCACCTCTCGTTTCATCCAGATGATTCCATGGATGAAAGACCATCACCTACAACTCAACCTGGCCAAGACTGATCTTCTTATATTTCCTGTCACTCCATCAAAACAGCACCAGCTTACAATCCAGCTTGGTCCATCAAAGATAACCCCATCGACTTCAGTCAGGAATCTTGGGGTAATCATGGATGATCAACTCACTTTTAAGGATCACGTCACTAAAACAACACGGTCATGCAGGTTTGCATTGTACAACATTAGGAAGATCAGACCGTTCTTAAAGGGAACTCCAGGAATTAAGACTTGTATACTATAGCTGCAATTTGTCGCTATAGCTGTTCAAGGTAAGTTTTCGGAATGAACTACGCATGTAAAAACTGTCAGTACACTGTTATAAAATAGCAATTTTGTGCAAAATATCCCAGCTGAATATCAAAACACTTTGTTACACGTGAGGGTGTTCTGAATTGCCTGTTTGTCTCCTTGTTACGATTAGGCAGGTCAGCACTCTTCCTGTCGAGAAGACTGACAAGGGCAGCCCATAACACATCTCGATTAAGGCAGACTGCCTCAAAGCTTGTGTGCTGTTATGCACAGGATATCTGCAATGCCATGTGTAACACATATAGGTGACATCTGACGGTTTTTACATGCGTAGTTCGTTCCGAAAACTTACCTTGAACAGCTATAGTGAAAAATTGCAGCTCCTTACAGCAAACAATCTCCCTCTCGGTTAGCATCGGTAAGCAATGACATAGTGTTGCTTTAAAGCTGCATTTAATGACTTACAACATGAAAACATTTAAGAAATAATATTATGCCTCTGTAATTTAATCTAAATAATCTTCAAAAAGATCAGGCAAAACATAAGGGGCTTAAGACCCCAAAGCCCCACCCCTCCAGCGATCACATTGCGGGTGGAGTTTACCTCCAGTTGTTTGTGATCGTGTTCCCGAGGGATATAAACATCTCAGCCTTAAACACTCATAAAAAAATGTGTTTGTAAGGAACATTTATAGCAGACAGCTTTGATAAGTTTAAGTTTCAAACCCCAAACAAAGCTTCACAAAGTCAACCATGCCCACTTTTGGAACCCCTTATAAATTGCAGGTGTGAGAAAAATTGGAGGTGTGAGAAAATGCTGCTGAAGCAGGGGCAGCTTCATGACACTAAGTAGCACATGTCCGACCAACCATTAAACTTTACATGATTTGTCTCCTAAGCATTAATTACACTGACAATGACCTTTTTCAAGGTCGCTTAAGCTACTGCGTATACGCATACAAACGGGCTGGAAAGCACCTCACGAGAGCCAGGCTCAAGGAATGATTGATTTTTTATCGATTGCCAATTGGCTCTTTTAAGTGGAAGGCAGGACGTCCTTCGCTAGAGCGGCCATATTGAGTGTTGCATTCCCTCCCTATTCATAGTAATGGCAGTGGTGTATCTACTTAATATATATTATCTTTGCTTTAAAGCAATGACCTTTACCAAACTTAGAAACTCGCTGTCTAAACAGCTTTTAGTGTGTTATAAAAGACCCTTGCCTGCCTTACAGCATACCAAAGTGAGTTTTTTGTAAAAACCCATTTTTTGACCATTCTTAAGTCAACATTGCTTTTGATAATGAAGAGAATGTCATAGATGTATGTAAAAGATATTGTGAGATAAAGAAACAAGTCATAAAAGCCATCTCTGATCTCATCAGCCATAACGTGACATGCAAGAAGACACTCTACTGGCTTCCTACACTATTTCAGTCTAGCTGTTTTGCAAATGATTTTGCAGTCATACCTGATGATCAATAACAAAAGACCTCCCACAGCAGAATCCTCCAATTGATGCCAATGCATTCTCCAGGTTAGCACTTATTAGGTCAATATCATCAATCTGAAACAAAAACAGTAACACAGGTAACGTGTTTAGTTTTTGGCTAAACTACAGAAACATTTACAATCCGGGTATTACGTACATTGACATCAAAATGTTCAGTGACTCCTCGTCCATGCTCACCAAGCACTCCAAAAGACATGCTCTCCTCCAGGAAAATTCGCACCTTATATTTATACTTCAACTTCACCTAGAAACAATAAGAAATAACTTACCTAGGACATGTAACCAAATAGTATTAGTCACTTTAAAACTTGCCCTCATTCTAACAGAAGAATGCTAGGCCTGTGTTTCTTACCAGTTCAGGAAGTGGACAGATATCAGCAGTGTTGATGTAGAGTCCTTCAACTACAATGAAGCGTCTTATTACTCTGGCTTTGCGTGGATTCTTGGGAAAAAACAAACAAAGGCAAATAAATACATTTTAACATACAGCAGTATGCAACAGCACGGCTTGTCTAATAGAGCTCATGTGACACACCTCTTCCCTATGATTTCCTATATTTTATTGTTTACTAATTATTATAAATTGCTTTGGAAAAAAGCATCAGCTAAATGTAAATTTAAACAGCAATTCAAACAAACATATTTTGGTTTCACTAGGAATCACATTAAGAGGTCTAGCAAATCTTAAATTTTACCTTCTGATCTTCTATCTCCTGCTCCTTCAGAAGGCGTTCTAGATCCTCCATATCATTGTGTTTGAAGTATTTGATGAAGCTGCGTGAAGCCTGCAGGCCTTTCTGAATGGAGAAACAAGCGGCCTCATCACTAAAAAAAAAGTTGAGAAAGAAAGGATCAGATATTTTATCAAAATCTCTAGATTTTACCGTTTTAATCAAACTGCAACAAATGATCAAATAGGGACATGGAGTTCATGGAGAAGGAAGATCACAACAAAAATGTCAGAACACCAGAACTTCTAAGTTGTTATATTAAAACAAATTTTTAAGCTGTTCTGCCATAAGAGTTCACACAACTAGTGTAGACACGGTACACAAATCACAAAACAAGCACGGTACACAGCTTACAATAACAAGAGCTTTGGTTAAGAACTATCCCTGGCACATAAATAAATATTTCTTAAATAAAGGAGAAACAAGTCACAGGCCAGAAATAATATTTGGCTGTATGTTCAAAAAAGTTTACTATTTCTTTTATCTTGAATATTTCTCCCCTGAATCCTTTTAACGGAGTATTTTACTTGTTTCGAACACAAAATATCAGATTTTACTGAAAAAAATTATAAGCAGGGAAACTCAAATAAACAATATTTATGGCACTTATGCTATTTTTTGTAACATAAATCTGAACATAGGTCATGTAGTGAGGGTAAGGATTACTTACACAAAGATGATGTCTCCTCTTTTAGAGTATGCTGGAATGGCACTGGCAATGGTGGCAAAGCCATACGAGTAGATAATGGCCTCCTCTGTTCTCATGAACTTTGCCAATCTTTCTTCTAATTCCAGATGAACATCTGCGAAACATTTAAATGCTTTACGTTGAGCCAGAGCGAAAAATATTTGATATGATATATATGTAATATATATATATATATATATATATATATATATATATATATATATATATATATGTACATAATATATTACCTACCAAAGGTCCCGTAGAATCCCCTTGGTCCACAAGTTCCCACACCATATTTTTTTAATGAAGTCAAAGCCTTTAGCTGAAAACATTAACTGCACTGTTTAACAATGACATGGACTAACTCAAGACTTGCAGAAATTTTTTATTACTGACAGAAGCTTTGGATTGTAAATACATCGGCTTGAGATTTTGAAACAAATCACTTCTGTTTCTTTGTATATTTGTACAACAGCCATCTCTGATTACATGTTTCAAATATAGTACTTTTCACAATAAAATCCACCACAACTCATTTTTATTTTCATCTAGATGCATTTAGCATTATTCTGCTAACTGCACATTATAATCAGAAAGGCAATTTATGTAAATCTGAAAAATGGAAAAAGTAATTCAATTAATGTATGTGCTCATAGTGCTACAAACCTTTACACGCTCATTGTCGAGTAGACCCAAGAAATTAAATGAGGCAAAGTTAATGCACTCTTTCCCATTTACAATGATTTTGTGGCTTGGAGGGCTGTAAAATAAAACCCCAACCATCAGTCAGTAAAACATACACAGCACTTATTATGTGATGATGTGAATATTTTTCATTAAAATTTAGGTTTATTCAAAAATCATTTGTGTATAGGAATATGCCAATTAGAAGAGTCCATTATCCAGACAGACTTACCCAGTTACCACATCATAATTAAGTGATGGGTGGTCTTTAGAAAGGGGAGGAACGAGTGGTTCAGGCTGCCACTCCTCAATTAACTCCTCTTTCTCCTGTAACACAGCAATGAAAGACAGAAATAGCTTAATGAAATGTGAGGTTACTGGTTATGAAACTTTATTAAGTTCCAATAATTAATAAACACTTCAACTATTTCTGAAATCATTGTAATTTTATTACTTTTGTGATGTTCCTTGTTTGATTTACATTTCCTGATATAATTTCTTAGGTTGTCAAACTTAGAATCTGTTAAATAAATGTTGTAAAAATCTAAACGCCTTATGAAATGTTTATAATGTAAAACTTACCTTCTCTGTGAGGTCTGATCTGTCCTGAAGTTTATAGGTTTTTGAAAACAGCAGTCTGATAATCCATAATATAAGAATACCTTCTAAAATCAAGTGATACGCTGGAGCCTAGAAGGGTCAATAACAAAACAATAACTATAATAGAGTCTGATCAAGTTACCCATGTAAAAGCTGATTAGTTTCTATGTTGCATGTACATTTATAACACTCTCTCCAAACGAGCCATGTGTGAAAGTAAAACATAACTTTATACAAAACAGAAGCAGTCCCCCAAACACTTTCTCTGCTACCCAACCCACTTTTCCACACAGGATTGGTTAAAAGCATTGTGCATAGGCTTGCGGGATAGCAAAGGAAGTGAATTTCCTAACTTGCTGAATGTCCAATCAAATGCAAACCCCCCCCCCCAAAAAAAACACCAGTAGCTTTTTGTGAGCTACTGACAGAGCTACAGAATACTTTTAAAAAATCTTCAAGTGTGTCACTGAAAAGAAGTGTAACCAAATTAAAGAGAGTTCATAACTTCTAAAGCTGCTGTATCATACTTTACATTTTTGTAATAGCTAATGGGATTTTTTTTACTGAATTCTCAAGCACCATACACTGTTTAAAAGTATCATATATGAATGATTGATGTGCCAACAATAACCAATACAAACGAAAATTACGGTTTCCGTGGTAAAATCGGTAAAGTGAGATTGACTGAGGTTCACCTGTGTGACTGACGCTCATATTTTACTCTTCACTTCCTGGAGTTATACAGCACAGTGAGTTTACAACGGAGATTTTAGGGGAGAATTTTCCAAACACAGACCATATTCACATATGCTATGTAGGGGGAAAACACGCGAAATCTACATAGGAATGAAAGAAAAGTACAAGAAGAAAGTTTACAATTACCTCGTAAAAAGCTTGCACCATCTCCACCAACACCCACTGTTGCCCTGACGCCATCTTGACTGAGTCACATGACCGCTTGTGTGCAACTGTCTTCTTCTGTGTTTTATTGGCGGTTTATTGGCAAACCAGATTAAAGGTGCATTACCGCCACCTACTGGACTGGAGCCTTGTTATATTATCCTGTCATATACGTTCAATTATTTATATATTATTGCATTTCCCCCCACATTTTTTTCCATGTATTTATTTCCATATGGGGCGTGGTGCAGACACAGCAATCGAGCACAGAGTAGGCCACAATTCTGCGCAGAATCGATCACCGGTGATCAGGGCGCAAGATGCATGCCTTTTAGAAATGTGTCCGACTGCAGTCCGCCTTGCTCTGATGTCATGCTGACGTGTGCCAAAAAACTCTCTCTCAATGGCTCTGGCGACGGCGAGACGTCCTGGCCGAAATCCGCAGGCGAGCGCAGTTGCTTCTCATGGGAAACGACTTGCTGACGACATTGGGCTCATTGGGCAAGAAAGTCAGCTGATATCTTCATACATTTTCCATGAATAAGCCCATTTACTATAATGTTTTATTCATTTAGGCCTAGGCTAGCCTATATGTGGAAAAAACACAACTATGTGAAATATATTTTCCTCATAACCATCCTCATGTAAAAGCAGTGGTATTTCAATTGCATCAATTTAATCTGTGATAAAAAGCGATTTTTATTTTCTTATTAAAGTGTAACAAAACATTATACAAGATGGTATACAGTTTACACTTAAATACATTTTATAAGGGACTAAACCTAAATGGAATAAGAAAAAATAAAACATACAAACCAAAAAATTTCACTATTTTCAATCAATCCATATAAATAAATACAGAACAAAACACAGGAGCTAATTTATATTTATCGATGAAGTCTACAAAATTCCAGCTTTTTATTTTTGGCAGAGTTTTTGAATATTGTCTCAAATAATTCTTGTTTTACTAATTCTCAAAACAAAATAAGTTATTAATCAAAAAACCTTGACTTTCTATTTTTTTATAAAGGACATGTTAAAATCCACCACATTTTACTGATTTAACCACACTTTGTCCAGCAATTAATATTTCTAACCTAGATGGTACACCTCCACTGTGGCGACTGTATGTTATTAGATCAAAGCTTTGTTGAATTTGTCTCTGATAAAATAGATCTCTCCATTTATACAAATAGGAATCCAGAGACATCTGCATCTCTCTTTTGGGAGATAAGTCCTAAGTCCAATAAGTTAAATAAAAAAAGGCGTTCTGAAATAACACAAAAAATAACTCAATTAGATAATGTACATGCAGCCACCCCAGCCTCAGATATTTACAAGGAATGCCAGTCATTACAAGCAGAGTTTGATATGCTTTCATCAGGTCATGCAGAAAACTTAATACTCCGAACTAAATCTAGGTACTTTGAAGAGGGTTACAAAGCAGGTAGGCTGCTAGCCTTACAACTACGGCATGAATCAAACTCCCATCTCATCCCCCAGATCAAAACGCCTTCAGGGATAACAACAGATCCCTTAGCAATCAATAATCACTTTAAAGACTACTACGCTTCACTTTATGCATCGGAGCAAACCGCAAACTCCTCTGACTTTGATACTTCCATTACCATAGAGGAACTCATTCAAGCCGCCACCTCGTTACAGTGTGGTAAATGCCCCAGACCAGATGGGTATCCTTTAGAATTTTACAAAAAGTTCATGAACAAATTAGCTCCCATATTAATAGAAATGTATAACAAGTCATTTAAGTCACAAAAACTGCCTCAAACACTTAATCAAGCATCAATCTCCCTGATCCTAAAAAGGAATAAAGACCCACTCGAATGCTCCTCCTATCGGCCTATTATTTTACTTAATGTCGACATTAAGTTGTTATCAAAACTGTTAGCAATGCGACTGGAATCAATATTACCATCTAGCTATAATATCACTAGAAGCTGAATCGGGTAGAATGGGGATACCTTATCTATACTCTAAACAAATTTGGCTTTGGTAGAAACTTCATTTTGTGGGTAAAACTGTTGTATTCTGCTCCACAGGCCTCAGTTAGAACTAATAACACTCGTTCTGAAAATTGTAACATTTACAGATCCACTCGTCAGGGATGCCCCTTAAGCCCACTTCTCTTTGCTATCGCCATCGAACCTCTTTCTGCTGCTTTAAAATGTAACCCATTAGTAAAAGGAATAACTAGAATGAATATAGAACAGAGGGTCTCCCTATATGTAACCGTATGAATTAATGATCTGCGTTGTGTTTGAAGTTTAATGGAGAATGACAGGAAAATGCTGGATTGGGTCTGCATGAAGAATGTATTTTTATATTGACAGATCGTCACGACAGCTTCAGCTCACACATCAGTAACACTCTTCCGTTCAGGAGAGAGGAGAAAGAGAAAAGGAGTAACTCCGTACGTTTAACCGTACACAGAGAAGCAAATGAAACACTACAATATTCATGTTTACACAACTAAAAAACAAAAACCTGGTTTATTAATGCATACATGCATAAAGAATGTATTTTTATATAGACAGATCGTCACGACAGTTTCAGCTCACACATCAGTAAAACTGTCAACACAAATAGCATTCTCATGTCAAGCACACCCCATCTTACATATGTAAACAAAATAATTAAATTAAAACAACTTTAACATTGTGGTTCTGTGTGTTAATTATTTAACCAATGCTAATTTGCGAGCATGGGACACAGCATACCTCTTCCGTTCAGGAGAGAGGAGAAAGAGGCCGCTAAAAGAATAATACAACAGGTATGGCTGCCTGGACTAAACCACTGTGCTGTTAAAGGAGGGGGGGAACCATCACCTCCTTAAAGAACCTATTTTAATAGAACTCATAAACACTTGTTTTAAGAACAGTATTAAATGCATATAAATAGGAAAATGTAGTGAAATAAAACCATTTTAACCTTGTTACATATACACAGATGATCTTCTTTAGATTTCAGATTTCACCGTGTCAGTTCTGGTGGCTCTTTAAACTTTACAATCATTTGGGGTTTGTATAACTAATAGATTTCAAGATCTAAATCAACCCCGTTCCCAGTGTTCGCCTATGTGGCTGGCTATGGAGGTAAACTCGTGTTCTCCCACTACGTTAAAAGCCCTGTTACATTCCCCTATTAATAGTTCATACTCGCCCTTCACTAAAAACATTATTGTAAAAACTTCAGTGCGAATTTGGAGACAGTTTAGAAGGCATCATGGACTTCAAGCTTTTTCTATGTTGGCCCCTATAGCATCAAATTTTGTTTTCACACCATCAATGATAGACGGGACCTTTTCCCAATGGGCCTCATATGGCATATTGTAACAAACGGGGCTGGTCTCGGGCAGAAGAGCACACCACAGGTTAGAGTATAATGATGGTTTATTGGTGACAGCAGGGGAAAAACTCCAAACAAAATCCGGGTAAAAATAGGGAGGTAATTCCAAAAAAAACAGGCAATCCGGAAAGTATTTCCAAAAAAAACTGGCTTTTCAGGTAAGTAATTCCCTGAATAGGATACGATCCAAGATGGCGGCGCGATCACATCGCGAGGCTCAGGGTCTCTCCAGATTCTGCAATTTTGTGGTATTTTTCTTGCTCATCTCGGGTCTGTTCGTGCAGAACAGCTGTGCCCTTACATCGTACACCCGACATGAGCTCTTGGATATTGGTTTGCGACTTCCTGACAGTTTTATCGACAACCTTCAACTCTTTCCTGAGATCGCCAGAACAACCGAGGCCGCTCACTCTACCCGGCCGGGCGGAAGTGCTCGCAGGCGGCGTCGAGATCGTAAACAAAGGCGGGGGAAGCGCGGAGGACTAAGAGCTAAGCTAAAGCTAACACCGCACCGGCTCTCTTTACCCAGCATTTTCCTCGCCAATGTTCGGTCACTGGTGAACAAAATGGAGGAGATTCGACTCAGCATCACTTACAGCAAGAGACTTTTAAACTGTAATGTTATGATCTTCACGGAAACATGGCTACACAGCGGCATACCGGACAATGCTATTGATTTAGCAGGACGCCACACACTCCGGGCGGATAGAACATTAGATGGCTCCGGTAAGACCAGAGGTGGTGGATTGTGCATTTACATTAACAAAGCTTGGTGCACGAACTCTGTTATTGTCGGAAAACATTGTTCAGCTAACCTTGAGTTTCTCATGGTTAAATGTAGACCGTTTTATCTGCCACGGGAGTTCACTTCCACCATTATAACTGCAGCCTACATTCCCCCGGATGCTGATGCCAAGCTTGCTATGAAAGAACTTCATGCGGCCATCAGTAAACAACAGACTGCTCACCCGGAATCTGCGTTTATTGTTGCGGGAGATTTTAATCATTCCAACTTAAAGTCAGTTCTCCCCAAATTTCACCAGCATGTTTCCTGTCACACCAGAGGAAACAAAACCTTAGACCATGTTTACACAAACATGGCTGAAGCTTACGTTGCGACCCCCCTCCCCCACCTGGGACAGTCAGATCACCTTTCTTTGTTCCTCACCCCCAAGTATTCACCCCTCATCAATCGTGTGAAGCCATCAGTGAAGACCATCAAAGTGTGGCCTGTGGGGGCAGATTTCACACTCCAGGAAAGGTTTCTACACACAGACTGGAGTACATTTGCTTCTCAGGCCACCAGTGGCTCTCACACGGACATTGACTGCTACACCTCCTCTGTACTGGATTACATCAACATCACCATAGACAGTGTCACAACTCAGAAACAGATCATCACGTACCCAAATCAGAAGCCATGGATGAACAAGGAGGTGCGCCTCCTGTTGAAGGCACGCAATACTGCCTTCAGATCAGGTGATGCACAAGCCTACAGCACATCCAGAGCTAACCTGAAGAGGGGCATCAAAGAGGCCAAGCACTGCTACAAGCTAAAGGTAGAGGAGCACTTTTCCAACTCCGACCCTCGACGCATGTGGCAAGGCATCCAGGCCATCAGTGATTACAAACCCACCCACTCCACCCCCGCAGCCACTGATGTCCTCTTCCTGAACGAGCTCAATGACTTTTATGCTCGATTTGAGAGAGACAATAGAGAAACTGCCACCAAGCTCAAACCCTCAGTTGATCACCCTCCAATCACACTCTCCTCCATAGACGTCTGTAATGCACTGAGCCGGATCAGTGCGCACAAAGCCGCTGGACCAGAAAACATCCCTGGACGTGTACTCAGGGCATGTGCTGAGCAGCTTGCTGGGGTTTTCACTGACATCTTCAACCTGTCTCTTGCCCAAGCAGCTGTGCCAACATGCTTTAAATGCACCTCCATTGTGCCAGTGCCAAAACACTCCAGCCCAAAGTGCCTGAACGACTACCGTCCTGTAGCACTGACACCCATTGTCATGAAGTGCTTTGAGCGGCTGGTCCTGGCACACCTGAAGGACTTTCTGCCATCCACATTGGACCCACACCAGTTTGCCTACCGCAGCAATAGGAGCACAGAAGATGCAGTTTCCATGGCACTGCACTCTGTGCTCACACATCTGGACAATAAGAACACTTATGCACGTATGTTGTTTGTTGACTTCAGCTCAGCATTCAACACTATCATTCCATCCAAGTTAATAGCCAAACTTGAAGACCTGGGCATTAACACCTCCCTATGCAATTGGATTATGGACTTTCTGACCAACAGACCACAGCAGGTGAGATCAGGCTCCATCTGCTCCACCACTATCACACTCAACACTGGTGTACCACAGGGCTGTGTGCTAAGCCCCTTCCTCTACTCCCTCTTCACCTCCGACTGCAAGCCTGTGAACGGATCTAACTCCATCATCAAGTTTGCGGACGACGATGAGACGGCCTACAGGAAGGAGATCCAGCACCTAGCCACATGGTGCAACAACAATAACCTGCTCCTTAACACCTCCAAGACAAAGGAGCTCATTGTGGACTTCAGGAAAGAGTCAAGAGGCACACATGACACCATCCACATCAATGGGATGGCTGTTGAACGTGTCTCCAGTTTCAAGTTCCTGGGGATCCACATCTCGGAGGACCTGTCCTGGACTACCAACACCTCCAGCCTGGTCAAGAAGGCTCACCAGCGCCTCTTCTTCCTGAGGACACTAAAGAAGAATCGGCTGTCCTCGGCTATCCTGGTGAACTTCTATCGCTGTGCAATAGAAAGCGTCCTGACCAACTGTGTCACAGTCTGGCATGGGAGCTGCTCTGTTGCAGAGCGCAAGGCACTGCAGCGGGTGGTGAAAACCGCCCAGCGCATCACAGGGACTCCACTTCCATCCATGGAGGACATCCAGAGGAAACGCTGTCTGCGTCGAGCTCGCAGCATTCTTAAGGACTCCTCTCATCCCGCTCACAGACTGTTTTCTCTCCTGCCCTCCGGCAGGCGTTTCAGGTGCCTCCGGACCAGGACCAGCAGACTAAAGAACAGCTTTTTTCCCAGAGCTGTCTCTTTATTGAACTCTGCCCCTCACTGATCCCACTGCCCCTCATTTACTACTACACTCTTCTCTCCCCCCTCATTGCACACCTGTCTTCACTTGTTATTTGCACTAATGGACTGTCTATACATAACATTTATGTTCATTTGCACTACCAGACTGCTCATTTGCACTGCCAACTGTTCATTACAGTACCGACTGTTTACTGTTTACTATGCATCTTGCACTCCTACACTTTAACTGAAATATGCAATAACTTCTTCCATTGCACTGTTACTTCGATAGCTTCTGTCCATAATTTATTTGCACTACTCTATATTTATCGCACTGCTGCTCACCATAGCCTAACTTATTGTATACAGCCACCTGTAAATTTCTGTTTATAGTAAAAGCCATCTGTACATTATGTTCATAATACATATCCATCTGTAAATTTCTGTTTATAGTAAAAGCCATCTGTATATTATGTTCATAGTATATATCCATCCGTAAATCTCTGTCTATAGCAATAGACATCTGTATATTATGTGCATAGTATATATCCATCTGTTAATTTCTGTTTATAGTAATAGCCATCTGTATATCATGATCATAGTATATATCCATCTGTAAATTTCTGTTTATAGTAAGAGACATCTGTAAATCATGGTCATAGTACATTTCCATCTGTAAATTACTTCTGTATATTTATTTATGTAACTTATGCAACCAATGTATATCCTGCACTTGCTGCTATTGCACTTCTGGTTAGACCCAAACTGCATTTCGTTGCCTTGTACTTGTACATGTGTAATGACAATAAAGTTGAATCTAATCTAATCTAATCTAATTCCACAAACGGGGTTTCAGGTAAGTAATGCCACAAACGGGGTTTCAGGTAAGTAACGCCACAAACGGGTTTCAGGTAAGTAATGCCACAAACGGGGTTTCAGGTAAGTAATGCCACAAACGGGGTTTCAGGTAAGTAATGCCACAAACGGGGTTTCAGGTAAGTAATGCCACAAACGGGGTTTCAGGTAAGTAATGCCACAAACGGGGTTTCAGGTAAGTAACGCCACAAACGGGTTTCAGGTAAGTAATGCCACAAACGGGGTTTCAGGTAAGTAATGCCACAAACGGGGTTTCAGGTAAGTAATGCCACAAACGGGGTTTCAGGTAAGTAATGCCACAAACGGGGTTTCAGGTAAGTAATGCCACAAACGGGGTTTCAGGTAAACAGGTAAATAAGACAAACACTAATCACATGGAGTGAACTTACAACAAGACCGGATCAAAAGCAAGGCAAACAACTGAACTTAAATAATACACAGAAACACAAGACAGGTGTGAGTCCAAACAATGTGCAGGTGTAGATGATCATCAGGTGACGGAGGTGAGGTGCATTCTGGGTAGTGTAGTCAATATTCCGGTGACAGGGAACGGGTGAAGCGTGATATAGGCTCTGATGTAGGGGGCGTGACTGGCTGGTGAGCTGAAGCCGTTACATATATCATCTTATAAGGACCTATAATGTTTTTACATCTTTTCAACAGCTCTCTTTCGATACTTGCAGGTCCGCAATTTCATCCGTGATGTGCATCCCCAATTCCCTAACCCCCCCCCCCCCTTAGCCTGGTATTGTGTTGTAATGACTCACGTTTCCCTAATTCCCCCATGGTTAGAGTGTAAGGGCATTTTCCAAACGGCATTCATGCGCCCCTCAAGGATCCTTTCAAAAGTCCTTTAGTGAAGTGGACATGCCACGGACACTTCCAGGAAGTAAGTTCAGTTTGTGATCACGTGATCTTGGGAACGAGTTCTCGCGATGCACTGTGAAAAAAGATGGCAGGAGAAAGCAACTTCACATACAAATGAAAGTAGCACTGTTTTAATTTATAGACCATTAATTTTCCCAAACATAGTGAAAGAAATACACGTGAAATAAGACACAATTACTCAAAATGAAGTAATTATTTAATACAGATATTTGCAACAACTGACGTCGTGCGGTTGTCAAGGAAACATGTGGACTGACAGGTCTCTTCACTAAGGCAGTTCCAAACGCATACACGAGAGGCAGTAATACCCTTCAACGAGTTCACTTTCGGGGCTCAGCCCTTTGAAGGGAGTAGGGCATAGAGATGCTCACTTCCGTTTGGAATATGCCCTAAATGTGTTGCAATTGGATCCTGCCCCCTTCCTGTTTTGCAACCAACATTATAACAGTGATTTAAACAGATCTTCAAAACTGAGATATAAAATAACTTGTTTATATACTGTTAAGTAATTGAGACATTCATAGTAGACAAAGTGGCATTTGACAATATTTCCTGATATTGCCTTAAAATTAAATATACCTCTTGGTCATAAAATGGTGCATACTTCAATATAGCACTAATCTTTAGCTGTGAATAAAATGGGTTCATCATAGCAATAACATTTTTTTCTGACCTGAGTTTTTTTAGGCAAAGATCATTTATTGATGACTGGAGTAAAACCAGTTTGTAAAGCCTTTTTCAGCACATCAGACTTTTAATGGGATTAAAGTAAGGTGTCATGATCTGGTCCTTTTTGTCAAGAGATTTTTTGACTGGGTCGTGACAGTACCATGTCTTTATATTATGTTATGTGTGGAAGCACAAGGCCTTTGATTTGTTTGCCTTGTGCCATGTGCTCTCTTGGTGCGAGTCTTAGCCCCACCCCCTCATTTCCCCATCTATCTTTCCATTAGTGTTTCATTCCCCACACCTGCCCATTGTCGTTATCCCCCATTTGTTCCCCTATTTAATACCATTGTGTTTGCTGTCCTGTGTTGGTTTGTTTTGATATCTCCTTAATGTTAAAGTTATGGTGTGCTTGTCTTGACCTTGAAGAACATACGTTTTGTTTTTGCTGTTTTAGCACTGCAGTTTCTATTTATGTTATATTAAAACGAACATTCTCTGCTGTTGTAACATTGTGCTACTTTCAATTGTGCTGCCATTTCACGTGACTTAGGTTTAGGGTTTGGGTTGGGAGAGGGGATAGTATACATAAACACAAAATATTCTGCCACCAACTGTGGATTATGAACCAATACTACAACACACTACATTAAATAAACCAATCAAAATCCACTGGAGGTTTGTACAGCCCACTTGTGGCTAAAGTTCCACCCACTTGCGGCTGACCCGCCCATCTGCAGCTCGCTCCGACCTCCGTTGATACCCATCTCCATGGGCCTGACTTGACACCGGGACAGGCTCATGGGCCTGTTTTGACAAGGGGACAGGCTCACGGGTCTGACTTGAATCGGGAACAGGCTTACAGGCCTGACTTGACTCGGTAACAGACGAAAAGTGCACAGCAAGGCAATGGCCACAACCAACAGAGCTGACTCCATGGGTGGAACCACCGGACATGGGACTACCGGGCTTGGGACCACCAGAAGAACCGCCAACCGCACAGATGCCAGTGGAGTATCTGCCAAACCCAACAACAGGCCTCTGAACCTGGGACCAGCCATCTTGCGAGCAGCGGACTCTGGACTGGCAGTTATCTTGCGAGCAGCGCACCTTTAAACAACTGTCAAAGTTCAGAAATATATGAAACAGCACTTTATTTACACTCACTCTGAACTCAACAGAAGAGAGGGAGAGGCTTGCGCTTTATGAAATTACAGCCTGAAAGACAAACATACTTGATACCTGTTTCTTAAGATGATGTAGAGGTAAATGCTGCTGCTTCATGAGTGGACTTTTGCCTTGTAGATATTAAGCTTTTGTGTGCTGCGCAGCCTAAGATTGCACTGCATGCGCGGGAAACAAGAGGCGGTCGACCTGAGACATCAGTTTGGCATCAGGAAGCTAGGGTCCGATTAAGTTGAGGAAAGTAGTGACGATTGACGCATGTCTCACAGGCTGGGGGCAGTGTTCGAAGGCTGAACAGTGAAAGGAGTTTGGGAGGACTTCTGCTCTGAGAGAGAAACACATGAACTTTCTAGGGCATATATATCCTGACAGCGTCTTTTCGACTTTCACCCCCCGGCCAGACTAAGAGCCCATTCCACTAGGCTATGTGTTGGGCACTGTTAAAAGACATTTTGATACAAGAAATTTGTGCGGCAGGCAGCAAGCTGTTCTTCTCCGCACACATTTGTTTGACTCTCTCTTGCTCACTCGATCGGGGTAAGTGATGTACACTGTTTACTGGGGTGTGTTTTTTTATGGACAGATATCTTAGGTGTTCTGCTTGCACTTAATTCTACAGAGTAGCGTTCCACATTCACCTGATCTTTTATACCTGCGTCTTCAACATATCGGCAATACAGGGTTTGTCTATCACATAGTGAGATACTGAATGAATGTTAAAAAGAGAACTTTACTAACGTAACCCTGGTTCTCTGAAAACATGGAGGTATCTCACAACATTGCCCTCCTTGCCTATGTTGCACGGAGAGGAGATATGCAGAGTGTGACAAAACAGCAGGCAATGGTCTGCCATAACTGGCAGACTTGGTGCTTCTGTAATCGGCCACGTCAGATGCGTTCCCATATAGTGAGATACCTCACTTTATGTTATTAGAGAATGTAACCCAATGTTTCTGCACTGTGCACAATGGGTGCATCACTTTAGGCGTTTCTCTTCCGAATATGAAATTCCAATTGCTTTGGAATTGGATAAATGTGACCCTGGACAACAAAACTAGTCTTAAGGGTCAATTTCGAAATTGAGATTTTCTGAAATCTGAATAGATAAGCTTTCTATTGATATATGGTTTGCTAGGAAATTACAATATTTGGCAGAGATATAACTATTTAAAACTCTGAAATATGAGGGTGAAAAAAAAATCTAAATATTTAAAAAATTGCTTTTGAATTTTTGAAAGCATCCACTCACAAAACTAAAGTTTTTATATATTTACAGTAGCAAATTGACAAAATATTTTCATGAAACATGATCTTTACTTAATTTCCTAATGATTTTTGGCATAAAAGAAAAATCGATAATTTTGACCCATACTATGTATTTTGGTTATTACTTAAAATGTTCCTGTGCTACTTAAGACTTAACACTTGATCCAGGGTCACAAATATGGACGTATCAGGCCACATGACATTTTTTAATAGCTCCACAGTGCAACCATTATACTCCCTATAGGGCTGCATGATATTGAAAAAACTGACATCGCGATATTTATTCTAAATATTTTCTGTAAAAATACAGAAATTGCTAAAAGATGTCTTGAATTGATCTTAAGAAGAAAAGTCTCTCTGTTAATAAAAGTATACATTTTATTGTTCCAAATGAACCTGCGCTATCTCAAGAGATAAATTAAGTTTCCAGAACTTCTCCATAGTTTTGTTTTTGTCATGATCCAGTCTATGTTTCCCCCTGTTAGTTTGGACTTTTAGTTTGTATTGTATTTCCTGTTCCTGCTGTAGTTCCTTTTGTTCATTGATTGTGTCCAGGTGTGTCTTGTTATCCTATGTCAGTCTATACCCGGTTGTCTCTCTCTGTCATGGCAAAGTCTTCTGTAATGCTACTACACGGAGACACATAGGGTGAGGATCCAAATGCAGTCATTTATTAAAGGGGTAATCTAAAATCATAAATTCAAACAGGCAAGACTCCATACACATGTAATCAGTCCAACCAGGGCAAACAAATCCAAAAGGTAACAGGCAAAGACAGGGTAATCCAAATGACAAGGCAAGAACAGGAACCAGATAAACAGGCAAGGGTAGAAATGCTCAGAGATGTAGCTGAAACACTGACAAGACTTCGCAATGACAGAGAGAGACAACTGGGTATGAATAGACAGACTGACACAGGATAACAAGACACACCTGGACACAATCAGTGAACGAAAGGAACTACACAGAACTACAGCAGGAACAGGAAATACAATACAAACTAAAAGTCCAAACTGACAGGTGGAAACACAGACTGGATCATGACAGTTTTAAACGTCTCAAATATCACATTGTTTGTTCTCAGGCTCATTAAAATCTGTGACAGCAAACAGCGCATCCTAGTAATGTGCTCACGTTGTGTGTATATTTGGCAATAACAAGCGCTAAAATCTGTAAAGTTTTCTGTGGAAAAATGAGCTCCGTGATGTGTCCTGCACACAATGAAGCCGGTGTACCAGCCTTTGGAGGGATTTGTGCTGATTGAGCACAGGCGCTTAGTAGATCTGGTAAACGTAGGATAGCATTCCTCATTTTTAGACACCACGTTGGTTCTTCCACTCTTGGAAGAATGAACACTTTAATATGAACACTTTTATAAATATAAATCTTCTTGTGGCCACATAACTGTTTAGACCCAATCCTGTAAGTTCTTGTAGCACTGTGTGGGTAAAAATAGCCTACTCCCTTTCACTATTACACATAGCTATGAGCTGTACTGTCGATTTTTGTGAAAAAGTGCAGCTACATAGTAAGCTACTTATTTTCTTATATACAGTACTTTGTACATGACAAAAATAAGTGCGAATCAATACAGCATGTAAAAAATATTTATTTAACAAAACAAATTTGGCAATATACATTTGACACACAATGCAAAATTATATGGGTACAAAAATGTGGTTTGACATCAACACACAATATGATTTCCTGATGCTAAAATCCATGCATGATAAACAAGGGCAGAGTAGATTTGGTCTAAAAAATATTTTCACCAATTAGAGTATATTGCAATAAACAATAATTAATTTAATTGTGCTTGTCAATATCACATTACTATTCTGATTTAAGGAAGTACACATCACAGGTAAGGTAAGGTAAACTTTATTATCCCACATGTGGGAAAATTTGTCTTGGGCCATCACCCATGCTGCAGTCAGCTCACAATTAACACACAATAATCAAACACAAACGGATAATAAAAAAAACCCACACACAATTAATAACAATACACAATTACAACTCCATGCCACAATTTAGCAGCTTTATAGACACTGGAATAAATTCGTTTTTAAATCTGTTCAGTCTACAACGAGGAACTCTAAACATCTTCCCAGAGGGAATTAGCTCATACTGTGTATTCAAAACATGAGATGGATCACAGACAATCTTATCAGCTTGTCTTAGTCTGTTCGTAAATAGTCTGCAATGATGTCTGTTCTTTAACAATAATTTTCCAAGCAGTATGAATAATCCGGGACTATTAAATTCTTAGCTGCACAGACAAAGTGATGCTATACCTAATTAAGCTCTCATAGACTGCCTGATAAAAAAATAACTTTTGATCAACTCTGTGAATTCTTAGACGACGTAAAAAGTGCAACCGTTGTTGTAACCTACTACAGAGATTATCTACATGAATATTCCATGTCAGTAATTATCAAAAAAGACAACAAGATATTTATATGATGGGGCCTGTATGATGGTTTGATTGTGGATGATCACAGGCCTGTGATCACCAACTCCACCATTTCCTTTGTCTTATTGACAGGGTGGTTTTCCTCGCATCAATACACAAACCTTCTGATCTCAGAAAAATATACAAACAAGTCCCCATTCTTGAATAATAAACCTAAAACTGCAGTATCATCAATTATTCGAATAAAACCTGCACTTATCCGTATACAAGGTAAACAAAACCGGTGAACTAACACAGCCCTGAGGGGCTCCTGTGCTCAAGGTTCTAAATTCAGATAGTGTTCCATTAACACTGACCTGCTGCTTGCGATTGGTTAAGATAGAGTAATACCATTTCATAATCAAAGGATGAACTTTAAAATCATTCAGCTTCACAATTAAAAGATGCGGCTGCAACATATTAAAAGCTGAGCTAAAATCTATAAATAAAAGACGTGCATACAAGCTAGAATCCTCTAGATGCCTATTATGAAATGTGTCGGTATAACAGCATCATCTGTACTTCTATTGCTCCTATATGCAAATTGAAAGGGGTATAAAAGACAGCAAACCTCTGTTCTGACAAAGTTAACCATAATCTTCTCAACACACTTCATTACTACTGAAGTAAGTGCTACTGGATGATAGTCATTATTCTCCTTACACAGGCCTCTGTAAATCTTTTAAAACCTATATCAACAATTAAAAAAATCATAAATGAGACTCCATGTGTCAAAATGATTTACATCTTATTCACACTTTACACACTAAAGAAATGTTTGACAGATAAGAATGTGTTTAAAGGGATTGTTCACCCCCCCCCAAAGAATATGGCTAAGGTATATAAGTGGTTTTGTGTCTATACAAGTAAAAGGAGGCCAATGTTGTTTGGTTACCAACATTCTTCAATTTATCTTCTTTTGTGTTCCATAAAATGATGATGCTAAAATAATTTTCTTTTCTTAGCTATCCATTTAAGATTTATTTTGAATGTTTACAGTGTGTTGAGACAAAGGTTAATCTCTTCATTCTTAGATTCACAGCCTTCTCTGATTTAACTTTTAAAAAACATGATTTGTTTTTTATATACTGAAATCACATTGAACCAAGCAATAAGCTGTATAATATGCCATATTTCCATGTAAAATGTAAGAGAGGATTTTAAGCAGGATTTTATTAAAATATTTAATGTGAACCAGGTTCTTAGAGTGAAGGGGTAAAAGAGATTCAGTACATAATCTGAATATTATGTAATATTGTAGTTGTAATAATTTTAAATTAGTTAGGTTTAACACAGTGGATGTACAATATTTAAGATACACAAGTCTTGTTCCTTTATTTACCAGAACATCTTGCATTTAAAGCTACAAATAAAGTCTTTTTTAAAATTGTATGTACAGCATCTGTAGTTTGAGTGTCTTTACATCAAGTGGATAAAATGCAACTCATGCATTTCAATATCAGTTGATCTCATTTGTATTTATAGGTTTTCACACACATATACTTTTGTGAGTGAAAATGACAACAAATGATTTTTAATTCAGTGGTTCTCAAAGTGGGGGGGTTCACCCAGAACACAGACAATATAGTACAGCTGCTAGATTTTCATGGCTTTAAATGTGACATTATTTAAAAAGTTTGAGAACCAACTCAACAAAATAATTAAAGCAATTTCAAATTTTTTACAGCAAGCAATTCATCTGTATACTTTCTGGACTGACAGTTACATCAATCAGACTGACAAGTAACACAGGTAACACTTCAAAATAAAGTTGTATTTATACAATATGCAATATATTTGTTCATCATTTATTAATCTTTGTTAATGCCAGTACAGTTCATATGCAACATATGCGTTCAGTGTGCATTAACCAGATACAACTTTTATTTATTTTTTAAATGTATTAGTAAATGCTTAAATTAACATGAACATAATAAGGAACTGGGAACCACTGCCTTAGTTGATGGAGCAGCAAGTTAACAGTGCCAAGGTCAGTGGTTCGATCCTAGGGAACACACACAAACACTGCTAAATGGTATACCTTAAATGAACATAAATGTGACCCTGGATCAAAAAACCAGTCTTAAGTAGCACGAGAACATTTGTTGTAATAGCTAAAAAAAAAAAAAACCTTGTATGGGTCAAAATTATCGAGATATTTTGTACATTTCCTACCGTAAATATGTTGAAACTTTATTTTTGTAAATGCAACAAAATCGCAAACCAAAATGTCCAGAAGCACACTTCGCTTGCTGTTGCCCCATGGAACGTTGGCTAAACGTCTGATGCATAAGGCACACTTTTCTACAGCACGTTCAAAGTCGTCAGCTGATTGGTTAAATTACACAGGATTTCCGCAATACGTGCATGTCGCGTTCTTCCGTCTGTTTACATCGATTACAATGAGAAATCATCACAAATGACTAAATGCTGAATTCTTAAAAGTATGCGAGGTTCACTGCATATGCTGCCATGAGTTCCAGACCTTCAGCCGTCAGTCTGAAAGTCTGGCTACCCGAGACTACCCTCTCTTTGGGAATTACCCACTTACAAGTTTAGTATCTATGTAAGTAGGGATGTAACGATTCACTGTGAGTCGGTTGAAAATCGATTATAATATGTGACGATTCAAGTTGTTAAATGAGATGAGTTAAATGAGTTAAGTGAGTCGAGATGTTAAATGAATCGCAATACATGTTTTGAACAGCAGAGGCCAGTTACTGCAAACTTGGAAATGTGGATATGCTAATATTTCTTAAATGTAAAAAAATCCAAAAAAAGCACAAAGCAAGTCTTATTAAAGAGACTTTGCATTATTAATTTATTTTATTTTATTTAGAATTTGTTTTAAAATTGCTGTTTAGTTTATTTGACATAATAACATATATTTTTTTACAAAGAAATGTTCAGCATTTGAGAAACATTAAAAAGGCACTTTTTTATTTCTAATTTGTCATTTTGTAAAACTAAATCGTAAATAATATCGTGAGATCAGTATCTTGAATCGCATCGCATCATGACCTGAGTGAATCGTTACATCCCTTAGAATTTCAGCCTTTTGGTTCATTTACTCTCCAAAACGTCATTACAGTGGTAAGCCAAAAGAGAGCATTGAAATAAACCTTCTTAGCAACAGCCTGCTACAGCACCTCTCATAACAACTTTAAAGCCAATTTTCTCAATGTTTTGTGTCATGATCCCTGGGTTATCGATCTCTCTCCTGTCTCTGTTGTGTCTTCTGTTCCGTGTCGCATACGTGTGCGGTGTCTACGTCATCGTCCCCTCTCCCGTGTCTCCTCTCTAGGCTTTCCCCACACAACGGTTTCTAATCACTACTCACCCTACTCACCTGCAGCGCTTTATGACTTGTTATCTCTATTAGGTTTCTCCTATTCATTGCCTCTCGTTTCTCGTTTCCGTGTTGGTCCGTTGTGTTTGCACGTTCTGATCTGTGATACCATAGTTCTTGCCTTGTACCCTGTCTTAGAGGAAGTTTTTTGTTTTGTCCGCCTTGACTAGTGTTTTGTTAGAACTCTCGTTTTACCCCTGCTGTCCCTGCTTGCTCTTCTCTTCCCCCACTGGCCAGTGTTCTCAGTGGCGTCCCGGACCTCCCATCCGCGGCAGCGAGATCACCATCTGAGACGACCCAGCCCGATCGCACAAACCTCTCTC
This sequence comes from Oreonectes daqikongensis, assembly GCA_026939265.1. NCBI lineage: Eukaryota > Metazoa > Chordata > Actinopteri > Cypriniformes > Nemacheilidae > Oreonectes > Oreonectes daqikongensis. Next base: position 3,487,908 of record JAOTQM010000041.1, on the reverse strand, counting down.
CAGTGGAGTTGCGGGTCGAGCTTCCCTCCCCAAATATCTGTAAAGTCTTTAGTTTTATCACATTTATAAAAGACAAATACAGTTGTACGATTACTTTCGAGCTACTGCAGGCGTGCACTGGGTGGAACTGAAGCATGCGAGCACACAATACATCATCGCACTATCCCTGCATAACTGTTCAATCACTATAAGTTTGTGTTGTTTACATTATGCACATACGCGCCGATTGCCAACAAAACACAGACCGATGACTGACCTATCGCGTGCGGTTCATGTCCAGCCGGCATCTTTTAGAGCCAGGACCGCTCCATCCTTCAGTTTTAAACTCCAAATCCAGCGTCATATCCAACGCTTATATAACATTCCTCGCCGAAATGCAGTGAACATACACAGCTGAACTTTGTGAACTCTCTCTCTCTCTCTCTCTCTCTCTCTCCAGCTGGTTGACGTGTACGCATGCTCCATCTCCTGCTCTGGTTGACGCATGGGCATGCTTTTCTGGGAGAATAGTCCAATAAGGGACAAAGAAATGTTGTTATGTTTAGGTTTTATAAGTGCAAAAAAAACTTTCTGAAACCTGTATGGACGCTGGGGGAGTGTATCTAGCACAGAAATACTACGACATACTAGACAGCATGTTTGACATTGTAAAAAGTCAAACATGCTGCAGAAACAAATAATGCATGAAACAACGTTGCCCCCCTCCCCCTAAAAAATAGTTATATCTCGGCCAAATATTGTCCTATCCTAACAAACCATATATCAATAGAAAGCTTATTTATTCACCTTTCAGGTGATATACAAATCTCAATTTCGAAAAATTTACTTTTAAGACTAGTGGTTTTTGATTGGAACAAATGGTTTTGTTGTCCAGGGTCACAAATGTTAAAGCAAACTTTGCTAATTATATATAAAAAAATGGTCGGTAAGAGAACCTGTACAAAATTCACACGTTGCATATAAACAGCCCTTTGACTGATAGTAACAAACTTCAAACATCATTTCATGACAACACTGTCACATTTTTTAACTTTAAATTTAATGAGGACAAGCTCAGGCTAAAGCCACACTTTACATATGAATACCTACAAATGACTAATGAGATCCTCTTGATTTTAGTCATAAAAACCACAAAAACAGAACAACATAAGTGAACCAAATTGAAACAATGTAAACATTCTTAAAAAGGCATTAATTGTTCCTGTGTTGTAACAGAAAATACTTTCATTGCACTGATCAGTTTGGCACCACATGACCGTTTCTAGCCACTTCTTATACAAACATTGTTGTCGGCTCTGACAATTAAACTTAAATACAAAACTGTCCTTTCATAAAAAAATAAGGAAACAAAATCAAAATAACATTAATATGCATTCCAGACTCACACATTTGCACAATAAAAGAGCAACTGTTTACGGCAAAAACAAACCACAGAAGAAAGCGGAGACACATTTTGCACTTCTGGCCGCTGGACTTTGAGGTGCATGCAAGCATGTGTTAGCAGTATTAGAGCAGTATTGGAGACAACACTAAGCACTGTGGGTTCCTGCTGTCCAATAGGTAGGGCAACCTTACTGTGTGCACAACTGTCCATGTGTTTGCTGTGTAAGAATGTGGTGGAAAATTGCCATTAAATGCTCATGGCAATATCTTACTAGGGTACTGGTGAGCAGAAATACCACATGACAGAACCTGAGGGTAATAAAAGAAGACTAGCATCACACAAAGAAACAGAGTCATTATTTGCACCTAGTAAATAAGAACTGGTCACATAGCATAGGTTTGTACCACAATAATCTGGTAACTTAATATAAAGTGCAGAAAAAAACATCAGACATTGTAAAATTCTAAATTCTAAAACAGCACCAATCTGCTCCATATAGGCCATATAGGAGTGACAACCGCATTTAAATGTAGGAGTGAATTTACTATATGATTATTCTATGTGTGTACAGAACAGGTAGTCACTCCTGCATTTGTAAAGATTGACACACTATTAACCATAGCAATGTTCTGGCATCTTTCAGCTCCAAATAAGAATATAACTCATTTGGTTTTTACATTTACATTTAGTTATTTAGCAGACGCTTTTATCCAAAGCGACTTACAGAGAGTTTAGGAAACAATAAGCGATGTCATACAGGGCAATAATACAACATGTGCTACCAAGTTACTAGTTTCTACAATAGCCAAAACACTACCGATTGATAAAGAGAGAGAGAGAGGGTTAGTATTTTTTTTATTTACTTGTCAAGTATTCACGGAAGAGTTGTGTTTTAAGATGATGTTTGAATGTTATGACAGATGTGGTTGACCAGACAGAGTTTGGAAGGCTGTTCCACCAGCAAGGAGTTGTGAAGGAGAATGAGCGGGAAAGTTATCTACTGCCCTTTTGAGCACTACAAGATGCCGCTCATTTGCTGAACACAAGGATCTTGATGGGGTGTAGGAGTGTAGGAGGGTATGAAAGTATGCCGGTGCAGAGCCAATGATAGTTCTGTAGGCATGCATTAGTGACTTCAATTTGATACAGGCTTCAACCGGTAACCAGTGGAGAGAGATAAAGAGGGGTGTCACATGAGCCCTTTAGGGCTCTTGAAAAACTAGCCGTGCTGCTGCATTCTGAACCAGCTGGAGTGGTTTGATTGCTTTGGCAGGAAGACCGGCAAGGAGAGCGTTGCAATAGTCCAACCTTGAGATTACAAGGGCCTGAACAAGGAGCTGTGCTGCATGCTCAGTGAGATATGGTTTAATCATCCTGATGTTGAATAAAGCAAATCGGCATGATCGCGCTGTGAGAGCGCCTAGCCTGGTGTCAAAATGTCCCAAAGTAAAGACTTCTTTCACTGTTATTTTTTTGCATCTCACACAGACAAAAACACATGTCTTATGGGCGAATAAATATGTAATTAAAGGGCCTCTATCCCAGGTGTTTTTCGCAATGTAAAAATAGTCTCTGGTATCCCCATAATGTGTCTGTAAAGTTTCAGCTGAAAATACATCACAGATCTTTTATTAAACTGTGCTCTATGTGTCCATTTTTGCCTGTGAGGAAAAACCGTGCTGTTTTGGGGTGAGTCACTTTAAATGGAAATGACCTGCTGGTCTCCGCCCCCGTTCCAGCAGGAAGCGCCGGACTGAGAGCCTGCGCTTCAGTAACAACAAAACTGAAGAGAATGATAAACACTTTCTCATTTTAATAAACCAAACACATTGCTTTAATAAGTGAAAGTCCACAGGACAAACGCGTCATATAAAAACTGAAAACACGAACTCTTGTCAGTGAAAGCACGTGCGAGAGGTCTGCCCGTGAATGCAGTCAAAGCAAGCGCGCGAGGTCTGCCCGCGAATGCAGTCAAAGCAAGCACGCGAGGTCTTCCCGCGAATGCAGTCAAAGCAAAGCGCGAGGTGTGCCCGCGAATGCAGTCAAAGCAAGCACGAGAGGTCTTCCCGCGAATGCAGTCAAAGCAGGCACGCGAGGTGTGCCCGCGAATGCAGTCAAAGCACGCGCGGGAGGTGTGCCCGCGTCCCCGCCAATGCACACGCGAGGTCTGCCCGTGAATGCAGTCAATGCACACGCGCGATCTCTATCAGCGCGATCTCTCACACATTCTTGTAGCTCACTGCTAGTCCAGTATGAAAACAATGGCGGACAGTGTACAGCTGGATGAGGGCGGAGACAGCAGCAGTCCATCAGCAGTCATGGGCAGGGCTTAATGAGTGTGACGTCACATTGTTCAGAGAACGCAATCGGCTCATTCAAGAGGACTGATGAGGTTTATTGCGGATTATAGAAAAGTGAATGGGTGGACCTTTTACATTCTAGGGTGGTTCTGGGCACACACTTCTGACACACAGTTATGTTTAAACACATTTAAAAATGCATTTTTTAGGATAGGGGCCCTTTAACAACTAGTTGTTTAATTTGCTTCTGTAAACACTGCATGGAATGTTGGTAAATGAGCTTGTCAGTACCTGCATTTTTCGGGAGTTAATTCGGTAGTAGAATGCGGTAGACACTCCCGTAAACTGTGTGTGTGTTTAGAACAGGACAAAGAACTAAAAGGTGAAACGACGACCAAATTTATCTGCAGTGTGTATGTGTATTAATGTAATCTTAACCATGATAAAACACATGGTCCATAGCAAAAATTAAAGACATGGCTAATGATTAAAATCACATATTAAACTCACACATGCACATGATTAAAATTATAATAGATGCTGCCAAATATCAATTTCATCACACAAAATCCCCCTGAAATAATCCTGAATATTGCTGGCAGTTTTCTCAGGACAAAATATATATAATATAATTATATATTATTGCTGTTAACATTGAACTTACCCCTGTCAAGGAGATATATTATCCTGCTTTTGTATCCACCAGTTGCATCTGCATGTTTACCTCACCTCCATACCCCCCCTTTGACTGCATTTGGTTCTGAATTGAGTGCACCTGGACACATAACAAAATTGACTTAACCCTAAAACATCCTTGGGGCCAAATGTGAGCAAAATCATTTTAATAATAAAATACACATCACACACATCAACAACGAATTGAATGAGCCTATCACGGAGCTTTTATATTTAACATTTTTGCCAATGAGCCACAGCTCTGAACACACACCTACAAACTTAAAAGTCAGGTCAAGGCGGAGGTTTACTATATAGCAGAGACCCTGGATCTTTCACTTTAATTTGATGTTTATTGTTACAAATAAATGATTACTTCATTTATTAATATAAAATAATATATTACTACTATATCTTCCTGACTTCGTCTTTTCCCTATGGCATGGTAGGATTTGTCTGTAAGCATATTTTTGCATAGTCTCACCCAATACAAATGCTCTTTTTATTCTTTTTATACTTGTGGCCATTGATATTTTATGTAATTGCTATTTTGATTCCAGCAGATGCCACTAAAAACAAAAGTAGCACCTATTTTGAGGATTTCATTGTGTTTTAATTTAATAAAGACAATCTTTTTATGACAAGCTGTTTAAGTTAAGTAAAAAAAAAAAGTGGAAAATTATTTTTTTTACATTTTAATTAATGGAGTATTTGAGCAATTTTAGAGGTAAATAAGGTAAAAATAAAGGTATCATTTGAGTGTTTTTACAATGATTTAAAGAGACATTTCTTTGATATGACATTTCTTTCAAATGTAATTGGGATCACAGTTTCCAAATCTATAAAACTTTGAAAAGGGATCACAAATTAAAGATTTGGGGCTCTGCATTGCTTGTATCACATCATGCTTGTAAAAAACTAATCAAATGAGTACCACATGCATTTCAGCTGTACTTACTGAGTTCATGCCACTAAAGAGATCGCCAGAGCCCACATGGGCCGTATGCACAAAATTAGTTGGTTCGCCAATCATACTCCTATCGATACGTCTCCTCCTCTTCTGCAGACAAAAGACAAAAACAACTACATACACATCTTGAAGGAATAGTTCACTGCAGAATAAAAAAATCTTCCAAAAAAAGTTGTTCCAAAACTGTCATATTTGGAACACAAAAAAAATAAATTTTGATGAGGTCTGAGAGCTCTATGACCTTCCCCCATTGACAGCAAAGCAACGTACAATCAAAGTGCAGAAAGTTAGTAAAGACATCGTTAAAATAGTCCATTAAACAATTTCCTCTCTTCCGTATCAGTCTCTAATGTCTATCCACAAGAGCATGCAACACATGAGTGTACTGAGTCTTACGGTTGTGGAACAACTTTAGAGTGAATAACTAATGACAGAATTTTCATTCTGTAATGAACTATCCCTTTAACAAAGACAAAAAAAAGTTTTTCTTTTAATATTAAAATGTTCCTTTTCCTGTAATATTGATAATGCATCACCATGATGTGAGCTACAAGATGAATATGAGAAAGAAGTTTGGAATGACACATAAACTTCTGCTTTTACAATATGTATACACAATATTTCTGTATGCAAGTTATACCCAGATGACCTACTACATGACCTACTGCAGTCTACAACAAAGCATGCTGGACAAAAGATTGTATTTTATTTCCAGGGACAAATTAGCATGAACATGTATTATCACCCAAAAATTTAACTATTTTTATTATAACTATTATTATCATTATTATAAGATGCAGGAGAGTATAGTATAGTGCAACACAGAAGTCACTTCTGGTGAAGTGCATGAGGAGCCAGAGGTTGAGCAGGGTCAAGATAAGTGGCCTGCAGCAAACCAGAGTATGTTGCCAGTTCTACAAGGATGTGGTGAGAATCGTCACTGCCACAGCAAAGGCATCATCGGCCATTATCGTCACCAGTTTCGTTATGAAGGGATTTGATGTTGAAGAGTGCAATACCATTAGACCTAAAGCCCAGGACACACCATGCCGACGGTCAACTGTTTTTTTTTAGCATCGGTCAGCTTTAGTTTTGTTGGTGTTTTCCATTGTCTCTACTCAGATGCCGGCAGCGCTGGAGCTTGCTGGGGAAAAAAAACACTGTCTTTCATGTTGTTAATTTTCTCCATTGCTTACTTTAGCTTAATCCTCCTAGTAACATTTCACCTCCTTAAGACATAATAACAAAGATGAATGAGAAGATGTTCCTCCAGATCGAATCGGCAGATAGATCTGAATATCATCAGCATAAAGATGATATGACATATTGTATTTTTTTAAAACAAGACTTAAGGGCAAAAAAAGAAAGAAAAGAAAAAAGAATAGGCCCCAAAATGGAGCCCTGAGATAGATAGAAACTACAGAGGAATCTCCAACCCTCACTGAAAAGGACCTTTCCTTCAAATAAGAGGAAAACATTTCAAAACCCACAACATGCCCTAAGCACTCAATAAAAATATCATTATCTATTAAATCAAAAACCGCCCTGAGGTCAAGCATAATTAAAGCTACCCGAGTCCGCAATGAGTAACAAATCTTTGGAGACCCACAACAAAGCCGATTCAGTACAATATCCTTCACTTGACTGAAAGACATCTAGACATCTAAAGAAGAGGCTGAACAACTGCTTGTTTCAAACATGATAAAAAAATACCTGTTACTTAATACTACAATTTACAATTGATGTGCTATTCTGTCCTATAAAATCAACCTCCTCACCTAACAGAAATATATGGTCACCACACTGTTGAGGACCACCACTACGAGTGTGCCAAGTTTCATCATTTTCCTACGTACCGTTTATAGGGCTGCCAAAGACTCCACGCTTGTGACTTGACTTACGTTTCAGCACTAAGCTGACATCCTACAACAAGGCTGCTTAGCAAAGCTGATAGAGCTGTAAGTAGTAATATGCATAACCAAAATTGCAGCTATGACAGTGCACAGCCACAAGAACAATATGTACATGAAAAATAGATACAGTATGTTGAAGAAACAGCCGAGAATGAACTCACAATGTACACTTTATATATACAATTAACACACATGCCTCTTGGGATTCAAACCCACAACATTGGGGTCTCGAGGCGTGTGCTTTATTAGGTTGTGCCACTCAGCAGACCTGCTTGACTCAGTCTGCCTAGGACAACTTTCAGAGCTGCAAGCATTGATACATATCATGTATATTGTAGATAGCCAATCCCTGAAGGTGATGAGAGCAGAAATAACAGAAATACAATACAATATACATGAAAAACAGATAACATAACTGACAATTGACACAAGATGAAGAGTTTGGATATTAATGCACCACTTGGTATATACACTTTATTGCCAAAAGTATAGGGTCATCCTATCTAATAAACAGCTTTGATGACTTTAGTAATTTACAAATCTTAATGCTGCAGCGTATCATGATATTCTATGGAATGTGTTTCTAATTTAATAGCAACAGTTTGGAAAGGGGTATTTTCTATTCCAACATGAAAAATATCCCTGTCTATGAGACAAGGTTCAGAAAGAAAAAAATGATTCAGTCAGTGTGGAAGAACATGATTGGTCTGCATAAAACCAAGTCATTGGTGTTTTGTGATGAGTTCTTTGCTCAAAGTCTGCATTTAAAATGCACCAAGAGGTGTTCAGCTGGGTTCAGGACTTGGCTTTATGCAGAAGTTCTTCCACACTGACTGAATCAATTATTTCTTTCTGAACCTTGTCTCATACACAGGGGCATTGTCATGATGGAATACAAAAGGACTCTTCTGTTTCTATTAAATTAGAAGCACACAATTCTATAGAATATCATTATATGCTGCAGCCTTAAGATTTCTACTCATGGAAATTACTAAAGTCATCAAACCTGTTTATTAGATGCCAATACTTTTGGCAATATAGTGTACTTAAAACAACTAACAAATATGTTAAATCTCTCAGTCAGTGTTTTAACAGCGGAAATACATTTCAGTCTGAAAATGAGTGACACCTTGTTGTTCCATCACAATGAAGCACCAAATCGCTTGCAAAAACCTTTACACAGTCGGTTCGTCTGTGGTGGAATGATCTACCAGCCCCCACCCGAACTGCAGCATTCTTCACAACCTTCAAAAAAACAACTCAAAACATTCCTGTTCCGCATCTATCTAACGAACAAATAACTGTATGTTTTGTCTAAAAAAAAAAATTATTTCCTGTTGTTCATTTTCTCCTTGCCTGCCTCAGCTTAATCCTCCTAGTAACATGGTCTTGAAAACTATCTGTACTGCTTAGTGTATTGACAAAATGTTTTATGCTCTTCTACTTAAAAGTCGCTTTGGATTAAAACGTCTGCCAAATGAATAAATTTAATATAATGTAAAAGTAAAAACACATTGAGAATAATCTGTACCATAAACCTGCATAAGGAATATGTCCATATCTTGTTAGAGAATTTCTGTACTGTTGATGTGCTTTACTGCGATTTATTGCTAAATTAAAACAAAGACATAACCTAAATACTGTCTGTAACTTTTGGCTATAAAAAAACTATGTAAGCTAGTGAATGACCCAGTACAGTGCCCGTTAACTTTTGTCCATGCCAAAAATAAAATTCTGTCTACTAGGGTTGTCACGATACCATAAACATATGTTACAATACTATACCAGTTGGAGTATCACGGTACCAAGTAGTATTACGATGCTGTGCCATATTCATAATTTAATTCTACAAAATAAACTATAATCTATATGAAACATTTTGTATTTACTATAGTGAACTATATTATACTGTACACTGCAATATTTTGTAGTAGCCTATAGTAATTGGATAAATTGTAGAAAATACTGTAGTATACTTTAATATCTATAGTGTATACGAATTTTAGTAAAGTTTAAATATTAAGAACCCTTGAACATTTTTCACCTGGGAACTAATATAAATGTGTGACAAAATTAATTTATACAGCTAAATATACAGTTTAAATGGGAAACGTTAGGCTTACTTTAAATGTGAAACTAAAGCGGCCAGTAGGTGGCGGCAATTTATCTACTGAGTCAGTGAATCATTCAACCTATTCGTCTTGATGAATGACCCACTGAATCATTATCTCGTCTGGTCTGAGGCTTTCAAAACACGGATTCGTTTAGGAGAGAAACAGCGCAAAAACACAGATGTAAGTGTTTAAATGAACGTTGCAATATTACTCATGGTACTACGATACTACCATTTAAAAAAATAGAATGTCATCTCGGGTATTTTTAAGCTTTTTCATCGCAATGCTACCGTAGCACCGGTACACTGTCACAATTCAGCGGAGAGGTAAAGAGCCTCAACCACAGCGCTTCCCTGCAGATATCAATTTATTCACATGCCCTTTCTGCACAGCTAAGACGTATGCCAAACTTATCACCAGATAATGGCCCATATAGCTGGGCATAAACTCAGAGATGTTGAATATGGAGGTGAGTATGTAAGCATCATTTTAAAAATATCTGTACAGTAAATATTTTTTAATCTCTGCTAACATTGTCATTGTACCTCTGTACCTCTATGTTATTTACAGCTGTAGTCTTGGCTGTGGTTAAAAGGCCAGACATTTTCACTGTGGTCAATGCCCACAGACATGCATAAATAAAGCTGCTCTAAAGAGACATCTTTATGCTACCCACCCTATTTCTACTTCACAGACATGAAGCTGCCTCACGGGCACCCGCACATGAAGCTGCCTCACAGCCAGATCATTTTGCTAAAACTCATTTGTCTGGTCAATAAAGTGATCCTAATGTTTAAAGCCATCAAAGTATTTTCTTACATTTACATTTATGCATTTGGCAGACGCTTTTATCCAAAGCGACTTACATTGTATTAGACATAAATTTTTGAGTATGTGCAATCCCTGGGATCGAACCAATGATCTTGGTGTTGCACCATGCTCTAACCACTGAGCTACAGGAAACCTATCCCGGTTTCTTTAAAATAATAACAATAAACATTTCTTTATATAACACTTTTTATACATGAGCTGTAACACAAAGTTAAAAAATTAAACAGCTCCAACCATAAGCAATTTGTTAAAAGATAGTCTTGACCCTTTTTTTTTAAATGTAAATGTTTTCTCACTTTATTTGGCAAACAATTCAACATTTTTGGAGCTTATTAACTAAATGAGGTACCACAAGATCACTTACAATTTACTGTATAATTTTTTTAAATAAAAAACTGCATCAGATGATCTTAGATTACCACTTCTACACAATCGTAAATATATATGAAGGTACCAAATTATGCAGTGAATAATAAAAGATTTTTAAAGTCTATTCTTTGGTGAACTGGGTAACCAGTGTTTTTCCATTATTAATGCCTGTTACGTAATGCTTAAACAGCTCATGCTATTCAATTACTTGACCAATTCAATCATGTGCTGCTATATTATGCTGTAATCAAAAAGAAACATTTCAAAACAAGGGGTTCCAGGTGCCAACAATCAAACTTTATTGCCTGAGACAACAAAACCGAGATGTAAATCATCCAACAATGTTCTGTGCTGTTCTGACTTGATGGTCAAAGCTGTTTTTATAGTTTGTCGAGTACATGGTTAATATAAATATCTAACACACACACACAATGAAAAAAGAATACACCAATAATAACAGTAATACACCAGCTGTATTCGCAGACAATGTTATGCACAGGGTAAGTCGTGCTCTCACACTAGATTTCATTAGGAGTTCACGGTTGCAAGAAAAATAGTTAATTTAATCTGAAAGAAAAACAATCCGGCTGTTAAATCGTGAAGTAAGAAATATAGTTTCTGTGTCCATATCGCCATTCATTTTCATAGTTAAAGACTGTTTATTCATATCACACATTTAGCGAAACTTTTATAATCTTACAATGTACACTAAAGTCTCCAAACTGAACCCGGAAGCGGTGGTGAGCGGTTGTGTATTACGTCGGGGCTTCTGTCCTTTTATGATTGGATAGCTGAAATGCCTATCCCGGTTTGAAAGCAGGGTTATTCCCGCATTTTAGCCATGGTTATGAAACCCTGCTCCGAAGCAGTTAGCACTGCTTTTTTAGTGTTAACCCCGCAATAAGTTGCCGAACGTGTGCAGTGCGAAACGAAGCGGAGGTAGAATGACACGACAAGAAGCTTAGCAACAGACACCCAATCAAAAACTGAACAGCGTTTATAACAGAACAGAATCTGATTCTGATAACAAGCTGTGTACAGTCACAGAAATTCAGCGCGCTCTGTAAACAATTGTTTCATATTTGAGTAAACAAGGTCTTAGGAGGCTTAAAACACCAATAAGGATTTGTGAGGCATATCTTTTTCTCGAATGCAATGAAGTAGTAAGTAATTTAAAGGACCACGCACTGTTTTTAATTCAGTGCAGCCCTTTTGTTTGGATGCAGTATGCCAGTGGCGTTCGGTCCATATAAGCTGCTAATGCTCCGCATACCCAGGCCATTTAGGAGAATAAGTTTGCGGACTGATTAATTAATACAGTGGTTATAGAAAAGAATCACCCCTCTTCAAAATAATCACATTTTGTTGCTTTGCAGCTTGAAATAAAGATGGACACAGTTTTTGTTTAATCTAGCTATATTTGCAACTTATAACATCCAAGCAAAAGATTTAACACCAAAATGTCAGAAAAATTGTTAAATATATAAAACAAGAATCACTGAGTTGGAAAAAGGATCACCCCCCTCCTAAAAATGACTTGTAAACTTAATAAGGTGTAGCTCATCATCTTACTAAATTGCACACAAAGCCACTTGACTTTCAACTGTGATCAGCTGTGGTCATTTTGATTAGCTCAGCATGAAAATAGCTTTTTCGGGAGCATTTCAGTCCTTGGTAGTGCAACTGAGGCAAACAATCAACTACGGGTGGCAAGGCACTGTCAAAAGATCTCCGGGATAAAGTTGTAGAGAGATACAAGTCAGGAGATGGATACAAAAAGATTTCAAAGGCTTTATCAATGCCTAGAAGCACAGTGAAGTCTACTATCAAGAAATGGAAGGTATTCGGAACAACACAGACCCTTCCTGGATCAGGACGTCACGTCATGAAAGAGCCAGGAGGAAACTGCTCAGAAAGGCTACCAAGAGGCCCACATCAACACTGAAGCAGTTGCAGGAACTTATGACCAAGAGTGGTCATTGTGTGCATTTGACAACAATATCACAAATTCTCCACAAATCTGGCTTGTATGGGAGGGTTGCAAGAAAAAAGAAAGGCCACACGCAGTCACGACTGAGCTTTGCCAAAACGCACCTTGAAGATTCTGAGGCCACATTGAAAAAGGTGTTATGGTCAAATGAGACTAAAATTGAATTATTTGGCCTCAATACTAAACGATATGTCTGCCGAAAATCCAGTACAGCTCACCATCCAAATAACACCACTCCTACCCTAAAACATGGAGGTGGAATATCCTGTTATGGGGTTGTTTCTCTGCAGCAGGGACTGGAGCACTTGTCAGGATAGAAGGTAAAAAGGACGGAGCAAAATACTGTCAAATTCTTGAGGAAAATCTACTGCCCTCTGCCAGAAAGTTGTCTATGGGAAGAAGGATTATCTTCCAACATGATAACGACCCAAAGCACACAGCAAAACTGACCACAAAGTGGTTAAAGGAGAAAAAGGTGAATGTCCTTGCATGGCCTAGTCAGAGTCCAGACTTGAACCCCATTGAAAATCTGTGGAATGACTTGAAGACTGCAGTCCACAAACGGTCACCATCAAATTTAACTGAACGTGAGCAGTTCTGCAAAGAAGAGTGGGCAAATATTACAAAGTCTATGGGGTGGTTTCCTGGACAGGGTTTAAGCGTAGTCCGAGACTAACTTTAATGTTAAGTGTCTTGATCAAAAACAACTTGCTCTGACATATATTTTAATACATCAGTTTGATTGTGTTGTCTCAAGATGCACATCAGTAATGTTTTTTTTGTAAAGTTTGTTTTTCAAAATTACTTAACTATCGTAGCATCATAAGGCTTAGTCCTGGTTTAAGCTAATCCATGTCCGGGAAACCGCCCCTAGATGTGCAAAGTTAGTAGAGACATATCCCAACAGACTAAAGGCTGTGATTAAAGTAAAAGGTGGTTCTACAAAATATTGACACAAGGGGGTGATCCTTTTTCCAACTCAGTGAATCTTGTTTTATATATTTTAATTTTTTTCTGACATTTTGGTGTTAAATCTTTTGCTTGGATGTTATACGATGCACTGAGTAAATACAGCTGGATTAAACAAAAACTGTGTCCATCTTTATTTCAAGCTTCAAAGCAACAAAATGTGATTATTTTGAAGGGGGGTGATTCTTTTCTATAACCACTGTATGTTTATAAATTGAATTCTTGTCATAAATTAAATTTTAAAAATGTTCAGCTTTTTGATCAAGTCAAGTTTCATTAATGTAGTGCTAAATTAATTCATTAATGTAGTCTTAGCAGCAAACTGTAGAGACTACTGTTGAAGAGCAACAAGAAAAGCATCTTTTTTGATACAAAACATGAACAGTGGTTTGCAGACAACGTCATTTTGCACGACCGCTGGCATCTTGCATAGCTCCTAAAAAGCTTAATGTTAGCTTACCGGCTGTTTCATCATCTTCCTTTGTTGTACTTTCGCCAAAAACTTGATCACTACACATTTATTAGATTAACCATTGTTTATTTTCTTAAGTATCTTTGAATTGCATCTGTTTCTGTACTTGCTGAACAACAGCTCGTCTCTCATTTCGTTCATGAATGAGTACCATCTCATTTAGATCGTTTACGAGCGAGACTCTCTTGCTCTTGACTCAAAACACCAGCTCGTTCAGTCAGGGGTGTATTCGTTCAGTACATTCAACCAATCATATGTGCTGTAAAAGCTCACACTCAAACGCCATTGGCTCGTGCTTTAGTCACTCAAGGAGCTCCTTGCTCAAGGAGGGAGGGAGAGATTTCAGTGAACGAGAGCGATTCGTTTGCTTAAAAGATTTGTTCAAAAAGAATGATTTGTTCACGAACGTGACATCACTAGACAGCATCCATATTTCAATAAAGGTGGAATGACAACAAAGGCCCTCGCGGCCAAAAAAACTGACCGGCCCACCGGGAATTCCCCAGGTCCTCCCAATTAGCCACTCCGGGCTTGGAATAATGTACTTTTCAGCAATGGTTTAAAAAACAATGCCAAATTATTATCATCTGATGTAGCTTGCATATAGAGGATATGCACACTGCGGTTCCGCACACCGAGTGGCAAATAAAGTGAGTGTAGGCATTAGTATATATGCTAGGAAAAGTGATGTCTGGCCACATGCCAAAGTCCACTGACCACCGGTTGTTAGCAAGATGTTATTATTAATGACAAGTCCAACTAAATTTAATTTAAGATGGTAATTGTCAGTTATACTTTCACAGCTGCAGCTATTACAACCAGCCATTTTCCTGAACGTTTTGCCACTCAGTGGGGGTGTGTTCTGGAGTGTTCATGTGGGAAAGTGACGTCAGTGCATACCCTCTATTGTACAATAAACAACACAGGAATTCACTAACTTGTCGATCTTTACAAACTATTGTCTCTAAAATGCAAGCAAATAAATATCCTTAGATTCTTGTGTGCTTAAAAGAAGTGTAAAATCTCATAGCTGGGGCTAAAAACCACCTGTCAAACCACCAAAACCAAACATGACACTAAACCCAAAGAGACCAACATATCAGTGCCTGTACAGTTAACCCAAAACCGCTTGTATTGTAACCAAATATTCATAAAGTCAAATCTTTTTTAGAACCTTCTGAATCACTCCTCTTTAATAATGTCTAAATTCTTCGTTTGTGCAACAACGACTTTAAATAACAACATCCCAACATTCCTTAACCCCATCATCGTTTAGTGTTTAATTACAGTGTTCAAAACCAAAAGCCCAGTTAGCCAATTAATTAAAAAAGTAATTGATATCTGAAGGACTTCCAAGGCACTTGAATTATTTCTCAATCAGTCTTAAACTGATTTTGTAGTCAGAAAATAAGGCAACACTTTACTTGAAGGGGTGTTCATAAGACTAACATGACACCTTCATAATAATGACATGACGCATGTCATGAATATGAAGGAGATTTTATGCCAGCTATGTTTATGACAGCTGTCATTAAGTGTCATTCGCTTATTTATGTCATTTTTAATGCAAAGATGACATTGTTTAAGATGTCTTTGTTATGACAACTTGATATAAAGCAACACATCATAACATGTCAGTGTCTTTGTCATGACAACTTCACATTACCAAGACAACATAACCATAACCCTCATAATTAACGTTAAATTAAAATGTTATATTACGCCGTCATGAAACTATTTGACAGAATATTGACACTTAATGACATTTTAATGACAGATTCAACTTGCATCACTGTAGTTGAGGTCAAGAAACACATTCATGATGCCGTCATGAAACTATTTGCCAGAGTATTGACACTTAATGACATTTTAATGACAGGTTCAACTTGCATCACTGTAGTTGAGGTCAAGAAACACATTCATGACGCTGTCATGAAACTATTTGACAGAGTATTGACACTTAATGACATTTTAATGTAATGTTAATTATGACAGCGTTAGGGTTATGTTGTCTTGGTAATGTGAAGTTGTCATGACAAAGACACTAACAGGTTATGATGTATTGCTTTATATCAAGCTGTCATAACAAAGACATCTTAAACAATGTCATCTTTGCATTAAAAATGACATAAATGAGCGAATGACACTTAATGACAGTCGTCATAAACATGCATAAAACCATGTCATGATTATGAAGGTGTCATGTTAGTCTTATGAACACCCCTTCAAGTAAAGTGTTACCGAAAATAATGTGGTTATGTCAAAAATTTATGTTGGGGCAGTAAGAATCTGTCAGGGTGGTCATTTTGCACCCTTTTCACTTGCAACCTTTTCAATTGTATTCACGTACAGAACAGCAACAGGATCTTTTTCTGAATATCTTTATTTGGGTGCAGATGAAGAAATAGTCACATACACCCTGGATGGCGTGAGAGTGCACACCCTTACAGTACATGATAGGAAGGAAATGCAATATAGTGAAATAGTTTCCTCACATTAATGTTATAAATTACAAACAAAATTTGATTAAAAGTTAACTCATAAGGTATTATAAGTTAAAACAGCTATGTATTAATGTTAAACCAAGCAGGTAATAGACACATAAACAAAAATAGGTGCTTTATAAACACTGAAACTGTTTCTTTGTGATTTAGTGGAGTCTAGAGCACTGGTTTGGTGTCATGAACACTGTGAATTATTCCTCTTACCGGTTGTGGCTGCTCGGCGATACAGCAGTTGAAGCACAACCAGAATTCACTCATGACTAGCAGTCAAACAGTGTGACTGTGCCCGTATGCCCAGAGGGGCTCTGGGGGTGCAAGACGGGCACAAGTGCACGTAGAGTCTCGGTTCTGGTAGGATACTTGGTCTGGGGTCTCAGCAGTCCAGTCTGATGATGGTGGAGCTAAGCAGACCGAGGTGCTGTGTATGTCTGTGTCTGTGTTCACAATCCAGGAAGAACAAGGCTAGCAGAACAGGCTGGCAGAGATCAAGACAGCTTACTCTACAGAACAAACACCCAAACCTGCAGGATGCAGAAGGACACTGTCAGATAATTTACACAATATGCTCATTAGAGCTCATACACACAAACACAGAAATAAATGAATGAATTATTGGATAGTTAGACCTACTTAAATGTATTAGTATTTGCATATTAACAAATGAATAATATTGATAGGAAGCATATCTGTAAAAATGGCTACGTGCACAGGTGCTTAACGATGAACAAAGAACACTTGTCTTGTATCTGATAGTTATAACAATATTTGGGATGAATTTCCTCTCCAGTTACGCCTGTTAATCTCTATTTACTTTAATATGCACTTTCAGACAGGGAGGCTGTTTTCTGATGGATTTATATTCTTTTAAAAATAATAGTAACACAAAATTAGAGACTTCCCATAAAACCCTCAAAATATCTCCAGTACTCATCCTTTAATAGCTGCTGTGCTGTGTTGTTTAGTGTCACCTTCACCCTTTTGCTTTTTATACCAGAAGACACGCTGAAGGGAATATTACTAAAGCTATGTCATTGAAATGTTGCCCTCATATGGAAAGAACTTATTGCAACATGACAATTACTGATACACAGTTTATTGTGTTGTAATTTATCGCTACATAATCATACCATAACCATAAAAAGTATTTTTAGCTTTTAGTTGTATAAACATTTATTAGTTTTCCTGAACATTTTTTTTTTTAGATTTGAAAATGTGCTATTCATGTGACTGCAGGAAAGGTGGTGGACACATGCAGCTAAGAGGCACATCCTGCTGAAAACAGTCACTTTCTCAATACACAAGCCAAATGTATGGAAATGAATGCTAGGATGAAGCTTTCTCTGTTCAATGTCTTCTGCTGCTAAAATTATCATTCATTTCAATATTATTTGATTCTTCATTGATATGACAGTATCTGGTTTCTCCACAGTTTTATCTAGGCAGGTCATTCCACCACAGAGGAATGAGTAAGGTGAATGTAAATTTGATCCAACATGATTTATCACAAACATAATAAATAAATACATAAATCAAGCTACTATCAACTAGCTACTATAAATATTCCTCTTTTTTTTACTAAAGATATATGTTGACTAAGGAGGTTTAGTATAACACCCTGTTAGCAATCGCTCAAAATTATGAAAATTATGCTACCTAAATCATGAACTCATCTTTGCTAATGGACACTTAGTTCTGAAAACAGCCAATTAGTATCACTGGTGGGTTGTGACACAAACTAGTAACTATCAACATCATAGTAGTAAACAAAAAAATGCTCAAAAGAAAGTGGTCATTAACAAAAGATTTGCTCAGATATTTTTGAAGAAAAAGTTACATTTAAATACTAACAAAGGAAAGGAAGATTTTTGTTTACATAATGCCAGAAAATTTGGACAAAACATACTGGAAAGCACATGCCGTTAATCCACCATTAGGCATACAGCAATCTAAGCCAGAAACTATATCAAAAACCATCATGAAAAAAACTGAATTTGATTTTCCTAGGCAGGGTCACAGATTTGGATGCATGAAGAAATCACTTCATCAGTGGTGCACCACAAAAAGCAGCAAGCCCATTAAAGATTTTCAGCATGAAATCTTTTTTGTAAGGGTTCATAGTAAGACCCTTCCCAGTAAACTCAAGACTTGCTCCCAGCATTACAAAGGATATATACCATAAGACAACAGAAATATGTCCACCAGTAAAATGCTCAACAGTGCTCAACATTATTTAACCCGTTAACGGTCACAAAATGTATGGAGAATAAACCTAAAATATTCACATTCCAAGCTTTAATGGTTTTAATAAATTCATAATTTGGAACGCAGTCCTAAAGTTGCCTTTTTTTAAAGTGACACTTGAGACATTATTTTAGATCAGATACTGTTTCTACATAATTTATGTAATAAACTGGACAGGTGTGTATTTTAGAGGCTTAGAACTTTATAGTGATATAGTTTGTCATGATTAGTTTAAAAAAAAAACTACTGTCTGACATACATCACAAGGATGCACATGTCAACTATTTTACAATGCATTAAATTGTGACTCTTCTAAATTAGAACACATAGTATTCTATAGTCTTTCTTGTATATTTGTGCAATAACTTTAAGCTGTTGCACTGATTTCCCTGACTTATCATTTACTTGTTATGAATAATATTAAATACTGTGAAACTAAATCCTTCAAAATACTTAATACAAAGAGATAATAAAGAAATCGTAAGTACCTTTCATTTAATTTACTGAATTATCCACGTTTATGTCCCGAAAGAAAGATATTGTCAATCTGAGTTTTGTTCTTGGTTTAAAACCCTGCATGTGGATCCGCTGCCTCGCTTGCCATTCTTAACGGATATACTGTGATTGTTCTGGCTTTGCCTACTTTAACATTTTTGCTCTCCCTGCTGGTAATTTTATACTCTGCAGATTGCATTTGTTTTATTCAGTTTCTGGGGTTCAAAAAGAACAACTCGCACAGCACATGATAGCGCACGTTTAGTTTACTGTGTCAGTCCATCGGATTAACACGAGGCACTGCCTGTAAGTGGAGTTGATTATTCTTGATTATGTTAGTATATACACTATATTGCCAAAAGTATTGAACTTGATTGGTCTGCATAAAACCAAGTCCTGAACCCTGCTGAACTCATTTGGTGTGACTTTAAATGTAGTCTTTGAGCCAAAAACTCATCACTCCACATCAATGGCTTGTACACAGGGGTACAGCCGATTTGGAACAGAAAACAGGTGCTTGCAAAGCTGTTGCAACAGAGATGGAAACAAAATTCCTTACAATGCCATTTGTAGAAATGCAATTTAAAAGCCCCTTTTCCTGTCCCAAAATGACAACTCCTGTGCACAAGTCATTGGTGTTTGGTGATGAGTTCTTTGCTCTAAGTCTGCATTTAAAATGACACCAAAAGGTGTTCAGTTGGGTTCAGGACTTGGCTTTATGCAGACCAGTCAAGTTCTTCCACACAGATTAAAACAATTATTTATTTCTGAATTAGCTGTGTCCCAAATCACATACTATACACTATGCACTTAATCTCTGACTATGCACTTAACCATCTAGTGTGAGAATTTTATAAGGGTAGTATCGTCCCAAATGGAATACTAAACGGTTTTATACTAATCGGAAGTATATCAGTTTCCGAGACGAGCGCAAATGACGTCAATCGCACAGCACAATGTGAGTCAATAAAAATCAATTTGTACATTGTACATGTAATGTTATTTTTATTTGTTTTGCCCAGCATGACTTTAGTCACCATCAGATTAAAGCTCCGCAAGAGAACTTTGTTCGTGCAGCGTCTGATAGCCCCGCCTCCTTTCCACTATGTAAGCGAAACTGCGTCCGTTGAGTGTGTGAAGTGTCCAAAGTTCCACAATTCATATTTTCGGTTAAAAAAGTACATCATCCAGGTACTTGAAGTGCACTTATTTTTTGAGAATTTTCGCACTACTCAAACTACTTGACAAAATGGCGTAGAATAGTGCAATAGTGCGCGATTTGGGAAGCAGCTCTTGTCTCATACACAGGGACATTGTCTTGATGGAATAGAAAAGGGCCCTTCCCAAACTGTAGCTGTTAAATTAGTATGATATGCTGCAGCATTAAGATTTGTACTCATGGAAATTAATAAAGTCATTAAGACTGTTTATTAGATAGGGTGACCCAAAACTTTTGGCAATATAGTGTATGTTTATGAGGAAGAACATGTAATGTGTAACACGCCTGTCTGCCACCCGTTCCCGTCACTGGACTACACATCCCATGATCCCTTGCACCCTTTCTGCCATCGTTGATTTGCTCTGCACCTGTTGTTCATTTGTGTTTGCACCTGTTCTGAGTTTGCACCTGTATTTAAGTTCCCCTTTGAGTTCAATTCTTCGTCCATTGTTGTTGTTATTCTCTGCCTGTTATTTTGTTACCCGTGTGGATAACTTACTTGTCTGAAATAAATCCTGTGTTTTGAATGGAAATCCGGTGGTGGGCTCTTCTGCCTGAACCCGCCCGTGACAGAACACTGGACCTACCACAATGACCACACCATGGTATTTCATCACCACCTCGCCTCCAGAGTTCCCCCTGCTATCGATTTGGCAAGATGGGAGGACTCTGGAGTGTTATGCGGAAGAGTTTATCGAGGCGTGTGAGCGGGTGAGTTGGGACAATCTCACTCTTAACCGAGTGTTTCTGATTGGGTTGGATGACGATCTGCTTGCCCTCCCTTTGCTCCCCAGCTGGAGGACTTTATTAATAGGGTCCTCCAATCTGCGGGCTTTTGTTACCGTGTCGGGGAGACTGGTAGAGGTGTGGGGGATGGTCATCCAACACCAACCAGATGGGGGGTCGTCTTCTCTCACCCAAGCTCCACGCACTTCCGGGTTGGCGCCCTGGAAGAATATGGATGACCAGCAGGGCCAACAGCCAAATATGGAAGGCCAGAAGGACAAAAGCCTCCAGTCAGCTGAGCCAGCGCCACTCCGCTTACCCAAGCCTGCGCCACGCCACTCACCCGAGCCTGAGTGCCTCCTGCAGGAAGACTTCCTCCAGGTGTTCGATCCCCTGTGCAGCCCCCTAGTCTCTGTTCCAGAGCTGGTGCCCCTGGATTTCGTTTCGGAGTTAGTGTCCCTAGACTCCGTTCCAGAGTGGATGCCCATGGATTCCGTTCTCGAGTCTGTTACCCTGAATCTTGTTCCAAAATTGCTGTCCCTGGATTCCGTTTCGGAGTTTGTGCCCATAGACCCCGTTCCAGAGTGGATGCCCCTGGATTCTGTTCCCGAGTTTGTTCCCTTAGACTCCGTTCTAGAGTGGATGCCCCTGGATTCCGTTCCCAAGTCTCTGCCAGCCTCTCAAGTCTCCGCCGGCCTGTGGACCCTGAGCTGCCTCCAGAGTGGCCTCCGCCGGCTTACGAGCCTTCCAAGCCTCTGGACCCTGAGCCGCCGCCTCCGGCTTACGAGCCTCCAGACTCCGAGCCGCCTCCAGAGTGGCCTCCTCCGGCTTACAAGCCTCCCAAGCTTCCGGACCCCGAGCCGCCTCCAGAGTGGCCTCCTCTGGCTTATGAGCCTCCCAAGCTTCTGGACCTCGAGCCGCCTCCAGAGTGGCCTCCCCCGGCTTACGAGCCTCCCAAGCCTCCGGACCCCGAGCCACCTCCAGAGTGGCTTCCTCCGGCTTACAAGCCTCCCAAGCCTACGGACTCTGAACTGCCTGTTTGCCCGGAGCCACCTGTCTGTCCTGATTAATCCATTTGCCCGGAATTACCTGTCTGCCCTGAACTGCCTGTTTCCCTGGAGCTACCAGTCTGCCCTGAACTGCCTGTTTGCCCGGAGTTACATGTCTGTCCCACCCAGCCACCCGCCGTGGTTGGATGACCCCTTGTGCTCGACTCCAGCCTCTGAGACCTTGACTCCGCCTCGGCCCATCAATCCCGTGGCTCCACCTCAGCTCTCGGCTCCCCCGTCTCCACCGTCGACCACTCATCCACCAGCTCCACCGGGCTTCCTCATCCCTCCGGCTCTGCCTTGGTCGTTCGTCTGCCTGCCATCGCCTCCGGATTCCTCTCCTCCGGCTGCGCCTCATCGCTCTATCCTGCCTGCTCCCTTGGACTCCTCCCTCCCCTTGGCTGCTCCTTGGTTCTCGGTCACTCCGGCTACGCCTCAGAGTCCCAGATCTCCGCCTGCTACATGCTCGCCTGAGCCATTGGCTCTTCCTGGGTCTGATGGATCCTCGCCATCACCTTGGCTCATTGGCTCTCTGTCTCCGCCCCGGGCTCCACCCCCACCTGCTCCTCTGTCGATCGGCCCCCAGGAGTCATCGGCTGCTTGGCCTCCATGGCTCCTCCCTCCGTCGGCTCCACCTTGGTCCACCTGCCTGTCATCACCTGCCCTCTCCTGCTGCCCTTTTCCCCCTCCCTGGGTGTTTCGTTGGCGCGAGGACTTGCACCTGCATTTAAGTTCCCCTTTGAGTTCAGTTCTTCGTCCAGTGTTTTTGTTATTCTCTGCCTATTATTTTTACCCGTGTGGATTATCTACCTGTCTGAAATAAACCCTGTTTTGAATAAAAATCCGGTGGTGTGCTCTTCTGTCTGAACCCGCACGTGACGTAATGGAATGTAATGTTCATAATATAGCATTGGGAATTTATATTGTGTAATCATTTTGTATGATTGTCTTCTAATGAACATTGTTGCACTGGACATTTACCATGTGACATTTTATTTATGTATACTTTTTGTTTTATGTTGTTTTACACATTTATTCAGTAAATTTACATTTACTGAAACAGTACATTTATGCATTTGGCAGACTTACACTGCATTATACATTTGTTTCTGAGTATGTGCAAACCCTGGGATTGAACCCATGACAATGGCATTGCTAGCGCCATGCTCTAATCACTGAGCTACAGGAAAGCTTTTAAGTAATGCATTTTAGTCATTAAAATGCACATGACACTTTAATTACCAAAAAATCTAAAACACATAAAACAGCTATACCTCAAAAACATTAATGCCAACATCAAGAGTAGACTATCACTAAATCAAAACATTACTCTGTTAAGTGACCTCAGGAAAATTCCCTAATAAACATTTAACTAACTAGAATCTTTGAAAATCAATTTACAAAAATCTTCACTCACCAACCCTAGCCTGCTCTTGTGATGAACTGAAAGGAGGCACGTTGCAGCCCTGGGTGAGAGCAAGGAGCCTTGAGCTCTGACCGTGCTCCTCTCTCCAAGAGGCCTTTGTCCCTCACTCAGTTACGGATCAGCGGGCAAGTGGCATTCATTCATTACACTACTCATTCACATCACCCTCATGCACTCATCAGGTAAGCTCCTCTCATGCATGCCTCCCCTAACTCTCCCACCACACACCAGGCTTCTATGTAAACATGTTTATGCCACGTAATGCAGGGGAGGAGAAATGCCGGATTCCAGAAAAAAAAACTGTTGTGCAAAGTTTGAACAATTTGTGTGGATGATGCTAAGCAGAATATATGTGCTACAAGGTACGTTTTTACACACTGCATTTTTTGCTGTTGTTTAATATGTATTATTTAAAAAAAATCTAAAATATCACCTATAATTAAAGTTCAGAAGTATACATTTCTATCAATAACTCTTTCTGTTGGACAGACTAAAAAAGCCAATACTGCAATTTTGAAGATATTGTTTTTTTTCTGTGAGGGAAACCCAGCTGCCCTTTTTCTGAGCTCATTAACCAAAGTGCTACACACAATTGCTTCTCTTGTTGTTGGGGGCTGGCTTTCAATTCTTCCATTCTTGGGCTTGTTGCCATGGTAGCCACTAGCTGGGGTAGTGGTAGTGAAGTGCATGTGTGTGTATTGTGTGGTGGAGGTTGTGGGGTGCACAACTCAATCAATGACCCACAGATACACGCAGAGGAATAATTAAACATTTAGAAAACTATTGCTCTGTTTAAAGTAACACACCATCAAGTATACTGCAGAGATCAGTCACGTGATGTTTTGGCTTGTATTACTGTAGGTCATTTTGAGATGATCAGCATTGAGATGATCAGCACCACAATTACGTCTGTTTGGCTCATTCAACAGGTGGTCATTTTACCAAGACTCTTCTGTATTGGCATCATAAATATCCTTTCCTGTCTAACCGGGCAGCACACTACAGCTGCACTTAGTCACTTAGTACAGTGTGTGTGTCAGGTCTACTGCAGGGACACTCTATGGCAGTACAGTGCTGATTATACAGGCCAAAAAAAAGGCAGCCCATCTGCACATACTTCAGTTCTCTTTGCCAATGTTGCCAAATAAGCAGTTCTGTTTTTAACTTCCTGCTCTTTACTAAAAACAGTAGTCCTGATTACAAAAGCCCATGAATACAAAGGTAATTTGATTGCACTGATGCAGTTTGCACTAAGTCTGCTTAAAGCTGCAATCTGTAATATTTGCCTCACTATTGCCATCTCTTTTTGAAACATAAAATTTTAAATTACTTTACCTATCTATAGGTATGTGAAATCTAACCTGAAAGTTTAAATCAGCTCCAAATAAATCATTACTATAAAATATGTGACCCTGGATCACAAAACTTTATGGGTCAATTTTTGGAAATTTTGTTTTTTACATCATCTAAAAGCCATCATCACATTACCATTAATAGTGCTGTCAATATGGATATTTCTCTTAAACAAATGCACCGATTTGCTTCAGAAGACCTTTGTTAAGACCACAGAGCCGTGTCTAGTAGTTCTTTGATCGATGAATGCGCTTTATAGAGCTTTAAAACATGAGGACTTATACACTCCCATTCTACCGCTTGGAAGTAAAATGATACGTGGTATTATAACTCCGACTGCATTATGCCTCAAGAAGAAAAACATATTCAGTTAGGATGCCTTGAGGGTGAGTAAAACATTGTGTAATTTTGTTTTGGGACTGAACTATTCCTTTAATACTGTACAATGTTACCTGAACAATCAAAAACCTGAAAACTTTTTTTTCAATTAGTTTTTATGTTTTGTCATAGTTGTTTAAGGGTTTATTTTTTGTCCTGAGTCATTAAACTGTCCACTGATCTTCAAAAAAGATCATCCAGGTCCTCCAGAATCTTTGCTTTTTCAGCATTTCTGGATATTTGACTCATGTCCAGCAGTAACTGTATGATGTTGAGATTTATCTTTTTACATTGAGGACAATCAAGAGACTCACTATTACAATAGAAACATTCAGTGATACTCATGAAGGCAACACGATTCATTTAAAGTCAGGTGGGTGTAAACCTCTGAAATTGGTGTAAAATGACACTTTCAAGCAGCACTGTATGTCTCTAGTGCGAATTGCAGCAGGCGTCAATTCCTCTCTCCCCCACAGACCCACGCTGCACTTTGGTATCGTTCTTTAAAGGGGATTGCTCCCGCTGTCAGTGGACCTGTTGTGAGGCTTTCTGGGGCTTCTGACCTTATATACTTGCTTGCATGTCAGGAATAAGAGCTCAAACATTAATCCAGCAATTATATAATAATATGTTTTTCTAATATTTCCTAGTCATGGTTAATGCCACATGTTCTATATACCCAACTTAGTTTATATTGGATAAAATCACATAAACTAACAATACAACACCTGCCCCCCTTGCACATGCCTGGGTACAACTTCCCTGAAAGTAGTTTTTGCCGGGTGGGATGTCTGATAGTATATACTTATTATTTGCTTAATAACCAAAAAAATAAACACAATGCAGCTAACATGAAATCGAAAACATGAAATCAGGCTCAAATAGATACTGTATAATGTTATGAACTGAAGGCATGTTTGGTGCTTCAGCAGAAGCCAATATTGAATTAAATGTAGAGTGCTTGATTTGGAAAGGTGCTAACTTCAGCCTGCTGCACTCAAATTATAATCCCACCCTCTATGCGATTCGCCATCCAAAGCCACGCCTCCTCCAAACACATGAATGCGCACAGATGGACCAGAAGCTGTTGGATGGCACTAAGGCGAGAGACATGGCACATTCACCGGTGAGAAAACTTTGCATTATGAAGTAAAATAACTGTAGTAATGAATCTAAACAACCGTTTAGTTGTCATAATCCAAATTGCAAAATAAATCCAACCATAGATAGTTTGTAATTTAATTTTGAAATGCTTATCAGCAACCCAAATGTAGTCATTAAAAGGAATATTTAAATCAGGGATTTGCAAACTCAGGAGTCATAAGAAGGGCAGCGCAAAGTCACTCACTTGCACTATGATAAAATGAAGGAAAAAGTTATTCTAATAACCAACAGCTCCACTTGTTTAGCCTATAATCCACACGTTTATTTTCCTTGGACATTGAATAAGCGGAACTTTACAGCGTGGATGAAGCATGCTGCTTCATGCCTTCATTTCTGGAGTTGCACCTTTCTGTCTACTGCAAATATAACATGGTTTTGATTACGTTAGGATTTTTTGTTTGCACTGATTCATTTTAATGTGTAAAATGTGTTGACCATGGAGACTATACAACAGAAAGTATTTCAGGAGCAGTTGATACAGTGAATATAGCCTAATGTTTATGAAGAAATATATAACATGCGGCCCAACAATTTGTTTTGCAATTTCACTTAGTCATGACAAAAATATAATAATACTAAAAGTGAATGAATGTGCGTTTATTTCTTTTAAAACAATTAGGCTATGTGGGTGATGTAATTATATTTGTCTGAGTCCCAGATTAAAGAAGGGAACTCCTGATTTATATTATTATATGTTAGTGTCTTCATTTAGTCAATAAAAGCACAGCACGGATAATTTAACTAAATCGCTCCCCGGATGGCGCCATATTTAATTTGCACAAATATTCACTGTATCACTGCAGTTTGACTAAACTTTCTTTCACAATCTTTCTCTTTAAATCTCTCTAAATGCACTCCTTTGCCAGCTGATTGTCACAAATTGCTCCGAGGCACGAAGGTTGAGGATCTAAATGCAGCTTTATTACAAACAATGGTACAGACAAGGGTCAGGGCAGGCAGCAAACAAGCAAAAACGGTGAAACAAGCAATGGTCGGGGCAGGCAGCAAAGGTACAAAAACAAGAAACAATCCAAGGTTAAACACAAACAATACAACAAGGTAAAACACTCAGAAATGCAGTGTGACACAAACAAGACTTCGCAATGACTGAATGGCAAACCAGGGTATAAATAGACAGAGGTGCAACATATAACAAGACACAGGTGAAAGCAATCATGGATAACGAGTCCAATGGATAATGGGAAGTGTAGTGCAATGTGAAAGGTCCAGGTGTAGATGAGAGTGCACTCTAGTGGAGCAAGCGGGCACTCCAGCTGGTGATTGTTACATAGCCCCCCCCCAAGGGCGGATTCCAGATGCCCTTAACAAACATAGGTCCAGGAGGGTGGTGGAGTGGAGGCGGAACCGGGGGCGGGACGGAGGGCCAGGGCCATGAAGAGGAACAGGGCTAGGGCCGTGGCGCTGAGGCGGACCTGGGCCATGGAGCAGAGGTGGAACTGGATCGTGGAGCTGAGGCGGACCGGGACAGTGGAGCTGAGGCGTGGAGGCATCCATCTTAGGTGAGACAGGAGACTCTGGGGCGTCCATCTTGGACGAGACAGGAGATTCTGGGGCGTCCATCTTGGACATTGCCGGAGACTCAGAGGCCTGACTTGACTCGTGTACAAGCTCACGGGGCTGACTTGGCTCGTGTACAGGAGGGTGGTGGAGCGGAGGCGGAACCGGGGGCGGGACGGAGGGCCAAGGCCATGAAGAGGAACAGGGCTAGGGCCGTGGTGCTGAGGCGGACCGGGGAGCTGAGGCGTGAAGGCGTCCATCTTAGGTGAGGCAGGAGACTCTGGGGCGTCCATCCTTGGACATTGCCGGAGACTCACGGGCCTGACTTGGCTCGTGTACAGGCTCACGGGCCTGACTTGGCTCGTGTACAGGCTCACGGGCCTGACTTGGCTCGTGTACAGGCTCACGGGCCTGACTTGGCTCGTGTACAGGCTCACGGGCCTGACTTGGCTCGTGTACAGGCCCGGAGGCCTGACTTGGCTCGTGTACAGGCCCGGAGGCCTGACTTGGCTCGGGAACAGGCCCGGAGGCCTGTCATATCCTACTACACTCTTCTCTCCCCCCTCATTGCACACCTGTCTTCACTTGTTATTTGCACTAATGGACTGTCTATACATAACATTTATGTTCATTTGCACTACCAGACTGCTCATTTGCACTGCCAACTGTTCATTACAGTACCGACTGTTTACTATGCATCTTGCACTCCTACACTTTAACTGAAATATGCAATAACTTCTTCCATTGCACTGTTACTTCGATAGCTTCTGTCCATAATTTATTTGCACTACTCTATATCCATCGCACTGCTGCTCACCATAGCCTAATTTATTGTATACAGCCACCTGTACATTTCTGTTAATAGTAAAAGCCATCTGTACATTATGTTCATAATACATATCCATCTGTAAATTTCTGTTTATAGTAAAAGCCATCTGTATATTATGTTCATAGTATATATCCATCTGTAAATCTCTGTCTATAGCAATAGACATCTGTATATTATGTGCATAGTATATATCCATCTGTTAATTTCTGTTTATAGTAATAGCCATCTGTATATCATGATCATAGTATATATCCATCTGTAAATTTCTGTTTATAGTAAGAGACATCTGTAAATCATGGTCATAGTACATTTCCATCTGTAAATTACTTCTGTATATTTATTTATGTAACTTATGCAACCAATGTATATCCTGCACTTGCTGCTATTGCACTTCTGGTTAGACCCAAACTGCATTTCGTTGCCTTGTACTTGTACATGTGTAATGACAATAAAGTTGAATCTAATCTAATCTAATCTAATCTAATTTGGCTCGGGAACAGGCCCAGAGGCCTGACTTGGCTCGGGAACAGGCCCGGAGGCCTGACTTGGCTCGGGAACAGGCCCGGAGGCCTGACTTGGCTCGGGAACAGGCCCGGATGCCTGATTTGGCTCGGGAACAGGCCCGGAGGCCTGACTTGGCTCGGGAACCAACGAACAGTGTGTAGCCCAAACACACAACAAGGCCACAGCCACCACCGGCAGGGCCAATTCCAAGGGTGGAACCACCGGACTTGGGACCACCGGACTTGGGACTTTAGGGACACCAGCCCCCTGTACTGACACCAGAGGTTTATCTACCAGACTAGAGATCAGACACCTGAATCCAGGACCAGCCATCTTGCGAGAAAATTCTGGAATGGCGGCCATCTTGCGAGAAGATTCTGGACTGGCGGCCATCTTGTGCGCGGGCTCTTGACTGGCGGCCATCTTGCGAACGGGCTCTTGACTGGCGGCCATCTTGCGAGCGGGCTCTGGACTGGCGGCCATCTTGCGAGCAGGCTCTGGACTGCCGGCCATCTTGCGAGCAGGCTCTGGACTGCCGGCCATCTTGCGAGCAGGCTCTGGACTGGCGGCCATCTTGCGAGCAGGCTCTGGACTGGCGGCCATCTTGCGAGCAGGCTCTGGACTGGCGGCCATCTTGCGAGCAGGCTCTGGACTGGTGGCCATCTTGCGAGCAGGCTCTGGACTGGCGGCCATGACGACTGGAGACGCTGGCTTGGCGGCCCTGACGACTGGAGACGCTGGCTTGGCGGCCCTGACGACTGGAGACACTGGCTTGGCGCCCCTGACGACTGGAGACGCTGGCTTGGCGGCCTGTGGTGAGCAGATTTCGGAATGCTCCTCTCAAGGAAGTATTTCGGGTCATCAGGCTCCTCGCTCTCTCCTACTGTAAGGGGTGAGGCACAAAACTCAAGAACAAAGTTAATGAATTGTACCAGGGTCCAGCTTGGGTCTTCCTCAGGTAAATGAAGGCTGATATGCAGATCTAATCCACCCCAAAAACATTCCTTTAAGCTCTCATCGTCCATAGTCACAATTTGGCAATGCCAAAGAAACTCATTGACAAAGTTCTCAATCATGCGACCATTTTGGCAAACAGCACATAATCTGCTTCTTGGATCACCATCAGTACCTGCTGAAATCCTCTTGTACTCAGGTCCGGCTGCTAGATCCATTATGGCGAAGTCTTCTGTCATGAACTGCTCCGAGGCACGAAGGTTAAGGATCTAAATGCAGCTTTATTACAAACAATGGTACAGGCAAGGGTCAGAGCAGGCAGCAAACAAGCAAAAACGGTGAAACAGGCAATGGTCGGGGCAGGCAGCAAAGGTACAACAACAAGAAACAATCCAAGGTCAAAAACAAGAAACAATCCAAGGTCAAACACGAATACAATCCAAGGTCAAACACGAATACAATCCAAGGTCAAACACGAATACAATCCAAGGTCAAACACGAATACAATCCAAGGTCAAACACGAATACAATCCAAGGTCAAACACGAATACAATCCAAGGTCAAACACGAATACAATCCAAGGTCAAACATGAATACAACAAGGTAAACCGCTCAGAAATGCAGTGAGACACAAACAAGACATCCGCAATGACTGAATGGCAAACCAGTAATCCAGCAATCATGGATAACGAGTCCAATTGATTATGGGAAGTGTAGTGCAATGTGAAAGGTCCAGGTGTAGATGAGAGTGCACTCTAGTGGAGCAAGCGGGCACTCCGGCTGGTGATCGTTACACTGATGCACTTTTTAATATAATTAAAAAGCTAGCAATCATCAGTTTAATGTCAATTATTTTTTGAATTAAAACATGTAAATAGACTTTGTGTATTTAACTTTTGATTTTTTTTAATGGATTTCTATATAAAGAAGCCTTTTTTTCAGGCTTGTTCTCTATATACTTGCTCATACTATCTTGACGTTGTATCTGAAACTTTGTATTACTAGCACTTCTCGTGAATATTGCTTAGACAAATTGCTTGCTGTTTTCCTCAATTGTAAGTCGCTTTGGATAAAAGCGTCTGCCAAATGAATAAATGTAAATGTAAATGTTTTCACGGTGGCCTCTAGCAGAGTGAACTCTCAACAGTGATAAGGTATAGCTAAGGTTGGTCCAGACCAACCTTACAAAAGTATTACTTAGAGAAGGTATACTTGACTAAGAATGTTTCGGGAGACACGTATTAACGATAAGGTACAGCCTAAGGCATAACTTAAGAACGACGTAGCGTTAAGGTTTCGGGAAACGCAGCCCAGGACGTTCCTGAGCATTCTGCAGTATTGACTACAACACCCATCTTACCAGCACATACACATAAGAATATGTGATAGCTCGAGCAGAAATGTCACCGTCCTGGTATTAAAACAATCCCAGAATGCACACTTGTTTTGTCTTGGATAACAATGATGCAATCTCTCACCAAATGAATATTTGGCTATATTTTATGCATTTGGCTCTATGTTTAGAACATAATAAAAATAATTTGTGGATAATATCTAGGGTTGGAAATCGAAAAATAATTCCAATTCTGGAATCAGAATCAAAAGGTTAGGAATCAGAGACTTGAAATTAAAATGTCAATTCCTTTCAATTCTTCAATTACTGTGTGCATATTTTCAGAAATGTGCCTGTGTTAACTTATGATCTGCTGATATTTCAATAAAAGCCCTTTTTTTAATAACCATAGTTTAACTATGACATTTTTAGTAAAGCACAGTATCGCAAATGTACCATAGTTTTATTTTAGTATTATCAGACAAAACATGGTTGCTATGTGTATACGAATATATCGAAATCAATAAGAATCAGAATTAGAATTGATCAAATTTAAACAATATCTAATCCTAATAATATCACAAAGTGATATTCAGAAGTTTACTGGCATCACTAACTCAGAAAAGATAACATTTACAAGGTTATATTAAAATGCATGGAGACTTCACATTGTGGCAAAATAAAGCAATGGTTTCCCCCAAGTAGATCCTGTCAGAATTTACTCTCTCTCATATTGTTCTGTATGTTACAAAACCTTTACAAAGATCATAAGGTTCAGATGATGAAAAAAAGATTGAGTGTGTGATGAGTGAAATGCAATCAAATATTAATATAAAATGTTAATATAATCACAATATAACAGTACTGAAAAATAAAGCAAGAATACGTTTTGTGCATTTCTGTTTGTCTTACTGTACACACTATGTGCCAGTGGGCAGGTGAGACAATCATTTCGTATTGACGTGTTTGAGTAGGTCGAGTAAGTCCTCCATTAAAGAAGTGTGATGTCACAAAGTTCAAAAGAAGATATTTTCCTGAAGACATCTTCATTTTTTGATGAACTATTCATTTAAGATATCACAGCGGTGTTAAAAAAGGTCACTTCAGTACTTTACATCTAGGCTATACATTTTCGCAAGGCTGTATCTATTACCACAATGTACTGTGACAGCACAGCTCAAAAGCATCCACAACAGTGTTATGAAATAATATAGGTATATGCTAGACATCATGTGATACATAGCCACTAATTTGCTGGAAATTGCAATGATGTTATACCTATAAAGGTAAACAAATTTTATGTCCCTGCTAAAAAAAACAGGCTCTAATGGTTTCCATTACAAAAACAATTATAAACTGGATAACTGTTTATATTTATAACCATTACATGTTTCCTTTATGTATTGCGTTCTGTCCCTTGTCCAGTAGGATTTAATTATTTTCTATTTGCTATAACCTCCTACCAACAGAACACATTACCAATAGACACCCACAGAAATTATTACATTTCCCATTATATCTAGACCTACAATTCCCATTATAACCACGAAGTCATTTTTTAGATGCTTTCCATTGTCTTTTTCAACAGGAGTGTAACTCTTGTGTTAATATATCGATCACATCATTTAATTACTGTATTCATAAATACACTGTATTTTACATATATAGGCTAGGCTACTACTATTGCACCAAATACCAAAAGATGCGACTGAAATCTAGGCTATCGGATAAAACCAAAATCATAAAAACAAATAAGCTGATATAAATTTGATCAAATATTAAGTGCATTATTGTGAAATTTAAATAATTTGTAGAAAGAGCTATCTTACCTATGATCAGTAATGCTGATGCTGATGTACGCGGCTCAACTGATCAATGCGGTAAATGAAACTCCACCTGGGTAGCCTAAGATGAAATCAAATCAAAACCTCTTCAGCGACATACACATATATCACTGTCATATAGTGAGCGTTTCGATACCATAGATAATCGTTGTCTTTTGTGCCTTTAACCGCTTCTAAATGACAGTTGTATTGGACAAGAACACCGAGGCTGAACACTCCCTCAGAGCGCTTACTACACTGAAAACCATAGCAATAGCGCCGCCTATTGGTAACAGTACAATAATACATACATTTTTTCAATGGGCTGCATAAAGTTCACCAAAAATGATGTCCAAAGTTAAATTTGTACAATATCTGCTCCCTTCAGCCAGGTTGAATGAAACCATCACAATATGAGGTGTATGGCATATAGAGTTTTAACACGAACTCGGCTAATTTAATTTTAGAATACATAATTTTTGAAAGTGTATACATTATCAAGTCACTTTTATTTTTAAAGCCCATCTAAAAGTAACAGAGTTACGCCAAAGTGCTGTACATTTAAAACAGAGCATACAACACATCTTACATCAAAACAAAAATTCTTAATCATTATGTAGGCTATTGCAAGTACATCATTAGTAACTGAATCACTTTAAAATAATAAAAAATGACTTTTTCAGTGAAAACACAATAAAGTAATTATAATTACATATAATCCAGGGCAAACAACACTGCTGTAGAGCTAAAGAATCTAAACTCCTTTTAACAACATTCTTTAAAATATCTTGTTTTGTGCTTTGCAGAAGAACGCATTTTTAGGGTCTATTTATAGATCTTAGGACGTCTTAAAGATGATGTCAGTGTGCAACAATTTGAAACTGTACATTTCAAATTTTATTTTAAATAAAATTAAAGGCCACAATCACTTGTTCATCTTGATTAACAGCCTTTTTCTTGTTATTATTAATAAATTAATAAAATATTAATAAAACAATAGCTTATTTTGCAATGTTATCTCCTTTGTCAGTGTGTTTTTGGCCTGATTATCCAAGACTTTTCCTTTCTTCTATAAGGATCCTCTAAGGATTGAGTTTTGCTGTAAACCAAGGTTTGTTGTTACTTAATTATTATTTTAGTGTATTCAATGAAAATTGAAATAAAAAAGCTATAGTTTGCCATTATAATAAATGCATTCTCAAACCACAGAAATATTACAATTCACCTAGTTGTGATAATGTGAAAAATAAAAATTTTCTTATCTTTAAAAATGGTTTAATTCTGTTTAAATTTGATCTGTCACCTTTATTAAAACATATGAGATTTAGAGATGAGATATTATTGCAGATTAGCCCTTTGCTGGTATCCTAGTGTCTTTGTGATATTCCCCCCACTTCCAATTTTTTACTTTATAATGAAACGTTGGAATTTTGTAGATTTTTTAAATAAAGATCAAAATGAGAAACAATGTAAATTTATTTTTAATCTTTTTTGCTTTACCAAGGGTGCCAATACTTTTGACCACGACTGTATATAGCGCATAACAAATATCCATGGAATATGGCAATGAAATAAGGGTGGTAAAGAATCTGTTTGTAACATTGTATAGTCAGGAGCCGAGGCACTTTTATATGAAATGTTAAAAACAGCATTAGAAAACTCAGAAAGTCATATTAGACCTTACAACAGAAACGTATTCTTCAAATAACTGAAATGGTAACAGAACAATGGATTAACCTGAACAGACGTGTATGTCACAGGTTTTTAGGGCAATGTTTCTCAACCCAGTCCTATGCCCCGTACACACAGGTGCCCCACCTGTGACAGAATGTTTTAGATGTCTCTCTCTATATAAAACACGTGATTCAACTCATCAGTCTCCCCACAGAATGTTTGAAATATCTCCACAATAAACACACTAACAATCTGATGAGTTGAATCAGGTGTTTTATTTACAAAAAAAAAAAAATGGAGTAAGATTTACTTAAAAAAAAAAAACACGAAACAATTTTCACTCAGAAAATAAGAGTTCATTTTAAAGGAACTGTCATGTAACAGTTTTTTGGAGCTTAGCAATTCTTAGGTAACTTTTACTTTTAAGTAACTTTTACTCATTTACATTACATTTATTCTCACTCTTCATTTGTAACCATGATAGTAAGCAACCACCATTATTGTGATCAGTGTTTGATTCAGTTGGGCTCTTGACTCTTGTGTTTATAAACTTTCTTTGTCCACTAAAACAAAGTGTAGAAATACATCTGCGTGTTGAAGAATGCTAAGATATAATAGGTTGCAACAGTTATTGGAATTTTGTAAATGGTAATATGATTAATGAAGTTGTTTGAGTACAGCACATGGGTGTGTTTAGTCATTCTGTATAATTTTGCATATAAAATACAGTAGATGTAGTCATTGTTTTGGTAATTTTTCATCAGGACATCAGGAATCAGCCTATAAAATTCAACAAGGGTGACAATCAACAAAAGTAAGCTTCATGCTGCAATGCATGCTCCGTAACATCATAGTACAAAATTAATTTATGACTCCCAGCGTGCATTAATTGCAGTTGATCTGTTTGATGATTGTCACCATGCTGAGGTTTGTATCACGAGTGTTGATGTCTAGTGTGTCTGCAAAGTTTGCTTTACTGTCCCAATGTTTAACACTTTCACTAATCATGCTTAACCTCATTTTTATTATTATAGTCATCTCATAACTCCTTCCTGTAATTTCTTTTTATTAGGACCTACTAATATAACCTTTTTTCAAAACACTTCTTTCTACACCATGAGTTAATCACTACCTTAAGTGCGGAAAGAGAACAAACTTAATGAAAGTACAGGAGTCAAGAGCACAGCTAAATCAAACACTGATTACAATAATAGGGGGTTTTGGTAGTGGTGGTTGCCTACTATCATGGTTACAAATGAAGAGTGAGTACTTAAAAGTAAAAGTTACCTGAGAATGGCTTAAACCTGCAGATAATTGTGTTTAGCTTTTACATGACAGTTCCCTTAAAATTAACTCTAATTTTCTTCCGCACATTTTTTTCAGTGTGTATTAAACACCTGATTCAACTCATCAACTTGTTAGTGTGTTCATTATGGAGACATTTCAAACATTTTAAGGGAGACTGAGTTGAATCAGGTGTTTTATATAGAGAGAGACATCTAAAACATTCTGTCAGGAGTGCCCCGACTGGATTGGTAAACACTGTTTTAGGGTGTGCAAAAGCCAACAAAACAAATGTCATATTGAGGTAGCAGATTCAGTTATTACTAGCATCCTAAAAGCCAATACATGGAAAAGTTCATGGCTATATGCATCACTGTATATTCTTCAAAAGGAGAGAGGAGGGAAAAGTCATGGTTAACTAAATTATTGTATAATATTTAAATAATGTCTACTGTAGGGGATTTTACAGTAAAGACCTGTAGACCAGTTGTGATGAATGAAGACACAGAGTCAGGAATGTAATTAA
Organism: Oreonectes daqikongensis; assembly: GCA_026939265.1. Taxonomy (NCBI): domain Eukaryota; kingdom Metazoa; phylum Chordata; class Actinopteri; order Cypriniformes; family Nemacheilidae; genus Oreonectes; species Oreonectes daqikongensis. Next base: position 3,450,921 of record JAOTQM010000041.1, on the reverse strand, counting down.
TAAAAGAAAATTTATTGAAGAAGAATTGTTTGTAGTTTTGCCAGCAGAAGTCAGCTTCAGCACTCTCAAGGAGTTCCACAGACCGACCTGCTGTTACATCAAAATGCAGTAATATTTATACTAAAAGAGCCATCTAACCTACATCATTACTTAGATAAATAAAATCTTGTGATGGTTAGACAATACATCAATTTAGCTTCGACGTGATTTAACACTGATTAGAAGTGTGACACAGAAACCCTAGTTTAGGCACAACATATACGCATCTCTTTACATCCGGTCTTCTAAATCCGGTCTTTCTGACACCAATAACTAACTTCTGAAATAATACAATCACACACACACACACACAAAACCCCTCAAGGCTAGAGTGCGTGCTAGCAGAAGATGTTTTTACACGTGATGATAAGAGGTCTCTTCTAAAAGCCACGGTGACCGAGCAGGAAGAGAGGCCTAAGCATTCAGAGTGACTCAAACAGTGAATTATTTTAGTAATATTTACTCTTTAGAGTTTTATTGTTAATATCATAATCAGAAATAAAAGGGTAAAATATTGATTTATTTTAATCATCTGTTTCTCATAAGATAATGCTGATTAATGATTGATTAGTCTCAAAACCATAAAAAGGATATATATATATATATATATATATATATATATATATATATATATATATATATAAGATGGAGCCACGGCACCCGTCCCTTCACTACAAATTATCTTTTGTTTTGCTAAACATATATTAATTCATAATTATATTACAAATGTACATTGCACTCATTGTGTACAGGCATTTAACAACACATAAGTACATCATAGTTTTACATACATAATAAAAACCCAAATATGTATTTTTGCAGTGGCCCACCTATTATACTTATTTAATTCAGAATTTTCCAAAATGCTGTTAATTAAGATGTTTTAAAGTTTTTTTTTACACCTTTGTCATTCATAATAACATCACGCAAGAAACAAGTCACTGTGTAACGTGTTTTGACTTTAATCACAAATCTCAGCACTCTCATTCTCCCTTGAAGAGGGACAACAACAATCATTCTCTCTGATATCTTTCTTCATTTCATCTTCAGCTAAGAATGTAAATGTATGGTTTTTCAGTTGTTTGTGATTATTGGATTTTCTAAAGAAAAATAAAATAGCAAAAAATAACAATTCTGATATTTGAAGATTTTTTCAAGAACGTGGTACACCTGTTAAGGTTAGCACAACACAACAGCTAATTGTGTTGAATAGTTATGTCACCTGTCCACAACTTGCCAAAGATGTTGCTTCAGTTATATGGCAGTAGAGGTGGTGAGCTATGAAACTATACTGCACCAATCTCGGCCTATAAAAATGAATTGCAATCCTAGTTAGCAACACAAGACCAGTTGGTTGCTAAATCAATGTCTTACCCACCTGCCAATCTCTGCTCTCCCCAGTTGTATGGCACAGGAATGTTATACTTTTGGGCCAATTCAAAGGCCATTTGATGGCGTTTCTTTGGAGTAACACTATGAAGGTGATCTGACAGCGTCCTTAGGTTGTCTGACAGTTCCTCTTCTAACTCCTTGGTAAAGATTCTCTGCACTTCCGCTGTTCCTTTGTACCCTATGTTTTTTTCCCTTTTTCCTTCTGCCTTTTCATGTACCTCTGCAGGGTCGACCTGCCAATATTTCTCTCTTTTGCCACTGTTCTGATGGATTTCCCACGCTTGACTTCAACAAAAGCTTTCTCCAGTTCCTCATAGGTTGCTGAGCCCCAGTTAGTTTTTCGAATATAGTTTTGTGGCATGGTAGTTATGCTACAATATTTAAAAACAATATCAGTTGTAAATGACAACATGTCATTTGAATATAACCCAAGTTAAGATAGCATTTTGAACAATATGTGTAATCACATCTACCTTGCGTGGCTTACAGTATCTTTACACAAGAACTGTACAACTGAAAAAGGTCAATATGTATAGTATAGAGTAGGGTCTCTAAAACCATAATAAAAAAACTGATTTTTGTCATTTAATATAATTCCATTACAAATAAACAGAGTCGGACAGTACTTACTTTATATATTATTTTACTGTCAAGTATACATTTTCAAGTATCTGTAAGTTTTTTATGTTTAAACTTTGGGAAAATTATACTTTTACTCTGCTACATTTTACAAATGAATGTCATTTTTACATTCTATACTTAAGTAGCCTAAAAGTATTCAAAACATTTTACTTGAGTAGAAGTAAGAAACAAGTACTACATTTTTTATGCATTTAAGTTTTAAAGGTAAAAAAACATTTAAAATGTATTTGTGATATGTAATGCAACAAAAAGTATGATATGCTTTATCATGTATAGTAATAATTTTCCTAAAGTCAGATAAAGTGCAGATACTTGACAAGATACAAGACAAATGTACTTGAGTAGAGAAAAAATAAGAGTAATAAGAGTAAAAATTGAGAATTAATTTGCAAGCATGTCCTTGAGCTGGCAAAAAGTCTGTCTTGTCTAGTCTTAACATACTGACTCATGTTTTCCCAACCTATGCTCTTTTTATATTTTACCATCAATGAATAAACAGTCTGACAAATTTTTGTTCAAGAAACTGCAGTCTAAAAATATTTTTATTTTACACCTTAACATAAAACTTTTTCAGTGTTTTAGTAATATTTTTATACATTGTAATACTAAACAAATTAGTCATAATTAATCAATATTTTTACATTTCAATGTGACTAAGTGCCCATATATTACATAAGCTACATACATATAATTTAAAAATAGTGCTATGAATGTAATGGTTAGATTTTAATACTATTGACAAATATTTTTACATTCATGTATTTGCCTTTAGTTAACATAGAATTTTCCTGCTTTATTTATTTATTTTCTTTACCTTATTTCTGCACTGTGTTCGTATGTCTTTTCTGTTACCTCTTAAATGTATTTTTGCTGTGTACCATGTTTTTTTTTCCACACCAAGAAATACGAACACAGTAATCATTCAGTATTATTATGTAGTTCTTTTTGTAAAGAGAATCTAAACCCAGCAAATATGCCCACGTGTTTATAATTTAAAACAATAAAATCAGTAAAAAAAAATTTAACTGCAAGAAGCACAACACTTACACCATAGAAACAAAACACACTTACACGAGCGGCAAGCCTCCCCACCGGAATTCGTTGCCTCTCCTGCCGCGGGGCGGGACTTGATGCCGGAAGTCGTCATTACACTGGGCGGGCTTTATTGTGCCACGTTGATGGACAGCAGTGGGGACGTGGAATTCCGTCCATCTGTAACCGGTTCGCGTCGTATACAGAACACAAATCAAGGGGATCTCACAAACAGTCCGCTGGTTAACTTTAATATTCGTGTATATGCGTGAATAAGTCTGTGCATGACTTGCGAAATAACGACAAGACAAGGTAAACACTTTTTAACTCTACAAATCCTGCTGTGGATAGCTGCATTAGCCTCTTGCTATGATATTATCTGTTGTAAATGGATCTTCTTAATAGATAACACACGTTCTCTACATTCACTAAAACGTATTGATTTGGTGAAGATCTTCCCCCATGTGCAAACCTCTGCTTTATTTTAAAAGTCTAATCATTTGCCCGATGAGTAATTGGGCAAGAGCTTTAGTGTTGTTTTATTGTTCAGATGTCTTAAATTCCTTACCATTACAGATAATTCTGTTTGTGTTGGTTTTCATGTCAGAGACACTGTGTTGCTTTCCTGCTGTAACATACTGTCAGGTTTGTTTAGTGTCATCAGAATTATTAATGCGTAATATGTATGAGATAATCTCAGATCATCCGTATATTTGTAAAGTTATAAAAATAAATATAAAAAATATCTATATCATGTAAACTATCTATGTAGTTTACTGTAATTGTGTGTGTCTGCACTTGTTATCATGCGTTCTTTACGTAAAGGATCAGTACATGTCATTTAGATATTGAAATAATATTAATAAATATCTGAAACTGCCTGTGAAATCTCTTATCTCTGATGCCCTTTTGTCATAGCATGAAGCTAAAGGAAATTAACCGAACAGCCATTCAGGCCTGGAGTCCAGAGCAGCAGCACCCCATATATCTGGCAGCAGGTAACTTTGAAAAAAGCCAGTTGTGTGTTTATGGAAACCTTTTGGTTAAAAATGTCAAAAAAATATATAATGCTTATCAGACTTACTTATGAATAAATCATTGTTCAGGTACCTCAGCACAGCAGCTAGATGCCACCTTCAGCACCAATGCATCACTGGAGATCTTTGAATTGGATCTGGCTGAGCCCACTCTGGCCATGAAGTCATGTGGCTCTTTTTCATCTCCACACAGGTACTGGGATAAGATCTCACTGTATACTAATGATATACATTGTCATTGTGCTTCAAGCTTGACAACCAAAAAAGACAAAATAATTTTTTTATTTGAACAGAAGTTTAACAAAAGTAACTCATTTACAAATGTTTTGTTGCATTGGAGTGTAACAGAGAAGTCATTTATCACTTTCATGATTTTAGTTTCACTTCACCTTTAAAAGTATAGTACTGTTACAATAGCCCATATGTGTATTTTTACAGTACAGTTCCAACAAAAATTAAGTCATTTACTTGCCCTCATTCAGTATAAAAAAAAGCGTCTGCCAAATGCATAAATGTAAATGTATAAAACCTATCGAAAAACCTACGAACCTTTTTTTCACAATCATAATGGTCCTATTTTGGATACAAGGAGGAGCACCATTATAACCATATTATAACCAAATAATATATGATATAGCATCTTTAATGTGTGATAGTGTAATAACGTCTCTATTTAAACTAGATACCATAAACTGGTATGGGGGCCACATGGCATTGAAACCGAGGGGTTGCCATCAGGAGTTCTAATTGCTGGAGGGGAAAATGGAAACATCATTCTCTATGATGCCTCAAAAATCATCGCTGGTGATAGTGAGGTGATCATTTCCCAGAGTGAGAAACACACAGGGCCAGTGAGAGCTCTCGATGTCAACTCGTTTCAGGTAATCCTACAGTGCTCTTTTCCTTAAATGCTCCCATTATCTACAAGAATTTCTTGTTACAATAAGTAGATTTATGATAAATGTATGTATGAGACCAAACCTTTCTTTTTAGACCAACCTTGTGGCCTCTGGTGGAAATGAGTCAGAAATCTACATTTGGGATTTGAACAACTTCAGCTCCCCTATGACTCCTGGACCCAAAACACAGGTAAAGATATTTTGTACAGCACTCAAACGATGCCTATTTGGTAGTTAGGAAGTGCTCGCTCGTCACGTCCCAGAAATGTTATTTGGTCGGTTACTGTGACGAATATGGTACGTTCCAGATACGTCTTTAGGAGGTAATCACAACTTCTCAGCAACGTCCAGTGTTATTTGGCACCTGGCTGCAATGAATATGGTCCGGTCCAGTTACGTCATCACAACGTAACTGTGTTAACTGGGAAGCACTTGACCAGCAGTACAATGCATACAGATCAAAGTCGAGCTGTGAATGCAAACAACCACATACACCAGAGTCTACACCATACATTCAATGCTGAAGCATCATGGGTTTTCTGTTGTCAACTGTTCCTGTTGTTTTTAGCCCCCAGAGGACATCAGCTGTATTTCATGGAACAAACAGGTTCAGCACATCCTAGCCTCAGCTAGCCCAAGTGGAAAAGCCTCAGTCTGGGATCTCAGAAAGAACGACTTGATTATTAAAGTCAGCGATCACAGCAACAGGGTTTGTGGAATAATTTGTCTTTGTTGCGCAGAAAAACCACCCCAGCTTTGTGTTTGTCACACATTTGGTACAATTTAAAATGGCTTCACTTAACCAGTAAGAGTGTAGTTATTACTATCAGACAGAAAATAAATTTCCCCAGGTTCTGTCTGGGTCTAACTTTACAACACATAATAATAACAACATTATTTTCAAAAATTGTGCTTCTGTAGTATTTATTAAAGTACTTTGCAATACAATGTTTTTTTTTGTGTGGTTTAGATGCATTGCTCTGGTTTGGCCTGGAACCCAGAGGTGGCCACTCAGCTGGTACTGGCCTCTGAGGATGACCGAATGCCTGTTATCCAAATGTGGGACCTGCGCTTTGCCACATCTCCTCTGAAAGTGCTGGAGAACCACACTAGGTAAACAGACGTTTCACAAGTTTATCAACAGGGAACCATACTCCCTAAGAGTCTTAATGATTTCTGTCTGTTTTGTATGTTTGTAGAGGTGTGCTGTCCATGGCATGGAGCGTAGCAGATCCAGAGCTGCTTCTGAGCTGTGGGAAAGACAACAGGATTCTTTGCTGGAATCCCAACACTGCTGAAGTAAATGTTTACAATATTAGTGTTTGAGGAATATCATGCTTTCAGGCTTCCTAGAGTTATGGAAAACCTGAAAATATGAAAGAGACTTGGGTACTGCGTTGCAACACTAAAGTAGGACCAAATTTTAGTATTAAGTATTTAATACTAATATCTTTTCTTATCAACCTTGGTTGCTGCCAGGTCCTGTATGAGCTGCCCACCAGTGCTCAGTGGTGCTTTGACATCCAGTGGTGCCCCAGAAACCCTGCTGTGCTGTCTGCTGCCGCCTTCGATGGACACATTAGCATCTATTCCATTATGGGAGGAAGCAATGATAATGCCATTAACGCACAAGCTGATCAGGTGATCATCTGAACACAGGCTAAATTGGAACAAATGTTGACTCAGTTATTTCAGTGGGTCAGGATGTTTTTTTGTCTATAGTTAAGTAGCTCATTTGGAAGTATGGATCCTTTTGGCACGGGGAAGACGCTGCCCCCATTACAGCTGCCTCAGCCCACTACCAGCCAAAACACAGTCACACCTCTGAAGAAACCCCCTAAATGGATCCGTAGACCAGTTGGGGCATCTTTTGCTGTAAGTGCTTCCAAATCTACAACATTTTTAGGCTAAATATCTGTCATTTTTAAAACGCCATAGAGCACTTGTCCAACTGAGTTTCGCCTTTTTTTTTAAACAGTTTGGTGGAAAACTAGTCACTTTGGACAACATCAGGCCGACAGCGCAGCAACCCGAGCAAGCTGCTGGACATATTGTTCATATCAGTCAAGTCGTGACGGAAACAGATTTCATAAAGCGCTCAAACCAACTTCAGACAACCCTGACTTCAGGAAACTTTCTGGAGTACTGCCATACAAAGATTGATGCAGCTCAGAATATTTTCGACAAGACTGTGTGGTCTTTTCTAAGGGTAAGACTTAAGTACTTCTTAAACTGTTGTGTTCATTGCAGTTCGCACTTCCGCATGCAAGTAACCAGTAGATATTTATATTATTAGGTCAATTTTGAAGATGATGCACGAGGGAAATATCTAGAGCTTTTGGGATACAAGAAGGAGGAACTAGCCCTAAAGGTTTTTTTCTTTTTAAAATCTTTATATATTGGATGTCATGTGAATTATTTGTGTTTTGTCTGAGTGGATGACCTAATCAGTTGTGGTTTTTAGATTGCATCAGCATTGGACGGAAACTGCATATCTGATGAAGCCAGTGTGGTAAGTGCACTTGTCAAAAGTATTCTGCCGTTAAAGGTTGGAAGGACTAGAATGGCTAATTACAGAACACTTTTAGTTAACATGGTTAGGGGGAAGACATCACAGCAACACAAGGCCAAACATTTTTAATTTGCCTTTGGTTTCTTTTACAGACTTTCCTCTTAGAAATATCTGACTTATATATACTAAAAAAGTATTGTAGTATTTGGATGTCTTGTTAACTTCCTGCGGAATACTTATTGAAAAACCCTTGAAAACCTATGGAATTATTTTTGTGCTAATAAGAATGAACGCAAACCTTTAAGAAACGAAAAGAGAGAAGAAAAACACTCTGATAATGAAAACAATAAATAAACTCAATTGCAAGAATGTAACATGGTTTTAATAAAATAATCTGCATTTGTCTAGTTTTTGGCAAATCATGGTTTATGAACTCGCTGCTAGTGTTTTCATTTGCGCTTTCCGAGTTTTCGTTTATGCCTTCAAGTTTATGTTCGTCTTTCTAAAACAAACCTCAAGTGTGGGTGGGACTTAAGGGCACTTTACTCTCATTGGCTAGTGAGATTTGGATTGACAGCTCCCTTACTAGGAAGTCTGTGCAGCGGATTTTAGAGAGTGATCTGGATGCTGTTATTTGTATTATTTTATTTTAGTGTTTGTACTTAAATTACATATTATTTTGTTAGTATATTAGGTAGTAAGTGGTTAGTGATGCAATGCATGGATTTGAGGGTCTTTGTCATCATCATTATCCTCCTTACCCTCAGGTAAATTACTGTAATGCAGATGATAAACAAAATCGCTAAAGATTTTGTTACTGTACTGTAGCAATTCTGTCTTTAATTAGCTCATTCATTATGTGTTTTTTGTCAGGTATTATTCTGTATGGATTATAAAGATTATTTTCTCCGGGAACAACATTGCCTTAACATTTAATACAGAGCTCTATGAAACATTGCTGCATACTGTACAGAAATAAAACTTCAAGTTTATTATCTCGGTTACATTAATATTAACAGTTACATTAGGCCACGGGGGGCAGTCGTGGAGTGAATGACCAGCGTTCTCTTCCACCTTCAATACCATGACTGAGGTGAGACCCTTGATCAAGGCATTGAACCCCTACTGCAGCAAAAATGGCTGCCCACTGCTCCGGGTATTTGTTCACGGACATTTAAATAGCTTTCCTGTAGTATATTTATGGCTATGCTGTATTAACTCGATGAAATGTAATGAAACTTAGAAAACGGTTAAGAAAAATGCTGGTTATTTGAAAACCATGTTACATTCCTGCAATTGAGTTTGTTTTCATTATCAGAGTGTTTTTCTTCTTTCCCATTTTATATTTTTGTTAGTTTCTTAAAAGTTTGCATTTATTCTTATTGGCACAAAAATAATTCCATAAAAACCCTTCCTCTTAATATTTGCTGAGGAAAACCTGTTAAAATCTAGCAGCTGTACAAAGCCTATATATGATTCTTTTTGGTAATATGTGATGTTATTGAAATGTGTGGTAGATTTTATGCAGACATTTTGTTGATCAGCATATTGGAATACAAGAAAGGTGTAATATTATTTTGTATTACACCTAGCTTGAAAAAAATAGCTCTGCAGAGGAAAATGCAGAACCCCCTGCAGAGGAAATATCTGACCTAGATGAGATGCCTGTTCATGAGGAAGAGCCTGCTGTTGAGGACACATCCATCATTGACGATTCGACTTCACCCTCAAAAGATGCCATGAACCTCAAAGTTAGCAAGGGCAAGTTTTCTTTGAAAATGTTTTTACTCCACACACTGATACTACATTGTGACTAAGTAAAATAATAAAGCTAGTAAATCTAGATTTGTATTTGATAATTTCTTTTTTGGGGGGCACCAGATATTGATGGACTGATCACCCAAGCGTTGCTCATTGGAGACTATGAAGCTGCTGTCAGTCTATGTCTCCATGACAACCGTATGGCAGACAGCATCATTCTGGCTATTGCTGGTGGTCCAGAGCTTCTAGCAAAGACTCAGATGAAATACTTCACCAAAACTCATAGCAAAATTTCCAAGGTGAGACTATATAAAACCACTAATGATCCAGAGAACCTTTCTTCTCTTTTCTCACTTATGTGTTTGTGAAATGGAAATCATCATAGTTAAGTAAACGCATCTATGGCCGCTGTTGAGGTGCATGTGTTTTCGCAATCACTGAAAGATTTTCCAAGTACCTGTCTTTGTATTGTAGCTGATTAGTGCAGTGGTGATGAACGACTGGTTGGACATTTTGAAGACCTGTGAGCTTCAGAACTGGAAGGAAGCTTTGGCTGCAGTCATGACCTATGCCAAACCAGAAGAGTTCTCATCTCTCTGCAGTAAGTCTAACATTGTAATTTCTTTATATATAATGTGAGTAATGTACTATTTTCTTCTGGACAGAGATTTTCTAACCATTTAAAAACATAAGTGCTTAACAATTGCTACAGCAGTTCTATAAGATGAGATCAGTTGCTTGAAATATCAGAGAAGCATTGTAGTTCTAATGTAGCAACGTGTTAACTACTTGTACGTTCAAAATAAAAAGCGTTCATATATAAATTCTGACTAATGTGAAAAAGTTAGATATAAGTTAAATATGAGCAAAGAAGGCTGTAAAAATAAATCTGCATCGTTTCTCGTTTTGATCTTTTTTTTTTAAACCTACAAAATTCCAACGTTTCATTAAAGTAAAACAATTTGAAGTGGGGGGGAATATCACATTGTGAAAAAATGTCTCTAATACACCCTGACCTTAATTATTGACACCCCTAGAAAGGGTGTCCTAACTTTTTCACATGACTGTATGTTGTAGAACAAAAGAAATACTTAAAATACCTTTTTTTTTCTCTTAAAGTAATGTTATCCACAAAGCTCATGTTACTAATTGAACATGGGTATTGTAAAATCCCACTTGATAATCCGGAGGGTACCTAAGGCTTAACTTAGTGGTTAGAGCATGGTGCAAGCAAAGTGAAGGTCATGGGTTCGATCCCAGGGATTGCACATTCTCAGAAACAAATCTATAATGTATAATGCAATGTAAGTTGCTTTGGATAAAAGCATCTGCCAAATGCATAAATGTAAATGTAAAAACATCCATTCATTTCATACATTTAAGCCTAAACGTGATTTATTGCCAATGCAGGTCTGCTTGGCTCCAGACTGGAGGCCATTGAAGACACAGAACTGCAGGCTCAAGCTTGTCTCTGCTACATCTGTGCAGGCAAAGTAGAGCAACTGGTAGCCTACTGGGCCAAAGCTCAAAAATCTAACAGCCCCTTATCTCTTCAGGTGAGACCTCATTACAGAAACCCACTGAACAAAGGCTGCAGTACATTGTTTGCATTCCTGTTGTTAATCATTACTTATTTGCAGTTATTTGCTATTTTGACTATATTTACAAATTGTACATTTAGGCATTTAGCGGAATTAAAACAATATAGAGCATCGTTATGCAAGATGCAGTAATATTAAAAGTGCTACGAAACTAAGTTTCTTATTAGATGTTCTTGAGTGGGATTTACATGTGTAAGGGCAGATGCTGCCTTTGCGATTCGGAGGCCCATTTCAAAGAATTTTGTTTCATTTATTTTATAAACACAGTATTTAACTTTTTCTATTTTGGCGAGTAGCGTATTAAACCACCCTGTGATTTATTAGTTTAAACAGAACTATTTTACAATCACTAAAAGATTTTTTTTTTATAGAACTAAAGTAAATTTAGTTCAGTCGGACGCTACAGATGAATTAAGCCGCGTCTACTCCATAAAGAGTGTGATGTGCAGTTTCTTTTTAAAGTCAGGTGGCAAGAGCATTTGTTAAGAATAAAAATGTAGGTTTTGTAAAGATCTAAATAAGCGCTACATGTACGTCACTGACAAATACTTTTGTAAGTAAAATCTATAGTGTTAGCCTATCATTTACATCAGTGTTGTCAAATGTTTATTAGTTGGTGGAGAAAATATTCATCCCTAAATACAAATAGCATTTTTTTTCCACTTTAGAACATTCTGAACATTCTGAGTGCTGCAAAAGCTCGGAGAAGTTTTCCTTTATCCAGCGATCTCATAACGTTGCGTTTAATGTAGTGCTATCAATCGAATAAAAAAATTAATCTGATTAATCACACATTTTTTTCTGTGATTAATCGCACATAACATTAATGTGTTCAAATATACTTTTACATTCTAATAATTTCACTTTTAATCTCCAAATTAATGCATAATTTTATGAATGAAAGCCAACATTCTGATATTAGTGCTGCAACTGATGTCTCTATTAAATTGATTTTTTTTATTGATTTCTTGATAACATTAATTATAGCCGTTCAACATTAAAGTACAGTATAATTGAGAGCTATCATGTCTAACAAGTAGGAAATATACAAAAATTGAATGATGTTCTCAAACACTTTACAGTCTTTAATGCTAAATTCTAAATTAAATACAGAAGAATTCTCATTAACGCTACAGAACAAATTGATTTCTTTTCTTTTGTTATTTGATTAACATACGTGACAGAAGTCACAGCAGCAGGTTTAGGAATGTGGCCCCTTTAAGAGCTGCAGCTCTGCGCAGATCTGACAACTTCACAACTCTTTACATTCATTTAGGATTATATTTAACACGTTTAAGTCTGTGCTTATGAAAATACTAGACAAAATGGGCTTTCTGGTATAATCTTGTTATGTTTTTGTTTATTCAAGCACGAAAGAGAACTTAATACTGATGCGCTGAGATTCACTGACGCAGCTTTAGCCCATGCCACGCGTTGAGTAAAGCCGGTTGTGCCGTTGCTTCGCGTCACCTCACCTGCAATGGGTGAAAAATGTTGCAATTGACAGGCTATAGTCGTAACTAGCATGTGCGTTCTGATAATAGTACAAGTACAGTATATTTCTCTGTACTTGCTTATATATAAGTAATGTTTTTTTTGTAAGGCATGTTTATTTGATATTCTTACATGTCTTAATTTGGAAACAGGGATTAGATTAGTAGTCAGTTATTATTGGTCTTGCTTAACCACCTGTAGGGTTTTGCTTGGCCATGTTTTTTTTAATGGTTCTTTTGCTGTATGGATAACAGATTAAATGGTGTAAATCTGAATGCGGTCAATAGACATGAAATTACTAGCTGTGCATGATTGGAAATACTAACATTTGAATAAAAGCACAGCATCACTACACAAGGAGATTAGATAACTTTACCCTGTAGAGAACAGCAGCTTAGTAAGTAGTCAAGCAAGTTTTTTGTTGTTTTTGAGGGGCATAATCTCTGAACTTTTGATCATCCCGTGGATGTCACGATTGCATTCTAGAAGCGGCTCACATTAGCAGTAGCTCACCGGGGAAAACTCACGCAGCTTCAGGCAACGAGCTCCACCAACTCACGATAACGTTCCATGCCATAGTTTACACAGGACAAATGGGAAATGTCTGTTAATTAGCTGATAGACAAGATGTTATAGAGTTATAATTTAACAAAAAAAACATTTTTGACCAAAAAATGTACTTTCAACCTTTGATATTCCTGGAAACGTCCCAGTGTGACATCCGAAGGGTTTTCCCAGATCGCATCACATATTATTGTCCCATATGTCTGTAGGAGCTGGTTGAGAAGTTAATGGTCCTGCAGAGAGCTGTACAGAAGGCTCAGGGTGGTATTGTGCCTGATATGGGTGCACTGCTGGCAGAGAAGATGAATCAGTATGCCAGTCTACTGGCTTCACAGGGCAGCCTAGAGACTGCCATATCTTACCTCCCAACCGACACAAAACAGGTAAGCATTACTGTTTGTGTAAATATTTGTTTGTATTGTTTGTTGTTTTCCAGTAATCAAATGTTTCTGTAGGTTGCTGTGCAGCAGTTGCGAGAGCGTCTGAGTAGAGCTCTGGGTCAGCAGCAGGCTGTAGCGGCAGTGAATCCAGCTGTAATGCAGAATGTGCAACCAGTGGCTCCTGCTGCTGTACCTGTGCAGACATACACACCAGTCCAACCACAACCTCCACAGGCCGCTGCTCAGTCCGGACCTCATCAGTATTACCACCAGGTACGAGACGCATGTTTTTAGTTAAAAAAACAAAAACATTTGTCATCTTGTTAATATAATGACAATTTTTTGCTTAAAATATTTAGTATTTGTGATTAAATTCCATGGCTAGTGGTTCAGGCCAACATCCACTATGACTAACAATACACCCACGTGACAACCTTCAGCAATTCTATTGCTAGCAGTGTTTTACGCTTGATGTTACCCATTTTTTTCAATCTCAAAGGTGTCTTCTGTGAATTAAAAAAAATTCATTACTTTGTTTAGGGACAACTTATTTGCTAACATATACTGTATATTATTTTTACAGCTTTTTCTTAAAATCACCTAGATCTCCATATGCGGGCATTACGCTTCCCCTTCCTTTCAGTCTTATGATCCCATATCCAGTGGCCAGTACGAGCGTGTGTGTTTGTGTTTGTATTCAGGGTAGACCCGCCGCTACTGTCACGTCCTGGAGTAACCAAACCCCAACAGCTCTGCCCAGTCTCCCTCATCCGCTAGTGCCCACTGCAGACCCGCAGGTACAGACAAAGCTGTGCCCGCGCCACTCACACTTACAAAAAACAAACTAAACATACCACACAAGCAACACTGCATCGCAAAACAAATATTTTTGCGTTATCCTTACTTTTTGCTTATATCTGGTGTGTTCTGGCATCTTTCTTTCCATTGTACTGAGGAAATAGAGACAAATTAATAGCTATTTTGTTCAGGTTTTGTTCATCTCTTATTGTAATCATTATTATAAGCTTACTGATTGGAGTAAAGTCTTAGACACTGATTGTTTATGATTATTTTTTAATTGATAATTTAAAAAAATGTGCGCGTATGTGTGTATATATACACACGGATGGCAGCTTAAAGTTTAAATATGGCGGATAAACTTTTGCTTGTTGATTATGAATTACTTATGTTAACTGCTTACTACTTGCTTGGACAACAAAATCATTTATTTTTCATGTAAACAGTTTTTTTTTGTGCAGAAATTATTTTGCAGACATTTGTGTAAAAGGGTTCTAAAATCAAATATAAAATAATTTGTTGGTGCTTAATTGAAAATGGTATTGCAATGCATAATTCTTAATGGTAAAAGATGGAGCAGGTTTTTTTTAATGTAAAGTATAAACATGTTTTATGAGATTTACACAGTATGCAATTCTGTCAGACTTGTCTTATGTTATAGTGGCAGGTACACAGAGACATTTATTCTGCTGCAATGCCTTGACCGACCCATAATGTTTATGTTTAAAACATTAAACAAATTAAACATGATTTTTTTTTGTCTGCAGTAAAACAACTTGGCACCGATTCTCTCTATAGTGCTTAACCTGTGTTAAACCTGACATGTCCTTTTTTTTGTTAATGCATGTGGCAGACGCTTTTATCCAAATCTACTTTCATTGCATAATAATATTTTTTTTCCCGTATGTGCAATACCTGGGATCAAACCCATGACCTTGGCGATGCTACCGTCATGCTCTAACCACTGAGCTATAATACTCTCTTAATGTTCTTATCATCTAATATAGTTTTATCACCACTATTAACCTTTTACATAATCTATCTTGTCTCTTGCTTCTGTGGTATGATGTTGTACGTTCCTAACGTTACCAATATTCAGATCTCTTCAGTTCCATCTCATTCAGCCTTTTGATCACAGGTTGTCCTGCACGTTTGATTCTGCACATTGTCTCATATATTACTAAGAAATGTGTGGGTGTGGGGTGGGCAGGATCCGAAACCAACCTGATTATACAGGGCATCTCTGAGGCCAGTTATAATTTAGAAATTTGTATTACGTATAAAAATTATTACGTGTTGGTGGCAGCCTGGAAATGTGCATCAAGCTTTTGTCTCAACTTGAATGATAAAAACACTTTAATTACATTACATTTCTCTCTCTCTCTCTCTCTCTCTCTCTCTCTCTCTCTCTCTCTCTCTCTCTCTCTCTCTCTCTCTCTCTCTCTCTCTCTCTCTCTCTCTGTCTCTTTCTCTCTCTCTCTCTCTCTGTCTCTCTGTCTCTCCCCACTATTAGACTGAGCCTATACCTCCATCTTTTGGTCTTCAGTCTCCAGTGAGTCCAGCTGTACCTGCCTCCACTCCTTTCATGTACTCTCAGCAGTACCAAAGTAAGTGTGCTAAGAAACTCACAGACTGTACCCTTCATAGAACTGCATTAACTGTAGTTTTCATTATTTCTACTATTAGGGGCTGTGTTCACAGAACTTTTTCAGTTGTTTCAGCGTATCATAGTCACCCAGACGCATTCCGCTTAAAAAAAACGCTGTCCAAGCACCCACAGCCAGTCAGCGCCTGCCGTTTTCAGCCATGTAAAAACGCCTCTGTGTATTCAGCGCCTTAAGCTGGGGACACATTTAACGACTAGCTGAAACTTTCTAAGACTGTACACAACACACCTAACGACTTTTTATTGCAACCTGTTAAGTTTTAAATTGTTTGTAAACTGTTTTCTATGTTTGGATCACACCTTATTCTCAAACCAAATAATAATCATATGTTGGATGTTGTGAGGATGCCTTCTGCAGATCTGGGAGCAAAAGAAACCAACAGAGTCAGGAGTAAATCTGGTTCTTAGCTCATTTTATTGTTCAGAAGCATGGCTTTTTATATGGCACAAGAAAACATCTGGAAGTTATCATATGTCCAGGGTCCTATAGTATGACCAAATAAGGTATGTGCCAACAAGGTATTTCTAGGGCCATCTTCTTACAACAACACATAAAAAATGTCCGCTCACCCTAAGACCCTTACTTAGGAGGGCCTGCTGGCTCCCAAGGCTATACATTGCATGCGGGGAATCCAAAATCTAACAGTTGGCCCCTTTTGAGGCATTTATGCCTTAACAATTAGTTCCCCGCATCAGTAATAAGCAATAAAAGTAAATCAAAAAATAATAAAGAAACATTCCTAACAAAAAGGGCCACATCCGGTCCGAACAGATGTTTTACCTCTGTCCTTATTTGACATCCGGATTCGTGGTCACTTAAGTTACTGTATTTACTTGAGCAACATGATAACCCTTCATGATCACACTTATGGATGACTTTAATGCACGGCGAATCATAGCCATAATACAAGGCCATAAGCAAAGCAAAATCAAAATGCATGCAACAATAATAGCGATTAAAATCAACCAATGTTCAATTTTACTAAAGAGGCTGGAAAAACTTGAACTCCAATCCCAGTCATATCCAGTCCTTTCTCGACTTGTCATCTCTGCAACTGCTCTGGTAATGTTCCTGATTCCTTGATCAATCAAATGTCCATCCGCATCATTATTTGGAATGTAAGTACAACAACTATCTCCAACAATAACACAAACACCACCTTGAGAGGCTGTTAGCTGGTCTAGCACCAGTCTGTTTTGTAAGGTCATTAATCTCAAACCTCTCAATTCTTCTTTTATACCATCAAATATTCGTGTGGTGTCATTCATAAACTTAATCAACTCATATCTAGTAACTTCAACCTCAATTTGTAAACCAGATACTAGAAATATGATTATCATGTTGGACAATTTGGACCCAAATGTATAACAGGGGAACCTTCAGTGGTGATTGGTAAGCTATTAATGGGGCAAGGTTTGCCCAGGACCTATGTTCAGCCGACAGATGGCCCCCTCGCTCACTAGAAGAGCAAGGATCTTCTGTCTGGCACAAGACCTCTCACCAGTGCCCTGTCACACACTTTGGGTAGGCTTCTTAGGCCCACAGTGTCAATTAGTGATGCGGATGTTAACAGATGCTTCAGTCTGGATGCATGAATCCACTGCGGTTGATGATCAGTCAGCACACCAGTCCTTGTCACTGCGATCACAACAGCTGGCCCCAGATATCTTGGTTCTCCCACTGCAACCGGTTTCAAACTTCGGATCAGCACCTGTTGGCCTGGAACAAAGTTATGCGTGGGCTTATCTGAGGGAATAGGGAGAGAAAGAGAAACATCAGCACTCACAGAATTCAGTTTATCGATTAAGGAAACCACGTAGTCATCCAGGATCACCTCCATGTTTCCTAAGGAAGAAACGCCTGCGCGGCCTCTGACCCATGGGGTCGGGAAAGGCCTACCCATTAAAATCTCAAATGGTGAGTATTTTGTCGTTGAGGATGGTGTCATTCTCATTTCTGCCAATACGGCTGGTAATACATCTGGCCATTTCCTACCTGTTTCCATACTGGCCTTCGTAATCTTATCTTTAATCGTACGATGAGACCTCTCAACTACCCCCGAGGACTGTGGATGATAGGGAATATTATAGTGCCAATCTATGGCCAACGCCTTGGCCAACAGTTTGGTCACTTTTGATGTGAACGGTGTGCCGTTGTCACTTTCAATTGTCGTCGGAATACCGAAACGCGGAATTACTTCTTTTGACAATATTTTGACTACCGTTTTCGCATCCTCTTTGGCACATGCAAACACCTCAGGCCATTTTGAAAACCTATCTACAATAGTTAAAATGTATTTTAGATTTCCAACTGCAGGCATATGTGAGAAATCAATTTGAAGGTGCTGAAAAGGTGCTTCTGGAAATGGTAACGCATCATGTGGCGTTTTTCTGTGAGGATTTGTTTTAGCACAGATCAAACACGAGTTTATAATTAGTTTGACCATTTTCGCTGTATCCTGTATACAATACAGATGATTGATCATTTGGGTAACTTTAGACGCGCTATTGTGTGAAATGCCATGATAACGCCGTATCAATATCACTAGAGATAACTTTGGTAACGCGATTCTGTCGCTTTTATCTCTAATCAAACCATTGACATCTGGTGCGCATCCATTGTCTGCCCAATGCTTCACGTCTTCCTGCGTGGGTTGACTCTGCAAAATTTTCAAGTCTATGTCAGGCACGCATGATATATGCGCAAACATCATTGCTTCTACGTTCCTATTCTGCTCCCTCTGATATGGAGAAAACTCTGCATGCTCTGCGGCCCATTTGGCCAACTCATCTGCTTTTCGATTTCCTACGGCTTCTGGGTCATTTCCTTGGGCATGACCTTTCACTTTTACTACTGCCAATTCAGATGGCAGCATTACTGCCCGTAGCAAATCTCCTACCAAATCTGCATGTGATATTGGTTTGCCCTCAGATGTCTGAAAATTACGTCTTTCCCATGTTTTGGCAAAATCTTGGATAATGCTACAAGCATATTTGCTATCGCTATAGATCGTAGCTCTTTTGCCTTTTGTGAGCTCACAGGCTCTCGTTAATGCAATTATTTCCGCAGCCTGTGCGGAGTTGTGATTAAGACGATATGCTTCCACCCTCTCACCTTGCTGTGTCACAATGGCATATCCACACAGATACACTCCATCAGACGGCCTTGAACATGAGCCATCTATATATAAATGTTCCCCCCCATCCAGGGGCGTATCCTTCAGATCGACCCTGGCTGAAGTGGAACTCTCAGTCTCATTCAGGCAATCATGAGGCACTACGTCAGTTATCAATGTGGATAAGCCATACAGTGACTGAATTGCTGGACTACAAACTGAAGTGGGCTTAATAGTCAAATTTTCTGTAGCCAGAAGCGTTGCTTCATAACCTGACCTCCTTTGAGCCGTCATGTGCTGTGTCTTCAAGTTGTGCAAAATAACACCCACCTGATGTGTGGTGTATAAAGTCAAAGGATGCGACAAAACAATTTTCTCAGCCGTCTTAACCATCTCCGCCGCAGCAGCCACAGCACGGAGGCATGCTGGCATGCCATGGACTATTGGGTCTAAATGTTTGGACAAATAAGAAACAGGACGTGGTTTACCGCCATGGTCTTGGGTCAAAATCCCTATTGCAACACCCAGAGCCTTCCCCGCATGCAAGTGAAACGGCCTGGAATAGTCTGGTAGCCCCAGTGCAGGAGCACACGTGATAGCATCCTTTAATGCTTGAAAATGTTCCTCTGCTTCAGAAGTCCAGGTCAATGAGTCCCTTGGACCCATGCCATATTTGATGAGACATCGCAAGCACTTGTCATGGTACGCACAGTCTGGTATCCATGCACGGCAATAGTTCACCAGCCCCAAAAAACTTTGTAACTGTGTCACCGTTTGAGGAGTACGCAAAGTCTTTATCAGCTGCACCCTCTCAGCTGAAATCGCCTTCTGGCCTCGTGAGATGATGTGGCCCAGGTAATGGACCCTAGGCTGGACCCACTGCAGTTTTTCATTCGAGGCTTTAAATCCAGCATTCGCAAGCACATTGCAAACAATGATCGAGGCCTGCAAACAGTCAGACTCAGTGTCAGCAGAGATTAAGATGTCATCGGCATACGTTAGAACACAGACCGTAGATGGCAGGTCTGTTATTTTGTCCAAAACACGTTTCACTGCAGCGGAGAAAACAGCAGGTGAGTCAGTAAAACCCTGTGCCAAACGTTTCCATGTCATTTGAGCACCCTTAAACGTAAATGCAAACAAAGGCTGAGTATCTGGATGGACGGGAATGGAGAAGAAGGCTGCACACAAATCCACCACTGTAAAATGAGTGTGGTTGTGTGGTATTGAATTCAAAATCGTTGGCACATCAGGCACAATTGGGGCCAAAGGAATTATCAATGAATTAATAGCCCTCAAATCTTGTGTTAAACGCCAGCTTGTTCCGTCAGCTTTCCTGACGGGGTTAATTGGTGTGTTGTAAGGTGAGTGAGTGGGAACGAGAACGCCTTGCTTTAAAAAATTATCAATTATCGACTGAATACCCTCAACCTTGTCAGGTGATAACGGGTATTGCTTCACGTACACAGACTTGTGTGTTTTCAATTTAGCTCTGTAAGGGGGTACGTCAACAAGGCCTGATTCATCCTTATATTGTGACCACAACGATGGGTTTACCTCAGCAATGTTGTTTTTTAATTGCTGTGGTTCGTCAGTACTCATGCAATGTGGCATGAGTTCCACAGTGGTGTCTGCGACATCTGAAAGCAAAGAAAAGTTAACAGTGCTGTCTGAAAACACAATCTCAATGCCAAGTTTATGCATAAGATCTCTGCCCAAAAGATTAAGTGGCGAATTTGGAGTAATCACAAATTTGTTATAAAAAGACTGATGATTAACTGCCCTTACTTCAATGGCAGGTGTCATGTGACAAATAACGTCAGTCCCAGAAATCCCAACAGAGCGTGTGGTACGATTAGTGATTGGCCCTTCATAAAATTTAGCCGAAAGAGATGAGCACGTAGCTCCAGTATCGATCAAAAATTAATAATCTACCTCATGTACTTTTAAATTTACAATGGGCAGTTCATCTGGGTGATTGTTGAAAGAAAAACAAATCATTGACTGTAAATCCGGACTGACAACGCTCTGTGGGCAGCTCTAGTAATTTTTTAGGTTTATTTTGTTCATCTCTCTTGTCTCCCCAAGTCACCTGATACTCAGTAGGATAACCACTTCCATATGTTGGCGCTTGTGTCTTGTGTGTCTGTGGTGCAGAATGCATCTCATCTGCTTGTTTTAATCTGCATTCTCTCGCCCAATGGCCTGGTTTTCCGCAATATAAACACCCCCCCCGGCCTCCTAAGACCTCCCCGAGGCGGGCCTCGATTGTACCGAGGTCCACCCCTTCGGTTCTTACTCATACCTCTGACCGGAACTGCAGCCAGTTGCTGCTGAGGAGCTGCCAGCATAACTTCCTGTTTGGGCGTAACAAAGAAAGAATTTATAGCACCAGTTGCGTCCAGCTCACGAACGCGTTTACAAAAATCATCAACAGTTTGTTGCATTAGATTTGCAGTTGTTACACGAACCAAACGCGCTGCATCAAGACTCATGTTATTTAGGCATGTATTAATGAACAGCGGAACCATATCTCCATGTATAGGAATTCGTGCATCTTCTTCCCACACACGTTTAAAACGACCAACAAAAGCGGACACAGTCTCGCCCTTGTTTTGCTTGGTATTCGTAGCGTGAGTCAAATCTCTGGAAACATGAGCACGGACATCTAAAAAACGCTTAACCTGTTCAAAAAAGTTCGTAACATTATCTGGATCTGCCCACCAAAATTCGTGAGGATCCCTTTGGATTCCTGATCCATCTAATTCATCATTAACAAGACTTAAAACAGGGATTTCCTGAATAAGAGATGCTTCAGTAACATCATCAGACAAAACTCTTAATAATATCGCTGTGTAATCAGCTCCACTCAACTGTGCGTATCGTGTGTGCGAGCGCAAAACATCAACAAATTTGTTAGAATTACTCGGGTTTGGGAGATTTTTACAAATGGTATCTACGTCAGTCATTGTTGCTGGTTTAATAATAATTCTAGATCCTTCTTGGATCCACGCCATAGCCGGCTGTGTTGCGCTGCTCATTGTAGGTGCTTTGTGCACAGCTGCAGAAAAAGATTTCACATCGGGAGGGGTAGGTGCCCCAGAGTGTAAAGCAGCCAGCGAAGGATACAAATTAGAAGTATTTTCTGCACGGTTTTGTACAGCACAGCGGCAACATAAGACGGCGGTTGTTTTGCAGTTAACTGCGGGTCGGCCGATATTTTAATAGCAAGTTCCGTTTTATCAGCGCGCTCGGGACCTTGGTCCCATATCTTTTTCATTTTTAGCCAAACTTCATACGACTCGACCATATATTTATAAGCCCATTAGGGATCACCCCATCCACCTTTAACCATAGATTTCATCAGATCAATATCATCTTTTTTAAAAGAGCCGCATCTCGGGTATTTATCAATTTGCGGTCCAGCGCTTTCGGACCATCCGGCCAAATTTAGTAGTCCAGTAACCTTTATTATTTCTAAACATAAAATCTACCGGCATTTCACCCGTAAGGGGTCTAGATATATCTTGTCCCATACTCAACGAATAAAGTAAGCAAAGTTAGTAAAGAAAAGTAAAAGATGAAAACTTCCTACACAAAGTCCAACTCCTTTAATTTTTCTCTATTCACTTACAATTTTTAAGCGAAAAGCGAAATTAATTAATTTAATATCTCAACATACGCGCGCCGTGTGCCTCTCGAATATAATGACGCAACCTGGCCCTCGGTTTAACGTCTCGGAGTGTCACACTCAAATGCAGTTCAACGTAATAATGAAACTACGAATTCTGCCTTCAACAGTAATCCATCACAGTCAAGGTAAAAACCAATAAACTCTTACCTGTGATGATACTGTTGGCACCTGTAGATCCAATCTACACGGTCTTCAAACATAGAAATTGTCCAGAATTACCGAGAAATATCCCGGACGAGCCCCCAATTGTTAAGTTTTAAATTAACATTGAAACTGTTTTCTATGTTTGGATCACACCTTATTCTCAAACCAAATAATAATCATATGTTGGATGTTGTGAGGATGCCTTCTGCAGATCTGGGAGCAAAAGAAACCAACAGAGTCAGGAGTAAATCTGGTTCTTAGCTCATTTTATTGTTCAGAAGCATGGCTTTTTATATGGCACAAGAAAACATCTGGAAGTTATCATATGTCCAGGGTCCTATAGTATGACCAAATAAGGTATGTGCCAACAAGGTATTTCTAGGGCCATCTTCTTACAACAACACATAAAAAATGTCCGCTCACCCCAAGACCCTTACTTAGGAGGGCCTGCTGGCTCCCAAGGCTATACATTGCATGCGGGGAATCCAAAATCTAACACAACCGGAAACGATTCTAGTCTTTGACAATTGCAAAAGAGCACAAACCTAATGACCGAGTCAGTCCACTGCACAACACATTTAAAGACTCGTGAGGCACGACTGGACGTTCTCCCCAGTCTCGCGATAACGTGAGATCAAAACAAACATGGATACGAACAGACGACTGGCGCTGATTGTTGCCGGTGTATTTTGTGGCGAAAAAACACAAAAAAAGAGGAATTAACCGTAGGATATGGGTGAGGTCATGGATGGAGAGGCAACATTTTTGCGCTCACAGCTTTTTTGGTCGCCATTTCTCTGCATCACATGGGACAATATTTTGGCTGGTATTTGCAACATTATTTAACACCCCAAAAAGTAGAGTGATGCATCATGTGACACATTGATGCATCACTCTACATCAATGTGTCACATGGGACACATTTAATGATTTTACTACGATTATGAATGGAGTTTGATCATAACCGCTGATCGTGCACAATCTGTTCCAGTTGTGCTCAGTCGTTGTTTAGAATCATAGATAAAAATCATTTAATTTGTGGTTTGTAAAGACTCCAGTCTTAGAATTTATGTGCCAGTTGTTGTCAGTCGTGCTCGCTATATTTTGTTTAAAAGTGGTTAATATTTGCGACTGGCGTCTCCGATTAATGACGTCACTGCTGCCATGGAGACGGTACACACTACACAGACGCAGAGAAATGGCGACCAAAAAAGCTGTGAGCGCAAAAATGTTGCCTCTCCATCCATGACCTCACCCATATCCTACGGTTAATTCCTCTTTTTTGTGTTTTTTCGCCACAAATTACACCGGCAACAATCAGCGCCAGCCGTCTGTTCGTATCCATGTTTGTTTTGATATCGCGAGATTGGGGAGAACGTCCAGTCATGCCTCACAAGTCGTTAAATGTGTGTAGTTGTGTAGTGGACTGACTCGGTCATTAGGTTTGTGCTCTTTTGCGATTGTCAAAGACTAGAATCGTTTTCAGTTGCAATAAAAAGTCGTTAGGTGTGTTGTGTACAGTCTTAGAAAGTTTCAGCTAGTCGTTAAATGTGTCCCCAGCTTAAGGTACTGTAAAGCTAATGTGTGTAATTCTTTGGAAATTTCTAATGATCAGACATATGGTTTCAGATGGCAGGCATATGGGATACAAAAAACATCTAATAGACTTACATTAAAGTACAACATTGTTGTAACTTTTGTTAACATGTAACTTGGAACACCTTAGCAACTGTTTAGCTTAGCAGTTGTTACGAATTTTGCATGGGCAAGCACCTCTTAACAAATCTAATATTTTTTGCTATTCTAATTTGTGCAAAATGATTGCTAAGTTTTCATAAAAGCATGAATTTTGGCTGCTCGCTACCGTACAGTTTGTCATGTATATAAATGAAATGTATGCTAACTGTATGTTATCATCATTTTACTTTGTTGTTGAATGTTTTAATTTATATGTTCATGTTTATAACGTTACTGTAAAATAACCCTGTCACTTCATTCAAAAATCCAGTGAGCTGTCACCATAAGTTACATTTGAAGACCCACTGAAGCGCACAAAAAATGTGCAGCTTTTTTGGAAGCATTAACATAATTTTCGCTTAAGCAGTAAGGTAGTGGTAGTGGATCAATAGCATTTAATTGTTCAGAAAATCTGTGTGGAAAATTTGAAGTAAAACATTTAGACTCTCTTGCTGTTATCTTAAACATACCTAAACATAATCAATTCTTTGTCTTTCTTGTGCTTTTGCGAGGAATATTATTTGTTTACGTTTTTCTGCCGGTGCAGTGTTCCAGAACACTTTAGTATTACTTAAGTATTATTTCATTTAGGATGTTGCTTATGTTAGCAGCTCACTTGGTTTGAAGAGAATTGATAAAAAACTAACTGCACATGCCTGTTCTCTGTTGTCCTCATGAAATGTAGACTACCCCCATGTTCAGCGGTTCACACCGGCCACTGGGGCACCAGCCATCTATCAACCTCTCCAATATTCCTCCTCTACGGCTTCCTCTCTTCCACCTCCACCTTCATCCTCTGCCGCTGCTGTCTATCATTCGCAGAACTTGCCTTCTGCCCCTCAGTCGGCACTTCCTCCTATAATTTCTGGAGCTCCACTTGTACAAGGAGGTCAGCCTTTCTCTCCTCCTCCTCTGTCTTCTGGAGTCTCTTTTCAGCATGGTGGGCCTGGGTCGCCCACAGCTTACCTTCCACCTCCTGTACGGAGAGCTTCAGGTACTGAGATTGAACCTGCCCTGATTCCAGCCTCCCAGAGAACAGGTCTGCATGATAAGTCAAACCCAAGGATTATTCCTGACTCCTAAACAAGCGTTTGTTTAAAAAAACATTGCATCTGAAAATATAATTGCAGCTTCACTTAACTTACATGGTAACATGGAGCTTGAGTGCCTTAGTCAGGAGCTCAATTCACAGAGAATGACAACCACTTAAAATAAGTGTCTGCCAAATGCATATGAATGTGTAGACCTAAATGTAAATATCGTCGCTGGAAACCTCTGTGGTTAACTTTTAGATGTGTGATGAATGTGAAAAAATATATTTGATATCTTAGCCTTTTAATAGTATATCTAATTTTTAAATTAAGCCATTGCATCCACATCGATTGATAATTTTTTGCAATGAGTACAAATTAATTTGGATTTTGAATTGAAAACAATTTCATTAAAACTAAACTAAAGTTAAATTGAAAACAATTTACATATATAAATATGCTTAAGTCGGATAGATAAACAAAATCTATTCCATACAAATCAAGACTTATTTATTTGTTTAATACAGTGTCAGTGCATCCATTTTTTCAGTGTGGTTACACAGTAGTGATGTAACTAAGATGCATGCTGGAAGTTCTCTAGAATATGCTGTTATTTGTTTACAGGAGGATTAAACCAAGATACTTCCTGGGTTTTGGATGGTGAATATATAAGAGAATTACAATAATCTAATATTATGGACCACAATTGTCCATCGCTAATTAAAAAACTAATCGCTAACAAAAAATAATCAGGCACCAGTTTTTACAAGCTAAAAGTAATTTTGCAAAATGATTAACATGTTAGAAATGATTCATTTTGTCAAAAGTATTTTATTTTAATTAATAATTGAGATTACATATGAATTAATAAAAGACTAAAATGATAATTAAGTAGTAAAATATCTATAGGCCAGCTTTACCAAAGAGGGCAGTTAGCATGAGAGCGCAGTAAAAAAAAAAAAAAAAGAGTCGAAATTTCTGCTGGGGATTAACTGACGATGCTCTCATTAGGCGCATACGTTTTTGGGGTGTTAAATAATGTTGCAAATACCAGCCAAAATATTAGTAAATCGCATTGCGTGATTCCTTTAAATACTGTACTGCGTCTGAATAGGGAATTCCTACAGGTGCATATGTCACAAAAACAACATTGTCCAAGCAAAATATTTTTATCGCCAAAAGAGGCGCTTGTGCAAGCTGTTAGTAAATCTGTCCCAAACTGAGTTTAAGTTATTAGGTGCTCTGCTGTTTGCATTGCATTGAGTAAAATAGGTCTGTTTGCACCAGTAGATTAATTGACACTTGCATTGTAAGGATTTTTCTTTATTTGTTTTTTATACGTTAAAACTGGTCCTAAAATAGAATATTGTATTTAGCTGACCAAAACAGCTGTTTTATCTTTATTAAAATCAGCTGTTTTATCTTTATTAAAATCTTATGTATTACATGCAATGTATTCTTGTGAAATTGCTCACAATATCAATTTGCACAAATCATTGCATAATGCTCTCTGTTAAATTCAATTAAATTTAGAAGAGGTGTAATGATTAACCTACAAACATTCGGTATGATATAATATTTAATAATGGTTGTATTTAATTCATGTTGATCAATAAATGTTTACTGTCCACTTTGCATTGGACAGTGCAGTGCCACAAATAGAGATACTTAATGATATTATGTATTATCTGTTTTCTGTTCTGCTTCAGGACCCCAGAACGGCTGGAATGATCCTCCCACCCTCCACAGAGTGCCCAAGAAGAAAAAGGTGAGTTATCATAAAAAGAATTATAAAAAAATGAAATGTTCTTTTAATTTACTCACGCTCGTGCCATCCCTTCATTCTTCAGTTAAACACAAACAACTTTATATTAAAATGTTGTCATTTTATCACCTTGTGCGGAACTCCGAAAAGGACATACCGCTATAATTAAAGTAATCCAATTGACTAATCCAAAATAAAAAATAGGGTCAATAAATGTCTTCTTATGCTGTAATCTATCAATATTTTGACTTGCAAAAGATATAAAGGATGACTTCAGGATACAAATTTTCGTAATGAAATGTTTTATTCCTTTAATGATCCTTTTGCTCTTGTGCACGTCTGTGCTGATTTTAAGGAAACTTTCTTTGTTTCGGTCCACAGATTCCAGATAACTACACCCCCCCTGCTCCCATCATAGCACCCATTATGACCCCACTGGGGGATCCTCAGTCCCCCGTGGCCGCTGCTGTGCAGACACATCAACCACAACAGCAGGTACCAGATCAGCCTGTGGCCCCTGCCAACTTCACTCCCATTCAACAGAATCCACTGGGCCCCCCATCCAGAAATCTCAACATGCCCCAGGTGAACATGGAGGGTGCACCTGGAGCACCGATTGGAGATGTCATAAAGGTATGAATTAATAATGTAAACCAATTTAAATGTATTCAAGTAACTGTGTTGTAATCTTATTGTCTTATGTGCCATCAGTCCATACCTACAGAGAAGATCACCAAGAAGCCAATTCCTGAGGAGCACATGGTTCTGAAGAACACGTTTGAAGGACTGATCCACAAGTGCTTGGCTGCTGCTTCAGACCCGGTTTGTTCACAGGAAATGAAAAACATTAAATGCAATGCTTTCAGTTTTTTGTTGTTTTGCTCTGCTAATTCACAATCCAGTGTCATTTTTTTATGCCATTATACCAAAAAGTTGATAGACATTTCAAGAATTCACAAAAAAAATTTTCCCTATCATCTTACTAGCAAACCAAGAGGAAGTTGGATGACGCCCACAAGAGGCTTGAGTATCTATATGACAAGTTGAGGGAACAGGCAGTGAGTATTTTACTGTTAAATTATGAAATTTTATTAATCCTGTGGATATCCAGTGTATATGAAAATCTGCTAAGGGATAATAATGGAACAAGAACAAGACTTCTGATTTTTCAACAGTAGTGATTGTACCGCAGTAGTGATTTTCACTCCTGTATAAAACAGGTTCTGACAAAAGTTTTTCGAACATCTCCAGCAAATATCTAGTTATGTATAAGCATAAAAATAAATGTGCACAAAATACATTTTATTATGGAATATAATATCATAATATATAATAAATCTTCCAAAAGATGTACATTAGCAACACTATTTGCATAAAGTATTTATGTCAAATGTGTAAAAATGATTGTCTCTGGGATTGTAAACAGACTCTTTTAAGTTAAAATGTTAACGACGAGAGTACTTTACATGACATTCAACATGATAAAATGTTTTGGGTGAACTATCCCTTTAAGTGTTTTTCCTCAGTGTTTGTTTTTCCCTAATTTGTTTTGCATTATGATTATTATGATTGAGACTAAACTCAGATGGGGTTCCTTTCTTTAGCTATCTCCAGCTATTGTAAGTGGCCTTCACAATATGGCTCGCAGTATTGAGAGCCGTTCCTACACCGACGGACTCAACATCCACACGCACATCGTCAGCAACAGCAACTTCAGTGAAACCTCCGCCTTTATGCCAGTATTGAAGGTGGTGCTCACACAGGCCAATAAACTGGGGGTTTGATATTCTCTCAAACACAATAACATCCACAAAATCAGTATTCTCATAAATCTCAAGCCATCATCTGACAAGGACCAGTTGTGCATATATTTTGCCAGTCTAATAGGTCTGGCAATGTTTCAAGTTCCAGGTTGTTGTTATTTGTTTATCCTTTTGTTTTAATTAATTTTCTTTGTCATAGGTATTTTAATGATGTTATTATATATTGATAATTATGACAGAGCACAGTGCAATAGGGCCTTTCCCTTTTTATTTCTTTGCAAAATAAATAAATGCATGTTTTATGCTTTAAGTGAAGAATAGGCTGAGCAGCGAGATAACTATTAAATGCACCATGCATAAAACTGTACTCTGTAAGTCTCAGTCATTTTGCATTTAAATGTTTGTATTTTTTATGATTGATTTTTTTGGGATTGTTTGTTTACAATGATCATGAAACCTCATTTCAGTTGTTTTATTTTACACTATATTAAGCTATGGCTTAAAAGTTTTAATAAAACAACATGATTTAATATGACAACATGGTAACAAGCAAAATATTTTTCAATAATTGATATTTATTCGAACAGTAGATTTACTTAGTGTTTGGTGCTCGTAACACTGAAAAAATTGGAAACCTGTTTAAAGCTTCCTCTCTTAATTGTGTGTCACCACTAAATGTCTGTTAAATGAGTCTTGAAAAGATTTGTACCATCTCTGATAATAGGATTGGAATCACACTTGTGATGTTAAGAAATTAAATCTGATGTGCAGAATTTTAGAGTAAAGTTTGTTTTCAGAAAATAAGAAGTTCATGCTGGAAAAAAGGGATAATGTTATTTTTGTTATCAGTAAAAAAAAATCTTTTTTATTTTACCACATAATCACGGCCAATTTTCTGCCTATAAGTCAATTTGGCAAAAGAAATGTGCATATAGCTGCAAATGTTTTGAGGTTTGCTCAACCTCTTTATAATAATATTTCTGTACTGGCTAAATAGTTAATGACTGTTTTACAGTTCAGACTGTTTTATTAAGAAAACTGCAATGGCTTTTATTTTAAAACTTAATAAATTGATACCAACTTTCATCTGATCTGGGGTTATGTAGTGAAATTGAGTGGTTGCAATGGTAAATTATATACTACATATTACTTGAAACGCTCATCATATCATAGCTGCATATATATTTAGATATCCAGTTACATTCCAGTAAATTTCCCCAATTAATTTGATATATTTCTTCAACTACATTTATTCATTTACATTTATTAATTTGGCAGATGCTTTAATCCAAATGATAACAGTACATCACTTTTTCACAATTCTTTGACCAAACAATCTATTGACTTTATTTATATAAACATAAAAAGTTTAATTTCCTCTAATATGTCCTACAAGACATCTTGTTTAATTCCAAAATGAGGATCCTCTCTGTATAGCTCATCTTTCAGAGGATCTTGCATCCGGAGGACTCGAGGACGCAGCCTTTCGAAACAAGACACAGCTAGTGGTACCGAAGAGTGCATAATAAGTATCTCACTCAAAGGTACATATTGGTGCCACATGTATACATAATGGTACTGTAAAAGTGGACAGTATTATGTGTTAAGTAAGTATTAAGGCACAGACCTCACACAAAATCTCACTTTTATTCGAAGAAACTTAGTGCATGTTTTGTTTATGAGTATGACCCCTGAGAATGACATTTGTGCATATAAAACAATGCTCTACCAGTTAAACTGCTTGAAACAAATTATAAACTGATTCAGACGTGTCTTTTCAAAGGGTTGTATATTTTGGAAGAAACATTCAAGAGGGGATAAAAAAGAACAAATGGGGACAGAATATTTTCATATAGAGGGTTTGTTCTTTCATCTGATATATTGTATGCTGGTGCTTTTTCATAAAAGGTTGGTGGAAAAAGTAATTATGAATAAATATAATGATTAAATAGCCTCTAGCATATTTGTCTTCGTTGTTTTATAATGAACCAGATATGAGAATCTAAGAATTAAGCAGATTTTTAAAGTCCCAGTGAAATTAAAAATTACAATACTTATTTATTCATGAAATAGCCTATTGCAGCATCTAGTTGATCAATGTGGGTCACTCTCTTTTTAAAATGTGTGTGCCCTCATTACCCTTTAGTTAAAATCTGAAAATGCCTGTAATGACAATTCGTTTTAAATGACGTATGTTAAGGACAAATCACACCGCACAGACAAACGCCGACAGACACGTCTGTCTGTGTTGGTGGATCAGTGTGATACCCCAGTCTATGTCTGTTGCTGTTGGTAGGAGTCAGTTTTCACCCGACTGAACATGTTCAATCGGAGTTTGTTGGGTTGTGTAATGTCTGAGCAATGTGATATACTTTTCCAACAAACGACAACACACTCTGACGCGATCTGCGTACCGTTGTCATAACGACGAGGCAAGTTGCAGTAGGTGGAAGACTAGGCAGGCATAGCAAAACCGGTTTTTGTAAAAATGGCAGGTTTCTGGACAAATCAGAAAGAAGAGGAATTAGTGGATCTTTGAGAGGAGAGGCCAGAGCTGTATGCAGTGGGTGTGGCCTTGTACACGAACCGCAATGCAAGAGGAAATGCGATTAGATCTAATTTCAGGTGAGGTTTTGTATGTTTCACCTCAGTAAAATACATGACAAACGACAAAATATGAAAATTATGCCTGACAACATTGTTAACATTGTTACTCTTATGTAGTTATGGATTTCAGTTGCGTTTCAATGTAAGTTAAAGTGCTAGCAAGCAAATGGTTACAAAGTTGTTAGGTAAACGGGCTTGCACTAAAAGTGTTACAAAGTAACATTAACTCTGTTTATTGAAGTTTTGTAGCTAGCTCATTCGGAATTTAAACTTGCTACACATGACCACTCTGTCATTTACTTAGCTGGGCCAGTAATTTACATAATTATAGTTCCCTTTCGAGTGAGGTCTCTCCACATTGCGTTAACAAGGCTAGGGGTATATCTCTTCTACAAACCTTTACTGAAGCCTTATTGCACAATGCCTCCGTCCTGCAGATGAAGCCGCAGAGGTAATCCAGTTTGACGCATCGGGAGACGAGGATGAGCTCATGTCGCTGGCGGCATCAGACAGGGATATGTCAGAGTCAGACAGAGAGCGAGCAGAGTGGGATGCCCCTGCTGCGCTTCACGAGGAGCTTGTCCGTGTCCTCACCAGGGCTGTGCAAGACCTCAGTCTTGAGTGGGACTCCCCCCTGCGAGCCGGCTTAAGCTGGACACGTGGTTTCTTCAGCTGGGCCGCCGCGCTGCCGCCCAAAAGAAACGCGTGCCTTTTTTCCCCGATGTTCACGAGGAGGTCGTGAAGACGTGGTCTGCACCCCAGTGGGCGCGCTCCCACGCCTCAAGATCCGCGATTTTCTCTATGGTGGATGGGGCGGAAGCCCGCGGCTATTCCCCCCATTGAGCAGGCGATTGCAGCGCACCTGTGTCCGTTCTCGTCTTCTCTACAGTCCGAGACTGTGCTGCCGTCTAAGCCATGCCGAATGACTGCCCACATGGCGGAGAAGGCGTATGCCGCCTCTGGAGAGGCCGCCTCTGCTCTGCATACGATGGCTGTTCTCCAGGTCTTCCGGGCTCAGCTGCTACGTTCTCTGGACGGGGAAAAACCTAACCCGGACAGTGTTAGGGATCTGCGTGCGGCCACTGATTTCACGCTTATGGCTACCAAGCACACAGCCCAAGCCATTGGCCGCAGCATGGGCTTCATGGTGTCTTTCCACCGCCACCTGTGGCTGACGCTCACGGACCTCAAGGAGGTTGATAAGAGAGCCCTCCTGAATGCCCCATTGTCTCCCTCTGGTCTCTTTGGGGATGCCGTATATGCCGTCATTGAGCATTTCACGGAGGATCAGAAGCGCTCACGTGCGATGAGCCAGGTGCTTCCCAGGCGCTCTGCTGCCCAGCCCCAAACAGTGGTGGGACGCGCCTAAGAAGCGCTACGGTCCTAGGCGGGATCGTCGAGCAGGGGGAGGATCGGCTTCGGGCCCGAAGTCGCGTTCCTGACGACTTTGCTGGGAGGGGCGCGCTTGACGGAGAACCTCTTGCAAAGAGCCCGAACCTCACGGCGATGCACTGACTTTACTCCCCACAATGCCCCATCTCTTACTCTGGTTACCGCGAGTCAGAGCTCTCTTGGCGGAACTCAGTTCGGCGGAACTCAGTTCGGCGCACGTGCGGCGATGCTGAGTCCGCTGACAGCGGTTTCTACCGCGCACGGGATAATCCGGAAAGTGCCGGACGAGGTGCTTCGTCCAGGCTAAAAGTGTTTCAAAGACTTTTGGGGCTAATGGCGTCAGCAGTTGTGGTATGCCACCTCGGTCTGCTGTTCATGCGTCCCCTCCAACTATGGCTGAGGTCCCATGTGCCGAAGCACTCTTGGACCTCGGGGCACGCACGAGTTACGATCACGCGCGGGTGTCTAAATGCCCTAAAGCCGTGGCGCAACCCCGACATGTACAGCTGCGGCGTCCAGTTAGGTCTGATCACGACAAAAGTGATTAGGACGGACACGTCTTTGACGGGATGGGGTGCACTGTGCGACAGCATCCCGGCCTCGGGCTCCTGGTCGGATTCGGAGAGGCAGTGGCATGTCAATCACTTGGAGCTAAGAGCGGTCTTCTTGGCTCTAAAGTCCTTCCTCCCGCAGGTCGAATCGCAGCATGTATTGATATGGACGGACAAAACGTCAGTAGTGTCATACATAAATCGACAGGGCGGTGTTCGTTCGAGAGCCCTTCACCAGCAGGCGGTACGCTGCCTCCTGTGGGCCGATCGTTATCTCAAGTCAATGTCAGCTTTATTGTCAATTCTGCCACATGTACAGTACATACAAATGGAGGATTGAAATTGCGTTACTCTCAGACCCTAGGTGCATACAGATAACATAGAATAAACATATATCAAAAAAATATATCAAATTACAGATAAATACAAAATCTATATATATACACAAAACAACTTTACAAGCAAGGGATATGTAACCGAAATAATTGTGCAAACCAAATAAATAAACAGCAGTGCAGATTAAATAAACAGCAGCGTAGATGAAATACACAACAGTGCAGATGAAATAAACAGCAGTGCAGATGAAATAATCAAATCAAATGGTGCAGATGAATTAAACTACAGTGTAGATGAGAAACACTACAGTGCAGATGAAAATAACAACAGTGCAAATGTAATGTAGTGCAAAGCTTATCGGTCTGTTTTAAAGTGTCATGAGAGCAGGCTTGACTTAGAGGTAGTTAGTTGAGGTGGCTCAGACCACTACTGAAAAGGGGTTGAGCAGTCCAATGTTCCGTAAAGTGACAAAGTGACAAGTGCGGGACAGAGTATGATGTGGGAAGGGATGGATGGGTTCAGGGTTCAGAGGTGCGTGTGGCAAGGCAGGGGAGGGAAGGCAGGGTCGGAAGGGAGTTTAGCTTCCTGACTGCCTGGTGTATGAATGTATATGTATGTATGTATCTGCTCTCCATCAGGGCGGTACATGTTCCTGGTCACCTGAACTGACGGACATGCTGTCGAGGAACGGACCTCCTCACGGGGAATGGAGGTTGAACCCTCAGTCAGTGAGCTTGATCTGGGATCGGTTCGGAAAAGCGGATGTCGATCTTTTCGCATACGCATTGCCCTCTGTTCTTTTCCCTGTTGTGCTCCCCGCTCACGAGGCTGTGGCCGAGAGCCAGCCCGTATGCGTTTCTACCAGTGAAGATCTTACCACTAGTGTTATGCGAAATCAGGGAAGAAAAAGCCTTAGTGACACTGATCACCCTGAGATGGACGAATCAGCCGTAGTTTCCTTACTTAGCGGAGCTGCTGATTACAGAGTTTATTACAGAGTCGCGAGCCCCCTCTACGAGCCGTCTTTATGCTTTAAAATGGGCGGTTTTTGTCAGATGGTGCGCGGAGAATGAACTCAACCTGGAGCTATGTCCCGTGTCTGACATTCTAGCCTTTCTGCAGCATCGCTTGGATGGCGGCGGCTCACCGTCTACCCTGAAAGTTTATGTCACGGCCATTGCAGCTGCCCACCCACCAGTCGACGGTTGCTCGGTGGGAAGACATTTTTTGGTGGTGAGATTTTTGCGAGGCGCGAGACGGCTGAATCTCCCTTGCCCTCCCACTATATACCACCCTGGGATTTGGCCTTGGTGTTAAGAGCGCTCTCTCTCCCCCCGTTCGAGCCTTTGCAGTCGACCGGTCTAAGGGAACTCTCTATGAAAACAGCCCTACTTGCTCTTGTGTCGGCTAAACTTGTAGGGGACATACACGCGCTGTCGATCGACGACGCCTGGATGCGGTTCGGACCTAACGACTGCAGCGTCACGCTCAAACCGAAAATGGGTTATGTGCCTAAATCGCTCTCGACGACGTTTAAACCGCAGGTTATATCCCTGCCCGCTTTCTTTCCGGAGCCGCCAGCCTCACTAGATGACGATCAGCGCATGCTGTGCCCGGTGCGAGCTTTGCATTTTATATTGAGCGGTCTGCCTCGTTTAGGCTCTCTGACCAACTGTTCGTGTGCTATGGCGGACCAGTTAAGGGACGTCCTGTTTCGAAGCAGAGGTTGTCTCACTGGATAGTGGACGCGATAGCGCTGGCATACACCAGTCAGGGGCAGGACTGCCCTATTGAGCTGCTTCTACAAGAGCTGTGGCTTCCTCATGGGCTTGGTCGAGGGGGGTGTCTATTCAGGACATTTGTGCGGCAGCTGGTTGGTCTTTGCAGAATACCTTCGCCAGATTTTACCACTTGGATGTGTCCTCCCTGGCGGCACAAGTGCTGTCTGTTACGGCATCCCCGCCGCTGCCTGCAGCTAATAGCGACTCTGTCCATGCTGTGTTCAGCTAGGTCGTATAGGCGGTGACTTTTTCGGCATTGCTCGAATTATTGATGCTTTATTGTGACTTGGGATGGGAATACGGAGACGGGATGCCCCCTTTCCGCCCGTTTAACTCGCCTCGTCGCGCTACTAGGTTTCCAAATTTCATCGTCATGGATAAAGCCCACCCGACGTTATTTTTCCAGGTAGCAGATGCCCGGCTTTGCCACTTGCTGCTTTCTACAACCCTCTTAACATTTTCACACTGCTGTGTTAACTGCTGTCCTGAGCCTAGTGCGGCAACACGGCTCAGAATAAAACTGAGTGGATATGCAAATTTTGCTCAAAGCCTAGAACCGTTTCTGATTGGTTCCCGCTCGCGTTGCATCCAATGAGCTTAACGCTCGTGCTTGCAGCTACGCCGATTGGCTGAAGGGGTTGTTCCTCTCACATAACTTGTATTATGCGGTGAGAGCGTTGGGTTCCGCTCGTTGCTGCTCTCACGGCGTGATTTTATACCGTTCCCCTAGCGTTGTTAACGCAATGTGGAGAGACCTCTCTCGAAAGGGAACGAAAGTCGTAACCTCGGTTCCCTGAGAGGAGGAAACGACACATTGCGTTAACCGCCATGTTCGCGTGCTCAGAGCGTCGCGCTGTAAAGTTCAGTCAAAGATTCTGAGTGTGTGCGGTTTAGACGGTGTACTATAAGGGGTGCTGCCACGCCCCTAAGCGCCATCTTGACCGACATTGGCCAGTTACAATTTGATTTCACTGGCGTTGTGCAATAAGGTTTCAGTAAAGGTTTGTTGTTAACGCAATGTGTCGTTCCCTCCTCTCAGGGAACCGATGTTACGACAGTAACTGGAGACATTATTAACTATTTATTCCGTGTGCACCCCCACTCAATAGCATACTAGTGTAGCTATTATTAAAAAATGTTCCCTTCATCTAAATAGC
The DNA here is from genome assembly GCA_026939265.1 of Oreonectes daqikongensis. Lineage (NCBI taxonomy): Eukaryota > Metazoa > Chordata > Actinopteri > Cypriniformes > Nemacheilidae > Oreonectes > Oreonectes daqikongensis. The sequence goes on along the minus strand of JAOTQM010000041.1, from coordinate 3,414,030 downwards.
AACAAGAGACTTTGTTTTCACTGCCCTTTCTAGACGTTTTATGCAGGCCTATACTTACTATATTTCATATTTCAATACAATAAAAGGGCTAAAGTTGTTGTAGGCCTAATGGTTATTTTATGGTTAAAAAACTAAACGTAAAAATAATTATTGCAAATGAACACTTATGTTGTTTTCGGAGATGTAACATATTGTTTTATATTTTGAGCTACAGTTGTTTTGACCTCTGCTACAAAACTTTTCAATAATCTTCAATTATCATTCTGTTTTTCTTTCACTGAAGCTGAAGCAAAGAAAAAAATTGACAATATGAGGACAAAGTACTGCAGATATTTGAAATCCCCCCCTCTGGAAGAGGCGGATATCACACTCCAAGGCAGCAATGGTTTCTAAGGAGACTTAAGTTTTTAGAGCAAAATGTAAGTTTATTGAATATAGTATGTTGAATTGGGTGGTAGGGCAGATAAATATTAAAAATACAACAATTTCGCTCATTAACACAGATGGAGGGCAGTTGTGGCCTAATGGTTAGAGAGTTGGACTCGTAAACAGAAGGTTGCCGGTTCGATTCTCAGTACCGGCAGGTAACAACTGACATGTCCTTGAGCAAGGCACCTTACCCCCGTTTGCTCCCCGGGCGCTGCAGTGTTAGCTGCCCACTGCCCCGGTGTATGTGTGTTCACAACTTGAAGTGTGTCTGTTCACTATTCACTGGTTGGGTTAAATGCAGAGGTCACATTTCGGGTATGGGTCACCATACCTGACAAAAAATAGGTCACTTTCACTTTAAAAATAGCTCATGTCACAGAATTAAAGTACTCCTATCAAATTCTCCTGTTAAAAAATAATTTTAAAAGATCTGTATAGAATGTAGGCTATAGCTCTTGTTTTTTTAACTCTTACCATCAGTTTAGTATATTACCATCATTAGGCTTATTCGACTTGATGCGGAGCCGCAAGAACCGACAGGCGAATGACATCACATTCGAGAGTGAGTCAAAAGCGTTTGAAGCAGTCAGAGCCCTTTAGTACCAAATCTCTCTCTATGGCTCTGGAAGCAGTCAGCTCTCAACTAACTCTCGCGGTAATATGATGTCATCCTCCTGTCGGTTCTTGTGGCGCCGCAACAAGTCGAACAAGCCTAACATTTGATGTGTTGACGTAATTTCAACTGAAAAATGCAGAGCGCGCAAGATATTGAGTGGCCCCGCCCCTTTTAAAAAAAAACAATAGCGTTTAGTTTACGGCACAGCCTGGCAAATGGCCTGGATAAGTGACACTGGCGTTTGTCTTCTTTACTCATCAAGGCTGTGATGTCTATTCTCTTCCATTGAGCCTTAACAGTCAATATACTGTGTCGATTTGAAAGTTAAAACGGGTCAGATATGTTTTCTCAGTGGATTTGCGCTTCGATCGGCGCATATGATCAGCTCTGTGCTATCATGTCTCTGAACCGGAGGACACACAATCCGGGTTGAAAAACAATCAATGTTAATGTTTACACTGTCTAGATCATCCCCTACCATCTAGTGCATTATGTGAAGTTATGAAGTTTTGAAGTTAATATCAAATCTGGCCCCTTTAAAAAAAAGTTTGGACACCCCTGTCCTACATGGTGAATGACACGTGTCATTGTCAATACACATGGGGGCCGTATAGGCTACTTACATTTGCATGCTTTATTGATTTTTCATTGTAATGCTAATAATGGCCATTATAATAAAATGCATCTCTTTATTAAGAATGATTTATTTTTAGGTCAGAGTTAAACTTTGTTCTTAAAGCACATATCATGAAAACATCAGGGTTTTAAATAATTACATAAATTTAATTCACATAAAATTCGGATGAAAATGTAGGCCTATGTATGAAAAGTATAGCTCAAATGAATTGTGACACTATAGGAGAAAACAAGTTGTAACATTTTAAGACTACATCCAAACTTGTTTAATACACCAATAAAATAATAACAAATGAATATAAATCATTATTGTTAATACACAAATTCTCTTTCAACACTTCAACCATATTTAAAGTACATATTTAACAAACTAAAATTATTTTTGATAATTTCTCCTTTATCTGTTGTGAACAACTCGTATGAGGAGAACACAATTTCTTTAATATCAGTGAGTGAGTGTTGGGCCCGTCTTTTGTTGTTTGATGAACATAATAAGAAAGAGCTCTTTATTATGCTGCTGCCCCTTTAAGAGCGAGTATATGTATATACAGATCTAAACTGAGACACATGCGTTTCCCAACTGTTTATGTTTATGAAACGGACTATTTTACAAGGATACTTGCTAATGGGATATTGTTTTGTCCGTTTCAAAGTAAGAATTTGCGCGAACTCTTAAATTTGGGTTGATGCACAAATAAAAATTATTATTTAACGTTGTCTCTAACATTTGGTATGTTTTTAGTATTGTTGGAGTATCTCTGTTGTTTCCTGCATCATTGTAGTATCTTGCATAAAATAAACAGACTACTACGTATAATACATTGCAGGGAAACACTTTACTTCTGTTTGCATCATTCCAGCAACAGACTTGCTCTACATGCATACCACATGGCACCTCTTCTTCAACCCCCCACCTTAAGATAACACCCCACAGATTTACATCACTACTGACACCTAGTGGTTACTACAGGATACTACATCCCCTTCTCCTTAAGCTAAACAGTTGAACTATTCATTAAATTGTTCATTTACTATGGTTGGTACCGGGTCAAGTATCTCATCAGAACTACGACTTCTTATTTGATCCACATGGCGTTTTATGATCTGTCCCTGCCCAATCGCTGTCTTGTATGACAGAGGTCCTGTACAACTTTCCACCACTGCTGGAATCCATTTTGGTCCACCACTGTAGTTTCTCACATATACAGAATCTCCAACTTCAAAACTTCTCAATTTACAGCCTTTATCATGGCCTTCTTTCTGTTTCTGTTGTTTATTTAGGATTGTGGTCTTCAAATCAGGAAGAAGTAAATCAAACGTAGATCTCAACTTCCTAGACATTAACATTTGAGCAGGCGATAATCCAGTTGTTGCATGTGGTGTGATCCTGTAAGTAAACAAGAATCTTGCCACTCTGGCCTCCACAGTGTCCTCTTTCATCTTCTTCATCTCTTCCTTGAAAGTTTGCACTGCCCGTTCTGCTAAACCATTTGAAGAGGGATGGTAAGGAGCGGATGTCACATGCTGAATGTCATTCCTCTTCATGAACATTTCAAACTCTTCACTTGTAAAACATTTTGCATTATCTGACACTAGCATTCTAAGCAATCCATGTGTACTAAAACACCTCCTCAATTTCTCAATAGTCATATGTGATGTGGCATGTATAACCGGATAAGCTTCCATCCATTTGGAATGCGAATCTACCACAATTAGGAACATCCTCCCTAAGAAGGGCCCTACGTAATCTACATGAAGTCTTTCCCAGGGTGAGCTTGTCCACTCCCACGGATGCAAAGGAGCTTGAGCAGGTGCCTTTTTAAAACTTTGACACACTTCACATTTCTGCACCACTCCTTCTACCTCTTGTTCCATCCCGGGCCACCACATGTAAGATCGTGCCAATCCCTTCATTCTCGACATTCCTGAATGGGTCTGATGTAATTGACTCAACACAAAAGCTTGACCCTGTGATGGTATAATGATTCTTGCTCCCCAAATCACACATCCATCCTTGACACTCAGTGCGTCTCTCCTATGATAGTACGGTAACAGTAATGATTCCACTTTTTGAGGCCATCCTTTTAATATATACTCATGTCCCTGGGAGAGTATCACATCATGGGATGTCCACTTCCGAATTCGTGCTGCATTTACAGGTGAATCATCCATTAGCTCCATCATCAACACTTGGTCCTCAGTGTCATCAGGTTCTCCATCACCAGGCACTGGAAGTCTACTCAACGCATCAGCATTTTGGTGATACTTTCCCGGTTTGTACAACATGTTATACTGATATGCTTGTTACATTACAGCCCACCTTTGCACTCTTGGTGAACCCATTTGTGGAACTGCCTTTGCTTCGTTGAACAAGTTGATTAAAGGTTTATGATCAGTACAGATTGTGAATGAGCGGCCATATAAATACTTGTGAAATCTTCGTATGCCAAAAATCACAGCCAATCCTTCTTTATCTAACTGTGAATATCGTTTCTCCGCAGGCTTTAGTGTTCTTGACATGAACCCAAGGGGTTTCTCCATATTCTCCCCTTTCCTACGTTGTGACAACACAGCTCCAACCCCATAAGGTGAGGCATCACAAGCCAGAATTAATTCAGAGTCTGATGAAAAGTGCACAATCACGTCTGATGATTTCAATAAAGTCTTACTCTCTTTAAAAGCTTCTTGTTGAGACTTTTTCCACATCCACGGAACATCTTTCCTCAGTAACAAATGGAGAGGTGCAAGTAGCGTTGCCAAATTTGGAAGGAATTTATTGTAATAATTCAATAATCCCAAATACGCTTTACTCTGTCACATTCTTAGGTTCCGGTGCTTCTTCAATAGCTTTCACTTTAGCTCCAATAGGGTGAAGACCGTATGCATCTACTCTATGACCTAAGTATTCCACCTCATCTACCAGGAAAACACATTTCCCACGCTTCAATCGTAGACCCGCTTCTTTCAATTTTGATAATACTTCATCCAATGTTTTCAAATGACTTTCTTGGTTCACTCCAGTCACCAAGATATCATCCAAATAAACGACTACTCCAGGAATGCCTTGTAACAATCCCTCCATTGTTCTCTGAAAGATAGCAGGTGCTGAAGCAACTCCAAAGGGTAGACGATTATATGTAAATAACCCTTTATGTGTATTCACCGTCAGGTATTTCTTGGAATTTTCCTCCATGATGATTTGTTGGTATGCGTGAATTTTGTAAACTGCTTTCCCCCATCCAATCTAGCAAAAAGATCTTCCACCCGTGGTATTGGATATTGTTCCAAAGTAGACACTTTATTCACAGTGAGTTTGTAGTCACCACATAATCTTATACTCCCATCTGATTTCAAAATAGGAACAACAGGAGCTGCCCACTCTGCATACTTAACAGGTGAGATGATTTTCTCTCGTAGCAACCGATTAATCTCTTCCTCCACCTTTAGTTTTAAGGCATAGGGCACAGACCTTGGTCTGAAAAACCTCGGTGATGCATCCTTTGGCACATAAAGAGTAGCAAGGGTTCCCTTTAACATACCTAATTCTTCTTTGAACACTTCCTCATGTCTGGATAACACCTGTTTTAATGTCCCCTCCTCCGACTGTATCAGTTTTATCTTACTCCACTGCAGTTGGAATTCTTCAAGCCACACCCTTCCCAGTAAGTATGGTCCTGTTCCCTTTACTACTACCAAGGGCATTCCCTTTTTCTGCTGTTGGTATTTCACTTGAACATTTGCTACACCAACTACCTCTAGCTGCTCTCCCGTATAAATTCTTAATTTGACTTTTGTGGGCTTCAGTTTAGGGGGTATTGCGTCTTTCCAGATGTCATTGAACTTTTCCTCAGTCATTAAGCTGACGCTACTTCCCGTATCAATTTCAAACTTTACAAGCTTGTCGTCAACATATAACTCCACAGTAAAGGGTTTCACTTCAGTTACAACATGTCCACTTTGCCTGTTTTTATTTCGACAAACTCTTGCAACATGTCCTATTTTCCCACAAGCATAACATTTATCTTTCTTAAATCTGCATTCATTAGCTTTGTGATTTTTTCCAGCGCATCTGTAACATTCTATGAGGTCTCTATGTTCACTTATTTCGTTCTTCTTGCTGGGATTATATTTCCTCACATTAAACGTGACGCTGTTACAAGCCTCTTCACCAGATGTATTCTTTAAGTTGAGCTCATTTTTACTTGCTGTTTCCGCAGCCACTGCAATTTGAAGAGCAGTCTCCAATGTCAGATTTACTTCTGAAAGCAACCGTCTCTGGATTCGGTCATCATCAATGCCACAAACAAGACGATCCCTCAACATTTGATTTAAAGTTGCTCCATAATTACAATCCTGCACTAGGCAACGCAACTCCGCTACATACTCTGTCACAGTCTCTGTTGACTTCTTCTTTCTCGAGTCAAATTTAAATCTCTGTACAATCTCACTCGGTCTAGGATTAAAATGATCCTTTAACATTGTTATCAACTGTTGATAAGACTTTTCACTTGGTTTCGTAGGGCTAAGAATATTTTGCATCACACTGTAGGTTTGTGCTCCCACAACACTTATGAGAATTGCTCTCTGCTTACCCTCGTCATCGATTCCATTTGCCACAGATTCCATTTGCCACAGATCCCATTCTCGTCGCCAAAAATGTAGTATCTTGCATAAAATAAACAGACTACTACGTATAATACGTTGCAGGGAAACACTTTACTTCTGTTTGCATCATTCCAGCAACAGACTTGCTCTACATGCATACCACATGGCACCTCTTCTTCAACCCCCCACCTTAAGATAACACCCCACAGATTTACATCACTACTGACACCTGGTGGTTACTACAGGATACTACATCCATCTTCACACTGCATACAACCACAACGAACATATTTCGTTATCTTTACTGTTTTGTACCTTAGCCGTTTAAATTATTACATTCTGCAGGCAAAACATAACTAATTTATTTGCAAATGTGAGCACTTAACTCGTCTGCTCTGTCCCTTCCGCTTCATCTTTAGCATTGAATGCGTGTCATGGTTCTGCCCTTCTTGTTCTGGCGATCTCTTAGAGGCCTGTGGGCGGGGCCATGACAGTGCCATGTCTCCGTGTTTGTTTTGTGTGGAGACGCGTGGCTAGGGCGGGGTTCGCCTACGTCACGCGTTCTCCGGTCTTACATCTTGACCACGCCCCCCGATACTTCCGCAATCCTGTCCTCCTTGTTTATGCTCTGTATTCATGATCCAGTGCAGGGCTCTAGACTAACTTTTGGCACTGGTTGCACTGGTGCGCCTAACTTTTTTTCTTAGGTGCACCAGCACAAAAGTTAGGTGCACCCAAATTTTCGACCGCATCGCATTTAACACCGCAGTTTTACAAGTTCACTTTTTTTAATCACTGTCCATATAGACAATATTGCAGGGCTCTAGACTAACATTTCAGAGAGGTGGCACTGGTGCCACCAAGTTATACAGATGGTAGCACCAGCCCTAAATTTGGTAGCACCAGAGTTATGGGGTTAGACAAGAAAAACCATTCACTAAAACTACATCCAAAGGTGTTAAATACACCAATACATTAATTACAAAGTAATATAAATTATTGTTTATACTCAAACTCTCTTTCAACACTTCAACCATATTTAAAGCACATCTTTAACAAAATTATTTCCTTTAAATTCCTTTATCAGTGAGTGTCAGTGATCAGTCCTTTGTCAGTGAGTGTTTTGAGGGTCGTCCTTTGTTGTTTGATGAACATTATAAACAAGAAAATTTAAGTTTAATTTTTATGTTGTATATATATATTTATATATTTTGTATATATATATTTATATATTTTCCTGCCTTCTTAAGTCTTTATTCTTTTTAAATGTATGCACCAGCCTACCAAGGCAAATTCCTCGTACATGTGAACTCATTGTACTTGGCAATAAACGATTCTGATTCTGAAGAAATTTTTTTTATATTATGCTGCTGCCCCTTTAAGAGCGAGTATATAGATATACGGATATAAACTGCAACACATGCTTTTCACATGCAACTGTTTATGTTCATGAAAGGGACTACTTTTACAAGGAAACTTGCTAATATGGGAATTTTGACGTACTTTGTGTATGTCCTTTTTAAAGTAAGAATACGTGAAAGAGAACTCAGTTTAGTATTTTGCGCTCTGACTGTCTGGCGCGCGCATCCAAACAACCTGAGAGAACTGAAGTCTGTATTGATACATATGTTTGGCTTTTATCTGTAACGACTGACAAATAAAAATGATTTAACGTTATGTCTAACATTTTGTATGCTTTGCAGTATTGTTGGAGCTTTATACAATAGTATAGTGCAAAGTTTAAACACACTGTTTCAAATGTTGTTTTCTGCATTAGCTTCACACTGCATACAATAGGCTACAAGCAACATATTTCGTTATCTTTACTGTATTGTACCTTAGCCAATACATATATATATATATATTTATATACATCTGAGAGATGTAGGCCTATATATACATTTTTGAGTTTGGCGGTCGCAGAAAATCTGGTATGCTTTGCAGTCAATCGTTCTTTTCATCTTCTCTCATCATCCGCGACTACATCCACTCAGTTTATCTGACGGGTCTAGGCTACTCACCTCTCTCTCTGTCTGGCAGCGCACGTATTTTCAAACGTGCACACACGTACAGGAATATCTGGACCACGGCTAATCAGAGGAGGGGTCAGCCCTTCACTATCTCTGATTGGTTTAGACCACGATATAGGACTAATGTGTGTCTGTTGTTGAACCACAGGGAGACTTTCAGAGTCGTGGAGACTTTTTGTCTCTCGAACGACTGAGTTTTTTTTTTGTCACACCATTGAGAAATTAGCTTACACGTGCGACCATATTGGTCTCAAAATATTGGACCCATATTGGTCGCACTGAACCATATTGGACCCATATTGGTCGCACTCTAGAGCCCTGATCTAGTGGACAGGATTGCGTCAGTATCTTGTCTTTGTGGAGGGGAGGTTCAAGATGGCGGGCTAAACACATGTGCTTTACCGAGCTGCCTAGTTAATCTCCTGAATTTACTTTTAAACTTACACAGGTCTCACTTACGTCTACCTAAAATTAGCTTTAAACACTATATATGTATTTTAGGTCCTTAAAATGCGGAGTTCTTCACAGCAAAATTCTCATCCGAAGATTATCATCCCTCCGGCTCGTGGCACGACCCCAGCTTCGATCCCAAACATCTCAAAGATGGAGGTACAGACTGCTCAAACAGATAACCGTCGTGACTCGTCTCATCTCACCCCGACTAAATCGAGCACCTGTAAGAAATTAAAGCCTCTTGACGATGAGACCATCACTAATGCAACTCTTCTGCAAACCATAACTTCACTGACGGCCCGCTTTGACTCGCAGAATGTAAAGTTAGAAGAATTGGCGAATCAAATGCGAAGAAACAGTATCATGATCGCAGAGATTTCCAAGGCTGTCGAGTTCAATGCCGCTGAAATTAAAAAATGCAAAGAAAAATGCCTAGAGTCGAGCAAATCACTTCTGGGATTAACTACATCGTACAAAGATCTGGCAAGCAGAAAATCTGAATTCGAGCAGTATAATAGAAGATGGAATCTTTGGATAAACGGTATTAAAGAAATGCCTGAAGAGGATCCCTACAGGGAAGTGACCGTTCTGATTGCTGAAATTGCTCCGCATTTGGTTCATAAATTAGAGGACATTGTTGACACAGTGCATCGAATCGGTTAAAAGGAACCGGGGAAACCAAGGCAGATGATTGTGCAATTTACGATGCGGAAATACAAAGATGAAATCTGAAAATCAACAAAGAATTCTTCAATCTGTCGGGATCATGGAGTTCGATTCATGGAGGATCTTACGAGGGAAGACAGGCTGGCCCGTGCTGCTTTGTGGCCTTTGATCGAGCAGGCACGTAAAGAAGGGAAAAAAGCATACTATCGCGGACCGTTTGGTTACATTGAGGGAAAACGCATTAACTTAGCATGACCTTTTGGCTAAACTGATTTTGGGTAGGATGGAATGAGATAAGACTGTTTTGGAGATGCACTAGGTTGTGAGGTATGTTCTAGGTTCGAAGTTTTACAACCTGGTATTTTTTGTTCTTTCTTATTCAAGTGTTTTCTCTTTTCCCTAGATTTTACATTTTTGATTTATTGTTATGTTCCCAGTTAAGTTACCATTTTCTTTTATGTCACTGAATGTTAGGGGCATTCAGAATAAGATCAAAAGAAAAGCAATGTTCTTGTATTGCAAAAGTAGTTGTTCTCACTGCATTTTTCTGCAAGAAACGCACTCTGTCTTAACGGATACTGCTTTCTGGTCTAAACAATGGGGAGATAAGATGTTATTTAGCCATGGTTCTTCTCACTCGGCGGGTACAGCAATTTTATTCAATATCTGTCCAGGGAAAATAATCTCTTCTAGGTCTGATCATTTTTTTTATTTTGGTTAATGTATATGGCCACAATAATTACAAACTGAATCAAAATTTACTTCAAGAGATCTCTTCAGTAATTTCTGACTTAAAAAAGACATATCCTACAGATAACATTGTTGTAGGTGGAGACTTCAATATTGTACCGGATGAGATGTATGATAGATATCCACCCAAAAGCACTACTTCAAAGCCAAATCCTGTGATTTCCCGTTTTTGTTCTGGCCTTAAATTGATAGATGTCTGGAGACATCAAAATCCTAATCTCAGGCAATTCTCTTGGTTAAGACCAAATGCATCCAGCAGATCAAGAATTGATTATTGGCTCATTTCAGATAACCTGCTGTTATTTGTTAATAATTGTGCGATTTCAGCAGCACCTTTGACAGATCACTGTGCTATTTCTCTGCTGATCAAACCAAATTACAACACTTCAAAAGCTAAGGGATACTGGAAATTCAACTCTGATTTACTTAATAACGAAAGGTTCTGTAATAGAATCAAAGATTTAATCTTGGAAACTAAGAACAGTAGTAACTTTAATTCTAGTAAAGCCAGATGGGAGTTCTTAAAATTTAAAATTCGTGAATTCTCTATTAATTATAGTAAAATACTTGCCAAAATAAGGAGACAAAAGGAGCATAACACCACACCGGCTCTCTTTACCCAGCATTTTCCTCGCCAATGTTCGGTCACTGGTGAACAAAATGGAGGAGATTCGACTCAGCATCACTTACAGCAAGAGACTTTTTAACTGTAATGTTATGATCTTCACGGAAACATGGCTACACAGCGGCATACCGGACAATGCTATTGATTTAGCAGGACGCCACACACTCCGGGCGGATAGAACGGTAGATGGCTCCGGTAAGACCAGAGGTGGTGGATTGTGCATTTACATTAACAAAGCTTGGTGCACGAACTCTGTTATTGTCGGAAAACATTGTTCAGCTAACCTTGAATTTCTCATGGTTAAATGTAGACCGTTTTATCTGCCACGGGAGTTCACTTCCACCATTATAACTGCAGCCTACATTCCCCCGGATGCTGATGCCAAGCTTGCTATGAAAGAACTTCATGCAGCCATCAGTAAACAACAGACTGCTCACCCGGAAGCTGCGTTTATTGTTGCGGGAGATTTTAATCATTCAAACTTAAAGTCAGTTCTCCCCAAATTTCACCAGCATGTTTCCTGTCACACCAGAGGAAACAAAACCTTAGACCATGTTTACACAAACATGGCTGAAGCTTACGTTGCGACCCCCCTCCCCCACCTGGGACAGTCAGATCACCTTTCTTTGTTTCTCACCCCCAAGTATTCACCCCTCATCAATCGTGTGAAGCCATCAGTGAAGACCATCAAAGTGTGGCCTGTGGGGGCAGATTTCACACTCCAGGAAAGGTTTCTACACACAGACTGGAGTACATTTGCTTCTCAGGCCACCAGTGGCTCTCACACGGACATTGACTGCTACACCTCTTCTGTACTGGATTACATCAACACCACCATAGACAATGTTACCACTCAGAAACAGATCATCACGTACCCAAATCAGAAGCCATGGATGAACAAGGAGGTGCGCCTCCTGTTGAAGGCACGCAATACTGCCTTCAGATCAGGTGATGCACAAGCCTACAGCACATCCAGAGCTAACCTGAAGAGGGGCATCAAAGAGGCCAAGCACTGCTATAAGCTAAAGGTAGAGGAGCACTTTTCCAACTCCGACCCTCGACGCATGTGGCAAGGCATCCAGGCCATCAGTGATTACAAACCCACCCACTCCACCCCCGCAGCCACTGATGTCCTCTTCCTGAACGAGCTTAATGACTTTTATGCTCGCTTTGAGAGGGACAATAGAGAAACTGCCACCAAGCTCAAACCCTCAGTTGATCACCCTCCAATCACACTCTCCTCCATAGACGTCTGCAATGCACTGAGCCGGATCAGTGCGCACAAAGCCGCTGGACCAGACAACATCCCTGGACGCGTACTCAGGGCATGTGCTGAGCAGCTTGCTGGGGTTTTCACTGACATCTTCAACCTGTCTCTTACCCAAGCAGCTGTGCCAACATGCTTTAAATGCACCTCCATTGTGCCAGTGCCAAAACACTCCAGCCCAAAGTGCCTCAACGACTACCGCCCTGTAGCACTGACACCCATTGTCATGAAGTGCTTTGAGCGGCTGGTCTTGGCACACCTGAAGGACTTTCTACCATCCACATTGGACCCACACCAGTTTGCTTACCGCAGCAATAGGAGCACAGAAGATGCAGTTTCCATGGCACTGCACTCTGTGCTCACACATCTGGACAATAAGAACACCTATGCACGTATGTTGTTTGTTGACTTCAGCTCAGCATTCAACACTATCATCCCATCCAAGTTAATATCCAAACTTGAAGACCTGGGCATTAACACCTCCCTATGCAATTGGATTATGGACTTTCTGACCAACAGACCACAGCAGGTGAGATCAGGCTCCATCTGCTCCACCACTATCACACTCAACACTGGTGTACCACAGGGCTGTGTGCTAAGCCCCTTCCTCTACTCCCTCTTCACCTCCGACTGCAAGCCTGTGAACGGATCTAACTCCATCATCAAGTTTGCGGACGACACTACGGTGATTGGTCTCATCAGCAACAACGATGAGACGGCCTACAGGGAGGAGATCCAGCACCTAGCCTCATGGTGCAACAGCAATAACCTGCTCCTTAACACCTCCAAGACAAAGGAGCTCATTGTGGACTTTGTTGATTGTGGAAAGAGTCAAGAGGCACACATGACACCATCCACATCAATGGGATGGCTGTTGAACGTGTCTCCAGTTTCAAGTTCCTGGGGATCCACATCTCGGAAGACCTGTCCTGGACTACCAACACCTCCAGCCTGGTCAAGAAGGCTCACCAGCGCCTCTTCTTCCTGAGGACACTAAAGAAGAATCGGCTGTCCTCGGCTATCCTGGTGAACTTCTATCGCTGTGCAATAGAAAGCATCCTGACCAACTGTGTCACAGTCTGGCATGGGAGCTGCTCTGTTGCAGAGCGCAAGGCACTGCAGCAGGTGGTGAAAACCGCCCAGCGCATCACAGGGACTCCACTTCCATCCATGGAGGACATCCAGAGGAAACGCTGTCTGCGTCGAGCTCGCAGCATTCTTAAGGACTCCTCTCATCCCGCTCACAGACTGTTTTCTCTCCTGCCCTCCGGCAGGCGTTTCAGATGCCTCCGGACCAGGACTAGCAGATTAAAGAACAGCTTTTTTCCCAGAGCTGTCTCTTTATTGAACTCTGCCCCTCACTGATCCCACTGCCCCTCATATACTACTACACTCTTCTCTCCCCCCCATTGCACACCTGACTTCACTTGTTATTTGCACTAATGGACTGTCTATACATAACATTTATGTTCATTTGCACTACCAGACTGCTCATTTGCACTGCCAACTGTTCATTTACAGTACCGACTGTTTACTATGCATCTTGCACTCCTACACTTTAACTGAAATATGCAATAACTTCTTCCACTGCACTGTTACTTAGATAGCTTCTGTCCATAATTTATTTGCACTACTCTATATTCATCGCACTGCTGCTCACCATAGCCTAACTTATTGTATACATCCACCTGTAAATTTCTGTTTATAGTAATAGCCATCTGTACATTATGTTCATAATACATATCCATCTGTAAATCTCTGTTTATAGTAATAGCCATCTGTATATTATGTTCATAGTATATATCCATCTGTAAATCTCTGTCTATAGTAATAGACATTTGTATATTATGTTCATAGTATATATCCATCTGTTAATTTCTGTCTATAGTTAGAGACATCTGTAAATCATGGTCATAGTACATTTCCATCTGTAAATTACTTCTGTAATATTTATTTATGTAATTTATGCAACCACTGTATATCCTGCACTTGCTGCTATTGCACTTCTGGTTAGACCTAAACTGCATTTCGTTGCCTTGTACTTGTACATGTGTAATGACAATAAAGTTGAATCTAATCTAATCTAATCTAATAATATTATTTATGAAATTAACAAATACTGTAATGAAAGTGTATTGATTAAAAATGAAAAAAGCAAACTGGTATCTCTACAATTAGAACTGGACAATCTTTACACTAAGAAAGCCAAAGGTGCATATATACGTTCTAAAGCTAAATGGATAGAAGAAGGTGAAAAAAGCACTGCTTACTTTTGTAGGTTAGAAAAAAGACGTCAATCAAGGAATTCAGTCCTTTCACTTATGGTAAATGGCAATGAATGTATGGATCCTAATCTAATAGGCAAGCACATTTATCATTTTTATAGTGACCTGTATTCTTCCAGCTTTTCCCCAATGGAATGTAAAAATTTATTTGAAAAAATACAACAATTTATCCCCCACATTCCACCAACAAATCTTACTATATTGGAAATTGGCACACACACATAATTTTACACCCCACAATTACCCCTTTGTGGAATAACAAATATAGTCTACATAAAAACAAATCTATTTTTTATGAGGAATGGGTCAACAGAAATATTTGGGCAGTGCTGGATTTAATGGATGAGAAGGGTAATATATTGGATTACAATTCCTTTACCTTAAAACATGGATTTGCCTGTCATCCAAAGCAATTTTTTACTGTTGTTAATGCAATACCATCAGGTATAAAAATGTTATTGAGATGTTCCCTTTCCTACTCAAAAATTACTTCAGTTCTTCCCTTATATTATATTGGTGATTTTGAAATAGAGAACAAACTCTGCACCAACAGATATATAAGACAATTTATCACCCAGTCATGTTACCCATATCAAATTCTAAGAAATAAATTAGATCATACATTTATTAAAAACACTGTAAAATATTTCAGGACAGCTTATCTAAAATGTCCTATTCTTCCCAAGGCAAAAGAAATACAATTTAAAATATTAAATGATATATATCCATCCAATACATTTTTACATTTTAAATTTAATTTTGAAAATGTGCCTTGTCATTTATGCAAACATTTATTTGAAGATACAGAACATATATTTTTTACATGTATTTTTTCCTCAGTCATTTTGGAAAACTTTGCAGGATTGGATGGTAGAGAAGTGTATAGTTGCTAATGGTTTTACATTTACATCACAAGATGTACTGTATGGAATTTCCAAAGAGTGCTCTGTTTCCTACGATTTAATTAACATTATTATTTTATTAGTGAAACACTTTATACATAAATGCAGATATTTTAAATCTACTCCCTTGCTTATTGTATTTAGAAAGGATCTAAAACATTTTTCAGATGACCTGAGTAAAATGAAAAATCCAAAAGCATTTAAATTATTTAATTTGTGTATGTCATTTAATTTGTTGTAATTATATTATTTTTATATTATTATTATTTTATTGTTTGTTTGACTTTGTTTTTTATTTGATTTTTTTCCTGGAAACAATAGGCCTGGTTCTAATGTGTTACGCCTTCTTTCAAGACCATTTCTTTTGTAAAGTCATTGATACCTTTTTGTTGTATACAAATTTGTACTCAATTAAAAAAAAAAAAAAAGTATCTTGTCTTTGTGTTTACGTTCTGTGGGGAGACACGCGGCTCGGGCGCTTCTGCCTCTTACCGCGTGTTTTCATGTCGCGCGTCTTAGCCCCACCCTTTTTGTCTTTAGTCCTGTGCTCGTTCGTTTTGTTACTGTGTCATGTCCTGCCATGTCGTGTCAGTTACATTGTTCAGTTCTAATCCAGCATATTATTTAGTAGGTTTTTGTCTAGTCACCTTGGTCTTTGTGTTTTACCCTGTTTAGTCTTTTGAGTTCAGTTTTCCCCATTGTGGGCTATTTTGGTTTGCCTTGTGCCTGAGTGTTTTTGTTATAGTTTTGTATTGTCTTTTGCCCCCTCGTGTGTACCTTTTTGTTTATTAAAGTTTCGTGTTGCTGCCACCTGCTGTCCGCATCTGGGTTCTGTCCACGAGAGTCATGACAATGCGCCTCACACCCACGGTCCCACGCATTACGGGTCGAAATAAAGTGACTGGATGCGCTGCTTGCGCAATATAACTTTTCTGGGCATTACATTTATAATGCGCTAAATTATATATTGATCAGTTTGGCAGTCGCACTGGTGCGACCATTAAGAAAAACTGGTCGCACTGGCAAGAAAAATAGTCGCAAAATGCGACCATTTGGTCGCAGTCTCTAGAGCCCTGACATTGTAAAACGAGAATGATTTGGCGGGCCACCTTAAATATAATTTAATAGACACGCTGCGTTAAAAGTTCATCCCGGGCTGTGATTGGCCTGTGGCTGATTGAGGTGCCGCTTCCGCAGCCCTCATAGTGAAGGGGGCGGGACTCTTCCGATTCTAAAGCGGATTTGATTGGACAAGAACTTAAGCTGGGGCCCCACGCCCCACCAAAAGATTTTCTTAAATCGTATTTTCAAACTGTGAAAGACCACAAACATGAAGAGTAAAAATCCTAGATTTAATTGTTTTGCTCCTATAATGTGTGGTGCGTCGTGATGTGACGAAGACCGTACACCACACACAAACAGATTTTCATACAGAGTCCCAACTGTGAATACTCGCAAAATATCTCGAGACTTAAGAATAAACATGGCGTAGGCTACGACAGGCAGGAAGAAATTGCGGTGATCGTGTTTGGAATATTTTTGACCAACTCCTTGTCAATTCTGTTGTGGTACATTTTACAAGACACGTATAAACAGCATAGACTGTATAAAACATGGACGTAGTGTCCGTGACGTCAACCATAGGTTTGTGAAGACCAATTTATGAAGCCTTAAGTGGGCGGAGCCGGTTGGCACCATCTTGGCTTTGCGTCCCCGTGCGTCACACGAAAATGGGCGAAAAGGCGGGACATGGGTTTAGCTGAAATTCACCCCCCTCGCAGTTGTCATGAAGGGCAAAATTAGCAATATAGATCAAAATCATTTCTTGTACCAGGCTGTAAACATGTTTTTTTGAGCTGTAAAGATGGCCGTTTTAACATGGGGCTCAATGAGATTTTGCTCTGTTTTAGAACCAGCCTCTAGCGGCCAGATGATAAATTACAGTTTAAGTCACTTCCGTGTTGGTTTCACGAGTGAGACCGGAAAAATGCCCCTCGATAAACAGTCGTGCTGTTGCCACAAATCGACAAGCTGATCCTGCATCTCCGAAGTCCACATCCACTTTACTTTGTTTTACTCTATCGCTGCGGTTGCTATGCTTCTGTCAGCTCGCTTTCTGATTGGGTGTCGTTTCGTTCCACGTGACAATCAACAATCGACAATCAGTTCTTGTGCATTTGTCCTCGGGGTTTGCCCCACACATTAGGATTTCTGATTGTAAATATTCAACATGTTGAATATTTACGATTCGCGATCGGGGAAGCTCCGATGTTCTTCCGATCAGGTTCATTCACTCTTAACACACATCACACCACAGGAAAATCTGATAAGATCTGTAGAGCCATTTAAGATCATCGGGACTTTACCTAGGATTGTCGTAAGGGGTGAAATCGGCCCGATTATCTTTTGGTGAGTCTCCGGCGTTAGACGAGAGGCTTAAGTGTAGCTTGATGTCATGTAATTTCTAGTTTTTTTTTTTAAGCGCACGTGCCAGCTCATATCTTCTAAATGGGAATTTTGTCAGCACATAGCAGCATATCAGTTTATTGAATCCTTAAGGCTTACATATCTTTAATAAAAGGAAAACAACTTTCATTTTGATTTCACTGGGGCTTTAAAGTCACCAGACCCATGACCTTAATTTGGAAACGCAACACACTGTCAGTTCTGTCAATTCGATTTATAAAGTGTTTTTTTTACAGTTTGCATTGCATCTAAGAAGCTGTAGGAAATACAAAACCAAGAAAAAACAGCATTGAACATGAGTAAGATATAACCCTAAAAGTATATGAAATAGAGAAGGTATAAGGAAAAAAGCAAATACAGATATGCAGACACAACGTATGTACACACATATATAGACATATATCTGCTACAGGAACACACACAGCTTACATATTCATCTGAAAAGTCACAAGAGCATCTGACAAGGAGTCGAAGTTATAAGAGTACTACAGAAAAGTGATAGGAGTTACATAGCTGCAGTGCTAAAAAATAAAAATATACAGATTTAATAGTAAGAGAAAATCATATGGAAAGAAAGAAACGAATAGCCTACATGAAAACCAAGTACATCTAGCATGTCAATCTTCATTTGTTTATCTTCAAATGTATGGTGCATAGGGGGAGTTGCAAGGTGAGCAAAGCAAAGCCCAGGCCCTAATGTTATGGTATACACTGGCAACTAAAAGATATTTAAAGAGATACTTCAGTATGCTGAATAAACCGCTTTCAACTTTCAATTACAACCTAATTTTAAAAGAATTACACTTAACAAGTTAATGATTTGCATGGAAATGCTGTGACTAAGCTTTGCTATCAAAACATTGCTCTGATTTGATTAATGGCCTTAATTTGGGGTGTGGTTGTCTTACCAATGCTAGGTGCTAAGGTGCCATTGTACCTTTCACTTACTTTTAATATCCCACAATTCTGTGCTTGTGCATCCATGGATGGTAGGTTAAGCAGGTTGCAGGTTGGGCTCAAAACAATTAAAATGCCATCCGAGAAAGTTATTGGAGCTGTTTTCTGTAATAACTCTATTTTCACTTTCAGAAACTGTTATTTTTAGTAAAGTAGTTTTTAATTAAGTAGTTTTTTGTTTGGTTATCGCCAAATCTCTCTCTATTTCTATTCCAAATAAAATTCCTTTACACTGCTCAAACTTGTTTCTCAGATGTGCCTTTTCCAACATTGCCTGCGAAGTCATTGTTTAATAGGGCAGGAAGGCAACAAGTCAGCTTCCAGATGTAGCCCATAATACATAATAATACATTAGAGGTGTCCCATATGTCAGTGATATTCCTCAGGCATACCTGAAAAAAGAGAAGTTGTAACCTGTATTATTTTTAATATTATAAAAGATATTATACGTTAAATGGGTCACAACAATGAGGATTTATTTTTATAATTGTACTATGAAAGCAAACTTAATTCTTCCATAAGATCCTTAATGACCAGTTTTGTTGTAAGTGACATAATAAAAACATATTTTTTTTTAGTTCTAAAGTAAAGACTATCTGGGTTACATTATTGATGAGTTGCAGCATGTTAGAATATAAGCTGTAGGGGGCACCATTGGATCTTTAAACTCCTCTTGTGTGACGTAGAATGCCCCTTTCCTGGTTTTTCCTTACCGGAAAAAAGGATTTTTCAAATCCAGTGTGTTGCCAGATTTAAATCCAGACTGATCAACCACAGCGGTTATATGAATGTCATAGCTCTGTCTGTAAAAAACAACATGAATACATAGCAAGACAATAAAATAACTCTGTCATACCAAGTATGGTTCACTTACCTTTTGTTGGCTATTAGCTGGACATGTCCAGATAATGTCTGTCCAATTTTTGCAAAAAGAGGTGTCTGCAATAGACAGCGTACTTGATACCAATGAGTCAGAGGTTCATTAGGGGCAGTGGACAGCCATACTGTTGTCCTGTACAAATATATATATATATATATATATATTGAACTATTCACAAGCATGTTTCTGACTTTATTATTTGTGATTTTCACCTTGAGCCAACAAAGGCTACATCAAACCAGAATGCAAGCCCATGAATCAATCCAGTCTGCAGCAATTTAAAGACAAAAGGGATTTCCAATCTAGAAATGGAATACATAAAATGTTGAGAATCAAACAGTTGTTGGTTTTACTGTTTGACCGTTTGACCCAGAGTTTATTTGGGCCAACTATATTCCTTAATTGTCTTTACCGATGTAAATCTTCCTCTTTTGCCTCCAGAAAGCTAATACTGTACTTCACAGACCTGGCCATGAGAACGTGTCCATCAAATGTGTCCTAAAATGCAACGAGACATGATTTGCTTTCAAAACAGCATTACGAAGCAATATGAGAGCCAAACAGGATTCATGTCAGATGAACATCTCAAAACGTGCTTTAAACACATGAACTCACAACTATTGGCTGTTTGAAGAACTCGTCCACAGCAAATGAATGAAGTCCACCCAAGTTCACACCATAGAAACGGCTCTGATTCCTTTTAAAATCACATTCCAGACTATATTTAAACACTTTTCCAAGTAAATACAGTATATTCCTTTAATTCGCCTTTGCAAAATTATTTGTTATTTTAGAAATATGAATCGCTTCATTGTCAACTGGTGGATTGTTGCCCAAACGTGGCTCACTGGTCTGTTCATAAAGTTGTAGAAAAGAGGGAAAAATGTAACAAGTTTACACTCTTAAATGTAAAATCTGGGTCCTGAATTTAATAGACAACAACTGATTCAAACTGAATTTCAAATCACAGTTTAACAAGGTCTTTTCATGTCAACTAATAAACATGATGAAAAAATTGAATAAAAACATGATGAAAAAATAAAATAATTACTTAACATGACACAATTGTAATTGAATTTTCACAATCAATGACAACATATTTGATGTTTAATATACATCTAGATGGAATAGGTTTTTTTGCAAATACTGCAGCATTATAATGTGAAAATTAACTTATAGGGTTAGGACATTTTGTATTGAGTTCTTAAAAAGGATCTGCCTGAAAGTAAAAAACCCTGGGTTATTTTTAACCCAAGGTTGGATCAAAAAAGGGACAAACTCAACTGTTGGGTTATAAATTCACATATGCTGGGTTGTTTCAAATATTGAAATTTTCTGGGTTGATTTAACGGGTTGGGTTTGTCCATTTTCCCACTAAACCACGGGTTACAAATAACCCAGCACAGTTGCAGCAGTTCGATCCTATATTATTCTATTATTTTTTGTCACATAAGAATTATGACATCCAGTTAGTAGCAGTGGAGCTTTACTGGTTCTGGTTCCCCTTCGCTAAAAATTATTTAAATAAATAAATACATATGGAAATCAGTTCAGTTTTTGGCACATATTCCCTAGATTTTTGACCAAAGGCACACACAGATGGCACCAAAAACATCATTCAAGCAATCAATTGAAAAATGCTTTTATATTCATTGTTGTTTTATTATGTTTATCACTTTATATGGATATAATATATATATAATATATAATAGTATAATTACTTTATATGGATGCTGGCATCTCTGTATCATGGCACTCCTCAGGTTTCCTCAGGAACCACCCACTTTAACAGGGAGCACCATCTGACTTACATGCTCACACGCACACACAGTCAGTGTGGTTTAATAGCTTAGACAGATAGACGACAACTGTGCAATGAGTTTGGACTGAACCAGAGCATTTAACAGCACTGGGAAGCTGCTTGGCTTCAGTATGGTCACGGCACAGTGCAAGTACAGCATGAGCTGTGGGTGGTGGGAGATTACTGTCTTTCCATTCCAGCAAACCACAACTCCCTGTGGGCCAATGTAAAATAAAGCATCATGAATAAAGCTGTTATTCATGTGGGATTGGCAGGTTTTCTTGTGAAGATATTATTGTGTAGACTATTTCAAAGGAAAGCTCCTGGTTCAATAGTTAAGCTCTACCAAAAGTATTCGTGGAGTAATGTCAGTTATAAAACAATTCTATTTCCAGTAAAGACTTCACTATAAGTGTAATTCACTTATAATGGAACTTGTTAAAGTTGTCATAATCATCAGTCATAATACTTATAACATATTTCACACCACATGTTGGAGAAACATTAGGAACAGTTACGTTCACTAATTGATATATGCACAATAAAGCACATTTAAATAAAGCATATAATTCTACTTCGCACGTCCATTTTAAGTGACTTACTAACCATGTAACACAACAATAATAAAGCAACAAATTATTATATGCATGTTTTTGTAAATCTATGCTTTTGTCCTAAACACTATGTGGTCCAATCTGAAAACATAATTGACCTAAATCCTTTTCCTCATGGATAGTAAACATCAAACATGAACAATGATAGACTGACTTGACGCTTATGCTGTGCAATCAAACAGATAGTGACACAGTTCCGATTGACTATGACTTGTATGTGATTGATTATGTCACATCTCAAAGCCAATAGCTGCATTAAAGGCTGATGAGGTTTAATACTTTTACCAGAAGCTGGAGCGGGCATGGTGTTCCATGTAAAGTTGTTCATCAGTGAAAGGTGCAAGGTGGATGTCACTGTTGGTTGGGAACATCATTCCTAGCCAATGGTATAAAAAAATTAATGTCCACATGAAATCAAAGTATGAGGCCCTATATGTTTTGTTAATGGCCCTAGTCTTATAATTCATGTACATGGTTATATGTCACTGTAAAAAAAAAATAGTTGGGTCAACTTAAAATAATAAGGCAACCTATCACAAGCACATTTTTAAGTTAACTCAATAAACAGAGACCGAAATCCACCCAACCCAACAAAATATTAAGTTTAAGTCATCAGTTTTCACAACATAGTCCTAATGAACAACAGAACAACATATTTTTTGTTGGCTAAACATAAATAGAGAATATGGATTAATTATTTATAAATAAACAAATTGATTTGTCTTTTACTACAATTGTACATTTTCTCCCTTAGACAGGCCAAACCTTTGATCAAATAACTGTTTAAACAGTTTGTGTTGAGTGCATTTAAGGTGAGTCATGCACTTACACCTCAACATCGAACACACAAACTTCAACCAATGATCAAAAACCATCATTCATTAAAAAAAAACCTCTAAACACAACAGATAACTAACAGTAACAACAATATTAAAGCATAAATTAACTAAAACACTAATCTATCAAAGAAAAATGCATAAAAAACAGATTTGAACATGCTGCAATGCATCTTGGGAACTTTCAAACACTTGCAGTGTTACACTGTTTTGTAAAAAGTCCAGTCAACAAAATAATCTTTGTTAGAAACATGTTTAGACCAATTTTGTTTAGTATATGCAAAACAATCATTTGACTTGTTTAACTAAAAATTTTATGTTCAAGTTACTTATTTATCTTTGTAGGGAGAACATTTTGCAAGTTGGATTTTTTATAGTGAATTATATATGAAAAAGAAACGGTCTTGTCTTTGTAATGTTTTATTAACACTGTTCTGAAAGTCACTCGTTAATCCCTTAATCCATCCCTTTTAACTGCCTGGCACTCTTCTGATGTGTAACACCTACTGTACAATTCCAATCTAGTAACTCCTCACATTTCCCCCCCCCCATTTACAATATGAATTGATAGCTTAAATGATTTCTTTCCTATAGGAAAACTCTTTTGCATTCGCCACAAGTAATGTTGGGGTTAGGGATAAGTTTGGGATGTAGGGGTGGGATGGCTGTGGGATTCCAAATAAAGTGCAGAACAAGAATAAACATCTGCATATGTACTTAAATTAAGCATTGTTCTGCATTTAGTGATGTATCAATTTCTTATCAATTATTATTTTTAATGTATTGTAGGACAAACCTTTGGGTTTCAACCAGTTTTTGGCATGTAGATAGCTCTCTAGCATCCTTTCGTTGAGAAGCATGTAGCCCATGGGCTCTGAGATGATCATATCCACATTCTCAGGGCAGGAAACCTCCTCAATCTTCCCTGACAAAACCGTAATTCTGTCAGACATGTTGTTACTTTTCACAAGAATCTAAAGAAATGAGAATGAGTTGAGAATTATGATTCATAATCTGTCAGGGGTGTGGGGAAAGGATCCATGTGCAGACAGCGGTTTCCAACAAAAAATACTTTTATTAATAAAGACAAAACAAAAACCCACGATGAGGGTAAAACAGAACAAAATAACTAGAAACAAAGACACTCAAACAAAACTGCAAAACAAAACAAACAGGAAGCACACTACTAGCGAAAACGTAACAACAAAAACTCACACGAGGCAGGACTAGTCTAGGCCAAGAGCAAAATCTAAACGGTAACACGGACAGGCAAACCAAAACGAACGAGCACAAGACAGAAGACACAAGGGCTTTTTATAAGGATACTAATAAGGGATCATTACAAGGGGACAAGTGTAATGCATGAAACACTGAGCGGGAAGGATTACGGAGAAACGAGGGGGCGGGGCTAAGACGCGCAACATAAATACACACGGCAAAAGGCGGAAGCGCCACAGCCGTGTGTCTCCACACAGAACGTAAACACAAAGACAAGATACTGTCATAATCATGCCCACTAGACTATGAATTAAAGCCATAACAAGAAGGACAGGATCACGGCAGTGTCCGGGTGGGCGTGACAAAGACGCACGACCGGAGAGCGCGTGATGTAGGCGATCCACGCCCAGGCCATGCGCTTCCACGAATAACATAAACACATGGCACTGTCATGGCCCTGCCCACAAGGCTCTTGGGATTCACAAGACAATGAGGGCAGAACCATGACATAATCATAATTCTGATTATAATCATAATCATGTTCAGCATTCAGTGAGTTTCACTACTTAGTTTTTCAACTTCAAGATTGAATTAAAAATAATACTATAAATACATGGTAATAATCAAGTGTATATGTTTTTGTATTTCTCAAAGTAATAGCTCTGCCAACATGTGAAAAAAATAACACAAGACACAGTGTGTATTATTTGAAACAATTAAAACTTAGATGTTATGATTGACACAGTGTTTATATAGATAGTAGTAGCCTTAAAACGTTTTATGTAAATGAATACTAAGCATGTCTCTCAAGTAGGCAAAGCATTAGATGTGACCTATTGTGTGAGTTCACGTTTTCTGGCCAATTATGTCTTCAAGTAAGTTAGATGCCAAAATGTCATGGTTGTGCATTCCTGGCATGCAGAAAACAGCCTTCTGAAGGACCTCTTGAAGGTCTTGAAACCCTGTCAAAATATTCCAGTAAGGCTGACTTGATCTGGGTATTTTGTCACAAAACCCATACCCTGGGCCAACTAAATATGACAACACAGATAGTGATAAGTGATTTATTATGCCACCACATCCAGCAGTGGCCAATTATGACCTTATACTGAAAGCTCTTTGTAATAGATTTTTGGATGAAAGGTTGGTAACAATTTACAATAAGGTAACACTAACATCAGTAACATTAGTTAAATACATTAGTTTACCTAAAATAACAATTAAATACTTCTATAGCATATATTGATCTTAGTGGTATCAACAATGAACAAATGTAGTAGTATTAACTAACAACACAAATTAATAAAATGCTGTACAAATATGTTTTTAATGGTTACTCATGTTAGAGAATACGTCAACTAACTACTGAATTGGAACCTTATTGTAAAGTGTTACCTATATATATATACAGGTGCTGGTCATATAATTAGAATATCATCAAAAAGTTGATTTATTTCACTAATTCCATTCAAAAAGTGAAACTTGTATATTATATTCATTCATTACACACAGACTGATATATTTCAAATGTTTATTTCTTTAATTTTGATGATTATAACTGACAACTACTGAAAATCCCAAATTCAATATCTCAGAAAATAAGAATATTACTTAGGTCCAACATAAAAAAGGATTTTTAGAAATCTGGGCCAACTGAAAAGTATGAACATGAAGAGTATGAGCATGTACAGCACTCAATACTTAGTTGGGGCTCCTTTTGCCTGAATTACTGCAGCAATGCGGCGTGGCATGGAGTCGATCAGTCTGTGGCACTGCTCAGGTGTTATGAGAGCCCAGGTTGCTCTGATAGTGGCCTTCAGCTCTTCTGCATTGTTGGGTCTGGCATATCGCATCTTCCTCTTCACAAGGTTAAGGTCAGGTTAAGAGTTTGCTGGCCAATTTTCACTTTTTGAATGGAATTAGTGAAATAAATCAACTTTTTGATGATATTCTATTTATATGACCAGCACCTGTATAGAAATAAACTTGGAAAATATACTTGATTAATTCTTCTGTGTAACATAGATTTTGATAAGGGAGAGGGTAAAAAATTGGTAAAATAACAACTTAAATTTTAGTGATACATAAAGCTTAGGAATATTTGGAATAACTTGCAATCCTACTATATTATAATGCTTTATAGAGTGCAAAAGCATTTGATCTTTTTTCACTTACATTGTTTAGACAACAGCAATGTAATATTGCTTTGAAACAACATAGGAATCTGTTAATGATTACAGAATGTTGAGTGAATTATTATTATCAGAAAGCAATATGAAAGGAGAAATGAAATGAAATGAGAAAAGAAATGGATTGTGCATACTTCTGCATATTTGGCCACAGAACTGGCCTCCACCGCGTATACTCTCCTAGCTCCAGCTTGGACAGCAAAGAAAGACAATATTCCTGTTCCACAACCCACATCAAGGACCACCTACAAAAATTAATCACTAGGGTTTAACAAAACATTCCAAAAATGGTCTAGTACTAAAGCCTTAAACCAATTATATGCTGCAGCCAAATGGGCTAAGTCGCTAATGATATAATCCCTTAACCCTTTCATGCATGAATTATGACAGTTTATTTGTGTTATACACTTTGCCTGTTTATTGGGGGGATATTATATGTGAGGTATAGCAGCTTCAACAGCAGCAGATCTATAGTCCAAAAATACCATATATAACATATATATTATATATTTTCTTATCACAATCAATAGCTGTCATAATCAGTAACATGCTGAAATCTACTCAGTGTTGTCACTACTGAACTGACAAAACCACACAAACACATACTTTATCTTTGAAGTCAACATCGTTGAGCAAAATGGCTTTTTGGTATGTTGCAGTTCTGTGGTAATCTTGTAGCATGTTCTGCTGTTGGGACAGACAACCATAGAACTGAGGGGGGGAAAAGATAAAGAACATTGATAACATAAAAGAGAAATAAATGAATTCCAGGGTTATACAAATCTCCACCTGGAAGTATTGTAGTGCAGATGAATCTTCTGTTCTCTGGTGAAACATAGACTGGTTTCTCCTGAGGTCGTTCCATGAATTTAGCCTTCTGTGGAAGTTCTGAAATTCTGTGCAGAAGGGCAGAATAGCTCGCAAATATATTACATTTTGTAACATGTTATCATCATGTATCTTGCAGGGTATTTATTACAATTATTTTGTGCATATTAGTTCTCTTATGTGAGTTATAGTAATCTGTTTTTTTATCATATTTGGTAGAGAACAAGTGCAATTCTGAATAGAGAGGCCTATACATTTTACATTTACATTTATGCATTTGGCAGACGCTTTTATCCAAAGCGACTTACATTACATTGTACTATTCATTTGTACAGTAAGCAAGTGGGGGTTAGGTGCCTTGCTCAAGAGCACCTCAGCCTTTACCCACCAGCCCTAAGAATTGAACCAGCAACCTTCTGGTCATGAGTCCAACGCTCTAACCACTGGGCCACGACTGCCCCATACTGTAGAATAGTGATTGAATTTTCCTCAGTCTATTGATTATGATTGCAGTGACAATGATGATAAAAGTATGATGATGAAAACTGAGAATGTATGTAATAGATGATGTAATAGAAAATATAGTAATAGTGACAAGGTAGCTGAAGATGCTGATGAAGCTGTGCTACCTGACAGAACTCAAGGGCACAAAACCAGAAAGGCAAAGCCAACCAGTGTAAGGGAAACTTGCCTCCTTCAGAAAGGTGGAAAGTGTATATTTTCAAGGAATGGAAGCAGAACATTTTTCAATGCATCTATTTCCCACAGATCTGATGAAATCACGCACAACACATGTATGCACTCTAAAAATGAAAAGAAAATGTAGCCATGACAACAATACAAAAGAAAATTATGTTTTTGCTTGAGAGCTGCATTCATAACTTACAGTGGGAAAAATAATTTTGATGATTAATGCCGATTTTGTAAGTTTGCCCGCTAACAAAGTAAAACATGTTTATGGTAGGCTTATTTTAACTGATAGAGATAGAATATCAATCAAAACAAATACAGAAATAACATTATATAAACGTTATAAATTGATTTGCATTTCAGTGAGTTAAATAAGTATTTTACTGTTGGTGCGATTATTTGAAATTGGAATTATTACAAAATAACCATCAATTTCCCTTGGTCTGGAGCTGCTGTTACGATTACGGCTGTCTGAGAGACTCCCGTTCACCAGCCGAGGGCTCCATCACCGGAGTTCTAGTCGGACTCCATTTCCCAGAGACCCTTGCGACTTTGATTACTCCACACCTGATCCTTGTTGCTCAGGCTTTATATGCCTTGCTGCTGCTGTTCATCTTCGTGAAGTCTTGTTCTTGCCCCGGCTGACATTTCTCAACTCAACTCAACATAGCACTTTTTACAATTTTCATTGTTACAAAGCAGCTGTACGTAAGACAAAATGACTATAAGCAAAACATTACATTTGTAAAAGGAAAGAAAGAACAACATATCGAAAGATTACACCCATAGAAGTGGTGTGTATGCAAGGTTGAAGAGATGCGTCTTTAATCTTGATTTCTGAGCGTTTGGATTACTGTGTGGAATACCTGTTGCTATTTCAGACTGTGTCTTTGGATTTACATACTTTTGCCGCCTGCCCCGACCTCTGCCTGTTTCTCGTTTTGTGAATGCTATCTGCCAGCCTTGAACTCCCTGCTCGGATTGTATTTGGATTACGGAACTTTGCTGCCTGCCTTGACCTCTGCCTGTTTACTGTTTTATGAGTATTGTCTGCCTGCCCTGAACTCTGCATGTTTATAGTGTCTGCCAGTTTGCTGCCTGCCCTGTTCACTGCCGCTGTTTTGTTGTATCTGTTATACTCTAATAAAGCTGCACATGGATCCTTGTACTCCCGTGTCCGACCCTTCGTTTCGGGAGACTTCGCCACAACTGGATTCAGCAGCCGTTCAACAGCTCTCCGTCGAGGTACCGCTCAAGCTAACATGTTAGCTTCTCATCATCAACAGTTGTTTCATCTCACTTCTCTCACCGAATAACTGCTAAAGACCCTGCAAGGTATGAGTTTGACTTCCTCTACACCTCCTCAACCTCCCGCCACCATACCCATGGCCGTGTCGATGGTCGCGAATCAATCCATTTCCAGTGCCAACCCCAAATTAACTTTTCCAGAAATATTTAACGGTGAGACCAACAAATGCAGAGGATTTTTTTATGCAATATTCGATTTTCATTGACGTACAACCCCTATGCCTGTGTTTAGCCTGTACTAACTGTTCTTAATGATGATTGTTATTATTGATTGTTTTTGTACGGTGTGCGAGTGTCAGTAAGGCGCATATAAATAAAATGTATAGTAGTAGTAGTATGTACCCCACAGATGCTAGTTGTCATGGTTCTGCAGTTCCTGTCTAGCGATCTCCTAGAGCCTTGTGGGCGGGGCCATGACGGTGCCATGTCTCCGTGTTTATGTTATTCGTAGAAGCGCGTCTCCGGTCTTGCGTCATGACCATGCCCCACAGATACTTCCGCAATCCTGCCCTCCTTGTTTATATCTTGTTTTTATGATCTAGTGGGCAGTATTGCGTCAGTATCCGCCGCTTCAGGGATAACCTTTGTCTCCACTGCGGTCAGGCGGGACATCTACTTAAGGACTGCCCCATTCGAAGTTCTTCCCATGCCAGGGTGAGTGCTTTCTGCATAAAGTTACTCATCATGCTTACTGTTAATAATATTGAAGTCATAACCACAGCATTGATCAATTCAAAAGCTGGGGGTAATTTCATAGATGAGACATTTGCTCTACACAAGCTGATACCACTAACCCCTTGTTTGTCTCCCCTGGTGGTGACAGCGGTATATGGTCATTCGCTGGGTCCGGGTGAAGTAAAACAACAGACCAAGAGGCTTCAACTTCTCGTAGGGGCGCTCCACAGTGATCTCCTCTCCTAATAACCCTGTCATCCTTGGACTCCCCTGGCTACAACAACACAACCCACACATCTCATTGCAGAATGGACAGATAGTACGTTGGTCAGAATTAGGTTAAAGATCAGCCCAGAACTACACAGAAGAAGCTTGTTAAAGGGGGGTTGAATGGTGTTTCGTGCATTTTGACTTCTTTACACTGTTAAACTGCTGGCTTCTTATACTTAACCTGGTCAGCTTGTTAAAAAACGAGTTGGACGTATGACGTAGTATTTCTGTGCTTGATACGCTCCCCAGGCACTACAACCTGTTTCGGAAAGCTTTTTATAAATCTGGATCCTTGTTTTGAAACAGAGGTCCTTTCCTTTTATTGGGTAATTCTCCCGGAAAAGCTCGGCAAAGCGAAAGAAAGAGCCCACCCACACGCCAACCGTCGAGCAGTAAGACGCGCCTACCATCAAGATTGTCTGCGCTGTGTGTCAAGCTCGTTTGCACTGTGTTGCACTGAAGCTTGCTACTCTTGCGATAGTGAGAGGAGTCAGTAGTTTGTTTGTTCACGGCATTTCAGTGATTGATGTTATATAAACGGTGGATATAATGCTGGATTTGGAGATCGTTTAAAACTGATAGATGGTGCGGCCCCAGTACTAAAAGATGCCGGACACGAACCGCACGCGGTAAGTGAAACTAATTCATATTTGTGTGTTTTGTTGGCAATCGGCGCGTATGTGCATAATGTTAACAACACGAAGGGATTAATGCGATGATGTAATGTTATTGTGTGCTCGTGCTGTAGATCCCTCCCCCCTGGCCTGCCTCCGGCAGCTCGCGTTATTCCGAAAATAATCGTACAGCTGCATCTCTCTTTTATAAATGTGATCAAACTAAACACTCTTCGAAGATACGACGTATGCAATACTACTGTATAGGTACTCAAGATTAACATGAGATTGGCAGAAACTGCGTGAGTTATGCCCCCTTTAATGATTTCAAGGCATTTTGGACCACAATTACCAATGGTTTGCCACAATAGACTGAAATCCTGCAGCACCCGCAAAGTCCTCCTGCTCAAGAAAGCCCGTCTGGCTCAACTTTGCCAGTGAACATCTAAATGATTCAGAAAACTTTTTTGAGAAAGTTCTGTGGACAGATGGGGATAAAATTGGTTGTTGATATTGTGTTTCTATCAATTCTATCAAACTTACCATAAAATTATAGACCTTTCTTTTCTTTGTTAGTGGGGCAAACTTAGAAAATCAGCAGGAGATCAACAAATTATTTTGTATAAAAATTGATTGACAGCTAAAATAAAATGGGTACAGCTAACATCAAGTCTCAACACCAAATGATGAAAAGCTTAAGTAACTTTCCACCCCATCCCCAATTTCATACCCTAATGGACTGGCCCAATTCCTTTTCATTAATTTCATTAAAAAGTGCAAAGTGCAAATTCAAGGTAAGATCTGTTTGGATCCCAAACCATAAGTCATGTATGCAGCATTTGCAACAACAATGGATGGAAACATGGAAATCTCCTAAAGAAAGCAGAGAACCATTTGGAAAGGACAATGCACTCTGCACTCTACACTCTACAAAATGCAATAGAAGGTTTGCAGCAGTAAAACCAACCACAGCCAGAAGTTTCAAAATGCTTGGAAGTTGACCAAACAACTTTCTGGCAAGACCACTATCTTGTGCAGTATTAAACCAGCCTAAACCACCAAAGAAAATACTTTTCTACATGAGACTTGAGGAAAAAAATGTCTGTTGCCGACAGAGCTCCTGGTTGGGTCAACTCTGAAAAAAGTAATCATTTTGCAAAGATCTTTCTGGCACCTCAGAATTTTGCAAATGAAGCTTGAGTATGCCGACAATGTAAACAAGACCTACAGCATTTCAGTTATTGCGGGGGAAGAATTGTGGGAGGGAATGCTGTCGGGTATGACCAGTTCTCCATCTCCATGAGTAGTTAAACACAGATGTAGAACACATGCTGAAAATACTTTATATTTCTCAGAGGAAAGTAAACTAAATCTTTCCTTTGATTTTGGATTAGCAATGCAAGCAAGATGTTGAAGAAATACTGTAAATCTGAAAGGCAATTAAGAAGTATTCATACAGTGGAGAAAATAATTATTTGATCCCTGCTGATTTTGTAAGTTTGCCTGCTTACAAAGAAATGAAGAATCTATCATTTTTATGGTAGGTTTATTTTAACTGATCGAGACAAAATATCAACCAAAATATCAGGAGAAAAATTATTAAGGTTATAAATAGGGATGCCAATTTAGACAATTTCCCAAAATAGATCTTCATTTAAATTTATTAATGTTTTTATATTAAATAATTGTTAATAAAGTATGACTTTTACTTTGGATATTTATATTGACTGTTGTGCTTTTTGCTTTTCATCCCCAAATTTAAACCAGTTTTTCTCAAAATTCTGTTTCTGAAAATCTAGCCATTAGCCGAATTGGAGTGACCAAGTTACAAGGTATGAACAAAATAAAACAAAGTCAATGTTAGTCTTCACTCTTATTTTGTATTTCTTCTAATTCCAAATAATCGCACCAACAGTTCTCCTCCTCACCAAGCTTCTGTCTGTAGCCCATTGCAGGTTTAATCGTCCCTGACATCCTTTGACATCTATTTGGTCTTGACCATGGTGGTGTAGAGGTTGAAATGGAAAATATATTTTATAAGGCATTAGGAGTACTTTCTTAAAGTGACAGGACTAATCTGTGTTACATATAGGCACATAATCTGTGGAGCCAGAATTCTTGCTGGTTGGTAGGGGATAAAATACTTATTTTACTCACTGAAATCAGTTTATAGCCTTTTTATAATGTCTAAAACTTTCAGAATCAGAATAATAATTTTCCCCCACTGTATTATGAGGCTTGGTAGCAAAACAAAAAGATTTCAAACTTGAAATAAGAATAATGGCTTATAATAAATTGTCGAATTGCCTGTATAAGATCGTCTACTTATAGCATGCCATCTAAATTTGATTTAAAGCATAAATACACAAAAACTCACCTGACTGAGTTGTGAAGCAAAGAAGTATACTGAAACAGCCCAATGTTATTAGAAATGAGCGGGTGGCCACACGACAACACTCTGTCTCCCATGTGATTGAGAATTTTAGAACACAAACCCCATCACCTACAACATATAAACAAGATAATATGAATAAAAATGGCATGTGGATGCTATTCATAAAATTAAAGAGATAGTGTATTTGTACTTTAAATGTCACTGGGGTGTCACAATCTATAATTATATGTGCAATAACCTATGCCATATTGCCATTGCCCATTTCTACTGTTAGAAATGACATGAAATCTGATAGCTCTGAGAATAAAACAATAATTGCTTGCTTTTGGAGAATGTAGCCTGTGGCCATTCTTTCATAATCTGGGAAGGAGCAGAGATCATTTAATGTTTCATGGAAAAAAGAAAGTAATACAGGTTTGGAAGGACATGAAGGTGGCAAAATGCTGGAAAATCCTTTTTTATCTCACTCTATTATTTTCTAATTGAAGTTGAAAATAGTTTTGTGACCATCATTGAAACATGTGCAGTTTGTTTGCTTTGTAATTAAATTCATTACCACACTCATTCATTTTGCCAAGGTAGTGGTTCAGCTAGTGGCTGAGAGCAGAACTGTGTCCTGCTATGCAGGGTATAACATAACAGAACACTGCTATCTGATTTTGTGTGGCAACAGGCAGAAAGTGCTGGTGGTCAGGATTAGTGTACCATGTCAAAGAAAACATCATCCGGTGCAGAATATTCTAGAGCCCCTAAAACCGAACAGTCTCATCACTCATGGAGTTTGCACAGTGGTGCAGTAAATTATAGTGACCTGTCAGTGTGTCAGACCACACAATGAGACCCAAGAAAATGTGTTGCACACCTGAATAAAGATCTTCATTTGTCCTTCGACATTGCTATGCAAAGAGCAATGGTAGAAATTGCTTCATAAGACAATTCAAGGCAATTAAAGTGTCACATGTAGTTACTTATTTGTGGTTTTTACTGTAATTGGGAAACTTAACTTTTGGTTATCATTTAATTAAAACAAGAGTAGATAATAAAAAGATGTCACATTATCCTTTATGACTCACAAAGTGTAAATGAAATACTCAAATACTCCTATAGGAAAGCTAAAAACACGATTGCTTTAATATCTAGATTTATAGTCAAAACGGAGAGTTTTATGCTGTTTCAAACTGTGTTTACACTTGACAATAAGGTAAAAAAAGGAATTGAATCATTTCTCATAAAATTTCTCATCATCATCCCAATTTATTTTATAGTTTTATAAATACATTATTGAATCTTTTGTGTCATTATTTACGTTTTAATTTAAATTTTAAGTATTTTAGACACAGGCTACATAAAGTTTTAAAAGCTATAAAAGACCAATAACACTTCCCTCTGTATAGAGCATTTAAAGTGAAATTATTCTGTTGTTACATTAGTGGTCTACAATTAATACTTGACACATACAGATCAAAACACATCTGAAGAATCAGTGT
The DNA here is from genome assembly GCA_026939265.1 of Oreonectes daqikongensis. Classification (NCBI taxonomy): domain Eukaryota; kingdom Metazoa; phylum Chordata; class Actinopteri; order Cypriniformes; family Nemacheilidae; genus Oreonectes; species Oreonectes daqikongensis. The sequence goes on along the minus strand of JAOTQM010000041.1, from coordinate 3,379,538 downwards.
AAACAGACTGACAATATAGACAAAAATCATTACCATCATTAATTGTGAACGACGTATCATCCAGCTCTCTGCTGACATAAAGTGTATGTTTCTGATGTTGACCCTTTGTAGAATCCAGCAGATTTTGCTCGATATCATTTTCATTCAAAAATACAAGAGTGACAGGGAAACTCATCTGATTCTCTCCCATGATTAAACCAAACTGTCATTGTAGGGTGCAGGAGTTCTCATATCCATACTGACAAAGGTTCACACGAGAGGAGGGTCTTAAACATACTTGCAAATAGGGTGGAGTTCAAATAAAAGAGTAATAAACAGATTTAATCAGATTCAAACAAATTCAGTTTTTCACCTTAAATTGCAATAATCTAGATCAGGGGTAGGGAATGTTTTTTCACCAAAGAGCCATTTTTCCCATTTTGGTCAATTCGTTTTTGCAAAAGATCCATTGCAAAAACTACTATTTTATATTATAAAAAACATGTTTACTGACTTCAATAGATATAACTTGATTTAGATATACACAGACAACTCAAAAACGGATACTAAACATAAATTTGGGGCTCCAGAAAATGGATTACTTCCATTACTTATAAACAACTTACAGGTTTACTTATCAGACCTGAAATTAAGCATCATTATATCTAACATATATCAATTAAAAAAGTGCATTTTCCTATACTGATACTCAGAAATACTGTATATGTGTATTCTGGCTTCGTATTAAGTGTGTTTGACTTCTTGAAATGCTGTGCAGACAGATCGGCATATGACATCAGAGTACCGCGAGAATATAAGGGAATATAACTAGCATCTTGCTAATAGCTTTGTGGTTTGGTTCATGTGTAGTCAAGACACTTACATACCGGCATTGAAACTCCTCTGTTAACTTTGACAGCTGTATGTATGGACTTCACATTTACATTTAGTCATTTAGCACAGAGGTCCCCAACCACCGGGTCGTGACCCAGTACCGGGCCGTGGACAAGTTGCCACTGGGCCGCAAGAACGTTCTGGAAAAAATGTGTTTAGTAGCTGCGTAATAGCACTAATATTTATCGTTGTTTTTGAACTTTAAGACTCACCATCCTTTACATACCTTAGGGTCATTGCTTCCACTTTTGTACCAGGACTCTCTCCCAGCCAGAGCATGTGAGCATAACAGGGAGTGAAGCATTAATATTTATCGCTAAGGGATTTTTTAAAATTCCGCTTGCTCAGTTTGCTCAGTGTCGCTCGCTCAGCCCTTTTGGTGATTTGCTTTCGCTGCTGGATTACTGTCCCATACATGTACACCGCATGAGGCTGAATAATAGAACAACAACAGCAACGGCATGCGCGTTAACTATACACGCCTCGTCTGTTTGCATAGGCTCGCGGTGCGGAGAAACACTGTTTACTTACAGGCTAATCTTAGAAAAAAACGTTCCAAAATGATTATTTAATTAATTCTCATGAGACGTAATCATTGCAGTGTCATCATACATAACAATGTAACAGTTGCTATTCTGAAATAAAACCCGAATAAACATTAATGTCATACGCGGCTGACAAATGCACTTTCCGGAGGACGCATCCTTTGATTTGAAACACAGTTACTTTGTCCAAGTTTAAGTTTCAAAAGTAGCCTACATTCTAAAATGCTGTAAAGATTGACGTTTTGGTCTATTTTTTTCTTTAAAAAGTGTTTCTTTAACGCCAGTCGGCTAATTGTTTTCAATGTTAGTTTCATTTTTTTGTGCGTTTTAAATGTAGCCTACTATGGCAGCCATATGTTCATGGAAATAAAATAACGAAAATCTACTAGCCTATAGGCTACTTTATCAGTTATTATAGGCTACATTTAGGTAGGCTGACTAAAATATAGACTGCAATGTCACAGAATGTCTGACTGAAACATAACTGCTGTTTATCAGCCTACTACTTAAACTGAGACATTTATTCAAGAAGTTTATTATAAACTGAACAAGGCGGACACATTTTATGTCAGAGCGGGATCTGAGCTGGATTTGGTTCACCGGTGAGCGTAACATAAGCGGAGTGTTTGCTTGATCTGTGAGCGACTGAGCAAAATATTGAGCGCTTCGCTTACATGCTCTGCAGTCATCAGAGTTAGAGCATAGGCTACTTCCGAAACACAATCCATCCAGAAATGGCTCCATTAATAATTAGCAAATGTACCTCACGAATCATAAGTGTCACTGTATGAAAATGATCAACTCAGTGACATCGCAAATTACTGAAATGTATGTTTAAGGCTTCTGGAAAACAGATGGAATCCAGCACTAACATCCAGTAGCGTAGCGCAAACATCCAGTAAAACATGACGCGAGTCTTGCACTGGCTGTCGTAACGTTACTTTATCCCAACCACCCCCCCCCCGGCCAGTCCGTGGAAAAAATTTCAAACCAAAACCGCTCCGCGGTGTAAAAAAGGTGGGAGACCCCTGATTTAGCAGATACTTTTATCCAAAGTGACTTACAGAGAGTTTAGGAAACAATAAAGTGATGTCATACAGGGACAATAATACAATAAGTGCTAGCATCAAGTTACTAGTTTCTAGAAAAGCCAGAACACTACCTATTGATAGAAAGAGAAAAGGAGAAAAGACAGAGAGAAAAGGTAAATATTTTTATTTTATTATTTTTTATTTACTTGTCAAGTATTCATGGAAGAGTTTGTTTTAAGATGTTGTTTGAATGTTGTAAGAAGGAGTTGTGAAGGAGAATGCGCGGGAAAGTGATCTACTGCCCTTTTGAGAGAGCACTACAAGACGCCACTCATTTGCTGAACGCAAGGATCTTGATGGGATGTAGGAGTGTAGGAGGGTATGATAGTATGCCGGTGCAGACCCAGTGATAGTTCTGTATGCATTAGTGACTTGAATTTGATACGGGCTTCGACCGATAACCAGTGGAGAGAGATAAAGAGGGGTGTCACATGAGCCCTATTGGGCTCTTGGAAAATGAGCCGTGCTGCTGAATTCTGAATCAGCTGGAGTGGTTTGATTGCTTTGGCAGGAAGATTGGCAAGGAGAGCGTTGCAATAGTTCAACCTTGAGATTACAAGGGCCTAAATAAGGAGCTGTGCTGCATGCTCAGTGAGATATGGTCTAATCTTCCTTATGTTGAATAAAGCAAATCGGCATGATCGTGTTGTCTTAGCAATGTGGTCCCTGAAGGACAGCTGGTCGTCAAAGATGACTCAGAAGTTCCTGGTTGATTTGGAAGGAGTAATTGTGGTATTGCCAAGTTGGATAAAGTTGCAGGCTGGGTAAAATGAGATGTAAATCTGGGTGTCTTTAGCATAACAGTGATAGGAGAAGCCGTGTGCCTGTATGATGGGTAAGGATGTCGTGTAGATGGAGAAGAGGAGTGGGCCAAGCTCTGAACCCTGAGAGACCCCAGTGGTCATGTGGCGACCGGTGGACAGCAAGCCCCTCCATGACACCTTGAAGGATCTGTTTGAGAGGTAGGAACTGAACCAGAGGAGAGGAGTACCTGAGATTTCAAGTGATGACAGGGTTTCTAGCAGTATCTGGGTGGAGAGAAATCTGGTGACTTCAGTGTCAGTAAGTGAGGAGAAAGAGGAGAGCTCGATGTTTGATGTTAGGATAGTGTGTGCAGAAGTCTGAGGTGCTGAAAATTGTTTGCTGATGGATGATGTTTTGTATAAGACTGCTCACACAAATATGACGAGTTAAACATCGCATCCACACCGATGTGTCACAGTTTCCTTCCATTTGCTTTGACCACCGGATACTTTGCTGCATGGTAGGTTTTTAAAACTTTTTCAGGTGATTATTTAAGTGAGGCAATGCGTTCTGTATCATATGCCATAGAGCACCATAACTTTCAATAAAAGTATGATGCTTCTCTGAACTCCTTGCTGTCTGGGTAATAGATACAGTGCTGCTTGAAAGTTTGTGAACCTCTTGAGCTGTTCAGAGTTTTTCTGTTGTTTTACCATGATTTTCTTATTTTATCATCACCTGCCTTTTATAAATTAAATGTCAGATGTATGTTGATCAATTGCATATTTTTGTTTAGAGGGAATTTTGTAAGTAACCAAAAAACTACATTTTAAGATTTAATTATTGTATGTGCAAAAGTAAGTGAAGCCCCAGCTGCATTGGTAAAGTTAGGTGGGTAACAGATTCAGGTGAAACACATTTGGGTGCTTAATTAATCAGTTAAGCAGACCAATCAAATTAGACATCCTTAGCAAAGTGGTTAAGCAGCACTGATTGAAAAAGAGAGAAAACCAACCAAACCACTGTAGTGCCAAGGATTCAAACAATTCCAAGAAAAAATGACATATCTGAGGACATTAGGAATAAGGTGGTGACAGCCCATCAGTCTGGGGAAGACTATAAGACCATCTCCAAGAGATTCCAACTCCATCCATCCACTGTAAGACAAATCATCTACAATTGGAGGGCATTCAACATGACCACAACTCTGCCTAGAAGTGGATGCCCAATCAAAAATATCATCAAGAAGCACCAGAGAAATAATAAATGAGATAAAGGCCAACCCACACATTACCTCTAGAGAGTTGCAGACCTCTCTGGCAGCATCTGGGGTATATGCACATGTGTCTAGAATCAGACGAAATTTGAACCGACATGACATTTATGGGAGATTTGCTAGAAAGAAGCCTCTGCTCTCAAAAAAGAACAAAGCTGCCCGTTTCAACATTGCCATGGAGCATTTGGACAAACCAGACAAACAGAGTCCAAAATAGATTTATATGGTCATAATCAAAGCCGCCATGTTTGGAGAAAAGCCAACACTGAATTCCAGGAAAAGAACCTCCTCCCAACAGTGAAGCATGGTGGTGGAAATGTGAAGGTCTGGGGCTGCTATTCTGCCTCCGGGCCAGGTCGACTCCATATTATTCAGGGAAACTTGAATTCCTAGACATATCAACAAATTCTTGAAGAGAATCTCCTTCCATCAGTCAAAGAGCTGAAGTTGGGCCAAAAACAGGTGAAGACAACGACCTGAAGCATTTAAGCAAATCCACCAAGGAATGACTTTAAAGAAAGAAGGTTCACACTTTTTATTGGCCTAGTCAAAGTCCGGATCTCAATCCAATGGAAATGTTGTGGCTAGACCTGAAGCAGGCAGTACATGCCAGATGTCCTTCCAACCTCTCTCAACTGGCTGAGTTCTGCAAGGAGGAGTAGGCAAAAATCCCCAAAGACAGATTTGAGAGACTGGTTGGTGGTTATAGAAGACGTTTGGATGAAGTAATGGCTGCAAAAGAAGGTTCCACAAGCTACTAAATAAAAGGCTTCACATACTTCTGCACAAGTCAAATTTCCACACATTTTTGTGCGATTAACCCCTTTTGTTCAATAAATAATGACAATATATCCTTTTTTGTTTGTGTCTATCATTTGGAAGTCTGCTTTACAAATTGGGTTTTGGATGTACATGTCCGGCATCTTGGAACGGTTTACTGACGTCACTCACAGTTTGCTAGAATGCCCTAACACTGTGCAGCCATGGCTGTGAAAACCACAGGGATTTAAATTAGGGGCCTCTATACTACTTGCCACGGGCACATCAGAGTTGTCATGGGCAAGCGATGTGTGCCTATTAACGACTGGTTACAACCTTCCAGCCTGACCTTAAGGAGCCCATAAAATGCAAGAACTTACTACATTTTTGGCTAAAGGTGGTGGCCTTTTCCAGTTATCTACTTTTGCCTAGGAGTTGGGAAGTGCTCCAACCTAGTGGAGGGGCACTACAGAGCCACAGTCTGTCATAGAAAGGTATCCTGTGGAAAGACAGCATACGGGCATACAAGTAGGTAGCAACACATATTACTAAAACAAACTTGTAGCCAATCAACATGCTCATCAATGTCACTTTTTATTCTGCCGTTCAATCACAGTGCATGAGGGGCGGGACAAATGCTGCATCAACAAATCGGCACATACCTGCAGGGTACAACCATATGTCTGTCTACAGTGCAGGATGCAACAATGCAGTAATTAATATTTTAGAATTCAAGTGTCAATGTTTGTATCAGATAATATCCATGGACTACCACAGTATTCATTTTATTTATTTATTTAATTAAACAAACTATCTGCGAAACTCAAAGCAAACAATGCACCCCAATGCGTTGTCGAGCATACAGTCAACGTTTTCAGATGCGTTTAAATACTAAGAGCAAAGGTGGACAAACAAACAATCATCTGGTGAATTATGGTAGAGGTAGCTAGAGCCCAATATAATGCAACATATATCCTAATGACATGATAAAACGCAGAACCTCTTTACTTATATTCGTTTTGTTTCTATATTCTTTTGTAGAATCCGTTGCAGTCATCTTAACTACCCTTATCAAAAAGAAGTATACGTGAAGTTAATTTTTTAAAGTATACTTAAGTAAAGTTCAAGTATATTTTTAAGTATACTTCATGTAGTAAGTATACTAATATCAATGGACTAGTAGTATACTTGAAAATGTACTATTTGAATACTGCTAGGGACTAAATTGGCCCACTTTTTAGATTGTATAAGTATACTTTTAACTTTAAGTATAACGGTAGTAAACTCATGAGTAAAGAACTAGTTTACAATTAAGTTTTCATTTGTAATATGACTACTACATGTAAACAGTTTACTAGTTCAATACTTTTAGCCTATGTTTATGAAAGTACACTATGAAGTTCACTCCCAGTAAACTATTGGTTAAGTAGTTTTTATACTGCAAGTATACTTGTAGGTTTTCTTTAGGTTTACTGATAGTTTACTAGTTCAATACTTTTAGCACATGTTTAGTCTATGAAAGTACACTATAAAGTTTACTCCCAGTAAACTATTGGTTAAGTAGTTTTTATACTGCAAGTATACTTGTAGGTTTTCTTAAGGTTTACTGGTAGTTTACTAGTTCATTACTTGTAGCACAATTGTTATTTATAAAAGTATACTTTAAAGTTTACTCTCAGTAAACTACTAAATTATTTAAGTATGCTTGTAAGCTTTCTTTAAGTGAACTTGCAGATATACTGATAGTTAACTAGATCAATACTTGTAGTACATTTGTAAGTATACTTCAAGTATACTTTATTTTTAGTAAACTACTAGTTCAAGTATGCTTATATTTTTATGAACATACTATTTAATATAATTTTTGCACTTGCAATACTCGTTCATTTAAATGTATTTCTATAGCACAATTCACAGCTTTACAACACAATACTTTAATACATGTTAATATAATAAGTAGTGACAGGAGTAAAAAAACAGGAAATTATGCAATAGAAATAGAAAACTTCTCAATACAAAAAAACCAAAGAGAGTCAAAATATTCATTTGTGGTCACATATAATAACTGTACAAAATATTTGTTACAGGCATATATATTTTTGACATATAAAGGAGCATATATCATATATGTGGAAGGTTTTTAAGGTCATTCATCAATGTCTTTTAAAATAATCACTTTTAGAAGCTTCCAAATGCAGTATGTGTTGAGACTTGACTGTCTCTCTCTGACAGGTGATTGGGATTGTTTTTTTGTTTTTTTTAAAACCAATATTACAATCATACTTACATTACAAATATAAACAAGTGTACATGACATTTAAAGAATCAGAAGCATTGTGTACGCATGTACAAGTAACAAAAAAAGGGGGTTGTGCAACAACAAATAGTATAATAAACCATGCAACAAAATAGAAAGTTTATATAAAGAAGAATTCACAAAGAAGTGTTTGTGAGTCTTTCATCATTTAATAGGCATTACATTTCAGAATAAATTTGTTCTTGTAACGCCAGGCCAGCAGAGGGAGCCGTCCCCTGAATACTGACTGTGTTCCACTCCCTCTGCTTCTTCATGAGTCACCCCTGTTGGGTGGCTTTATATATCAGAGACCATGCTGGATCCCATTGCGAAGTATTGACAGTTTACCTGCCATACCAAGCGTTTATTCGGAGTTACTGTTTGATTTGATTTGTACTTAAACATGTGTAATGACAATAAAGTTGAATCTAATCTAATCTAATCTAATTTCATGTGTATGATTCTGCCTGGTTATTATGGTTTATTGATTATCTGGATTACCCCTTGGTTTTGGACGCACTATTGGACTGATGTGTTTGGTTTGACCCTTTGCCTGCTTATTACTACTGCCTTGTGGATTTACCCTTTTGTGCGTTTACGGATTGGACTGTCACCCTGGTGTTGATCTTCTACCTGTCTAACAGATCTGTTTGGTGTATACTGTCTTCAATAAATCTTCCGCATAAGGATTCAAACTCAGCTTTCGCGTCCTCGTTTCAGTTCTGATCTTAGAATCTAATTGGCTGAGCTGAATTTCTTTATAACTGATATAGAGTTTAGGAGTGATTTCTTGTTAAATACACCTTTAATGCATTGAATGATTTAAATGAGACAAACTGACACAATTTTGAGTAGTTCTGGTAGATTTGATGTGTTTTGTTAGTATACTGTATACTTCCACTTGTTTCAGAACCCAACTTCTGCAAATAAAAGAGAAAATTAGTCTTCATGTCAGCACTGAGCTTGAACTCATGTCTCTAATGTGAGAGGCTAACTCTCTACCACAGAGCCACATGGAATGATGAACTCAAAAGAAAGACGCACTCAAGAGGACTTGGAATGAATAACGTCTTTATAAAATAAAGTTCAAATGACAAGGCAAGTAATCCAAACATGGTGTGTAGCAAATGGAAAACCAGAAAGGGTATCCAAAAAGTCTAAACTGAAATAATCCAATAGGGAGTTTCCAAAAACACCCCAACAAAAATAATTCACAATGCAAGAAGGCAAAAAAAAGACTTGAGACAAAAGATATTCCAAAACTAAACTGGAGGCTACTCAAAAGGTTGGCTTACCAAACGTTAAACACCAAGCACAGGATAGAGAACAAATGGCAACTTAAATACACAGGGAATAGATGAGGCACATGTGAGAACAATCACATTAATGGCAAACAATAGGAGACAATAATGACATCTAGTGGCAAAAACATGAAACAATAGTCCCGAATCCTGACACTTCATGATCCAAAGTAAATTGTATTACTAAAACTTATTTATAAATTAAACAGTTACAACACATCTCCAATGCAAATCACTAGTTGTGGAATTCATGTTTTAAACGATTGACGCCACGTTGTTCCTTCACAGAGAGGCATGAGATCCATCTCAAGGACATTTTCTTTCACCGTTCCCTGCTGGTGGAACGATCTTCCAGTGGTGTAAAGTATTGGAGTAATGTAATTAGGTACTGTACTTAAGTAGCCTATCTTTTTGTCTACTTTGTAGTTGTACTGAGTATCAAAGATATTAGCAACTTTTACTCTCTACTTGAATACATTTTTGAATAAGTATATGTTCTCTTTACTCCACTACATTTGTAATGACTAATGCAATTAGATTAGATTAGATTCAACTTTATTGTCATTACACATGTACAAGTACAAGGCAACGAAATGTAGTTTAGGTCTAACCAGAAGTGCAATAAGCAAGTGCAGGATATACAGTTGTGCATAAATACAGAATAAAGCAAAAATTATGAAGAATTTACAAGTGGGAATGTACTATGAACATTATATACAGATGGTTATTTACTAAAAACAGAAATTTACTGATGGATATGTACAATATAAATTAGACTATGCAGAACAGTAGTGCAAATGAGTATAAAGTGTGCATAAATGATGGACAGCAGCTATTAAGTAAAGTAAACAGTGCAGTAGATGAGTTATTGCAGTATTCAGTACATAGTACTGAAGTGCAAATGATGCAGTATATGTATAATAGTCCAGTAGTGCAAATGATGCAGTATAGTATAAATAGTCCGGTAGAGCAAGTAAACATGTAGTACATGTGTAGACAGTCCAGTCGTGTGCTTGACAGGCCTGTAGTGCAATAACAAAACAATATAGCAGCATTAAGTTAGAGGTATATGAGGGGGTTGTGGAATCAGTGGGGGGTAGAGTTCAGTAGGCAAACAGCTCTGGGAAAAAAGCTGTTTTTCAGTCTGCTAGTCCTTGTCCGGAGGCATCTGAGGCGCCTGCCGGAGGGCAGGAGAGAAAACAGTCTGTGGGCAGGGTGAGAGGAGTCCTTTAGAATGCTGCGAGCTCGACGCAGACAGCGTTTCCTCTGGATGTCCTCCATGGATGGAAGTGGAGTCCCTGTGATGCGTTGGGCGGTTTTCACCACCCGCTGCAGTGCCTTGCGCTCTGCAACAGAGCAGCTCCCATACCAGGCTGTGACACAGTTGGTTAGGATGCTCTCTACTGCGCAGCGGTAGAAGTTCACCAGGATAGCTGAAGACAGTTGGTTCTTCTTCAGGGTCCTCAAGAAGAAGAGGCGCTGGTGAGCCTTCTTGACCAGGCTGGAGGTGTTGGTGGTCCAGGACAGGTCCTCCGAAATATGGGTCCCCAGAAACTTGAAGCTGGAGACACGCTCAACAGCCATCCCGTTAATGTGGATGGGGTCATGTGTGCCTCCTCTCTCCTTCCTGAAGTCCACGATGAGCTCCTTTGTCTTGGAGGTGTTAAGGAGCAGGTTGTTGTCTGAGCACCATGTGGCCAGGTGCCGGACCTCCTCCCTGTAGGCCGTCTCATCGTTGTTGCTGATGAGACCAATCACTGTAGTATCGTCTGCAAACTTAATGATGGCATTAGATCCATTCACAGGCCTGCAGTCGAGTGTGAAGAGGGAGTAGAGAAAGGGGCTCAGAACACAGCCCTGTGGTACGCCAGTGTTAAGTGTGATGGTGGTGGAGCAGATGTGGCCTGACCTAACAAGCTGAGGTCTGTTTGTCAGGAAGTCCATAATCCAGTTGCAAATAGAGGTGTTAATGCCCAGGTTCCCAAGTTTGGTGATTAACTTGGAAGGGATGACAGTATTGAATGCAGAGCTGAAGTCAACAAACAGCATTCGTGCATAAGTGTTTTTATTGTCCAAGTGTGAGAGCACAGAGTGCAGTGCTATGGAGACAGCATCTTCTGTGCTCCTATTGCTGCGGTAGGCAAACTGGTATGGGTCCAGTGTGGACGGAAGGGAGTCCTTTAGGTGAGCCAGGACCAGCCGCTCAAAGCACTTCATAACAATAGGTGTGAGTGCTACAGGGCGGTAGTCATTCAGGCACGTTGGGCTAGAGTGTTTCGGCACTGGCACAATGGAGGTGGATTTAAAGCATGCTGGCACAGCTGCTTGGGCGAGGGACAGGTTGAAAATATCCGTAAAGACCCCAGCGAGTTGCTCTGCACATGCCCTAAGTACACGACCGGGGATGCCATCTGGTCCAGCAGCCTTTCGTGCGTTGATCCGGCTCAGTGCCGTGTAGACATCTGAAATTACACATTACATTTTGCAGTTGTGGCCTAATGGTTAGAGAGTCGGACTTGTAACTAGAAGGTTGCCGGTTTGATTCTCAGTACCGGCAGGTAACAATGATGTGCCCTTGAGCAAGGCACCTTACCCCCGGGCGCTGCAGTGATAGCTGCCCACTTCTCCCAGTGTATGTGTGTTCACTATTCACTGGTTGGGTTAAATGCAGAGGTCACATTTCGGGTATGGGTCACCATATCTGACAAATAGGTCATTTTCATTTAAGGTACTATATCTTGTGCATTTTCCCTTACTGAAACTTGTCAACATGGCTTCTTGATGCAAATGCATCAGGTAGTTATCAATCGCTGGAGGTTTATATGTGAGATGAGGACACGACTGCAGCTGGCGATGAGGCCAAAATCTGCATGTCCAGTGCAAAAAGGCTTTGACTTTTAGTTTTCCTTTACATTATTTTATTTATCCGTTATAGGATCTGTTATAGGATATTGTTTTACTTACGAGCACTTGAGCTTAACTAAGACTTGAGTGTTTGTAATATGTTGGCTATGGTGTCGACCTTGATTTGTTGCAATTTTGAGGTGTTCAGTTTTTTTAATGATTTCTGAAAATAAATGCAATTGCTCTCCTCACAAATCAAATGTCTCTTTGAGCCTATGAGTAAAATACTCAAGTACTGTTAAAATCAGATACTCTAAGACTTTTACTCAAGTTGTTTTGGAATTGGTGACTTGTAACTTGTAATGGAGTAATTTTCACAGTAATGTAACTGTGCTTTTACTCAAGTATGGTTTTCATGTACACCTCTGCGATCTTCCTGTTTCCATTAGAATGGCTGGATCAATTTTACAATTCAAAAAACAGCTGAGCACTTAACTGTCTCATAATATATATATATATATATATATTAAAAAAATTAAAACACTTTCATTCACTCCATTCAGTATTCAGATGCACCCCACCTTCAGGTTGAACTGGGCAACTGCGCATGAGCAATCCCAATAAATACAGATGCATCTCAAACAATTAGCCTATCATAGAAAAGTTCTTGAGTTTTGTTTAACTTTTACTTTGATGGTTGTGACTAACAGTTTAGGAAAATTCAGATCTCAAAAAATGAGAATATTCGAATTTGAGCTTAATTAGTTTGATTAATTTTAAGTATAAATGCCAGGTAACTCATGGGCTAGTTCAATTCATGCTGTAAGTCGTAGCCATCAAAATTAAAAGTAAACAACTGTTGAAATATTTCACTTTGTGTGCAATGAATCTGAAACATAAGAAAGGTTCATTGTTTTTATTAAATTACAAAAATAAAACACTCTTCCATGATATTCAGATGCACCTGTAGGCCTACATGTAACTTACAGTACACTTGTAAGTATAGATAAATGAATATGTTAAGTTTAATCACATTCTATAATTCAGAGTTGTCATTGCTTAGTTAAACTAAGTAAAGTAATAAAAAAATAAACATAAGGACATGTAGAGGCCAAACACAGCATAGCAGGAAAGAAATGCTGACAATTTAGTTATTTCAGCATGAGAGCTGTAATATTTATTAGGGCCCAGCACTCATGAAGTGTTTCTGTAGCACCATCTTTTGACTTTTAATCTTGAGTGCTGCAGTCATAATGTAAATTTGCCACATCCCAGAAACAAGTTTGCATTTTAACACATTGGTTCCCTGGTCCAACAATCAATGATTTTATGTTTTTTAATCCCTTGAAATAAGGTCTGTGGTTAACAAAAGCTCAAGATATTGTATGATACTTAACTCCAAAGTTGACCCCAAAGATCCTGGCAGGAAGACTGGGCAACTACCAACGGGGAACTCAGACTGCATGGACAGACAGATAGCAAGAGAGAAAGAGAAGATACACAAGGCGGCATTACTCTTCAACAAGCACGGCATGACTAGCTAGACAGTCCTGTCGGATAGGACTGATTAACATGATTAATACTGCTCTATTCCTCTCATTACTCCATCTTAAAAATGTATAGTTTGAAGTTTAATTTAAAGTTGTGTGCATTTGTAATGATTTGATGGACAAATTGTCTCCAAATTGTCTATATTTTACAATATAAATAATACGTTTTCATATCTCTGATCATATCTCTTGATACCTCTCATTTACCATGCTAACTGACTAAATGTCTCAATAAATTATATAGGTTATCGTTTTGATGCATTGTCTTCACATAAGCGCTGTGGTAGGTAAGAAACTTCGGATAAAATGACAGGTGTTTCTGATGTGTGCCCATTTCTTAAAATAGTTCAAATTAAATAGTTGTAATCAAATCATCTTTCTATTTTGAAATCGGATATAATCTTACAATTATTTTCAGTTATGTTTGGTCAATGTACATCTTATTTATCATCATCAATTATGATCCACATGCACTAGCAGGAACAATGACCTTCATATAAACTTTAATATTTTTTATAAAAAAATATTTTTCTTTTTGACCTCTCAGTTATGCTGCCTCTAGACACAGTGAACCACTAGATCCTGCTAGCTTCTGATACCAAGATAAGCAGTTTTCACCTTTGTCAAGCCAGCAAAATTAGTATAGGCTACCAAATAAAATGTAAAATTTAAATGTAAAAATAGCTTGAGGGAAAGGAAAAATCATCTTCTTTATCCACTCTTCTTTTCTTTAAAGAGCAAAGCATGATGGTTCTACTTTACATGTTTAGAAGAAAAACACAGCAATGCTGCCACACAGTGGACTCAAACAACAACAATATATTTATTCAGAAAGAGAAAATCATAATTGTAACAAAAACGTTATATTATATATAACTGCACGTCTTAAAGAACTTTTCAGTGATTTACAGCAATGTTTTCAATAAGTTAACTATATCTTTGGTTGAATGCTGCTCTCTCATTGTTTTCACCCTCCCTCCCTGGTACAACGAGTCTCCGCCCTCGTCTGTGTAGTCCCGGTGAGGTATACGCGATGAAAGAGTGTACTGTCTACAAGGTAAGATTTTTATTTACATATTGGTTTAATATGCTAATCGTACTGTCTCAAGAAAACAAAACGAGGACCAGGTTTATTTAGAAAGCCAATAAATGTTGTGCATTTGAGCATGCATCGATGTTTTGTAACGCTTTATTCATGACAGTCGTTTTGTAATTTCTGGCTGTTTGCATCAGTTGTAACAGGACATGATAGATGTTAAACAAATTTAGGAACTGATTTATGACTGCTTCGTGTGGATACGAAAAGAAAGTCAATCACACTAGCCGCTGTAGATTAGCCTACTTCCTGGTGTCCCTTCAACCGAATGCTCTGTTAGAATAGAACTTTGACATGGAAATTTGAGCTGGAAATTATAGTGGTCAAAAATATACATTCTGAATAAAAAAAGGATGTCTTTTAGAACCTGGAGCTGTCCACTGAGCAGCGAACACGCACGCACGCACGCACGCAGGCACAGCCCCCAGCTCAGGTTTCTTCCGACACACTGATGAGCTGAAGTTAACTTCCGCTCTGTGTAGAGATATATTAAACAATTAATTTTATATTTAATGTATATTAATAATAACTTAAAAAATAATATTTTATTGTATATTAATTGTACTTATACTGAACACTTAATTCTTTGCAGAGGTTTACCGTAAGTTAAGTTTGGGCCACATAACGTTTGTTTATGTTGTTGCTGCTAAAACCGTTTGTATAGACCTATTGGGTTTTTCTTAAACTGAACTGCATCCTACAAAGGTTCCATATTTCAGCTGCCATGTTATCAAGCATCGTCAAAACACATCTCATTTTGAAGCTTCCTTAGAGGGCAGCCTTCATTCCGTGTCATTTGATTTGGCCTTCTTTTGAAGGATGCATGACGTGTATCTTTCGTGTCCTCCAGTCACCCACAATCCTTTGCACACATTTCAGAAAACATTGAGAGAAATGAGCACCAAACTCACTTGGTTTTGTTATGAACAGTAAACTAAAACTTATGTAGGTTTTTTTGTAAATTAAATGTAAACTACCCATAAATCACTGAAAGACCACAAAAGGTTCATATGTGATCCTCCTTTACTGAATTGCAATGATTTAAACTATTGTATAATATCTGTTAGCTCCTGTCTCCCTTCGTCTCCTGGTCAAGTTCACACTACGGGACTGTGAGACTAACTGAATTGCTGTGGAATTGATGTTTCTTGTCATCTTTAGTCTTCTTGTTGTAGCAGCATGCACACTACACAACATAACAAGTCCTTTAAAAGCCAAACATGACCGCAAAAACACGACAGACGCATATGATCCACGTATGACATCACAATATTGCAAGAGCGATTTGAAACCAGTGTTGTCAAGTCACTCTCACGATAGACCTGGCAAATCAGTGAGTCTCATGAAGAAAGGCAGAAGTACTTGTACCGTGAAGAGAATGCCTGTTGGTTTTCCCTTAGTTACAAAGTACAAATACTTACTCATCAAATGTATTTAAATAAAATACAAAAATATTGCTTTGAAAAATGTATTTAATAAAAATACAAGTCATTAGTAATTTGGAAATACAAAAATACTAACAAATTTATAAGGAATAATATAATAATAGGGTCAATCTTTCTTTAGCACATCACTTCTTAACTTTTAAGTTAGAATTAGTGTTATCTGGGGACCTCCTGTGATTTAGAAATTACCTCCCCACATCTGAATTTCATGTGGCGCATTCGCACGGGATAAGTGAAGCCTGTGGTTTTACTCAAATTTACGGACTTACTTCCCAGATATGATGGCTAGGTTTGCGTATAGTTTGTATATATAGTTGTATGGTGTATAACAATATGTTCATACCTGTCAGCAGGGGCGGGTCTAGGGTGAGTGGATATCCGGGGCTTAGCCCAGAGACATCCATGTGTGTTCGAATACACATTTCACGTCTAAAACATGTAAAAAAAAACGTGAGCCACAACACTGTTGAAGGTTCCGGAAAAAGATAAATGAATTTTCAGCACCGACTCGCATGGAAAAAACTGTTGCTCTTTATTTGAGCTCGTTTCGCATGCGTCTACATTTAAAATAACAAAGTTACGCATGCAAAAGTCGCAGAATGTGAATTGTGATTTTTACAGGGCGAAACAGACCTGCAAACTTTTTACATTGAATTTATGCATTCTGGTGCACTCTGACAGGAAATAAAACTTTGTCACACCATCCACAATTTGCTGGTCAAAATGTATTAGCCTGCACAAGTTTTTCAAGTGCACCAAATGACATCTACTGTAGCAGCAGCTATCACATCACATATGACAAAGTGAAGCTCTTCCACAAATGTTAAACACCCATTTGTTATTTCGCGCTTTTATTGTCTCGTGACATATTAATGTCTTTTGAAGCGAATTGATCGGTTTGTGCAAAAATTATTGGTATAGCGGTAATCTACAGCTTCTGTGTTTGAAACTTCGGACGAATATCAATCCCATATGTGCTCTACTCCCTTAGAAGGGCACAGCTCTTGAAGTGGGAATCTCATCACATAGCTGTTTGGATCACGCTTGGCAAACTGAGTAAGAAAAAAATGCCATTTTCTCTTTATCCGAGACAACACTTTGCTTTGCGTCCCCAGCAGCACCTTTCAAGGGTGCAAAAATCATGTTTGCAACGCGCTCTTACTGACGCATCCACGGACCGATTGCCTGACGATGTGGTGTTGCGTTACTTGTTTGAGTGTTTTACATTTACACTGCTAATTTTGCAGAAAAGCGGCTAGTTTGCAGGTATGATTAAAAATATTTTGGCTTCGCTGAAAACATTCAGGGCTTAAGCCCCTTTAGCCCACCCCTTACGCCGCCCCTGCTTGTCAGCATTTGAGACCTGTGATCATTCTGGGAATCCCCTCCCGGAACGAACCCGCAAAATCACAGAGATGCCGATTTGTACAGGACTAATATTATCACAGGTCCTCAGTGTTCGCCAAAATATGGTCATTTACTTTACAAATTACAGACATGGCCGATCCGCACGGGATTAAGAGCACAGAAAACCTCTGCAATTACAATAACTAGAGGTAAGTCAATTCACAAGTTCTAGCGAATTGCAATAATTTTCTGTCCTATAATTGTGTGGTGTATCTGTGTTGGCTTCAGTCTGAATGTACACCGAAGCTGTACACACATTGAATTAACTCTAATTCTTTATTCCCTTACCTGGAATGTAGATGTGTTATCTTAAATGTTTTATTTCCATGGATAGTATAATATCTTGTTGGTAACGTTTGACTGTGTTGCTGTCGTATAAATGTAGTATTTGAACTTGATTTATATGAAAGCTTCATGACACTAGCAGAAGCATTCTTTGATGATATTTCTTTGTTTCAGGAATGTTGTTTAACAAGTTTTATCTATGACAGAGATCAAGTTGGCTAATGCCTGTTGTATGTAGTGCATTGTGTGTGAGAGATTCAGTTTTAGATTCTAGTTTTAACCCAGCTAAGGGGACATTCTTAAAACTGTGGCTTACAACATTACCTCGTCTTATCAATATTATCTGTCGTTGCTAAATGAATGTTCTTAAAACTAAAAAGGTCTAAACATTTTGGCTTAAAAATGTTATTCTAATATAGTGGAATGTTCAAACACATTCAGAAATAATGCTTTCATGACTTAATGGGAATGTTAGCAAAACGTTTTTAAAGATATTACAGTTTTTCTCGATTCCATAGAATATCATGATATGCTGCAGCATTAAGATATGTACTCATGGAAATTACTAAAGTCATCAAACTGGTTTGTTAGATAGGGTGACCCAATACTTTTGGCAGTTTAGTGTATTTTGATTGTTTCTTTGATCTGAAGGCATTATTTTAGTAATCAGTTTTTTCTCAGCTTGACCCCAAGTCATTGTACATTGTTCAATGTTTAGAAAAAGTGCTTGTTGCTATTAGATAGAAGTTAACCAAAAGTGATTCAGTCAAGTTGTTCTGACATGTAGGCTAATTCTAAATTGATACTTGATTCATCCTTGTTGAGTAGAGTGTGCTTCTTAATTTCATGTTAAGGAAACTTGACACAAACATGTGGAACCACTGTCCATGATTGAATCATGCTAAACCAAAGAGCTATTTTTTTCATTGTAGCAAGAGATGGGTGACACACCGACAAAGTCGCTGGCGGTGTAAACGCAGCTTTATGGAGAAAACAAATGGGAAAAAACTTTGGAAACAAGGTAACTGAAAATGTGAATGAGATTTTTCTCTAAATGTGATATTTGTCATATTGCAGAAAATTGATCAGGAAACATGAAGAATTGCAGTCCATGGATGTTCCTGCCCCTGATGTTCTCTCTCTTTACAGCTGCCGGCCTTTGGGTTGTGTGAGCATCCGTAGCCTAATTCATTTAAATGTAGTACAATGATTTTAACTATTATACAAATAAATGTATCATAATATTTCAAACAGGTATTTCATTGCTGTAGAGGATGAGAAAATAACCCCACTGAGTTCAGAGTACAAGTAAGTGAAATTTAACTCTATTTGTTTGGAAATAAAAAAATTTATATTAGATATAATATAACTAAAAAACTATATTAGTATTGAATAAGCTAATTTAAACTGATTTTCTATCTATAGAAGGGCGGAATCAAAGCCTCCTCCATATATCAGGTAAATCTTCATGAAGTTTTTCATGAATTGCTTTTTGATTTTATTTATTTTGCTTTTTTACTATTTTCATTATGTTTAGCATTGCAGGCAATGCCCCCCCTGCAAGCTGCGTTTTCAGTCAAGTCATGAACATGGCGGCCTTTGTAGGTATGAATTTTGTCAAAAATAGGTTTTTTTTAATTGAAGACATTTTTTGCCCACAAAGTTTATACTTTTATTTCTGGGTTTAATCGCAATATGTAAACATCAGCATTTATTTTTCATAGCTATGCTACATAGGCAAAGTGAAGCAGGAACTGATCCTTTGAAATGGCGAAATTCCACACCATGTACTTTTATTATATTTGGATTTATTTATAGAATAAAAAACTATATTTTTCAACAATTTACTGTATTTGATTTATCTAAATTCCAAGAACTTTCAAAACTAAAAAATGAACAAAATCTTATCTGATAATAGGATAATAGGTTGTATGGTAACAGTTGTTAAGGTAGAACTGGTCAAAAATTTTAAGGTGGTGTTAAGCCAATTGTCAGTTGTCTAAAGCTGAGTCTGAAACCGCTCCCTATCTCCTATATAGTGCACTATATCGGGTGTCCGCCATTTTGTAGTCGTGTCCGAAACCTGAGTGAATTACTTCACTCCCTACATTCGTTCACTCTTTTTTACCCACAATGCACTCTAATTTTGAGTGTACATTCGATGTACAACATGACAGGACCGCTTGATTGATATCAGCTGAATGATGGATGATTATACACACTTATATTACACACTTACTTTTAAAGAATAAGCAGATTAAATTAGGGCTGCACGATTAAATCGCGATTTCACTAAATATTGTGTAAATCGACCCGTCGATTGTGATCGTGATATCGCGACGATTACGATTATGTGTTTATGCACAGCTTGGCCGTGAAGCACGGCTCTTTGAGCAGTAGTAAGTGCTGCCCCATCTGAAATCAATATGAGTTTCAGCCGCTTATAATGTGCATTTGAAAAAGCAACACCCGTCAAACATCATCATTATAAATATACTTTATCATCATGAAAATACCTGAGAAGACTTGAAAAACAGTGATAGAAAGATCCCTATAAGCATTTTCTGGAACTACGTGTTATTGGCTTTCAGACGCAGCAGCATTTAACCGTAATTCACTGAAGAACTGCCCAAAAACAAATCGTAGTAATTTGCCTAATCGTGTGCAGTTAATTAACGATTTATCGTGCAGCCCTAGATTAAATTAATGTGATAAACGTGTTTTATTTTAAATATATTAAATAATTTTATTAAACGTGATAAATAAGCATGCCTGCCAATACATGTTGTTTTGTTCTCTTTATTGTAAACTAATACAATAAACATGACAAATAAAGTGAATTTTAGTATTTTTTAAAACAATTCACAAAGCCACACAGGTGTAATATAAGCTAATCGTTATGTTTTTGGCGAACGTCTGCAAAAGTACTGTCAGATGCAGGTTATATACGTCAGTGTCCGAAGTCACACACTCATTTTTATTCACTTTTTCCCCATATCGTGGACTCAAATGTCATTTGTTATATAGGGAATAGTGAAGGAGTGAATGAGGGAGCGGTTTCAGACACAGCCTAAAATTATGTCATGGTCATTTTGGGCTCTAGGATTTATTCTTGGAGTGCTGAGACATCTGCAGCTAAAAGCTAGGGTGCATAAACCCTGGCTCAACATTGGCAGTTTGGTGGCTTTGTCCCTTGCCTGCTTTGGAATGACTCTTGTTGGGAATTTCCAGGTATGAATTATTTCATTGAGTGGTATTTTACCAATACATCAATGAGTTTGATATTTTAAACTAAACATCTAGGTTAATCTGAAATATATATATATTTTTTAATTAGCTGTCAAATGATGAGAAGCTGCATAATATTGGGACATCCATGACCTTTGGTCTAGGCACGCTATTCTGCTGGGTCCAGTCCTTCATGACTCTGAAAGTCAACTTGCGAAATGAAGGCAAACAAGCTGGAATTCCCCGCTTCCTGTTGTCTGGAGCAGTCACTGCATGCATGCTGCTTTGTATCCTTCTTCCTTCTAGTGTAACTTCACTGAACTAAAGCAATGTGACAATTGTCAGTAAGACATTGTCTGACTGTACTGAAATTAATTGCTAATAATTTCAGGTACAGGTAATAGAACAAAGATACAGTCTTGGTCAAAAGTATTGGCACCCTTGGTAAATATGAGCAAATAAGGCTGTAAAAATAAATCTGCATTGATCTTTTATTTTAAAAAATCTACAAAATTCCAAACTTAAATTAAAGTAAAACAATTGGAAGTGGGGGGAATATCGCATTGTGAAAAAAATGTTTTTCTATAATACATGTGGGCCACAATTATTGGCCCCCTTGTATTTAATACTTTCTGCAACTTCTATTTGCATGACAAACACCTCTGAGTCTTTTCTTCTCAGTCTGATGAGGTTTGAGAATACATTGAGAGTCATCTGAATCTATTCCTCTGTACAAAATTTCTCCAGATCCTTCAAATGTTGGTGCTCTCTCTTCTTCAGTTCATCCCACTTATTTTCTATAGTGTTCAGATCAGGGAACTGGGATGGCTATGGCAGGATCTTAATTTTGAGTTCAGTGACACATTTTCGTGTTGAATTTGATGGTTGTTTTGAACCAATGTGCTGATGGAAGATCTAACCATGACCCATTATAAGATTATTAGAAGAGCAAGTCAGGTTTAGTTTTTTTTATCTGTTGGTATTTGATATAATCCATGATTTCATGTATCTGAATAAGATGTTCAGGTCCTCTGGTATAAAAGTAGGTCCACAACAATGAAGATCTGGTGATATATTTAACTGTAGATATGGAGCACTTTTTATCCCTGTGTGCACCAAACCCATCTTGTGTTCTTGCTGCCAAAAAACTCATTTTCATTTCATATGACCATAGACCCCAGTCCTGTTTAAAGTCCCTGTATGGCAGATTAATATGGTGGAGTTTGTTTTTGCATGAGAGCAGATTTCTTGTGATCCAAACAACTTGTGGGAATGGAGGTGCAGTTTTCTTTTTTTTCTTTTCTTTTTTTTGACACTAAAATAAACTTCTTCATTATTGCCCTGTTCTAAATTGGAATTTGTATCGTTTTAACCATTTCCTTTTAAATCCACTTTCTATTTTGTGTAGCTCAACAATCTTTCTGCACATCAGAACTATATTGTTTAGTTTTACTCATTGTGATGAATGATTAAGGGCTTTGGGCTTTGTGTTATTAATATTATTTTCCTGTGCAACAAAAAGTCATGACTGGACAACATCATGTTTCTAGTCACCTTGGTGTGCTCAGAAAATATAAATATCAATGGGAATATACTTGGAAGATATTTTACTCATAACAATTTCTAGGGGTACCAATAATTGTAGCCAACGTGTATTAGAGAAAAACTTTTTTTCACAATGTGATATTCCCCCCACTTCCAACTGTTTTACTTTAATGAAACGTTGAAATTTTGTAGATTTTTTAAATAAAAGGTGAAAATGAGAAACAATGCAGATTTATTTTTACAGCCTTCTTTGCTCATATTTACCAAGGGTGTCAATACTTTTGACCACGACTGTATATTTTTAAAGAAATATCAAACTGGAGGTAGTAACAAACTAATATTTCAGCAGCTGGTAGTAGGGTTGGATATAGCTAAAATATGGATGTCTCCAGATACACCAGACTGATTCGATAAATCTATTTGCAAGGTATATTCAAGCCGGACAAACAAAGCCGGAATGCAGTATAATCAGGATAATCCAACAATATAATCCAGTAAACAGGTATCAAGACTTGATAATGAAACACTTGGTAAGGACAGACTTGCTGGCAAATATATACACTATATTGCCAAAAGTATTGGGTCACCCTATCTAATAAACAAGTTTGATGACTTCAGTCATTTCCATGAGTACATATCTTAATGCTGCAGCATATCATGATAGTCTATGGAATTGTGTGCTTCTAATTTCATAGCAACAGTTTGGGAAGGGCCCTTTTCTATTCCATCATGACAATGCCCCTGTGCATGAGACAAGGTTCAGAAAGAAATAATTGATTCAGTCAGTAAAACTCATCACCAAACACCAATGACTTGTGCACAGGAGTCATCATTTTGAGACAGGAAAAGGGGCTTTTGAAACAGTTTAAAGTTGCATTTCTACAAATGGCATTATAAGGAATTTTGGTTCCATCTCTGCTGTAACAGTTTTGGAAGCACCTTTTTTCTGTTCCAAATTGGCTGTACCCCTGTGTACAAGCCATTGATGTGGACTGATGAGTTTTTGGCTCAAAGACTGCATTTAAAGTCACACCAGCTGGGTTCAGGACTTGGTTTTATGCAGACCAATCAAGTTCTTCCACACTAACTTAGAATATCATGATATGCTGCAGCATTAAGATTTGTACTCATGGAAATTACTAAAGTCATCAAACCTGTTTATTAGATAGGGTGACTCAATACTTTTGGCAATGTAGTGTATATTTGGTTTTAACATTGGGATATTGAAGTGTCAAGTGATGTTTTCATTGTAATCATTGGAGGAATATGGGTTGCCATTTTCATTCAAAGAAGTTGCCTGGTTTTAATTGCTACCTTGACTACAAATTACAGATTTTGCTCTAATGGCTCAGGGGCTACACATGCATGCTGCCCGGGCTCAATGGGCCTTGGTTATGTTTTTCCTGACATACCTGAGCACATTTGCCTTTGAGTTCCGTCACTACCATTTTGAGATAGTGTGTAGTGACAACCAGGAACCTCCATTTAGCCTGTCTGAGAGATTCTCTGAGGTCTCGGAGTACCAATCTGATCAACTATAATCTTTTTTTGATAATGTCTGTATACTTTCTATGTTTATCTGTAACGCATGTATATTGGATGTATTTTCTCCGGAAAGATCTTTGGATAAATGTCTCTTCTGAATGTGTATAGACTTTTTAAAAGCAACAAAGTCATGAAATGCACTTACTGTAATGTGTTCCATGTTTATATGTGAATAAAATACCAAGGACACTTATAAAATGAGTAAATATAACTACAGTTTTTTGCACAATAATCCTGAAAAGAATTGACTTTATTTTAATGTTTTATTTATTTAAATGTTATTTAATGTTTTCTTTGATTTGAATGAATATACAATATGATAGTTCTCAAAAAGACTCAAACTAGTTTTAATTTCATTAATAATATTATTTAAAAAGAGTAAAGGTGCATGTTTACCCCTTTTGTTGGTTGTTGTGCAGTGTTGCCATCTTGGCAGCTTTGTCACCAAGTTTAAAGGCGATGTCTGATGCTGTCATGTATTTTGACTTATTTGTACTGGTAAAGTGATTCTCATGGTAAACGTGGCCAAAGTGTCAAAAGAGTTGGATGTGTGACAAAAATATTTTTGTGCCAGATACATTCCTTAAGGATTCAAATAAGTTTAGTATATCTTTATCAAGTTTGGCCCTTTAGGACAGCATAGAGGATGGAATTCCTTATGGCCAGGCAGTAGATGAAACCATCAGTCAAATGTCTGTGTTTTATTTGTAATTTTCCAGCCACCATGGTTGAGTGAATAATGGGAACCAGAGCGTTTGACATCAGGGGGAAATTTTCAAAAGTACCCCACCAAACCCCATTTTGAAGAATGGGATAAATCCGCGAAGACTTGCCCAAGTATGTCACAACCTGCCTTGGAAAATTATGGTTGAATGTGGGCATGTGAATGGCAGTATGTGATATTTTTTCACGTGCACAAAATGCTCAGACTGCGATTATATATTATAAATCTTATTATAAATTATAAATCTCAATCTTTGATAACATTCTTGACATTCTTGTAAATTAACTTTTAGTAGGGTTTTTACGCAGTCTTAAACATGTCTCTCGAGCGACACCAAGTGACATGACAAAAGACTATCTAGAGATTTCAGGAATGCATAGGTGTGTACACATACAGTTGGGGACAAAAATATTAGCCCCCTTAGTAAATATGAGCAAAGAATGTTGTGAAAATAAATCTGCATTGTTTTTCCTTTTGATCTTTTATTTAAAAAGTTAATAAAAATCTGTTTCATTGAAGTAAAACAATTGAAAGTGGGGGGAAGTCACACTAAAAAAATAAGCATTTTTCTCTAATACACCCTAGCCACAATTTCTAGCCCCCCTAGAAATTCTTATCTCTAGAGTAAAATATATTTCCATTGATATTTCCATTTTCTTAGCACACCAAGGTGACTAGAAACATGATGTTGTCCAGTCATGACTTCTCATTGCACATGGAGAATAATTATTACGTAACACAAAGGCCCCTTAATCATTAATCACAATGGGTAAAACTAAAGAATTTAATTTTGATATGCAGCAAAAGATTGTTGATATACACAAAATATAAAAAAGTGGCTTTAAAGAAATAGTTAAAACAATAAAAATTCTAATTTCCAACATCAGGGCAATGAGAAAAAAGTTTTAATGGACTGGATATGTTGCAAATCTGCAAGAAAAAGAATGTGTGTCTGTATTGTCTTAATGCACAGCGAGGAGAACAATTTGAGAGGCCAAAGACTTTTCAAGGGTCACAGATGGAGAATTGCAGAAATCGGTTTAATTTTGGGGTCAGAAAATATATATATATAAAAAGAAAAACCACACCTCCATTACAACAAGTTGTTTGGGACACTGTTCAAGAAACAAATCTTCTGCTCTTATGCAAAAACAAACTGCCATACTGGAACTTGGTTATATGAATTGAAAATAGTTTTTTTGGCAGCAACAAAATGGGTTTGGTGTACACAGGGATAAAAAGGTGCCCCATAAATATATAATGGTAAATATACCACTGGAACTTCATTGTTGTGGACCTACTTTTAAACCAGAGGTTCTGGACATCTTGTTTAGATACATGGCATCATGAATTATATCAAATACCAACAGATAAAAAATCTAAACCTGACTTGCTCTGTTAGAAGTCTTATAATGGGCCATGGTTACATCTTCTATCAGCACATTAAATATAAGAACATTAAAATCAACAAAAAATAACTCACTGAGTACAAAATCAAGGTCCTGTCATATCCCAGTTCCCTGATTTGAATCCTATAGAAAATGAGTGGGGTGAACCAAAGAGGAGATAACACCAACATTTGAAGAATCTGGAGAAATTTTGTATGGGGGAATAGTCTAAGATCATTTGTCATGTATTCTTCAACCTCATCGACATTATAAGAGAAGACTCAGAGCTGTTTTTCTTGCAAATGAGGGTAGCAAAAAGAATTAAATGAAGAGGGCTAATAATTGTGGCATGAGTGTATTAGAGAAAAATGCCCCCACACTTTCAATTGATTGACTTTAATGAAACATTGAATTTTTGTGATTTAAAAAAATAAAAGATCATTTTTGTCCCCAACTGTGTGTGTGTTTTTAGAAGAGAATGAAGGGAAAACAAACTTAAGTTCTAAAAAATAAACTCAAGTCCTAATACATCAGTACATTCAGTACATTCAACTACATTCAGTTAACTCACAGGCAAATTAGATCTTCAAATAATCTTTAATGTATTACATTACACAACAAATTTACGTAAATTAATAGCACATGCAGACTACACAAATAATCTCTTAATACAAACATAATACAAATTTATATTGTCATTCATGCACACAGGAACACAACAAAGGAAAAATCCAGAGTCTTTTAAACAGTTCACCAAACAAAGAGAGGAAAAGAAAACTGTGGGCACAGGTGCCATTAATAAAGCCTGTGAGACTGACTCTAGATTGTGTGGGCGGAGCAAAGTGCTACCAGAGCGTGGTACTTGTACTATGGCAGTAGCACAAAACAACTCTGAACCACTATAGAACCCATAATTAATATAAATTCTGTCCCCATTGGATGTGGTGCAATGTGTTGCACCAAATGCTGTCTTCTTAATGGTTTCCACTGTTTGCACATTCAGTATTTAATCACATGCACAGTGAAACATTACAGAAACATTCATTCCTTATCACGTGACAGGAGCATGCAGAAACATTAAAAATATTAACATTTATAATCTAGACAAAAGGGAAAGAATCACTCTCGCGTACCTTTTCTGGATCCGTTCCACATTGGTGAAATGATCTGCCTGCTGCTACAAGATCAACCATCTTTAAAAATCGCCTGAAAACACATCTTAACACCTGACCGATTAATGGTCTGTGTACGTTTTATTCATTTGATTTTCTATTTGAAACTGAACAAACAGAAACAAGAAAACATTTTTAGTTTTTCGTTCATTTTAATTACTTTACCCCACATACCCATGTAAAATTAATCCCGTCCGAATTGGGCTTTTGGATAACTAAATCCATGGGGGGTAGAGCATTCTCATATGCAGCACCTAAACTCTGGAATAGCCTTCCTGATACTATTCGAGGGTCAGACACACTCCCAGTTTAAATTTAAATTACAAACACATCTTTTCAGCAGTATTATCTCTAGTCTAAAAGAAATGAACAGCTGCTGCGCTAATTATTCTTTTCTGCCCTCCTTCCCTACCACAGATTTTGCTGGATCAAGTATGACCACCTTGTGTCATCCTCCTGTGAGAGCCTGCGGACTGACTGACCATCGGGATACCTACAGATTACACATCTCCAGCTGATCGTCACGTGCCATCCTCCTGTGAGAACCTTTGGACCTCACGTGCCATCCTCCTGTGAGAACCTTTGGACCTCACGTGCCATCCTCCTGTGAGAACCTTTGGACCTCACGTGCCATCTTCCTGCGAGAACCTGGGTACCTGACTGATCATCCCAGCTCAGCACATGCAATATTCACCAATAACCAAAAGCAAAGATGGACTGATTGCCATTTTAATTAATAATATTCACTTTTTTTTCGTCTTTTTAATTCTTCCTGTAAAGCTGCTTTATAACATTTGCATATAACATATAACAATGCAACATTGTAAAAAGCACTATATAAATAAAAGTGAATTGAATATTGCAATTCAAAATATGAATCACAGTCTCGTTTTCTGTCATTAGAATAAGTTATTCAACGTTTCAATACACTAATCCGCCGCTTCCACGGAAGTTGTAGCCACGTTAATTTTTACAGTAACGCCCTCCGGAAACTTGTTGATATTCTCTATAACAGTGTATAGATGTTTTTCAAATTAAAATACGCAGAACAAATGCAGAAACTATTTATTTCAGAGGTCTGGGAGGAGCATGCTGAGTCTAACCAATTAGCGACTGCAAGAATAGATCTGTAAATTTAGCAGTTCCTCATCCTGTCCTGTAACTTTTGCAGCATCCCTCTGCCACAAAGTCTTACTCTGAACTGATTCTAACAAATTCAGAGCCCTCCTGTTACATATCTGAGTTTCCTAAAAGCATCCCATGTGTGTATTATCTGAGAGATGATTGAAATATTTTTTGTTAATGGCAATTTACCTATTAGCTAATGTTGTGAAGCAGTCATTTTCCACCGTCTATGCCGGTATAATACTCGTTGAATCTGATTCAGACAAAGTCAGACTAAAAACCAAAGCACAGGTAACAGTGCATGCAAAAAGTATTCACAGCACTTTTTCCACATTTTGAAAGTGACCTATTTGTCAGATATGGTGACCCATACCCAAAATGTGACCTCTGCATTTAACCCAACCAGTGAATAGTGAACACACACACTTCAAGTCGTGAACACACATACACCGGGAGCAGTGGGCAGCTATCACTGCAGCGCCCGGGGAGCAAACGGGGGTAAGGTGCCTTGCTCAAGGGCACGTCAGTTGTTACCTGCCAATACTGAGAATCGAACCGGCAACCTTCTGGTTACGAGTCCGACTCTCTAACCATTAGGCCACAACTGCCCCCATTTTGTTATGTTACAGCCTTATTCCAAAATAGATTTAAGTTAATTATTTTCCTCAACATTCTACAAACAATACCTCATAATGACAATGTGAAATACATTTGTTTGAAATCTCTGCAAATGTATTAAATAATAAATAAAAACATGCACATATTCACGTATTCACAGCATTAATACTTTGTTGAAATACTTTCACAGCAATTACAGCCTCAAGTCTTTTTGAGTATGATGCTACAAGCTTGGCACACCTATTTTTGGGCATTTTCTCCCAATCTACTTTGCAGGACCTCATAAGCTCCATCAGGTTGGATGGGAAGCATCGGTGCACAGCCATTTTCAGATCTCTGCAGAGATGATTGATCGGGTTCATGCCTGGGCAGCTCAAGGACATTCATAGAGTTGTCCTGTAACCACTCCATTGTTATTTTGGCTGTGTGATAATCGCATGTGTTTATAATCGCCGATGTTTAATGCCTCGTGACTAAACAAAGGGTGCCTGAAGCTGATGAAGTTACTGTAAAACATAAACGCACAAAACGGTCTTGCCGAACACACACTGATACCAACAACGAATGTCAGAAGCATAAAGTTGCACAGTGCCAGCTCTGTTTCTCATTAAGCTCTAATGTCAGGGAGTGACAGAGATTTGCATGTTCACTTGGCTCATCGCCAGTAAAAATCCCTTGGGTATGAACATAGAAAAACGTCTCGAAAAATGCTGCCAGTAAGCGTGCACGATTATCGTCCCGGTGTGCACAAGGCCTTAGGGTCGTTGTCCTGTTGGAAGATGAACCTTTGAGCTCTCAAGCAGGTTTTCATAATGCATGTCTCTGTACATTGGTGCATACATCTTTCCCTCGACCCTGACTAGTCTCCCAGTTCCTGCTGCTGAAAAACATGCCCACAGCATGATACTGCCACCACCATGTTTCACTGTAGGGATGGTATTGGCCAGTTGATGAGCGGTGCCTGGTTTCTTCCAGACATGACACTTGCTATTCAGGCCAAAGAGTTCAATCTTTGTTTAATCAGACCAGAGAATTTTGTTTCTCATGGTCTGAGAGTCCTTCAGGTGCCTTCTAGCAAACTCCAGGGGGGCTGTCATGTGACTTTTAATAAGGAGTAGGGCTGCATGATTAAACACAATTCCCATTCAAATCGCAATTAAATCAATGTGGCTATTGCTATTGTGAAATCGCAATGGCTGCTATTGTTTTATGCGCAGCTTGTTCGTGAAGCATGGCTCTGTGATCAGCGGGAAATGCTGCTCCATCTGAAAGCACTGCGCATTTGAGTCGCTTATAACGTTTAATTTAAAAAAGCAACACCCGTCAAACATCATCATTTTAAATATACTTTATTATCATGAAAATACCAGATGAAAATGACATTTCCTGGTTATGGTATGGTGTGGTACTTTTTCTGTGGAGCATTGTGGTTTCTGCACGAGAGCGCCTTTGGCTTCTTCTTCTTAGTCCAGATTTATGGCCAATTACTCCTTTGAAGCATTACCTCCACCTACTGTTTATCTTGGGTAATGAATCTGTATTGTTCTGTTATTGTTGATTTATTTGTTATTTGGAGACGTAATGCCCCCTTCACCCAAGACGATCATGCTTGATGGAATTGCGTCTCCAGCTGTGCCCTCTGGCTTTCGGATGCAGCTACATTTAACCATAATTCACTGACGAGCTGTGCATAAAAAAACTTTGCGTCAAATCGCGTGCGGTTTCTTTTCTATTAATCGTGCAGCCCTACTAAGGAGTGGCTTCCGTCTGGCCACTCTACCATACAGGCCTGATTGGTGGAGTGCTGCAGAGATGGTTGTTCTTCTGGAAGGTGTCAGAGTGACCATCAGGTCCTTGGACACCTCCCTGACTAAGGCCCTTCTCCCTTGATCACTCAGTTTGGCCAGGCGGCCCACTCTAGTCCTGGTGGTTCCAAATTTCTTCGATATACAGATGGTGGAGGACACTGTGCTTATTGGGACCTTAAATGCTTCAGAAAATTTTCTGTAGCCTTCCCCAGACAATTTCTTAGACTTCATGGCTTTGGCTTTCATTGTGCTCTGACATACACTGTTAACTGTGGGAGCTTATATAGGTGTGTGCCTTTCCAAATCATGTCCAATCAACTGAATTTACCAAAGGGAACTCCAATCAAGTTGTAGAATCACCTTAAGCCTTTTGAGTCTCATGGCAAAGGCTGTGAATACTTATGTACATGCGTTTTTAGTTTTAATAAAGAAAATAAAACTTTTTTGTAGAATTTTGAGGATAATAATGAATTTAATCCATTCTGGAATAAGGCTGTAACAGAACAAAATGTTGAAAAACTGAAGTGCTGTGAATACTTTCCTGATGCACTGTATTTAATAACTCTGCTCATTTAATTATATAATCACTATATCTCATGTTTGCTGTTCTTTCCCTTCATCTCTGTACCTGCCTTGTAGTTGATTAAAATATTTACAGCAGAGTTGAGAGAAGAATTATGTGATATTAGCCCCTTTCACACATAGTCTTTAGTGGTAAATTGCCAGCAAATTGCAGTTAACAGATTGTGTGTGAACAAGACCTTTCCGGTAAATCAAGTCAACACTCCCAATTTACCAGTAATAGAAGTTGTACCAGTACCACCAAATTATCATTATGAGGCACTTTGTGTATGAAGGATTAATAGTAAGAGCACTTACAATGCAGGACACACTGACTGCGTTAATCTTTAGATAAATGTGGCAAAATATGGAGTTAAATGTAATCTGTACTAATGTATATTGATACTCTCTTGCAGAATCCTAATTTAGCCTATGCAACATTTAAAACAAGCTTGAGTTTAAGTAATGTAGTAGATCTTTGACATTGGACATAATAATTTATTTTGTAACTAAAACAAACATTCAAAAAGAATGTTGATGTTTTATGTGTTAGTATATCTAAATGTCGCAAATACTGGATCAAATTTAACATTTAATAATCACAGTAAGTGTGTATCTGGTTGGAAAGATACAATTACATCCAATACTAGCACTGTACTTAAAATGTATAGGGGATATAGACAGAAGTATCCCAACATAATTATGTCCATGCTACATATGTTGCACATAAAACATTTCAAAAAAATGTAGATACACTACAATTCAAAGTTGGATTTCAGTGTAAAAATACAAGCACCTGGAAACCTTGGAGTTTAAGTCCAGCAGAACATAAAAAAAATAATCATTCCACCATAATTATGCTTTCACTAACAACCAAATGTCACAACCACAGTTCTTTGCTGTCAAATATTTCCACTCAGTCCCAACTGGTTGAAAGAAGTGATGATCCTATAATTGTCCCTCTCCTCTTCAGTTAACTCCATGTTACCAGGTCGTACTACTACTGCCACATTCACACCAGCATCCTCTGCTGCCTTTGCCTCTGTAAGGGAGACATTAGAATATATTGAATGCAGAATTTAGATTTCATACAGTCAGCATCCTCAAAGAATGTTACAAAATCACTGTAATGTAAAATATGTTTCTGCGTCACAAGACACCCTCCCATCTGTCAGTGGTCTGATTATGAGATAACGATTCAATTACTTATTTCACCATAATTTCAATATTTGACATGGCCTTACTTATCACTGCTGTGATATCTTTAATATTGACTATGTAGAATAATTGTATGTGGAAAACAGTGAATTGCAAATAATTACTGGGTTTCCACAGGCAGGGTCACATTTGTTTCTGCATATAAAGTTACTTTAACAAAAAAAGCAAAACCAGCCTTAAATAAATAATAAAAAATCTAATTTAAAAATATTTAAGGCATCTTTGTAAACCCACCTCGTGTGACATCGGTTAAGAACATGATTTCCTCTGGTTGGCAGCCAATCTTCTCTGCAATGTTCTCATAGCTTTTGCTTTCAACTTTGGCACCAATATTTGTGTCAAAGTGACCATCAAACAGCTGAGAAAGACATTTACAAAGTGTCAATTTTAGAACTCAAATCATTTCAGTGTGAATATATCAAGC
The DNA here is from genome assembly GCA_026939265.1 of Oreonectes daqikongensis. Taxonomy (NCBI): domain Eukaryota; kingdom Metazoa; phylum Chordata; class Actinopteri; order Cypriniformes; family Nemacheilidae; genus Oreonectes; species Oreonectes daqikongensis. Next base: position 3,346,670 of record JAOTQM010000041.1, on the reverse strand, counting down.
TTACATCTAATAGATTGCCTTCAACAGAATAGCCAAAAAGTAGCTTCTGTGCCTCCACACTTCCTGAGGAGTAGATGTAGATCTGCAGACCATGATGCCTCCACCGCCTGATGGCTGGTACCACATCTGGGTACACCCTGCAAAAAAAAAGAAGATTTTTTTACCTCATCTCTCATGTCTATGTTCAACATGGTTTAGTTTTTCATACCACGGACCTATTAACTTTATTACTAGGAACACTGAATAAGGCACACAAACAGAAAATTTAGGGGCAACTAAAATCGGTACTGCTACACAATTATTCACGTATCTCCATTTTAACTGTTACTGTAAAATGCTTTGGTAATAAATTGGCTCATTATAAACCATTTATTAATTATTTATTATTCATTAGATTCTATTACACCGTTTCATCAAAAAGACATTCACCAGTTAAGCAATTTCTTCACAAAATAGACAGAATTTGCAACAACAGTTTAATCTGACCACAGCCATTTCATAAATATTTATTTTACAATGTACTATAACAAAACTTAAATGTAGTTTACTCAAATTATACTCGGCACGCATCTAATGTAAAGAGTTCCTTCTTTATCAATCAGGCATAAATGTGCTGTATGTGTTAAGATAGATGATGTTACTTACTCGCCTTTAATTTTCCCCGTCAGATAGGCTGCTCTCCACATGTGGCCCTGCAACTGTTTGAGTGCAGTAGTTTTTCTGTCTGCAGCCATCTGCCAGAGGACATTATCCACAACCTCACGGATTGCTTTCTCCTCATCTGTGTGTACAGTCTGGTCAACTGCATGTACTGGACATGCTTTATTTTGCCGCAGGTCTTCTTCAGCCTGGAATTAAACATGTTTTATTTAGTAAACAACATACAGATTGCCATGCTATGGTACTGTAATATAAATCATTGTGTAACCAAGACAAGAGCAGACGAAGCAGCAGCTTGTTGTGTTTGTTAACCCAGAAGCATTTGCAGTGATAGCGGCAGGTAAACAATCACAGCTTGAGTTGTTGAATACAGAAAAACTAATAATTTACTTACATAATTCATTCAGAAATGCATAATTCATTCTGCATCGAATTGACACTTTGTAACATTTTGGGAGAGGTGTACGTCAGCCTACGGAGTAGGGTACATGGCTCTGCATAGGCTACCATAAATCGCCCTTTACTTAGCCATATACCATGATGCCAAAAGGGATGCCAGGGTTATCCCTGCATAGAAAAATTGGAGGCAGTCGCCATTGGCTAGCCAAAATTATGTCGGGTGTCATCACCAAAAATACTGTGTGTATTCTGTTCACAGAATGTCATTTGTAATTGCAGTTGCGGCATTACTTTATCAGCCCAGTGAGGTGCTGGAGAGTTGCAGTACAAGAGCTAATAGGAGCTTTCATGGCTGTTCGGGTGAATATTAATGTTGCATGTTAAATTTCTTAAAAGGTTTCTTAAATTAACGTGGTGTACATCATTGTATTGTTTTAAGCTGTGCAGTTAGTTTTTTCAGCTGATACAGATTTTAGCACAAACGATGGGACGATTCCAATATTAGAAGTATATCTTAGCCAAGCTACATCATCTAGACAATTCTGCAGTATGTTGTATTCAGCTAACTAAGCATTTTTAGTATTTAGCGGAAACTTTGCAAAACCCCAGACCACAGACATTTTTGTTAAATTATTCCTATTCAGTATGCGTGGAGTGTTGAGTGATCCTGTGATCGTCTAACAAACTATATTTTGTAAGATTTCATTGTTTTGTTTTTGTTTTTAATTATTTAACCAGACACATTATACTACATTAAACATAACTTAACTTAAACTCTAGCCAATATTAAAATATATGTGGCCAGTCTGACAATTTAAAAATCATGCAGTTTTGTAATGTCCATTTTTAAGCCTGATGTAGCAGTAAAACGTGTCAATGAGTCTGCCATATTAGGAAGGGCAAAACTTTCATATAAACACATACAAATAACCAAGAGAGCTGTGGTTTTCCTGAAAAAAGCACAACATTTTAATGGTTTATTTACATAGAATACATAAACATTTTGTACCCATTTATTAATAATATTGTATAATAATAATAATATTGTATACAGTGACAAGGAAAGTTATTTATTGTCATAAAAAACTAAAATTAATTTCTTTTTTATTCTTGGTTAATAATTGTGTTAATCTATAATGTAATCTGTTTATTGTATTTATTGTACATGAGATTAAATTAAAAGCTTGTTAAAAAAAATCATAATAGTGCATCTTTAAGGTATATGATATACACTATATTGCCAAAAGTATTTACCCTATCTAATAAACAGGTTTGATGACTTTAGTAATTTCCATGAATACAAATCTTAATGCTGCAGCATATCAAGATATTCTATAGATTTGTTTACTAATTTGATAGCAACACAGTTTTGAGATCTTCCTGAATTGCATGTGTGTGTTCACAGCATCAGCTTCCTCACTTCGACACCACACTTAAAATAAACTTCAGACCTTTAACATGCTTCATTTATGAAGAAATTATTTAATGAAAAGCCCATACTTGGCCAAAAAAAGCTTTCAACTGTTCCATTACCATTACTTTTGATCATTTGAAAAAGGGGGAGCTACATATTAAAGAGCTGCAATTCCTAAACCCTTCAGCCAATTTGGATGTGAATACATCCAAATTGTGGATGGTAAACAGCTAAAATTTAAAAAAAAAATGTGCCTCTGTTCCAGTACTTATGGAGCTGACATTGCTAACTGTATATTTAATATAGTTTATTTTTAACAACTGGATTCAGAGTGCACGCGATGATTCCCAACTCTACATGTTACAGAGTTTGCTTAGTTGCATCTGAAAAGTGGAACAAAGAATTTCAGCCCCTTCCAATAGGCTAAATAAAGCTGAAGGTTCAATCTGGGCTATTTTTATTTTACATTTTTTGATGGTAGATCTTGCCTTTTATTAAGTCCGAGGTTGGGGATTATGGGCTCAACAAGGTTGGTGACCACTGCCCTACACCCAGGGGCACAACTGCAAACCTGCTGAGGGGTATGCGAGATCAGTTTTGGCACCCCCCCACCAACTCCCCTGGCGCCCCCTCCCCAATACATTGCACGCACGCGCACACACACAACAAGTTCAATTCAGTTGACAAGTTGTATATCACCTTTGTAGTCATTATTTTAATTTATTTGACTGTAACAAGCATATTCTTGTTGTTGTCCTCCACATCTTCAAGGCTGAGCAAATAAATCATTATCTTAGAGTTATACATACTACAATGTTAACTTTCAGTATGAAACTTACATCTGCATACTATGAAAGAGTAGTAAACTAATATAAAAATAAAATTTTAACACTGTTTACACTTTTAAAAGTTTGTTAATCTTTACTAAACCATAAACAACTAAAACATAAATCATGCCTTTAAGACATGTATTTTTATTAACAAAAGTGTACAAAGCAAAATAACGATTTTATTTGTTAAACAGTAAATTACTAATTTAACTATATGTAGGCCTACTATTTTCAATAAAAACAGAAGCTGAAAAATCTTCTTCTAATAAAGATTTCTTAAGAGTAAATAACTTTGGAATTTTAAGGGCCTACTTTGATTCATTGAGTGTCCAACAACAAGTTTATGTTCTCCATCACAACAAGCAGGCAAGTCAATGACTTGTGAATAATTCAATAATATCTGGATGAGGTCATTATTAGCATTACCGTAGAATGTGTGCGTTCGAATTCATGCGTTGAACATATCAAACGTTAGCTAGCTGTGTCTCATTTTGAAGACTGCGTCCTTTAAAGATGTGTTTTTAACGACCTCCTCAGACTCTACCGAATGTAACGTTAAATATTTTTTATTTGATAAGTCACATAACGTTAGATGTGTAGAGGTGAACTCATATTAACGTTAATCTCTCTGCCCTTTCAAGCAGCGTTAAATGCAAAGTAAACAAGAGATTTACAGATATAAAAATTATATATTAAATAGTGCTGTCAATCGATAAAAAAATGAATCTTGATCAATCACACATTTTTTCTGTGATTAATCACGATTAATTGCACATATCATTAATGTGTTTAAATACTTTTACATTCTATTAATTTCACATTTAGTCTTCAAATAATGTAAAAACAACAGATTTTTTGCATCATTTTATGAATGAAAGCCAACATTCTGATATTAGCACTGCAACTGATGTCTCTATTAAATTGATAATTTTTTCTTTATTTTAACATTAATTTTAGCCGTTCAACATTAAAGTACAGTATAATTGAGAGCTATCATGTCTAATAAGTAGAAAATATATAGAAATTGAATGACGTTCTCAAACACTTTAAAGTCTTCAATGCTAAATTCTAAATTAAATACAGAAGAATTCTCATTAAAGCTACAAAACACATTGATTTCTTCTTTTCTTTTGTTCTTTGATTAACATTAGTGACAGGAGTCACAGCAGCAGGTTTAAGAATGCGGCCCCTTTAAAAGCTGCTGCTCTACGCAGATGTGACGACTTCACAACTCTTTGCATTCATTTAGGATTTTATTTAACATGTTGAAGTCTGTGCTTACGAAAATACTAGACAAAACGGGCTTTCTGATATAATCTTGTGTGTTTTTGTTTATACAAGCACGTAAGAGAACTTAGGACTGGTGCGCTGTCTGACAGATTCTGACAGAGATTCACTGACGCAGCCTTTAGCCCGTGATTGTATACAGGACCGCTGTTGCGTTGCGCCGCATCCCACAGCTAGAAACTGTCTATCTAAACTGAACGCGTCAAAGTGTTTCAAATCACACTTAATGATTTCAAGCCCTTTTCATGAATAAGAGCGTGATTATATAATCCAACGCTAGACAAAGGATGACAAAATAAGCGGCTGCTGCGTTAACTATTTTGTTCTCGTTAATCTAAATTTTAAAAAATGATCGTATGCATCAACGCGTTAACGTTGACAGCCCTAATAGGCTATTAAACATACCAATTAATGTTCATTCACTTAGATAGTGTTGTCCTCTGGTGGACAGGGCGGTTGAATAACTCGATTAAATAAAATATATTTTACAACTCGTTTAAAATGCTATACAAATGTTAAATTAAAACGTTTTATATGATTACTTGTGTCTTTATTTTTATATATATATATTTATAGCGTTTTATTAAACTTTAAAGAATAATTTGGCACAATGGCGCCCCATGGTGCGATTGGCGCCCCTATGCACTGCATTTACTGCATACCCCATTTTTTGCACCCTGCCTACACCCATTAAAATGTTCACTTAAAGGTCTCGAAGAGAGTAGGGCATGCTGACTTCCATTTAGAAAATGCCCCATGTGTTTGGGTCCTCGTTGTGATAAACGGATGCTAAACGCTCCACGAGCATCCACGAGACACGCAACCGCGCCACTCTTTGACGGATAAACACGCACAGACACGCAAAACAAGCAGATGAAACACATTTTGACAAAAAAAACCTTGCTTGATATTCGCCCTTCGGTCAATAATTTTCCCCCTTAAGCCAAGTTCACACTACATGATTTTAAGCCCGATTTGCAAGTAAACGAGCTCGCTGATAGGTCTGGCTGTGATCGGGGGCAAATCAGAGGATGATTGGCGGATGATCGACCCTGGCCAATTTTTATGTGTGAACTACTCAACAACGCATCAAAGAGGCTCGCAGGCGCATCATGATAAATATCTGGAGTTGTCGGCCGACCGGTGTCACGGCGAGCTACAGCCAATCAGAGAGCAAGTCATGGGTTAACAGATAAAACAGCAGCAGCAACATGGCATGTCGAACATGGAATCAAGGAAAAAAATCTTATTGAACTGTGGCAGAAGCACGAATGCCTTTATGATGTGTCAAATGAGTTGTATCACAACCGGGCTGAGAAAGAGAAGAGGTGGACAGAAGTTGCGAATGATCTGCAGCAGCCAGGTGAGCTAACATAATGATTGGCCGAGCGCACGCAAAACACCAGCACCCGCCATTTTCAAAACAAGTCGCGTGCTGTTTCGCGTCATATACCGTCTCAATTCTCGCGTGTGCTTTCGGGACAAAATGTTGTTTGGGTGCCGGATAGAGTCGTTGGGTGACAGAGTTGTTGTCAGCTCATATAGTGTGTGAGCCCCTGCTGCGGATCTCAGTGGTTCTCAACCTTTTGGAACTAAGGCCCCCCCATACCTTTTCTATTTTGTGGCAAAATCTATTGACAGATCTTTTCCTGGGCAACTGAAGGGGTCTCTGACCCATGCAAACGAACTGAAATCCTCACTGAAATAACGGACAAATTGTTGTTTCAGTCCGTCAATATGTTGAACGACTACATCGATCAAAGGGAATATATCTATCCCTGTCTCTTGCACACAGTCGGAGAAGTTGGGAAACATGTCAACATTTTTATTCATCAACCGATCATGCCAAAGATTCAATTTGCCAACGAAGGCACTGACTTTTTCTGAAAGAAGCAAAATGTTTGCATCTCTCCCTTGCAACGACCTGTTCAACGCATTCAGCCTTTCGAAAACGTCTACCAGGTATGACAGCAACGCCAACCACAGGGGGTCGTCCAAGTGACATGCAAGGTCGGACTTTGCGTCAACTAGAAACGCCTTCACTTCTGAACGCAATTCATAGAGGCGATGTAAAATCCGTCCTCTGGAGAGCCAGCGCACCTCAGTGTGAAATAGGAGCTGCTCATGTTCGGCTCCCATTTCCTGACAAAGCAAGGAAAACAAGCGTGCGTTCAATGGCCGAGCTTTAATAAAATTAACCATTTGAACTGCCTGTTTTAAAACAGATTCGAGAGACTCGGGCATTTGCTTTGATGCAAGTGATTCGCGATGAACCATACAGGGGGTCCATTTGGCTAATGGAGCAAAATGCAGGACTCGGGTGACCATGCCGCGAACCCTCCCCGTCATGGAACGCGCCCCGTCCGTGCATATGCCAACATACTTGTCCCATGACATGCCTGCATCCCGTATAAAGCCATTTAAAATGTCAAATAGTGCCTCGCGAGTTGTGTGCGCTGGAAGAGACTGACAGAAAAGAATGTCCTCCACAATATTGCCATTTTTTATATATCTGACAAAGGTAAGCAACTGTGCTAGCCCCGCAACATCAGTTGTCTCATCAAGCTGCAGTGCATAGTACTGGCTGTGCATGATGTTAGCTAGCAACTGTTCCTTAATGTCATTTGCCATTTCAGATATGCGGCGACTAACGGTGTCATTCGAAAGGGGGATGTCACCAATCTGGTTTGCAAAATTTTCACCAAACATGATTTGGCAGATATCTTTAGCAGCAGGTAGGACAAGCGTTTCGGCAATTGTGTGTGCTTTCCCTAATCTAGCAACTCGTTGTGAGACGCAGTAGGACGCTTCTAGACACTTGTTTGATACTGAAGTGTGTTTGCTTATGGTGCGTTTCTGCTGTGTAAGACAAGATAACTTTAATTAAAAAAAGTCTAAGGGTTTGTCTTTAAATTGTGGGTGCTTTGTTTCTAAATGACGCTTCAATTTGCATGGCTTCATGCTATCATTTGCTAGCAAATCCGCGCATATCACACAATGGGGCAGGGATTCAACATCTGTTCCAGCCACTGTAAAGCCATACTGAAGATAGCTCTCATCATATTTTCTTGTTTTAGAATAAGACTTTTTAGCTGGAGGTGCTGACAACGGACCATCGCCACAACTCCTTTTGGCACGCGTAACGAACTTATCCATACCACCTTATCACCATGGGCTAGTTCAACTCGACTGGTATTTCAATCAAGTCCACACTGCCAGATATACGAAAAAAGCGGGCTTTTGTGCTCCGCCCCCAACTCAGAAAGAAAAAACTGAGGGAGAAGGAACCGTTTTATACAGTCTATGGAAGGAACGCGTTTTTTAAACATGTTTAATTATAATCATTTTAAAATATTTTTTTAATTACTTTTTCTTAAATAATGAAAATATTTACATGGATTTTTTATAGTATTTGTTTATTCACGTTATAATTGAAAAGGAATAAAATATACTGAGTATCAGAATGATGACTTGCTTTTTTTCTTGGAATAAAATTGCGCCCCCCCCTCCGAGCTCTCCACGCGGCCCCCCTGTTGAGAACCACTGATTTAGCACAACGACTTCAAGACTCCACAGAAAGTCATGTAGTGTGAATAGTGCAGCGATCAGCCGACGTTTAAAGTCCTGTAGTGTGAACTGCCCATAATCCACTCATCCTGTCTTGTCTGAGGTTATAATGTTACAACTTATGCATAATGTTGTACAACTTACTGTGTATATTTGTCTCCTGTTTGCCTATATTACTCTTAGTTTGAATATATTTTTATCCATTTAATCAGATTTGTTAAATAATTGTTTTAAAGCCTGCTGAGTTTATGCTAGGTGCCTGCTCATAGGAAAATGCTTCTTTCAACTTAGTAATAGATATACATATAAATAAATTTGTAGAATATAATGTATACATTTTATGTAACTTATAATTTAACTTATGTTATATATGGAAAAACCTTAGATGCCAATGGGATGCAAGGTTTTTCATGGGATGCTGCATAATTATTTTTTTATTTCTTGTTATTAACGTCTCAAGAGATTGTAAATGTAAGGTAAATGTAAATGCGAACCTACTGTAGGTTAAGGTTTTATTGGTTACTCCTCTTAAGGGCATTGTAAAATGTGTATAAAACAAAGCTTTGTTTAATACATTTTAACGATAACGTTAAGGGGTGCAACCAATAAAAACAATGAAAATATATTTGTGGTTGTGTCAGCATAAGTGAAGGTAGCTTTAACAGAAATGGCACACAAATAATCTGTTTTGATGTTGACCTGTTTTTTGAGCAGATAAACATCTTGTTTGCATTCATCTTCCTCCCAATGTGCAGACAGATATTCCTCCAGATTTTCTCGTATGTAGGGAAATAATATGTCCTGCAAGAGGAAAATAAACAAATAAACTACAGTAAGATACTGGTTTCCACTGCTTTGTATTTCAGTATTTAACAAATTTTACCTTGACAAACGTGATGGGCGTCGTGGTTCCTTCAATGTCCAGTAGAAAAGCTCTAATATTTTCTGGTACTGAAATCGCTGCCATTTTTTATTATTGGCAAACGATACAGGTGTTCTTTAATGTCTTTTGTTTTATTTTATTGTGTCAGATGAGCAGCTCAGATTTTGACATGTGCATCAATAATAGCATAGCTTTGAGGCTAGCCGTGCGCTAACACATGGGGCAGTTAAGGGGTTGCCAAGCCATACGCCCACAAATCCCTACGCTATCGGTAATCAACTAACTGTAGATTGTGTTTGTATTTAGTATTATAACACTGTTTATAATTGTATATGTTGAAAAGTATTTACAGTTATATATTTTGATAGTTGTATATATCGGTGCATAATAAACTTCTCGAAATGTAGATGTAAATACAGTGCGATTAACAATAGGTGAATAAGGTAAAAATCTGGCAACACTGCTGGCTGAGACGGGCTGTTGAAAGATTAATTAATACGATCTTTTTATTATTTCGATATTGTCTAAAATCAAGAAAAACTTTTTAAGAACGTTTCTCCCATATTGGTTGACATTTTACATTGCATTCCTATATTGTATACAAATAAACATAAATTTAATACCACTTTGCGTCCATTTTACTTTATTAAAAACAATACACTGATGAGACGGTAATATAAATTTGGAATATTTGGAATTCTGCTCTTTGGAATAAAGGCATCAAAGGTAATAAGAGTCAAAAAGTAAACATAAACGTAAAGCTGTCAGAATCGGAAGGGGAAAGCATAGTATAGATAAGAAGCCATTAGAGAGTGGCAACAACAGTGTGATGAATGTTTGGAAGGAATAGGAAAGAAAAAATTGTTACAACCAGACAAAGATTAGGACATAGTAGAACATTGTAAATCAGGAAAGCACGTGGCTTTTCGAATATTGTACTTGAAACGATAGAGCATGTGTTTGCTCAGCTGCAGAAAACGTATAATGGGAAACGTATTTGATAGGGACAGAAATAAAGAATATACTAGTTTGGAGTTGAACAAGACAAGAAACTTCTGCAGGGGACTGCTGATGTGGAGTATAAGAAACGGACACTGCAAGAGACAAATCCGAAAGATGGCAGCAGTGCAACACTTTGGATGCAAGCCGCCGTTTAACCACAAAGTATGCTTTTCTTCTTCATTCGGGCAGCTTGCGTCACTGCCTGATCTCCGTCCGCCATTTTGTTAGACGCGGCACTTTATTTGTTCGACCTTTAAAGCCGCTAAAATACAGTCTGCATACAGAAATACGGCTGTTTTCACATTCGATCCATTTAAGGTTAACCCAGAATGCAGACCGAGGAGCAGACCGACTTCAGCACAGATGAGTTTCCTGAGGGATCTAAAATAAATGCCAGTAAAAACCAGCAGGATGACGGGTAAGTGTTGAGATGAGCGAGAGAGGCCTTTAACGTTACATGTTCAAAATCCAACACTGTTCATTTTAAATATTTATTTACAGGCTGAAATGAATAACTAATGTGACGATTCAATCGGGTTAATATAAATATTGTTGTAATTTCGTTTACCAGTTTAAGTAAACCGGCACATTTATTCCTTAGCAAGCTAACGTTAGCATCTTGTCACCAAATGGCTCAGACTTGTTGTAGGTCACTCAAATAGTTTTCCTGTAATTTTTTTTATCAAATATCTATCATGTAACTTATTTCGATCATGCATTACCCTTTACAAACTGTAATAATAATGGCAATACCACAGTGACGGTTTACAAACGCCTTGTGAGTAAGTTACCGTAAACAATGTTATGCGTGAAAACAAGGGTTTAAGGTGTGAGTTAGCTGAGTTCTTAAATTTAAATATTAGTGAGCATTTACCATTTATAAGTCTTTCGCAGAAAGTGTGTTATATCATCACCACTCTAAACTGGTGCATCGATCAATTGTTGATTTGTTCAATTGATTATTTATCACGGTTCCTGAACCGTGGAGCATTCTATCTCGGTGACCAGACAAATTCATTAAATATTTTGCCAATGTAAAGCATGTACATGTGTGCAGGAAAATGTTTATTGGTGGACTTAGCTGGGACACCAGCAAGAAAGACCTTGCCGATTACTTGTCGAAGTTTGGCGAAGTCTTGGATTGCACCATTAAAACAGATCCCATGACTGGACGCTCCAGGGGCTTTGGATTTGTGCTCTTCAGAGATGCAGAGAGTGTTGATAAGGTAAATGTTCTCTTGCAGTGAATGTTCTTATAATTTTGCTATTACAACATGTTTAAAGAATGTATGTTTGTGTAGGTGTTAGAGCTAAATGAACACAAGCTCGATGGAAAACTAATTGATCCCAAAAGAGCCAAAGCAATTCAGGGTAAGGAGCCTCCCAAGAAAGTTTTTGTTGGCGGTTTAAGTCCGGACACATCTGAAGATCAAATCAGGGAATACTTTGGAGCTTTTGGGGAAGTAAGTAATTTAGGAAAATACGAACTTCTGAACCAATAGGACTACTTATTGACCATGCTGATTTGTGTTTTTTCTTTTTCTCTTATAAGATTGAAAACATTGAGCTGCCCACAGACACTAAAACAAATGAAAGGCGAGGTTTCTGCTTTGTAACATATATTTCAGAGGAGCCAGTTGAGAAACTTTTGGAGAACAGATACCATGAAATTGGATCAGGAAAGGTATGTTCACACACACAAAAGCTGTTGTCCTTTTGATTCCTTAAGATTTCTCAATGTTTATTATGGAAAATGCCAGACTGTAGATATAGCAAATGTGTGACATAATAAGTTAAAGAAAAAACTGAGTAGTTTAAATAAGGCAGGTTTACCTTCATTTACTAAATCCACACAATAAATAATGGAATTATTTTAATTAAAACACTAATAAAAGTCACATGAACATGTGAGTAATATTTCAAAATACAGAGTGTTGATGATCTTTCAACTGCTGAAACTAAAACGTGATGTTATTCATGAGATGAATGTATCATAAAACTGTAATCCAGGTAATATTTACTTTTATTTACAGTGTGAAATCAAAGTTGCTCAGCCCAAAGAAGTGTACAGGCAGCAGCAAAACAGAGGAAACCGGGGCTTTGGAGGAGGGCGTGGGGGCTTCAGAGGCCGTGGAAGAGGAGGTATGCAAATATGACTTCGGCTTTCTCTGGAAGGATTTTCCATCCAGTTGTTCTAAAACAAACCATGGTTATTTTCAACTATCCATGAACAGGACAGAGTCAAGGCTACAATCAAGGCTACAACAACTACTACGGCCAGAACTACGGAGGCTATGGAAACGGATACAACCAAGGCTATAATGGCTATTCTGGCTATGACTATTCTGGGTATAATTATCAGAATTATGGATATGGACAAGGCTATGACGATTACAATGGTACGATGTTTACATTTTTTAATGTTTGTGCCATTAAACCAGTTTTTTATTCATGTAACAAACTATAAACATGCTGAATTTAGCTCGAACTTGAGTTTTAACTCAAGATTTTTTACTTAATATTTAAGTTTTGTTTGAAGGGCCAGTTGTACTTAATCTTATCCCATTATTTTTAGGTCAACAGAGCAATTATGGCAAGGCCTCACGTGAGGGTGGAAACCATCAGAATAGCTACCAACCATATTGACAAAGCGACTTAGCGACTTAAAGTTTATATTAATGGTAAGGTTATATCTTTGCTGCACTTTGATCCAACTTTGATCAATGTTAAAGATCAATAGACACCTACTATCCTAATAGCAAAAGGGATATGCATTTTCTTGCACCACAGTTGAACATGTCTATAGATCTTTAATTTCCATTGTTGTGTAGCTATTTTGCCTTTTTAGCATGACAGAAAAACGTAAGTGTTTTTCTGTAGGTTTCCTTCTCCTCCTGCTTTTAACAGGTGATCATAAAGGAATAACATAGAGACTTGATAGCAATGGTAACAGGTAAAGTACTGCTAAGGGGTACAGAGTAAGGACGCCTCTCCTTATTTTTCTTTTCTTTCCCTAATTCTGATTATTGTACCTTGTTTGTACCTGCCAGCGGGGACTTCATTGCAGGCCGTGTGTCCCCTGACCACGACATTCTCTGGGCGTCGCACATAGCGGGCAGAGAGCACGGCATGCACAAGAAAACGCTGTCCAGTGGTATGGTCTCTTCAAACTTCCTGTACCAGCGTAAAAAAAAGACAAAGGAGATTCCCCTATTTTCCTTAAGTTGTCGGTTTTCTTTAACATTTTAAAATGTGTTTTTTACAGGTATTTATTAACGTAACCTAAAAGTGATTGATAACTGCTTTGTTGTACTCTCTTTTTCAATTTTAGTGCTCTTGTATTTCAGTTGTGGAGCTTCAATGATTTTGTTTTTTGTTGGTTTCTTCCTTAAAACGTCACCTCCCTTGTAAATTGCATAAACTCATAATGCTTGCTTTTTGTCTTTAGAGCCCATAGAGAACTTCAAATGGGTACACTTCAAGTCTTGTCCTAAACATAGGTTTTAAAGATCATATGTAAAGTAGGTTTTAAAGCCATTAAAAGCTGATGAAATCTGTGTTCGACAGATACAAAGTATTGGGTATATATAAATCACATCTCTAAATTTTAAAGAGAAAGCATTTTGAGTGGCTCCTTTAATAGTGTTTATCACTAACCTCATGGAGTCCAAGCTTTTGCTGGCTTATAAGCTGTTTTCGGTTAATCTAAAAGTCAATATAAACATATGATCTTTAATCTTTAATGGTGATTTTCCTAGTTTAAAATCAACAGCTCAAGAAGTTTAACAAACATGGACGTGCTTTTTAATGTAGTAAATAAGAATAAATCATTGCATGTTTTTCTCTTGTAGGTCGGCAGGCTGACTTGAGCATTTGACTTTGTTCCCTGGAGGCAGCTTGTGGATTCCTGTCCTTAAACAACTATAAAAATGTTATTTGGTCCTCTTGAGACAAATTCTGTGTCTAACCTTGTAAATAGTGCAGTGTTTTGTTTCTAAGTTTGCCTTATTCTGTGCTTTATTCATATAGAATCTGTAGGTTTTGTGCTAATGTGTTCTTAAATGTTCATTAGGAAAGTGTCCTTTGTTTTGTATTTTAGTTGTTTTCCTGCAGTTTTTGGATAAAGGGATTAAAAATTGGAAAAAAAAAACATTGTTGTCTATTTCTTATGATCTTTTTTTCTATACCAAATTAAGGTATAGAAAAATCATTACCCATATTATTTTTGGGAGTTTATATCTTAGTTAAGAGAGAGTGATCATGATGCCCAAAAATGCTGTTTGACAAGTTAACGCACTACGTTTTAAGTGACGGCCAGGGGACATTAGTTTAAACGTCACGGCGTTTCAAAGCTGACGCAATTACGTGCAACTTCCGCCTAACCCGCCATTTTGTGAGCGCTCTCCGTTGCCACCGACAGCCGTACAAACAGAAACAGAAGAAAGGCGATTTTGAAGCCGAATTAATATCTCAGTTGCATTGCTCCAACCCGTAAAAGTGTAGAAATCTTCCGTGGCTGCGCGTATTTTCGCTGGTAGCTCGTCAGTCATGTCGGAGGACCAGAGTCTGGGCGAAGACCCGTTGATGATGATGATGATGAAGATGGAGGAAGACGATGGAGAGGCTCTGGGTGAAGAGCAGATTCCGGGGGTCGCTGGGACGGATGTTGGAGGGCAGGGAGAAACGGAAGGGTCTAAGATTGATGCCAGCAAAAACGAGGAAGATGAGGGGTGAGTTATCGCACTGCTTATATGGTGCCTTAAGTAAATAACCACATTGTAACTTACACGTTATTTGCTTGTACAACGATTGGCTCTTTTTGTAATTAAGTTTTTCTATATGGCTTTAGCAGCGTATTTTCAAACCTACGGCGTTGCGTTCACGCGTTTCATTCAAACAAAATGAATGATGATTACAGGATGTGCATTGCTGCGTCTAGTAACCACTTGCGGTGGGCAAATGAATAATTAAAGATCCATATTCTGGAAGGTCCCTTGTAAGAATTGACTATAAAAAATGTTAACATAAGATGACTCTCTTTAAAATCAGTTTTACCGTATTTAGTTATTCCCTTAAAATGATCAGTGATTTTACTACAAATATCATAGGCTAATAGTAAAACCATTTCATAGGGGTGTACTTGAGGAAAAGTTATTCACAATTTATTAATAAATAAACATGGTATTATCATATGGTAAATTAAATGTCTTTAGAAAGAAAGATTTATACAGTCAGCTCCATAAGTATTGGAACAGAGGCACATTATTTTTTATTTTAGATGTTAACCAAAATGTATTCAAGTTACAGTGATATAATAAATATAGGCTTAAAGGGCACACTCTTAGCTTTATTTAGAGTGTATTCCCATCCAAATTGGCTGAAGGGTTTAGGAATTACAGCTCTTTAATATGTAGCTCCCCCTTTTTCAAATGGTCAAAAGTAATGGAACAGTTGAATCAAAAGCTGTTTTTGGCCAAGTTTGGGCATTTCATTAAATAATTTCTTCATAAATGAAGCATGTTGAAGGTCTGAAGGTGATTTTAAGTGTGTGTAGTGAAGCTGCGATCCTGATCTATCGATCAAGTTAGCTAGAACTTATTTGAACTTGTATGTGAATATCTTGTGTGTGCAAGCGTGACCCATCTACGTGATAACTAACAGCTGAAACGTATAAAACTGTATCATCTGGTCATCATACAGACACGTATAATATCATTCGAAGTTGTAAAGGGTTTACATTTATTTGTGTAGATCCACGATAACCACAAAACATTGTGCTTTGTAAAATAAAGAGAGCCAAAAGGATGCACTTTCTGCCATCTGTGAACAGTTTCTCATTCGCAGAAGCGCTGCAGGTGCATGTGTGATGTGACGTTATGCGAGTCATGTTGTGCTGTTTATGCTGCCATTTACAGTATTTTTAATTGATTTTAATTGGTTGATCAGACACCATAATCCCTGAACCTCCTAAAGAGCAAAACTCTACGGTGCTTTTAAGTGGGCATAACGTATTTACAAAATGTATTTTGGATTTAACACCCGTTATAAACTCAGAGATGTGGATTCGGACGGCAATAAAATCACCAATGTACCCCTTTAAATTGTGAAAATATCTTACATCCCTATGAGAAATTACCGTCCAAATAAGGCTTAAAGGGATAGTTCACCCAAAAATTCATACGAGTTGCTCAACACACCTGTATAAAAGCAGGTGGCGCTAAATGCACTAAACGCACTAAATACTACAAGAAGCTCAGGACGTGTACAGAGGCTGTATAGTATGGCTAATATTATTAAAAATGATGTTCAGTTTTATGAAAATATCGATCAATTTGCTTCACAAGACGTCAACATGCTGCCAGGAGCCGCTTTTTTGGAATTATGTGCTTTAGGAACTCTTAGACAGGTGGACCCCATATACTGTCATTATATAAAGCACAGAAGGCAGATTTACCAAAAAACGTCTTTATTGTTCTACTTAAGTCAAAATGTCACCTACGTCACGGATGGCCTGGGGGTGAGTAAATAAACATTTGTGGGGGGAGGTGGGGTTTGTAATCACAATGCTGGCTCAACATCGCGATGTTTGTCAGCCAGATGAACGATGGCATCTTTTAAATGCCCAACCCTACTACGCGCTTTACCTGACAGAAAAAGTTAGCAAACACTGCAACGCTGGTTTGTGCGTGTTTGTGTGACATAGAGGTGTGAGTGATAGCCACTTGAAATACAAAGTTGAGGCGGGTCTGGATTGAATTCTCTCCCGGTCTGGATCCGGACCGGAGTCTAGACTTTAACAAGGGCTGTAGAACCAAAAGCTGTGTGAGAATATTGAGGAGGTTGCAGCTGTTTTAGACTCCCACTGTTCCAAACACATTTGCCATTCAAATACAGGTTGACAAATCTTGTGAACATAATCTGAATGTCATCTGATGTTTGTTTATTGGTTTAGTTAGTGGGTGATGTGTTGTTTCATTGGGTCCCATAAATTCACTAATATTTGTGTAGATAATTTGTATTTATAAGCACATTTGAACTTATCACGAAAACGTTTCGCCTAATTCACAACACGTGCATACACACATGAATTTGTAACATTATGAAATAAGCATTCTCTTTCTCTTTGGTTCACCCCACTTATGTTCTATAGGGTTCAAATCAGGGAACTGGGATGGCTATGGCGGGACCTTGATTTTGTACTCTGTGAAGCATTTTATGTTGATTTTAATTGTTTTTTTTAATCAATGTGCTGATAGAAGCAGAACTTCTCAGGTTTCTAGCAGAGCAAGTCAGGTTTAGTTTTTTTTAATCTGTTGGTATTTGGTATCCGGAATATCTGTTGGTATTTGGTATACCAACCAAATACCAACAGATATTCCCAAGAATTTTTTATGTGTTGGTATTTGGTATTTTTTTTTTACATGTAGGTGCACTGGAAGCCTCTGACACTAAGACAAATTCCTTGTGTGTGTAAGCACACTTGGCAATAAAGCTCTTTCTGTTTCTGTTTTTTTCTGTTTCTGTATAATCCATGATGCCATGTATCTAAACAAGATGTCCAGAACCTCTGGTGTAAAAGTAGGTCCACAACAATGAAGTTCCAGTGGTATATTTACCTGTGGACATGGGGCACCTTTTTATCCCTATGTGCACCAAACCCATTTTGTTTCTTGCTGCCAAAAAACTCTTTTAATTTCATATGGCCATAGTACCCAGTCCTGGTTGAAGTTCCAGTATGGCAGATAAAAATGGTGGAGTGTGTTTTTGCATGAGAGCAGAATATTTGTTTCTTGAACACTGTCCCAAACAACCTGTGATAATGAAGGTGTGTTTTTTTTTATATAATATATTTTCTGACCCCAAAATTAAACTGATTTCTGCAATTCTCTATATGTGATCCTTGAAGAGTTTGTGGCCACTTAAATTGTTCTCCTCGCTGTGCATTAAGACAATACAGACACACATTCTCTTTCTTGCAGATTTGCAATATTTTAAAACTTTTTGCCCTGAGATTGGAAATGAGAATTTTTATTGTTTTAACTAAACTTTAAAGCCACTTTTTTATTTTGTGTATCTCAACAATCTTTTGCTGCAGATCAGAACTATATTATTTAGTTATACCCATTGTGATGAATGATTAAGGGGATTTGGGCTTTGTGTTACGTAATAATTATTCTCCATCTGCAACGAGAAGTCATGACTGGACAACATTATGTTTCTAGTCGTCACCTTGGTGTGCTAAGAAAATGTAAATATCAATGGGAATATATTTTACTTCATGGGGATATTTTAAGAATTTCTAGGGGGTGCTAATAATTGTGGCAAGAGTGTATTAGAGAAAAGCATTTATTCTATAATGTGACACCCCCCCTGACATATATATCAGTGGCGGTCCGTGACTTCTCTTCCGGGGAGGCAAAAATTCAAAATATGTGTTTGGCACGTCATGTGAACGTATGTGCATCGCGCATCATGTCAAAATACGTGCCTGCTGTAGACGCGTCGAGAGGGTTTATGACAAAAGATGCTCGCATTTGCTAGATATTGGCTTAGTCTCATGTGTAATTAGGCTTAAATGTTAAGCGAGTGTCTTGCGAATATCTTGTGAACGCGAGCATCTCTTTTATGATAAACCCTCTCGACACGTCTACAGCAGGCACGTATTTTAACATGATGCGCGATGCACATACGTTCACGTGAGGCACCAAACACATATTTTGACATGACAGGCCTCACACATGACGGGCTAAATACCGAACTTAACATTCGTGCCTCCCTGGAAAAGAAGTCACGGGCCGCCACTGATATATATATATATATATATATATATATAGTGAGAGAAAGAGAGAGAGAGATTATTAAGACCAGCCAGAGTGTGATTATTGCGTACGTGTGCTTTCAGCTGTTCCTATATTTTTTCTTAAATTTAGACTAAATTCTGATACGAAAGTTTAAATAAATCATGCTTTGTTTATGAAAATGTTAGTACGTAGGTTTCACGCACGCATGCTTAGTGAATGAGACCCATTGTTCCACATTGTAAGCACGAGAGAAAGTAGCA
This sequence comes from Oreonectes daqikongensis, assembly GCA_026939265.1. Classification (NCBI taxonomy): domain Eukaryota; kingdom Metazoa; phylum Chordata; class Actinopteri; order Cypriniformes; family Nemacheilidae; genus Oreonectes; species Oreonectes daqikongensis. The sequence goes on along the minus strand of JAOTQM010000041.1, from coordinate 3,327,567 downwards.
GTCAGAGCAGCGCCAACCCTGTAATCACTGTGTCAGAGGACGAGGTTCGGAGGGCGCTAAAGCGAGTGAACGTAAGGAAAGCAGCTGGGCCTGATGGTATTTCTGGTCCTGTGCTGATCAGCTCGCCGGTTTGTTTACATCCATCTTCAATGAGTCCCTTGCTACATCCGTGGTTCCCTCCTCCTTTAAATAAAATCTGTCATCATCCCTGTGCCTAAGAACAATAAATCATCTTGCCTGAATGACTCTCGTCCAGTTGCTCTCACATCTACAGTCAAGAAGGTGTTTGAGAAACTGGTTAAAAACAACATCTGCTCCTTCATACCTGATACGCTGGACCCTCTTCAGTTTGCCTATCATCCCAATAAATCTACTGAGGATGCCATCTCTCACGTCCTGCACTCTTCCCTCACACACATTGACAGCAAAAATGGGAACTATGCAAGGCTGCTATTCATTGACTACAGCTCAGCTATTAATACTATAGTTCCTAGTAAACTAACCTCCAAACTCCTGAATCTTGGTCTGAACTCTTCACTCTGTGATTGGATGCAAGATTTTCTCACTGGCAGACCTCAGGTAGTGAAAGTAGGGAAGTTCACCTCCAACTCCATCACCCTGAGCGTAGGAGCGCCACAGGGCTGCGTCCTGAGCCCCCTACTCTACTCTCTCTACACACATGACTGCGTGTCTTCTCACAGCTCCACTTCTATTGTCAAATTTGCTGATGATACAGTGGTTCTGGGACTCATCTCCAACAACAACGAGACCGCATATGTGGATGAGGTAGAGAAACTAACATCTTGGTGCCAGGACAACTGTCTCTCTCTGAATGTGACCAAAACCAAGAGCTGATTGTGGACTTCAGAAAGAGGCAGCAGCGGACCTATACCACTCTTATGATCAGTGGTACCCCTGTGGAGAAGGTGAGCAGCTACAAGTACCTCGTTTTTAACATCTCTGAGGACCTGACTTGGGCTTCATACATCCACACACAGGTGAATAAAGCCAGGCAAAGACTGTACCATCTGCGACAGCTGAGGAAATCGAGGGTCTCACCCACAATCCTAAAAACATTCTATTCAGGAGCAATAGAAAGTGTTCTAACTCAGTGCATCTCAGTGTGGTATGGGAATAGCTCCAGCCAAGACTGCAAAGCCCTCCAGAGAGTCGTGCGCTTAGTTGAGCGCATCTCAGGGTCTGCTCTCCCACCCCTGCAAGACATCTACCTCAAACGCTGCAAGAATAATAATAAAATAATTAAAGACTCCAACCACCCTAATAACCGTCTCTTCAACCTACTGCCATCTGGTTAGAGCTTCCGTAGCCTGAGGACCAGAACAGAAAGACTGAGAAGGAGCTTTTCCCCCCAGACCATCAGGCTCCTAAATTCTTAACATTGTACCGCACTCCTTGTACTTTAGTACATCCAACACAGAGACATTACAACCTATACACACTGCACTACTACTCTCCTTTTTAAATTTTTGCACTGCTGCCAAGTAACTACCTTGTGTTACTATTTGTTTGCACATCCCTGTTCATGTAAATATTCAGTTTAGTTTCTATCTTAGACTATATATTATCTATATTATGCTCATACCTAGATTATTTATATTTTGTTTAAATTGTTTAGTATTTTATATAATTACACTCTTTGGAGCTGATCTGACCTAAATTTCACTACTGGTTGTATATCCTCTATATAACTGTGTATGTGACAAATAAAATCTTGAATCTTTTAAGCACTAAGCACCATTGGTCCAGAAGCACTTCCGGTTTCAGTTTTTTATTTGTTTATAATTATATAAATATTATAAGTATTTTTTTATCTTACATATAAAATTAAATCTTAAAGAGTACATTACTTTGGATTTTTAATGGCCTACTTTGGTTTATGGAGTGTCCAACAACACGTTTATGTATGTACATGGTGTAAAAACACTATTATTTCGTAATAATAGGCAGTTATTTTTACCTTACTTTTTGATTGACTCTTAAATGATTCGTTTTGCGATTCATCTGTCTAATCCCCTCCTTTCCGCTAGCCTTGTCTGATGTGATTGGTCAGATGGTCTAGTATGCTATGATTGGTTTAGCGCGTGTGTTCAAGTTTTCGTGGGCAGTCCTAGTTTCTAGTGACGTAGATACACGGCGGTTAGGGAATTAAACTAGGTTACGACTCGTATGCATGATTCAGAGTCGACTCCCTTTTTCCAAGCCAATAACTTGATTCATTTACCTTCGGATTTACAACTTGGCAGACTGCTTATTTTCAAACACGGCAACATTGCACACTGCATGAAATGTAATTTTAATGATCTCGTGTTATGTACTCTTTAAAGATAATTGTTTAATATTTATAAATATGCTGTTGTATGTTGCTCAAATTGAACTGAAAGGAAGTTATTCAGGACCAGCGTTGAACCAGCATTGTTTTACATCATTTTTCGTTTTACAAGAAAAAGTCTGTAGCTAACAGTTAACTTGACCATGTGTTTTAATTAGAATCACAGATGTAGTTAATTTGGTCCTTAATGGCTTGTTTTTAAAGCAAACACAATTCCTGTAGATTCGCAATATATTTGCTCTGTGTACATTTTCCGAGCTGTTGGTTTTCATAAAAACAATCTATAGTAAAACAAACCTTTGAAATGAATGTTTAGAAGTATAAATATTTAGATGTGGTTACTTATTTGTTCAAAAAAAGCATGGGTTATTTTAAACCGTATCAATAGTAATACTCCAAGAAGCTGTATATCAGAAATCAAACACATTATGCTTATAACTCTATAGGTAATGAATAGGCTACAACTCAAATGTTTTACTGTTTTAAACTGGATACGCATTTTGTCCAGTTTTGTCTCGGTCTTAAATGTCAAAATTAAAGATTAATTAGTAAAATTCAATGTGTGGCTTTTGTACTTTGAAAAGAACATAATAAATAGACGAATTTGTGGGAAAAGATCTAAATAAACCGTTATGTAATTTTTGGCAAAAAATGATAACTGAAAATACATTTTACTATGGAAGCTGATAACCTATATATTGGCCAAGAAACAGTATTTCAATATGAATGTACATTTTTCTAAGCCTGAAACAAAAGGCAGACAGTGGACAACTGCTTTTACAGGACTTTTTTGCTGTATCGGGTATTGGACTGAAGGGTTCCATTTAAATCCGATCCGGTGCGTTACCCGTGGATGTTGCTCTTAAGATTTAAAAAGGACTAACTATTAGGAAACCACTGTACAAAAGTTCAAACTGTGGTTATCATGTAAAGAAACTCAATAAAGTAATCAAATGTAAAATTGCTTCATAGTTTTCACAGTTTAAATGAAATATGGATAAAACCATATTAAAGTTAAAAAATTTAATCAGTCAGGAGCAGTGAGTGTGTTTTGTCTTAGTTTTTTTGTTGTTTGATGTAGGGCTGTCAAACGATTAATCGCAATTAATCGCATTTAGAATAAAAGTTTGTGTTTATATAATATATGTCTGTGTACTGTGCATATTAATTTTGTATTTATAAAAACAAATCCATACATGCATACATTTAAGAAAAATATTAAAATTAATAAACATTTAAATATCATTTAAATTATTGGTAAATATAAATAAATACATCTAAATATTTGCTAAATATATATAGGCCTACATGTATGTGTTTGTGTTCATAAATACAAAATTAATATGCACAGTAAACAGACATCTATTATGTAAACACAAACTTTTGTTCTGAATGCGATTAATCGCGATTAATCTTTTGACAGCCCTAGTTTGATGAGCATTAAAACATGGCCTATATGTTTATTGTGCTGCTGTCCCTTTAAGAGCTACTGCGCATGGATCACATGCATTTTGTTTATAACAAACAATTCACATTTTTCATCATAACGCCCAATTTGCAGAGTGCAGAGTTAACCACGCCTACTTATTTACATTCCGCGGAATAGACGGAATAGAAAAATCTCTTACTGTACTTTAATCCAAAGCACATGTGAGGGAGGGTGTTACAAGGTTGGTCTGGCTGATCCTCTGCTAATAATTATTAGAATGGGCATTTTAAGCAAAAATACTATTCGAAGATCGTTGAGAACTATTCGAAAATTATTCGAAATTCGCACCCCTCCACCGCATGCACGCACGCGTAACTGTTATAGGCTACACACACATAAACGGAGAGAGAGACCGTTTACGTTTTAAATCCGTATGACCACAAACTGTTTTATTCATTAGGGAATAGGCAATTTTACCTTAAGACATACATTAATTTTAGGATAACGTGCTGAAACATTCATATTAATAAAACAACCAAATAATGGCACTTAATAACAGCCCGTTTACATTTCCTTGTAAAACATGACCATGCACATTTATAGCAATCAAAAACAGTTTGATTTATCCAGGAAAATATCTTCAAGCCATACAGATTTGAGGTTAGACGAATGACGGCGCGTTTTAACAGTCTGGAACGGTAAGCATAAATCAATAGCTCATGAGGCTAACGTTAGCACGAACATTCATAGCAATAAAAATCAGTTTGATTATTCATGAATATCTCATCAAACCATAGAGATTTTAGGCTAGACATAGATGCGTTAAAACATTTAAAATATATTTTGAACAGCCGTAATCGTTTCTTGCCACACAAATCTACTGTATGCGTACGTTAACAATTGTGAGAAAATGTGTTCCTCTGTTGTCTGTTGATTGACAGCTTTTAGGTGTGTCGTTACTGGCAGCGCCACCCTCTGGTTACATGCATCAGCACTGAAAACTTTTTTTTGGAAGATCGCACACACTATTCAATATTCTGTCATTAAATCAACTAGTCGAATATTCGGAATTCGTGACTCATCCCTAATAATTATGTCAGGAAGAAAGTCGAAAGTGTGGGATCATTTTGAAAACTTAAAGGATAACCCTAAAAAGCTGTTTGCGAACTCTGCAGTAGGGCTGCACGATATTGAGGGAAAATGCGATATGCAATAGCATGCTAAATAATGCTATACGATATTTCTTTTTCTGAAATCAATTTAAATTGTATTAAAATAATTTAATAAATAATAAAGAGTAAGAGCATCATTCTGCATCTGCAATGCGCATAAAATGTAAATAACGTAGAAGCGCATGGGTGATTCTCACAAAAACGTGCTTTCAAGATGTCAAATATGATTTTCTTAAAAACAAATTTCCTTTATATTCATTTAAAACAAGGTAGGATAAAGGCATTCATTTCTAAAATTTTACTAACAGTTTAAAAACAAAAAAATTATTTACAAAAAAGGCCTTAAAAATTCTCATTACCATACCCATTTAAATCTAATAGCATGTTTTGCAAAAAAAAAATCAAAGAATATTATACATGTAGAATTTCTTTAAATGTGTAAATCTACCTGTATCTACCTCTACACAGCGTGACAAGAGAATATTAAGTATTTTGTTAGCTTGTTAGCCATTTAAAGTACTTGTAGATGCGTTTCTTTACATAAAATCATACATGATGTGAATATATTTGTGTGTTTAAACAGTTTTTAAAAAACATTATGGAGGATGAGAATATCAGTCATGGACACATCTTTCCTCCACTATTTCTTTTTTTAAATTTTATTTCTATTTCTCTTTAATTTTTATCAAAATTGGTTCGGCAAAGGAAAAAGTGGTATTGGTGCATCCCTAATTTTGACCAGCAAATTGTGGCTGGTGTGACACTTTTTTTTTTTTTTTTTTTTTTTTAGCAAATATTGTCTTTTTTTTTGTCAGAGTGCACGAGAATACATAAATTGAATGTAAAAATCACAACAATTTTCTTGTGGGAGAGGATTCCCCCACATCCCCCAGCAGGGATTTAAATTGTATGTATGTATGTCACCTTTTTCACATCTTCCGAGTTTGCAGGTCTGGATACTGCCAACATAAAAATACCGAATATATCATGCAACCCTATTAAAAATTATTAGGCTTTTTATCTGATTAGTTTATGCAATAGTCTGATTTGATTATCAAAATAATTGTTAGTTGCAGCCCTATAACACTTCATCAAATTATGATTAACTTCACACATAAAAGCACATGTATTCTCTTGTCTTTTTGTTTACAGCAAAATGTTTGTTGGAGGGTTGAGTTGGGACACAACTAAGAAAGACTTAAAAGATTACTTCGGCAAGTTTGGGGAGGTGGTCGACTGTACCCTAAAATTGGATCCCTTGACAGGCCGCTCAAGAGGATTTGGCTTTGTTCTGTTTAAAGATGCAGGAAGTGTGGAAAAGGTATCTGTGCACATTTTTCACAGTGTTTGCACACCAGTATTATTAAATAAGTCAAGATATTATAACATGCAATTTAATGTTGATATTATTCTGTTGTGTGCTTGCCATGTTTTTATACTACTTTTTTCAGCCTATGTAGAATGTAGTATAAAGTGTAGAAATGTAATATGCCTTTTGAAATAAAGCCATTAACTGATAACACCCATTTCTAATACATTTGTTTGCTGTCAAAGGTGATCACACAAAAAGAGCACAAACTCAATGGAAAAGTGATTGACCCCAAGAGGGCTAAAGCCATGAAGTCCAAAGAGCCTGTGAAGAAGATATTTGTAGGAGGTCTTTCCCCAGATACTCCAGAAGAGAAGATTAGAGAATACTTTGATGCTTTTGGAGAGGTATAAAAAAGTGTATATTTGTTTTTTAAAAAGATAAATGTGTCGGCACTGATAGCCACGTGGTTAGTGCACCGACATGCCTAAAATCTACCAATTTCAAAATAATTAATCGACTCAGGCACCATATTATTGTTTTTTTAGGGTCAATGTATTTTTTTTATTAATATTTTATAGGGTTTTGCTTTAAGGGGTAGTTTTAAAAAAGAAAGTAGTAGCTGGAAAAGTATGACTGGTCTACCACAAACGCAGGCAAAGACTGCCTAATATTTTATTTATTTTAAGATTTAAGATGTTATATTCATAACGTTTGTAATTATATTAAAATAAGTGAAACAACGTTAAACTTAAATAAAGAACATATTTATAAATAACTGTGCGCATATTCTTTAAAGTGGTGGCCCTATGTCCATCAGGTCTTTTCATTGGCTACTCTGCTGTGAATTTCAGCTCTCAAGGCATACAAGCAGGATTTAGATAGGAGATGGAATAATACAAATTTCTTTTTCACGTCTTATTACCCTGCTGAAGTAAATTGCCATATAACATACTTTAAAGGTGTGATTACTTGTCCAATTTCAAAGCTTTGATTATGTTTTTTGGGTGTTTAAATATATAGTTCATGTTTCGAGTTTAAAAAAAGCGCTGTATATTCACATATTTCATCTGTATTCTTCACTGCTGTCTCTATTCTCACAAAACAATCAGATTTTTTCCGGTTTCTATAAAGTCCCTCCTTCCGATACGCTCTAATTGGTAAAGCAGACTCAGTCTGTCGTGATTGGTTACCCGCTTAGAGAATGTGTCCCACCCTTACCAAATCAGTGAGCTTCTGCTTCTTAAGCTATTGTGATTGGTCAGTCTTTGTTAGAAATTGTGATATTTTTTTACCTACTATGGCAAGGGATATGACACCAGACCAATTACATAAACGTAATAACAGTACGTTAGTTTTGCCTTATGTTGGACCCATGTTGGATAATAAAATAAGCAGATTGATCAGGAGACATTTTCAAGCAGGACTTCAAAGGTCATGGTGTGTTAGAGGTATGTGTGCAGTGCACACACAATATCAGTATATTACACAGAACAACTTTCATAGCCGATGTTAAAATCATGAAAGCTGTTATTTATAAGTATACAGGACAAACGCATCACGTCTTTAAAACCTGAACACATTGATGTCCAGCTTGAAGTGATATTAGTACACACAAGCAGGTTTTTGCTTACCATTTCTGGGGGTTTTCCATTAAAAATAAACTAATTCCACTGCTCTCTTGTCTCCTCTGAGGCTGGGACTTCTAAATGGTGTTGTGTGCTGGTCTGTGCAGCAAACAACAGAACAGTTAGCATGTTTGCTGGAACTTTTGCCATGGCGTTAGAAGTGATACACCCATGTCGCTTGTGAAAACAACAATGGTGACAGCGCTGTGGATGGAAACGTGCATATTAAGCATGCACGTTTCCATCCACATCTACCTTATTATAATAAGAACGCCTTCCTACGTCAGATGGGAAGTGAAATCTGATCGACTCGTTTTCTTACATGCTTACTGGGATGTCATTTTTCATGTTTTCTGGGTTGGTAGATGCACCGGGGACCCGATTATAGCACTTAAACAGAAAAAGTCAGATTTTTGTGAAACCACCCCATAACATAACATACTTAAAGGCATTTTATTTTGCCTAAGAAATTATCTTATTCATATAAAACTAATTACAATCCCTTTTCATTTGATTTAGACATCATTTGTTTTGCATCAAATTAAAATACAATGTGATTTTTGGTAATCTGGCATTCATTTCATTAAGTGATCCAGACTTGACACACAATCGACTTAAGCAAAAAGTGGTGGGATACATCCTACTAGTCATACCAAAAAATTACGTCTATGATATACTAGTCTGTGTTCTTAATAACTGATATAAACACTACAATATTATTTTTTTTGTCTATTTAAGATGTGTGTTACATCTATTGATTTCTTCTAGGTGGAATCCATTGAGCTGCCAATGGAGAATAAGACAAATAAAAGGCGTGGTTTCTGTTTCATAACATTTAAAGAGGAGGAACCTGTGAAGAAAATTATGGAGAAGAAGTACCATAACATCGGTCTAAGCAAGGTACAGTCTTTTACAGGCCTGTATAACTGCTGACTTCTTATTTAGGGCCTTAAATTCTGTGTAAAACTGTTGGTATTTTAATAATTTCCAAGTTACAGGAAATTGCAGAAAACATTAATTGAGTACAGCTATAGGTAGAAGAGATAAATGAATCCACAGCTACAATTAAACTGTGCCTGCATATTTAGTCAGTGATGTGTTTGCTGATGATATATTGTATAGCATTTTTTATTTTTTGTATTACATCAATGAGATTTTGGTTGAGGATTAATTATCCTAAAATATCATAATGGTCAAGACTTGTTTTGGTTTATGATGGTGTTCTAAATGTTCATTTGTTCTTTTGTAAACGTTTCTGCAGTGTGAGATCAAGGTGGCCATGTCAAAGGAGCAATACCAGCAGCAGCAACAGTGGGGCGGAAGAGGGGGCTACTCATCCAGATCTCGAGGGAGAGGCGGTATGGGCTGAGGCTTATGCTCTGTTTAATTGATATGTTAATGAATCATAGCCCTGTATATAGGCATGTGGCAGTGGCAGTAGCACATTCTTGTGTTGCGGTTACTGATGAAGCTTTTACCACGGTATATGGTATTATCACAGTGATAAAGTACATTATATAAAGACCAAACATACAAAGCTAAATACAAATGTAACATTACATTCATGGCTTATTGCTTATTACAATGCTTATTACTGACACATTATTCAAGTATAGATTACTTTATCCTTTTCTACACTACACAAGTGTCATTTCTGGATAGCGAGCAGTAGGGTATTCATTATATTATCATCATATATTCCGAACACTGGCACATGTCTAACTGTATATTACCAACGTGACATAAAACCCAATAAATATTTGTGGGGTAGGCATATTTTCAGAATTGAAGAAAATTGCCATTTAAATTCATGGAACATACACAGACATTTTTACCATCCTTTTTTAATAATTCCCTTTTATAACTTCTGAGGGTTGTGATAAACGTGTGGTGTCTGTTACAGGTCCCAATCAGAATTGGAACCAGGGATATGGGAATTACTGGAATCAAGGTTATGGAAATTATGGAAACTATGGCTACAACAATCAAGGCTATGGTGGATACGGGGGCTATGATTACTCGGGTTACAACAACTACTACGGCTATGGTGACTACAGCAGTATGTAATACTGTTTGTGAACGCAGATGAAAAACTAAGGATATATTGTTTCGTGGATTGTTGGTACTCTTCCGGGACTATGACAATTGTGCACTAAAATTTCTGCGCAGAATGCACATGCTTGTATTATATATGCCTTATGCCTATGCATAGAACTCTAGATTATTGCTTTAATTGCTTATGTCTCACAGGGAAGGCTTGCTTGCACAAAGCTATTTTGTACATATGTATTATAATAACTATGGTGCTAAATAGAAAGGGATGTCTTAGCTTGGAAACACATTGTCAAAGTGCCTTGAATCCATTGGACAAGAACTGTAAATCTGTAGGCCATGCAAAAAATGATCACTGGCCAATGGGCGGTTTTAGAAAATAATAAACCATTTTCAAACATTCATTCATTTACTGCACAAATTTTTGTCTCTTACCATATTTACAGAGTACAGTACTTTGCAAAATGTTTGAATACTATTAACGTAAGTATCTTGCAAGTATTACGTCAAAGTACAAAATGAATTATATTTTAAAAATCGCCTTATTCCATTTTTGAGGGTGTATTTTTGCCTTTTCTTAAATTTTCTTTTTAAAATTCACATTACTCAGAGATATTCTCAACATGGCATACGACAACATATTTAACTGTAGACGTTTGCATTGTTTGTGTTTTGTGCTCCTACCTCTAGATGAGCAGAGCGGTTATGGCAAATCCCCAAGGCGAGGTGGCCATCAAAACAGTTACAAGCCATATTAACATATTAACTCCACGAGAAACATTCAGGTATGTCATAGCACTGCGTAATAAAAGCCATTTTTAGTTGATAAAGTACCGTTTGGTCTTTTTGTAATGTTCGTTGCTTAATTTTTGTTTTTCTTTAAAGTTTCACAGCACCCTGAAGTGCTTTACAGTAGTGGTAACATAGAGACTTCGGTCTTTTGGCAATATTGTAACAGCTGGCTTTTGGCTGTTTCTTCTTATGTAACTGTAAAAATTAACAGGTACAGTACTGCTAAATGGGTACCAGAAAATATGGATTTACAACGAAAGAAAACAGAAGATTGTTGTCTCCTAATTCTGACATATACCTTGTTTGTACCTGCCAGCGGGGACTTCTTGCAGGCCATGAGCTGACTTCACGATTCTCAGGCCCGCTCAATGCGGACAGGGTACGAGAGGCGTACGCTCTCGAATGCTCCCATTTGGTATGGTCTTCCAACATCCTGTATACGAATTGTAAACAAACAACAACTACAGCAACAAAAACATAAAAAAGGACACGTCAAGCTTTAATCATTCGTTTTTTTTATTGTTCCTTTTAAAACTTCTTGGGATTGGTTTTATGTAATAATAAATTATAATTTAATGCCATTTTTTACAGGCGCCTTCAAGTAATGGTAAAATATGTCAAGAGCCGGAAAAATAAAATTAATTAATTGTTCACTTTTTGAAGGATACGGCTTTCTCTGGACTTTCTCCAGTGGTAATATGCACTTCTAATCTTACATGTAATTGCTTGCTTTTTCTTATTTGTAGCTCGTGTAGCTGTAATATCCTGTAGTCCATGAGCTAAAAGCTGGTTTGTACTTGGATGCCGCTGCGCTGGAGAAGTGCTTTTTTACATTTGTATTGTGTGATTTTCTACTGACAGCGGTGGACAAGGCTTCACCTGTAAACAATGTTAATTTCATCTAACAAATTTTCTTTTTTTAACCTTTTAAAATTTTGAAAGGGACATATTGTCTATGGAAACTTTGCTTGTAATGCTTTCCTTTTGTGTTTTCAATTTCAATCAAATGAAAGTGTTGCAAATTTAAATGTTTTGATCTTAATTTTCAAATTATTATGCTGGTTGCACAACAAAGTTTTTTAGCTTATACATATATTGTATTTTCTGTTACTATTCTATTTTAAAGTCATTTCTTGTCTCCATATTGATATTATTAAGAATTGGGATTCCTTTACATTTTATATGGTTTTGTTTTTCTAACATAATTAATATTTATTTTTTTGTTTTTCAGAGTGTAAGACACATTGAAGGCCAAGACTGAGAGGAGAAAGCAAGATGTCAAGACATGTTAATAATGGAGTTGGTCAACACATTACTACATTTATTGTGACACGCACAGTCATGAGAATTAATCTAAGATTGCCAACTAAATTACCAGTTAATTTAAAACCAGAAATTACATTGAAGTGTTTGATGACAAACTATTTTTTTTTCTAAATATGTTTGCCTTTTGTTGTTTTAGAGTTTGTGGTAGCTTATTATCTAATCTAAATTAGTGAAATGATACATAGAAGCCACATCATTTAGAAGTTATTTGTATACAGATCTATTAATTTATTGCTTACAGCAAGTAGGCCATTTAATATTCATTTCAAATTTCAGTATTTTGCTACAGAGTTATGTAAACCATTGAATAGTACAATGGATGAAATAAAGTATATAAACTTGAATTCAGTCAACTCTTCATTCATTAAATAAAGAAATACATTACCCAAACATGTAAGATTTTAGTTCATCATTTATTTACCCTTTGTTTTTCAATTCTAAAAAGGGTGAATATCAGAGATCAGTCCATGTATTTGTTGTCTGACTCATGAATCAGTTTGAACTTTAATTGTTGAATAATATATAAAAACACAGTTTTTAACACCCCTTTAACATTAATATGCCTTATTCTGTCATACTGCCTTTTTTAACAATATAATAAAAATAAAAAGAGTACATTGAACCTATCACATGCATTTTAGTGTTATAAGTTATTTGTCAGTAGTTTGAAGTCTGAAATTCATGAGGAATCATGTGACTGTCACATGACAAGTCACATTGTCATAAAGGAAATTACAATATTCAAACTGTATTCCAGACTCAAAGGTCCTCTCAGAGGATGCAGATTTTGTCCATTTCCCCTGGTTATTATACATAAACAAATTGAAATGACATGGTCTTGATGTTAAAGTTCAGGCACATGTTAAATGCTACATTGAAACATTTACTTGAGTTAATTTGTAATTAATTGTGTTGTGGTTTAGTTGTTATGATAGGGGAATATTCCTGCTAAAAAAATCTGAAAATGTATATGTACACTACATTTGTTAACAATTTTAAAATATTACCTGCCATGTGTATGCCAGAATAGCAAAAGAAAACAAATCTTATCACAGTAAAAAAAAACTTTTGCACAGACATATACATTAATATGATCAAAATTGGTTAAGAGGGAATCACTCCTGTTGACAGCAGAATTATTAACACAATAATTGCAAGCACTACCACACCAATTATAATCATCATCTTAGTGTTTTTCCACCACATCTTTCTGGCAACACGTGATGACGTCCTTTGAAATGAGTCAGCCTGAACAAAGGCAGATGATTACAGAATAATAAATAATAAAAATACATTATTTTAATGTATAATGCGCTTTTCTTCAAGGTGCTACAACATGATAAAAACAATTGCAAAGACAGAAATAAAACATTGTTAGTAAAGTCAAATTTTGCCATTGCTCTAATTAACTGCCGCCATGTTAAGCATCTTAAAGTCAAAAATCTACATTACCAAGATCTTTTGTATGTTGGTGTTGATTTTTAAGAAAAGGACAACACTTTCTGTCTCAAAGCGCTTACCGTGGCTTGAAGATCATCTGTTTTGCCGATCAGGTCATCTAACCTTTCTCCTCGCTCCAGAACTTTGTTGATGTTGTCTTTGAGAATCACTTTAACATCATTAACTTGATCCTGAACTTGACTGAGTTTTGCAGGTGCTGGTTCAGTGTTGTAGTCAGCCTATGTGAGATTATAAACAGAGGAACTTCTGGGCACAACTTTACCATACATTATTATTATTTTTAAAGATATAAAGATTATCACCTTAAAAGTACACTTTAGTTGTAAATATATTCATTGTTAACTATATGTACTTAATCTGTAATTACGAGGTGCAGTCTTGAACCTGAACCTATATTATATCGGCTATATGTAGTTATCTGTATTTGGGTAAATACACTATACACCGTGCAATCCATTTATAACCGCATAAGTATAGAGCAGGGTCAGAAGAGTTTCAGAAAGAAATCATTTCTGGGTTACACTTTATTTTAAGGTGTCCGTGTTACAGTGTCCTTATACATTTAAGTACTGAGTAATAATTAAATACATGTACTTACTATAGGGTTAGGGTGTGGTTTTAGGTTAGTTGCATGTAATTATGCCTAATTTATAATAAACATGTAACGTGTAACATGAGCACCGTAAAATAAAGTGTTACCCATTTCTGTTATATTAACACATCAATTAAAAATATATATTGAACAGGATACTGTGACATTGCTTGGATTTTTTGTCCCATTTGTCACATCCTCCTTGGAAGCCATGGACTTCCTGACTAACAATCATATGCGGCCAAGTCCAAAGATCTAGATAAAGCTATACAGCTTTAGCAGATATTGTTGTCATGACCTTTGTAACATTTTAATGTGTTGTGTCTTCTTTTTTTGTAACACTACTGTATGTAACCAATACCAATAAGGCCAATACCTTTGAGGTTGGTTCAACCTTTGAATAAATAATCATTTAAATAAACATTTCACTAACAAACAGCTGAGACTTTCCTGTACTTACCATAGTGGTGCTGTTAAAAACGTCCGTGGGTTAGAAAATGTACCTCCTGCTGCTGTTTTAAGTTTACCCCAAGATTGTAACCATTGCTTAAAAATTAAGTTTGACAAACAAACTTCCCATTCTTGTTAGCTAGAGGCACGAAGAAACAGGATGGAATATTGCAGAACTCATTTGCAAACACTGCATGCCCTCCCAGTCAGATTGCACATTAACCACATCCTAAGAGAACAATACTTCCTATTGGCTCTTCGTGAGTCTTTTACATTGGCCCAGCCCACCATCTGCTTTGCAAAGACTTGACGTAAGCCAGACCTCTGGTTATATAGACTACAGTTGGCAAAGAACATTATTTTTATCTGACTTGTAAACAAAGGTAGAGCAGAGCTGGGAGTTAAAAAACGAGTATTCATTCACTACTTATTCTGAATGTGTCAAACAGCTGGGTACGGCTTTTATAAACTAAAAAAAGGTTTGGATAATAGTTTCACATAAGCAGTTTCAATATGAAGCTATCTGTTACAGACCCTTTTTAAAAGTTCATTATAAATTTTAAACCGCAATAAAAGCCTAGGCTATATGATGTTTGAACTGGATATTACAAATAGACTACATTTACATTTGGCAGACGCTTTAATCCAAAGCAATTTACATTGCATTATACATTATACATTCTTGGGATTGAACCCATGACCTTGGCGTTGCTAGCGCCATGCTCTAACCACTACAGAGCTACAGGAAAGCAGACTGCTGTGTATGCAATATTTAAGTATTCCTTTTATTCAGAAAACCTTCATTATTGTGTAGACTCCCTAGGTGAAAATCAATCATGTTGAGTTGCATGAATCATCGGAGGGAACGGTCAGCAATGACAAAATTTTAATATATAATGTAAATATAGGCTACTATTTGTTTTATATAATAATAAACACAAATATGTAATATTATTCATTTTGAATGTATAATAGGCCTACATTGTCTTACACAATTCTGTGAGTTCGGATAAATTAATACAAGACTACGGGAATTCTGTCTCATAGCGAACGCTTTAAAAACTACAGTTCCCATTATGATACAACACCGTAATTTCCGGTGCCACGAACGCACTTTGTGGACTGAACTTGTGGACTGACAGACACCCTCTCCCGGAAGTTCCGGGAGTCTCCCGTATATTCGTATTGGCCTCCTGACGCCCGCAAAGATTCAATATCCCTGAAATCAGGGAGGCAAGAGAGAAAAAGAGCGTCACTTGAGAGAGAGACACATGTAGTACGTTTTGAACTGTAACAGAATGAGCATCTTCTGATTGATCTACTATGTATCAAGTAGACGAATCAGTTGTCTCGGTGGGCGGGAATTACAGTCGACAGTTTTGCATCTGCAACCACAGCATATAATGACACCTGTTTACGGAGACCCTTAAGGACATGGTGGTGGAAAAATTATAAAAAGGGATGAGAAAAATATTTGTTAAAGCTTTTGCATTATGTCGCAAAACTTTTGCGTTCTCTCGCAAACATATTTGGGTGGGTTATTTCGCAAAACTTTTGCGTTTTCTCGCAAACATATTTGCATTATATCGCAAAACATTCTGTGAGGTTCGGATAAGCACGTCTTGTTGTCACGCTCCGTACATTAACAATGGAGCGGATTGTGAGCTAATTGTTGTTATAACACAAATTTCTGAGGGATACAACCTAGTCTTCCTCGAAACGAGTCTTATAATATAAACTGATCTCTACGAGCAGGCGACATGGACAAGTCAAAGGGACCGTCTGCAAAGTGACTGTAAAAGCGTTACTACAAAAATACTCATTAACTTCAATGTTACACACTGCTGTGTCACCAAATTCAGTTTGCACATCAATTCTCTCCTGCTGAATTTAAATTGATTTTAGTTATACTATACACTACAAATATTATTCTGGATCAAGTAACAAGGTAGTTTAATCTATCAGATCTATCAAAGTTGATAGAAAACTTGGCTGGAAATACTAAATAAAAAACTGTAAAAATTACATAATTTTTATAATTATTTTCAAATTACTTCTGTTGCAATAAATAGTTTGTATTCTTTTTTATTACAATGAATATAATTTACATCTACAAAAACAACTATGATTTAAAGTGAATTGTCTTTCATTTGAAAAAGTATAGTCTTACCAGCGATTATATAGATTATATAATAATTGCACCAAGTCTTAGTCTATTTCCCAGTCATGGTTAATGCCACATGTTCTATATAAACACCCAACTTGGTTTATATTGGATAAAGTCACTAAACAAAACAAATTTGCAGGGTGTTTGGGACTGAATCTTGCTTCGATGGTAAATTTTATTCCTGATGGGGCGATTGAAGGCCCACTTCTTATAGATAGACTACTGGGTCACTGGAATATTCGTAAATAAATTAATTCTTAACAACAAATCCTTATCATGAAAAACTACTGTGGTTCTCCTGTGCGTAGCATTAATTGATACCATGTGTTTCACCATTGTAACAGTGTTGTGTACATTGCTGGAGCAGACACGACAACAAGAGTTTCCAAGAACAAGGATATTTAATTAAACACTAGAGTAACACTGGAGAACAACCATACACACTAGGAATTACATTTAAGACTAGACAAGGGAATAAAGGAACAGGCATGGAATATATACAGAGTCCGTGATGAGGGTAAAGGCTGACAGGTGTGGTGATGACAAACGAGGGACAGGTGCGGGATGCTGGGGAATGTAGTCCATGGGGAAAACTCGGGAGAAACAGTCAAGCAGACAAACCGTGACAACCATCACATTAAAATCAAAATAATTAAAACAGTGGTGCGTTTAAACGCGATTTATTTATACAGGCTATGTATTAATATTATTTATTTTTAGCCACATTTTAAGATATATTGCGCTGCAGGTTAGTGTCCTGCAAATTTGTCTAAAGCTATTTGTTTCTTTTTTTTCTTACTTTTTTGTTTTTAGGTTTTATTTGCTATTGCTAGCTCTGCAGGCAGTTATGAAAAAATCATTTTGTGCCTCTGCTGGCCACCTTTGAAACAGCAATAATAACTTCCTGTAGGCTTTCTCATTCCTGTAGGCTTTCTAATTTTTTAAAGTGAAGAATGGTTTTAAGGCCACGCCCATAAAGTTTTTTTTTACACTTTATACCCTAGACGCTCAGCTGGTTGCATTTGAGGTAGTTTGGTTAACTTTGCGTTCATCATGAATCCTACTTCTGGTTATAATAAATCAGGAAAAACTTTCCTATTCACATCTGAGTCTGTTGGAGAAGGACATTCAGGTGAGTAAATATACAACACTGCTTAAATTGTAGGTTAATAAATAACAAGTCACTGTTACAAAGTGTTTTAGTAATGACGTATTCAAATGCATGAGATACAGTGCTTAACAAATTCATTATAAAATAATCATAATAAATAATAAATAGAAAACAAATATTTTAAGAATCTGTCAAGAATATTGCAATAACAAACTGAAACAAATAGCCTAGTCTTTATTCACACATAATAACAACAAAGTATTGGTTATATTATTGTCTGTAATTGGGCATATAAATAAAAAATAATAAAGCATTTACTACAAATAATTCTGGTAATCACCAATACTGTCAGTTTAGGGTGCTGTGGCACAAACCTTGGTGGACTAATACATTTGTTAAGCACTGTATAATGCTAAACTGTTTTATTAGACATGTCTACACATGTTCCTAGTTGCAAAGATAATGAATAAATCACCACATCAAGCTTTATAACAATGTTGTTGTCTATAAAACAGATAAAATGTGTGATCAGATCAGTGATGCTGTTCTGGATGCTTACCTGGCACAAGACCCTGACTCGAAAGTAGCTTGTGGTATGATGACAATAAAATGTTTAAGCTAAATTGTGTTGATTTACAAATCCTAAATCTAAGATATGTTTTAATATGTAATACATTATTGTGTTTAATTTGGCATCTGGTTTGACTTTCATATTCAAATGATTTTTTGTGGCTTTATTTGAACACTTTTTGAAACAGAATGTGTGTCCAAGACTGGTATGATCCTTTTGTGTGGTGAGGTGACATCAAAGGCAGTAGTGGATCTACAGAAAGTGGTCAGAGACACTATCAAGAGTATTGGATATGATGACTCATCTAAGGGTATCAACTATGTTTATCATATCATATACATATCGGTCAGCAATTTTATTTATATAGAGCCTTCTTATCTTTTTAAATTAGTGTGATAAGGTCATAAATGGTAAATCATCTTTATTTCATGTACTCTCTCCAGGTTTTGACTACAAGACCTGCAATGTGCTTGTGTCACTGCAGCCACAGTGTGTGGAAATCAGTGACTGTGTGTTTGAAGGCAGAGATACGGAAGACATTGGTGCTGGCGATCAGGTCAGGATGTTGTGTTTGAATGTTATAAGTGTGGTGTGATATAGGATCTTTTATCATTTGTACTTTTGTTTATTGTTGAAATTGGTTTTTATTTATGCTTTATTCAATAATCATATCAAAGCATTCCTTAATTCAGTTAAGTACAGTATTTATTTTGGGCCTCTTGCTTTCCAAAATGTTTCTTCATTTAAAAACATTTACATTTTCCAAAAGGGTTTAATGTTCGGCTATGCCACTGATGAAACTGAAGAGTGTATGCCTCTTACCATCATGCTAGCTCACAAATTAAATGGGAAAATGAAGGAGCTTTCAAAGACTGGAGTTTGTCCTTGGATTCTCCCAGATTCAAAGACACAGGTGAAAGGTTGATGACTAATCATATAACATAGTTTTCCAACATGTAGTTATCTCTGTATACAGGACTGGAAACTGGCCAGATAAAATTAACAAATGCACTGCTACTGCATAGGTGACTGTGGAATATCGTGACAACATGGGTGCCATGGAGCCTCTCCGCATTCATACACTAGTCATCTCCGTTCAGCACACATCTGACATCACGCTGGCTGAAATCCGTCAAAATCTAATGGAAAAAGTTGTGAAGGCAGTCATCCCCGCCAAATACCTGGATGACAAGACAGTTTATCACCTTCTGCCTAGTGGAAAGTTCCTTATGGGTGGTCCACAAGTAAGAAAGCTGAGCCCTCAGTGTTAACCTGATTATTAGTGGTGTTTGTTAAGCATATATTACTATTGCTTATACTTACGGCTTTGCAAAAATTCTTATCTAGCTAACTTAGCAACCCCATAGCAATGGCCTGGCAAACGCTCACAAATGCATTTTCACATTATTTTTATTAGCTTTTTGTGGAGTAAATTCATATGTTTTTCAGGGTGATGCTGGTCTTACTGGAAGAAAGATCATTGTTGACACATATGGTGGATGGGGTGGGCATGGTGGTGGAGCTTTCTCTGGTAAAGATTACTCAAAAGTAGACCGCTCTGGTGCTTATGCTGCCCGCTGGGTTGCCAAGTCACTTGTCAAAGCAAAGCTGTGTCGGAGAGTTTTGGTTCAGGTAAGACTGGTATTTATTGATATCTTAAATAAACTGTGCGTTTTATGTGAGACATAGAAGTAAGACTTAAATAAAGTCATTTGTAAGAATAAAGTAAATTTCGTAGGCTTTGTTTTTGTATATTGTAACATGTATTGCTTTATTATAGGTCTCATATGCTATTGGTATTAGTCACCCTTTGTCAGTGTCTATTTTTCATTATGGGACATCAACACGAGATGAGGACCAGCTTTTAGAGATTGTTAAGAATCATTTTGACCTGAGGCCTGGGGTCATTGTCAAGTAAGTAAAATTAAGAAGAAAAGTTTAGCCAAAATTGAAAACTCATTTCACTTTATTACTTAAGCAATTCTGTGACAAGTGTGTCAGCAAGAAAGAATTTATATCTTTCTTATCTGCAAAAGAAAATAATGTGTGGGTCTACCATTAATTAATTAAATTAAGTAGTAATTTAGTAATGATTTGTGAATTAAAAAATTGATTATGAAGGAAAATGTGGAATACAACATCACTCTCACTCACACTATTTTAAAATGTATTGCCTCATATAACATTAAATCACATCTTATAGGGAGCTTGATTTGAAGAAACCAATCTACCAGAAAACAGCATGCTATGGACACTTTGGACGAGAGGAATTTCCTTGGGAAAAGCCCAAAAAACTTATCTTCTGAAATATTAGAACATCAGAATAACCCTGAAATTTCAGATCATAGTTTAATAATTCTATTTGTGCTATTACTGCCTAATACTGTCAATGCATTGCTGTGAGTGTTTTAAATGATGACTAAAAATATTAAACCACTATATATATATTCTATATAAGATATATTACTGGAGACTAATTAAAAATATATATGTTTTTGAGCATCAGTATTTAGTGCTTTCAAAGAGAATATTCAAAATGTATAACTGAACTTGTTTATGTCAAATATATATATATATATATATTTTTTTAATCTTTATTTTCACTTCATCGTTCTGGGTATACTTGAAAAAGAAAATATTCACAAATAAATAAAAATAAATGTGTGCACCTCCAGCCCAGCATGTGGCGCTGTGAGCAGCACCATATTAAATAAACATTGAATATTAAATAAACGAATAAGAAGTGCATGATGGGGACACGCATGAAGGTGAGAATCTGCTCTTGTTTGTTTATGCAGTTTTATTTACTTAATAGGTTGTGTCTTTTTGTGGTATTTATTTTGCTAAACCGTTTGAAATAAAATGTGGTTTACATTAATAAAGAATTTTCTGAAGGTGCTCCGGGTGTTCAAAGATCTGCACAAAACACGAAAAGATGTATTTAAAGATGACAACAGAGCTCTGACAGGTATCGGTTAATATTTAATTCAACCTCCAGATTAAACGCATTTTGTTGAGACGCTAACGTTACAAAATACTAATTGTGTTTTTTCCTTCAGTTTCATTTGGTCTTTATTCGTATTTTTGTTTTCATTTTGGTGTTTTAGTCTGCTACTCTTTGTTATCTTATTGTTTATATTATGTACATTTGTTATTTTGTTTGTTAATAACGTATGTGTATAGTGAAATTGTTTCAGTCTTAGTTAATGTCTAATAACGTTACGTGTTTTGCGAAGCTGCTAGGTTAAAAATAAATGAAGAATTCAAAAGAAACAAAAATGAAACATCAGATGAAAATATTAAAGAGGTATGTCACATGATTATAAGCAACTGTAAAGCTATAGTAGGTTGGACCAGTGCTTTTATGACCCCTCCCTGACCTTACCTTTCTCTTAGATGCTTAAAATGGCCCAATCAGTTAAGACCATCCTTCGTGAAAATGTAATACAAGCAGAGCATGTGCAGGACAATAAAATGTGTAAGTAATTTGTGTGTAATTGTACATTTTGGCTGTTTTGTCTTTGCCTAATGATTGTTGCTTATGTTTTTGTAGTGTTGCGGCCACGGAAGAGCCTCCTGCTAGAAAACGTACCTTACTGTGATAACCCCAGAATAAAGACATAGCCTGAAATTAGTGACACCAA
The DNA here is from genome assembly GCA_026939265.1 of Oreonectes daqikongensis. NCBI lineage: Eukaryota > Metazoa > Chordata > Actinopteri > Cypriniformes > Nemacheilidae > Oreonectes > Oreonectes daqikongensis. The sequence continues at coordinate 3,305,513 of JAOTQM010000041.1, read as the reverse complement.
TTAGATTTTACAGGTCTCTAATTTTCACAAGAAGTTTTCTGTCCTCTGCAAATATTTCAGAAAGATGTTTTTCAATGTTACAACAGTGTGTTAATAAATACAACAGAACAGACTATATATTTATTCCTCCAAATAATCACACTATTTTAATTTCCACTGAAGGTCATACAGCAGCTAACTTATGTAACTATAATGGTGATTTAAATGTGTTACATTCAAAATCATGCTCCATAATGGAACCTACAGCTACACTGTAAATATTTATTTTGCATAATTTAATAATGATAATAAAAGCTTGTTCGACTTAATCTCTTGCTTCCTTTAGCTTTACTAGATTTTAACTGATTGAAATTGAGGAGTTGCCTTAAACTATTTTTTTGGTTACTGCTTATGATCAGGCTCTAATAATGTTGGTGCAAGAACTATTTATAAATACCAAATACAAATTTAATGACCTGCTACAGACTATATCGAAGATGATAAAAATACTTCCGATCATATAAATGTTAAACTCAAATGTGAAATGCATTAAGGCATAGAGGAGATTGTGAAATGTGCGTATGAATCTTAATGTAAATTATGTGCACAGCCCAATATACATTATATATCTATACAGTGCTGCTTGAAAGTTTGTGATGCCCTAGATTAGATATATGGTTTGCCCACATTTTGACCCATAAAAACTCACAAATTGTACGTGTCCATGGGAACATAAAAAGCCTATAGATGTCAACAGCGCTACTGTTTTGAAGAGAGAAGACTGGCAACGACAAGGACACGAGGCAGTCCATCCAATTTTTTCCGGATTTACATACGGCAACTTTTAAGACCGTTGAAATACCATACACTCATTTTTGGCCCCTTCGTATGACTGCTTGCAGTGGGAGAAAAATTAAACTCTAAAAATAATTTACTTTAAGAAGCAGACACCTCGATCGCAAAAAAACGTTATTTAACAAGTTTATTTTTTATTTCTAAAAATAATTCATATCATAAACTAAACGAATTGAAGAAATACGTTATTTGTAAAGAACAAACTGAGGGCGAATCGTTCACACGTGCATCCCACGCTCCTGTCTTTGGCTGAAAAAAAGAAACAAAATACAAATGAAATTACAGCAACACATCTGATAAACAAAATAGAACATATTAGATGGACCCTCATATAAGAGTGAATAATCTTGCCCCATATCAAGGTCAGATGGGTAGTGTGTTTAATCACAGGGTCAATCGAACTCTGTAATCTTCAAAAATAAGTTTTACATTTATCATTCGACAAGCAAAATTAGTCTAAGCATAACATCAAATTACAGCCAACCTTTAAAAACATAGCGTCCCTAACACGTTTTACTGACATATATTTATTATCTGCATGTAACAAACCATATGCGATCGTGTGTCTCCACACTCCACGTTGTTCACACAAAGACGCAAAAATTCTTCTGCTGGAACTATGTAGACCTTTAGTAAGGGCAGTACTGCCGCCTTCTGGTGAAACTGTGAATAACAGGTACACAATACGCTCACAAAAACACACTTGTGTTGCATTTTAATACCGTGATAATAATCAGTTTGACTATTATTATGTTTATTAATTTAAAACATTCTGAGATAACCTCTTGTATAACTGCCCTGTCTCGGTTTTCTTAATTTTGTGTGTCATGACATTTTTGCAATTTTCTTACAATGCTATATGTAAAACGATCGAATAAAATGTTCATAAATTGGAAAAGAAAACTTAAGACTTTAATGCAATTTTGAGACTTTTATTATGGGTTATTAAACGTGTTCCGGAAGTGTGCGTTTTTGTTAAGAGTCAGCTGACCGCTGTATATTCCGCTGCTGCGCGCTGAGGGTCAGCTGATAAATGTTTGCTGCTTCAGTTGGTGCGGCAGTGAAATTAAACACCTGCGCGATTTGTCGCCATCGGCGCTCTTTCCCTGCGCGATGAGTACTGGTACCCCTAGATCACTGGCCTCATCCGGGCAGAAAGCCCTCCAGGACATCTGCCACCCGCTGTCCGCGGAGGAGTCAGCGCGGAGCTGCAGCCCGGATACACTGAACACCAGCAATCCAGGAGAGAAGGTAAACCTATCACTGAGCTCCCTAGTGGGGCACGTATGGAGCATCAAGTGATCGTGCATCACTTTTGGTCACCACAGGTAAACCAGTAGAAACCATCATAGAAATTCTAATGGAATAAAAGGGTGTTACGGGAATTGTGTATGTTTGAATGGAAACTATAATAGCAGGGTGTTGGGTAACGTTACTGTTGCTGAAATGTTATTTGGAGGGTGAGAACCCATAGAAAACCGTTACATTTTACTGGACTGGACATCTGACTAAACAGCTGATTTTTATTCAGGTGGAATTCATTCATAGTGGTATTTGTAATGGAAACCATTAGAATTCCTGTTTGTCAACAGGGCTGTCTTCTGTCTGTGATGCTGTCTATTATTACAGACTATGTACTAAACTAAGTAGTATTTTCCAAGACACAACGAGTTAAATGAAATCATTATTTATAAATGGAAAAAAGAATTTAGAAATTTAAAGGTTTAAAACCTTTAGAAATTTGTGCAAAATTGTTTTCTTGCTTGCAGTGATTTTATTATCAGCAATATTGGGAAATCCAATTGTATTTTTTTTTATTTGTACACAAAAATGTGAGATCTTTTTAGAAATATAAATGCGAATTTGGTAATTAAAAGCCTGGGCAGAGAAAAGCCTATTTAATTGTGAATGTTTTGGGATATTTAAAACATTTGAATTTGTATTTTAATGTAATCTTTACAACATTTTATTTCTTTACAATCAATCACTCTCTGATCTCTTTTATTTATTTAGCTAATATGTTATAAGGGAGTCACAATACAAATCATAATAAAACACAATGTTAAGAATTGCCAAGATGATCAATATTGTGGTAATGCTATACATGATGTTATTGTTAATAATTCAGCGCTAGTATCACATTGACACTTCAGCATAGTAGTTGGCGATATTGCCAATGTTTAACATGTTGGCCTAATAGCCACAATTCTTACAAACTCAACTCAAGTTTATTTATTTTCATTGTTACAAAGCAGCTGTACATAAAAAAATTACTATAAGCAAAACATTACATTTATACAAGGAAAGTAAGAACAACAAGATAAATGAAAAACACCTCCATTTCACATACCACGAAAAAATTAAAAATAATAATATAACACATGCAACCACATATGCTCATGCTTACACACACATGGCCGGCCCAAGCCTTTATCAGGCCCTAAGCAGAATTTTACTTGGTGGTCCCCTGTGCCCCCAATACAATCGACTATTGTCAATGTTTGGATATTTGCATGCACACTTTCTAACCTTCTAATCTAACACACCCAATTCTATTAGTTGTAGCTGTGTTTGGGATGTAATGTTATAAAAACAAACACACACAAACCTTGCATTACAAGTGTATTGTCATTGTCAAAATATTTGATAATTTCATTACTTTCAATTTTAGGTGAACTGTCCTTTACGTTTTGAGCACAGACCATACAGGGACTAATCATACAAAGGTTGTAGAATTTATTGTTCAATGCATTTAACTATTTGCAAGGAAATGTTTATTTTACCACAATCTATAAACACCTTTTAAAGCCAAACAGACCTTACGAATGATTGATTTTTAAATTTATTTAGTGAATTTACTTTAGTGGCATTCTGTAATTTGTTTTTAAAATTCAAAATGAACTAAAACCAATTATTGAGCAAGTACATGAAAGAACAGTGTTTAAAACTGTGTCATTACCCTTGCTGGATGCACTACGGACAGCTTGCAATAGTGGTTTGTTATTTTTCTTTGTCGGGTTGTCTTTCTCCGGAAATCCTTATTTGGTGTCTTTCGTTGTAGATGCGCTACTGATAGTTAAGATTTTCACCAGTGCACTGTCACAGGCCACACGTGACATGCAACTCAAAACATCAGACTCATAAAGCAAATCACCTCTGCACATCACCTGCAGTAGCAAGTTACAAACTGAGATGGCGACAAAGAGGTAATTCTAATGGACAGCCACTTGAATAACAATCAGTGACCAATCAAATAAAAAAAGATGGCACTACTGTCACGTCTTTAAATGTAGTTCAGCAAAACGCTTCAGTTTTTGACAACTGTTTAGTGTTTTAATAATAGAAATGTTGAACAACCGACAGTATTCACTGATGCAAATGACAATATGACAATTATGACAATATGACAATTAAATTAATTTACAATATGCACACAATTATTCTTAACTTTAACCCCAAAAAAGCTAAATTGACAGATAATTATAAACTACATGAATCATGTAAATTGCATATTTTTCATCTAAATCAGCATTTTGTCATTTGCATCAGTGAATACTGTCGGTTGTTCAACATTTCTATTATTAAAACACTAAACTGTTGTCAAAAACTGAAGCGTTTTGCTGAACTACATTTAAAGACGTGACAGTAGTGCCATCTTTTTTGATTTGATTGGTCACTGATTGATCTGTAACAGTAACTCCCACCTCCTTTCATTTGATTTGCCACCTCACTTATTTTGATATTGCAATGTTGCGTTTAGTCAGTAATTTCACTAATTTTAACACACATCACAGAGTAAATAGTGGGTACGGCCCTGCGTGAGCAAATGGATGTGTCGTGAATATATCACAAAAAAGCTGTAATTTCCTTTTCTTGCGGGCCCCCTAGTGGCGGCGGGCCTTAAGCACCTGCTTAATTTGCTTATAGGGAGGAACGGCTCTGCTCTAGTGATGGGAAGTCCAGTTCTTTTCTGCGAACCGGTTCTTTCGGACAGTAAAAAAACGGTGAAAAAATGGTTCATCGGTTCTTTTACGTCCTAACGTAATGACATCATTCGCAATTACATAATGCATCAAGTCTATCATCCTGGCCGGCTGGGATGAAAATACAGTCAACACATTCAATTATATAAATCAGTAATCATAACTTCTGTCAGTTAAAACATCATCGTCATGATCTGACACGTTTCCATTTATTAAGCACCCAAATACACGCACAGTGATGTGCAAAGTAAACTATTATTTAAGTCTTAAAGTGAATAAATAATCTTCATCAGAGTTTTACAGAAACTATATGATTTATGCATAATCCAATACTTTTTATAATGTGTGTCGCCAGATTGCTCCACTTATTTGAGTCTTCAATTCACGTGCACCGTGACAATTCTAAGGGCCAATGAACTTTTGAGGGCCCCCCGAGGGCTAACCCTTGAAACAGTCAGAAATTGTGATCTTTGATTTTGAAATTGCGCGTTCTTCAATCCACGGTCTCGCAGTGCGGCGTGAGCTTCAGAAGAAGAGAATAAGGCGTGTGTATTTGCTGCTATTTGCTATGACATCTGCATATGTGCAGTTCCTTACTATAAATGCAGTTTACATAATGTGACGCTGGAGCAATACAATACAGTTTCCTATCCACTGTAATGTTTTCGCTCTGTTCACCTCTCATTAACACATTATACAATTGTTTACCTCCGAATAAAGCACTTCACATCCACGAAGAAATAATTTAGAAAGCGATCATGACGCTACTTTCATTTTGATTTAAACATTCTCTGTGTGGCGTTAGAAGAACTTAGTCTTGCACAAGAAGTGACGGAAAGCAATCGAAAAAACTGCTTATCAGAGTGATAGTCAAATATATTCCTTATTGATAAATAATGACCCAGTAGCTGGTAGTGACATTTATTAGAGGGATATGCTTGTGATGACCCTTTGAATTATAAAGTGTTTAAAAATCAATGTGAAAACGGATGATACAAATACTTTTGAGAATAAATATTATTTATCCAAAAATGAACAATTGTATTTTAAGAAATAAATTAAGTAAGAGTAATACAACTATTGTTATCAGTTCTGTGTATTTATTGGTAACAAATGGCAGAGTGTTTCTTTAGGCTACTAATCCTGTGTTTTATGGAAGGCAATTCCGGCCAAATTTAAATAAATTAATTATATGATGAAATGAAAATGAAAAACAGATTTGCAATTTCATTTTACATCAATATGCGCATAATATGTGCCAAAATAAAATGAAATTATTTTATTTTCATTTTCATTTTTACACTGACAATGTGCTGTCCTTGTCAAATTAAAAAAGAAAATGCAATTGGTGATTTGACATTTCATTTTCACTAAAATTTTGAGGTAAGACTGCCAAATATGAAAATGAAAACGCAAATTTGAAAAAGAAATTGCAAACACATTTTTATTTAGGTTTTTATTAATGCTCATGCAATAATAATGCCACAATTAAAATTAAAATGTAAAATTTCATTTTCATTTTTTTTCTCTTTTATTTTACAATTTTTGTTTATGGAGGAGACGTGTATCCGCCATATCAGAAGAACACGAGTGAGTGATCAACAGTGGTGTAACTTTGTTTTGAAAAGTGGTGGGGACAAAGATGACCAAAACAATACTTTAGTAAATTGTTTCTGTAATAACTCGTTGGGAATATTTATTATATATAGTGATAGTGGGCGGTCTCAGTCTGGCTTTGGCTGCTCCGCTTTTCGACTCCAGCTCTTGCAGTATGTGGTTTCCAAACTGTCATTCGGGGAAGCTTGGTCACTTGGTTGTGCATTACACTTACTGTATAAACTGTTCATTCCTATGACTGAAAATGTCACTTGTTCATTGGTTTACTCGTTTTTGTGCTTGGACACTGGATGCACAAGCAAGCGCCTCGAGCGGTGATCATTTCGTACTGGTCGGGTTTCTGAGTCGCGGCTCTCTCTGTCTTAACTTACGAGTGCAAGCAACGGGAGATGGGGAGAAAGTAACGCGTCCTGCATTATCAACGAGTTTTAGATGTTTTTTTTTATTCTTGCTTCGAGATTTTAGTAAAAAAGAAATGTCAAATCACCAATTGCATTTTCTTTTTCAATTTTACAGGGACAGCACATTGTCTGTGTAAAAATTTAAATGAAAATAAAATATTTTCATTTTATTTTTCATTTTGGCACATATTGTGCACGTATTGATGTATAATGAAATTGTTAATTTGTTTTTCATTTTCATCATATAATTTATTCATATAAATTTGGCACGAATTGCCTTCCATAGTGTTTTAGGTGCATTGCTTTTTATGTAGACTAAAGTGTGCTTCTATGAAACAGTGTAAAATTGTAACTAGAAAAGTGTTAAACAAAATTGATGCTAACCATACATTTATAAATAGCATAGGACCATTTCTTAATTTTCAATGTACTGATAGGCTAATATACTGTAAATATTTGGCCGTTGACATTTAGTTTTAAAACCAAACATTTTAATGTTGTAAAAGCAAACACTTTATGTTCTGTCACATGTTTTGACTATACTTTTAATTGAACATTGTATAATGATATTTTTAGGGCAAATAAATTTTCGCCTCTGCGGAAGCCCAATCGTGGACACACCGTCCGGAGGGGTGGGTTGGGGCAATCGCAAGGGGTCCAAACTAGAAATTAGACAGAGCCCACAATGCCTAGTGGCGCCCCTGCTGTCAGACACGCCAGAAAGTGAGTAATTTGTGATTAAGTGCTTAGTGGAGATGCAAACTGTTTTAGAATGATTCAGTCTGATCGACCGGTTCACTGAAAAGAACCAGTTCAAAAGAACCGGACATCACTACTCTGCTCACACGGCGCACATGCAAGAAAACTTAGGCACACAACACGCACTTACCCAACACTCACGCACAAAACACAGACACAGACACAGGTACATACACCCCCACATGCACACATACACAAAACAAACAAATAAAACACACATGTAGTGAGTAGTAACGCACATGTATGCACACAGACAGGGCACACAGTGTTATTACAGACACTGCCTCTCTCTGCACATTTAGGTGTGATTTATTGGCCAAAAACACCCACAAAATAAACAGAATTAAGATGAGTTTGATTTAGACTGTAGCATCAGTCATAAATACTGAAACATACAGCAAAAAAGCTAGCAGTTATACATTTTCTTAGCAAGGTTGTGTGCAATTTTTAACAGTTCTTACATTACAGTGAAGGTTTATTTATTATGGAAATAAAAAGTATCAATTGAAATCATGTGTCCAGTAATGTTTAGAGTATCATAAGTGCATTGTGTGTGTACTACTAACCAGCTGGAGCCTCACAATAGACCTGTGTTCAACTTGGTACAAGGCAAGTCACTAAGCTGCTGCCTGAGTGTATTGTTTATTGTGTGTTGTCTAAGACACAAAAGAGCCATTTTTACTACTGCTTATTTTTAAGCCTGGCCCTGTACTTTTATTATTTTTTTCCCAAATGTTTTCCATATAAAATCTGAGGATTGCTGTTGTGTTGTTGTGTAACATAAATTATTCTGGTAGTCTGGTATTGGTATTTTTATCTAATGCAGCTGCATTTAGGCAGTTGTCCAAGTACATCCATTATACTGTATAATCTGTTGATGGCTCTGTGATGTAACCATTGCCCATAGTAATGAGAGACACTTTAAGTCTTTAGTGTTTAATGGCTTTTCTCAAGTTTGACCACAATAATATAGGTAGGCTATCAAAAGCACATTGATTTCTCATCTCTAACTGAATCAATTTTGAGTCTTGACAAATGAAATCAGACATTGCTCACTGGTGAAGGTGAATTGCAATGAATATATAAAACTAGGGTATAGTATGGCACTTAATCTTGTAAGGCACTTGCTTAAAAGTTTGTGAACCTTGCAGAATCTAGAAAAAGCTGCAAATTTGGGAAAAATAAGATGAATTTCGATAATTACGTTTTTTTAAACCTAGTTCTGCTCTGACCAAGTTATTTTACAAAAGAAAACATAAGTTCACACCAAAGAATAATAGCAGAATTTCTAAAAATAGCCCTGCAGGTCAAAAGTTTACACCCCCCTGATTCTTAATACTGTATGATGTTACCTGAACAATCTATGACAGTTTTTATGTTTTGTCATAGTTATTTAAGGGTTTCTTGTTTGTCCTGTAGCTCAGTGGTTAGAGCATGGCGATCCCAGGGATTGAGCATACTCGGATACAAATGTATAGTATAATGTAGGGGTGACCCTGAATGGTCGAAGATTCGATGCTTCGATAGCAGGAGGCTGACTTGACTGCCAGTCTCACAGTCGAATCTTCATAGATGCGTTATGCAATGCAGCAATGGGGATCATGCCATTTTGGTTATATGGGCAGTGGCGTAGCAGACGGGCACGCATTGCGCCGCCAAAAATATTGTTTGTGATGTAAAGAAATGGGACATTTATAGCGTTGGGTACCGAAATCCCCGGTGCATATGAGCGAGGTCTTTATGACCTGCCCCAGGATCGCGGCCCTCCGCGTCTTCTGTGCTGTGAGCCCGTAAAGGGAAGCAGCACGTTCTGCACACACCCGCAGATGTCTCGCAAATGAATGTGTACACTGTTTCCTAACGTTTGTCTCTTACTGAATGTTTGGGCATATAAATATTAATAAAAATTTGGTAAATGCACAAAGTTCGTTACTTGGACTGAACTTTTGCGCTGCATGATACAAAAAAATTGTAAAGTAATATAACCAAAATCACTGCATATAGCAAGCACGGTGCAGACTTTTGGAACCTGTCTTTCTCTGCATTGAAAGCCAGCATGCATGTCAGTAGGACGGAGAAAGAGTGAGCAGGAAACTGTTTAAATGGTAAGATGCTTTATTTTTCATTCCTTCTTTACATGCGGTAAATAGTCACTTTATTGGTAGGCTAATAAATGTGCTGTAGGCTATTCTTGTTTGTAAAAAAAATTGTTCATTATTATCAAGTAGTTTTGATGCAAGATATGGTTTAAGGAAAATGACAAATTTTCCCAAATTTTCAGCTTTTTCCAGATTCTGCAAAAGGTTCACAAACTTTCAAGCAGCACTGTATATTAAGAGACAGGGTTTGTGATTGTGCAGTAACTCATTTTTGCAACTTAGCAACAAGGTAAAAAAACATGTCTTAGTACTCTGATTTTTCCTGACTACATGCCCAGACACTTCAGTCACGTTTTCCTGATTGCTGGAACTGAAAATAGGATGTTACCTAACACATTCTAGAGGCCCATTATTATACATTTTAAAAAAACCTAAATAGTCATTTACTCAAATGTTTAGCAAGTTTGTAGTGTATAGTTTTAATTTCCACATTTGTCAGGCAAATGATTTTTGTAGCATGCTATAATAATACAACAGTATTATTATTGTAAACACATACATTTTAATCTGACAATACCCAAACTTAAAACCTATTTTAAAGAATTATGTATTCATTCTACCAGAAAGACACTAGGCTAATTAAATATATTGTTTTGTTACAAATTATTGTTACAATTTTCATTGTTACAAAGCAGCTGAACATAAGACAAAATGACTATAAGCAAAACATTACATTTGTAAAAGGAAAGTAAGAACAATATATTGAAAGATTACACCCACACCACACGGTCATCAAACACACACACACACACTCACGCACACAACATAAACACGCACACAACGTACACATGCAAACGAACATATTACAAAAGCGTTATTTAAGATTCACCAGAATTTCATACAGTGGCTTTGTTTGTATTAGACCTCAGATTCCTTTAAAACGTTAAAAATAAATGAATGAATTTCAATATGGCTATCTGAATACTGACAGAAATCTGACTGGAAATGCATTTTATAGACTATAGTCACAATTACAATTACTAAATTCTTTGATTGTCCACAAGCCTAACCATTAAACTTTCGGTTTGTTCACGTAGTTCCGATAACCAATTTTGCTGACAGAAATTAAAATAAATATTCACATAAGCAGTCTTTATGAACCTTGCTCGCACAGATCCTCTTCTGACAGCCAACGTTCAGTTAACATTTAAAAACCAGTCAGTGACGTGTATGTCGTTTGCTGGTTGTCAATACAACATACATACAACCTAAAGTGATGGCTCTGGAGGTTGATTACATGCCAACGCTGTGACAGTGTTGTGACAACGTTGTTAGAAGGTTGGCTACATTAAGACAAGGTTATGTGTTTGCTGGGTAGAAAATGGGCCTCTGGGTGGGTCCACAACGCGCATTCACTTTGCTTATTACACAGATTGGAAGCACAGCAGCACACACACATTTTTAAATATGAAACAATAAAAGATTTAAATGTTAAAGATTATTATTGTGTACATAAATATCAAAATGCCCACGTGCAATGACTATCCATTATGACATGTATCAGAATTAGCCTACTTATAATGAAGAAATTGGCAAAATCAGCAAATCAGTTTCTTTCTGCCAACAAACTCCGAAATCTAAATAGCGATCCGCCACTGCCTCTTATAGGGAATGGTAGATGACACTCGGGACAACCCGGTTAGACCATGCACTGGGCGCGCCAACCGTTTTTTCCTTCGTTAAACTAGCAAAAGTGGATTCGGACACGCCCTAAGCGCACTTGCGCCGTGCGCTTTAGACCATGTGCTTAGAGCGTTAAAATGGGGCCCATAATGTTTAAAGTGATTTAAAATGACGAAATAAAGGCTATGTTTATGTTTGTTACCTTGTTTGTAAATGTCAATGCTTTGGTTAGTATACTCATGAATTATTCTGCTCTGCCCCCTAGGACCTGAGCCTGCCCAATGGCACACCAGTAGACACATCAAGCCCTGCTTCTTCTTCTTCACTATTAAACCGACTACAACTGGATGACGATTTGGATGGAGAGACACGTGATTTGTTTGTGACTGTAGATGACCCCAAGAAACATGTGTCCACTATGGAGACATACATCACTTACAGAGTGTGTACAAAGGTCAGATGGCAAAATCTATTTCACATTTTTTATTGATATAATTGACAAATGTTATTCGGTCGCAGTTCCAAGTTGTTACATTTCTGTCAGGTTTAAGGAGGTGTTGATATTATAATAATAATAATAATAATAATAATAATAATGTTTCATTTATATAGCGCCTTTCCCAAGCTTTATGACGCTTTACATGGTACACCAATTCAACACAAATAAATACATTGTAACAGAATACATATTCTTCGGGCATTTGCACAGGACTTAGGGTCACATGCAGTTGCATGAGATTGTAAACAGAAAAACAAAAACTATACATAAAACAATACATACAAAACATTCAAGGACGTCAGTAGGAGACAGGGAGTCCTAAGACATAATACGTATTTACTGATAGTGAAGGTTGAACAGGTAGGTTTTGAGCCTTGATTTAAATTCAGACAAGGTGGTGGTGGTTTTGAGTGCAATAGGGAGCATGTTCCAAAGTTTCGGAGCAGTGACAGAAAAGGATCTGCCACCCATAGAGGATAGACGGAATCTAGGGACACGTAGAAGTTTAGAATTTGAAGACCGGAGGGAACGAGAAGGTATGTAGGAGGAAAATAGCTCCGAAAGATAAGAGGGGGCCAGATCATTCAGTGCCTTAAAAGTGAGCAGTATGATATTGTTTTTTACACGAGATGATACTGGCAACCAGTAAAGATCAAATAAGATAGGGGTGATGTGGGCAGATTTCTTGGTGGAGGTTAGCATTCTGGCAGCAGAATTTTGTATGTACTGCAAGCGGGAAATGGAGTTAGCTGATAAACCAGAGAAGAGTGCATTGCAGTAATCAAGACGGGATGTGATTGGTGCATGTACTAATGTTTCAGCATCATGTCTACTGATAATAGGGCGCAGCTGGACAATACGTCGTAGGTGGAAAAAAGTCGTTTTGCGGATATAGTCATCAAAGGATAGTGAGGGGTCGAGTATGATACCTAAATTTCTTACAGTAGCCAAAGGGAAGATAGTAGTAGCTTCAAGATCAAGGCTAAAATCCACAGAGTTGTTTTTTATTAGAGATGGGGGACCAGTTATTAGAATGTCAGTTTTACCCAGATTCAGACTAAGAAAATTTGAGTGTAACCATAGTTTTAACTCACTGACACATGAGGAAAGTAAGGATAGCGTGTGGATGGACTCTGGTTGACAAGCAGTATATAACTGAATATCATCCGCATAACAGTGATAGTTAAAACCATGGTGACGAATGATTCTGCCAAGTGGCTGAATGTAAACAATAAATAGTAGTGGAACAAGAACGGAGCCCTGTGGGACACCCTGATTAAGTGAGACAGTGGGAGATTTAGAATTGTGTAAGGAGATGTGATATTGCCTACCCATGAGATATGAATGAAAATATCTAATTAGTAATTAGTAATGACATTCACTGAGCTTTTGTGTAGCTGATGTGTCTGTTGTTTGTAGACTCTCTCTGTTTTTGTAACATTGGGATTTTCCATGCTCACTGTAAAAGTTTTTTTTCTTTTTTGATACAGCAAAGCTTTTTGAGAGCTAATTGTCATACTGACACAGTGACAAATCAGAGCCAAACCGATACACTGAGGGGCCATGACTTTAATCTTTAGTTGAAACAAAGCTTTAGAGATTTTAAAGATGTCCTTTTATATACATTTACACACATTGTTCTGTTTGTTTAATTAACCCAATCAGCCTGACAAACCGACTTAGCCAATGGTGCGAGTTTGGGACGAGACTGTATGACTAATATCATCTTTACACAGGCAAGATCAATGGCAGATTGAAATTCTGCTCTGTGGCAGATCAAAATTCTGTTTAAAGATGCAATCCCACATTAAAACAGATTTAAAATATGCCAAGTCTGACCTTCTCAGACCCTATATCAAAGGCAACTCTGATACTGCTTTGGTTCAGTGTACTGTAAATGTATGTGAATGAAAAGCTACTCTTGACTACGACTTAAAAGTATACATTTTGTTATTGTAAGTGTCAGTGTTGTATCAAGTGAACCTTTTAATCTATGTTGCTTTTTCCTTTTATTTTGGTTTAATATTAATAGTCAAAGCTGTGGAAATCTTGGCATTCTTGAAATATATCGCACCACAAGATTCAGTTAAATACATAGATTCAGTTATTTCTTAACTGTGTGACTTATTTTTGCTCTTGCATGATCTGCAGACCACCAGAACAGAGTTTGATTTGCCAGAGTATTCGGTAAGACGACGCTATCAGGACTTCGACTGGCTAAGAAACAAGCTAGAGGAAAGTCAACCCACCCACCTTATTCCAGTAGGTAGAGGAAGACCCTTTACAGCACTGTTCTCACAAACACAGCTAAAGCTGCAATAACACAGTTTGCTCTGAGATTTTTCCACACTTGGTACAAATACATTACTACCAAGTATTTACCAAAACAATGACTGCAAACCTAGGTATTACATATTTTTACCATAGCATTTTTGCTAAGATGATCTGGGCAGATATTTTAGCATTTTTTAACTTTGTTTTGAATTTTTTTCATTTAGCCCCTACCTGAAAAGTTTGTTATGAAGGGAGTTGTGGATCGTTTTTCAGAGGAGTTTGTGGAGACCAGAAGGAAGGCACTGGACAAGTTCCTAAAACGTGTAGCAGACCATCCAGTCCTCTCTTTCAATGAACACTTCAATGCATTTCTCTCAGCAAAGGTGCTTCAATATTCTTATAAAACTACAGCCCTTGTCCTTCACTTTATGTCTTTGTATATGTCCCAACTTATTTAAGCTCCAAAAAGTAATTCCAAGCGGGTTAATACATGTTGCTGTTTTCCTCATTTGTAAGTCACTTTGGAGAAAATACAGTGTACAGATATTTAAAAAAAAGTAATTTCTTGCTATTTTATCAGTTTTGGGGCTATAGTTGCACATCAGTCACTGCGGGGGACACTAGTTTATCATAGCATCATCTCTTCCCTTTTCTTCAAATAAACTCTAGTGGAAAATAAAAAGGAAACAATGCATGAAAGGTTTAAATATACATTTATCTATATGGGTTTCACTTTCCCCTAAGTTCAAGATGTGAATGGTTTTCTTATTAAAAACTTATTTCAATTCAGGGTACATTTTATAAACCACTGGAGTTATTTTGGAGCTTTAGCATTTTGGGACCTACTGTGTATATTATGTTGATGGGAAAAAACCTTGTTTAGATGGAAAAAAGGAAATCCTATAGATCTGTGTAAATAAATGATGAATTCGCATTTCTTTAACATTGTTTAACATATAGCGTTGGCCTCATTCCAAGCTGACTTGCGATTTTTAATTCTTGGACACTAAAATGAATGAAAAAATGAAATGAAAGTGACCTATTTGTGAGATATGGTGACCCATACCCGAAATGTGACCTCTGCATTTAACCCAACCAGTGAATAGTGAACACACACACTTCAAGTTGTGAACACACATACACCTGGAGCAGTGGGCAGCTATCACTGCAGCACCCGGGGAGCAAACGGGGGTAAGGTACCTTGCTCAAGGGCACGTCAGTTGTTACCTGCCGGTACTGAGAATCGAACCAGCAACCTTCTGGTTACGAGTCCGACTCTCTAACCATTAGGCCACAACTGCCCCAAATGTTTGTCATTGTCGTGCTAGCTTTTTGGTTTAAATCACACTTTAGTTTATACATTTCCATTTTTATTTTCTGTTTAATATCGTGTTTTAATGGAAACAAATCCTGGAATTGTAAATACTTAGGACTAGGCATGGGCCGAATACCGGTTCCAAGGTATACAGCGGTTTGAAAAGCCACGGTTTGAAAACCACTAAAATTTTCTGTAATACCGCCCCAAAGGTATGGAGCTGTTTGTATGTTTTAGGCCCATGCCTACTTAGGACTGTGAAATTTCTCAGCATTTTGCGCTGGCAATGTGTTGGAATACAAATGCTGGAAAAATAATTTTTCAAACCCTTGAATGTTTATGACTCTCGTACAGAAGTCCAGATTTCTGTTGGGAATGGCCCTTCGTCTAAGATGCGCAGATAGAAAACTTGTTTTAGAAACCAAAATGTTTGGTAGTGTTTTCTTGGCATGAAGTTGATTTAATGTATTTGTCTTTTTAGGACTTGAATAAGCGTCAGGGCCTGGCTCTGCTGACTAAAATGGGGGAATCCGTGAAATTTGTGACAGGTGGTTATAAACTGAGGGGGCGGCCGATAGAGTTTGCGGCTATGGGCGAGTATCTGGACGTATTCACACAGAAGCTGGGCACCATTGATAGGATAGCACAGAGAATTATCAAGGAGCAATCAGGTAAACACCCCCACCTGGGTAGGGTTTTTGATTATACTGCAATACAGCTAAAGGAGACACTAATATTGTAATTTATTCCTGTAATGGCCTTTTAATAAACAAAACACACAAAAAAACTGAAGAAAATCGCTAGTAATTAAATATACTTCTCATGCCTTAAACTAGTATTTTAAGATTTGAAATATATTAATATTTAATTGAAGCACATTGTTATGTAGGATTTGTTTTTGAGTGGTGAAAAGCGCTTTGATATTGTGTCTTTAAAGGTTTATAAATTATCATAAAAATGACTATTCTAAATATGAATTTGACTTCTTTGTTGTAGAGTTTTGTTAGTTTAACAGCTTTTGCCTGATTCTCCTAAGAGTACCTAATGGAACTGAGGGAATATGGGCCCGTCTACACCTCCTGGGCATCTTTTGAGGAGGACCTCCATGAACCTCTGGAAGGCGTGGCAGGGTGTGAGTCAAACTGCACCAGCGCACTGGAGGAACTTACAGAGGACATGAGTGAAGACTTCCTACCTGTGCTCAGAGAATACGTTCTCTATATTGAGTCTATGAAGGTGAGCTGCATCCTGTCTGTAGGGAGGCCTCTCCCAGTTCCCTTTCGAGGGAACTCGCACTGCCATGGCATAACGATACGCTTGGGGAACGCCTCAGCATGACCAAGCTCTGAGCATGATGGACGAGCGATGTCTAAAGCACAACAAACAGTCCCCACGGCTCACTTTCCCCTTCTTTATGGACCTCCATCAAGAGGTGTGTAGGTCTTGGCAGCAGCCTTAAGGGCAAGTCATGGTCCTGCGTAGGCCATAGCTTTTACGTCATATGCAATGCACCAGTTTTAATTTATACTTGTGCGTCGTTGTCTGTGACGACAGGCAATGACCACTAGTAGTCAGTGTCCACAGGCATATTGCTTGTGTAACCAAGACAAAAGTCAAAGAAGAAGCAGCTTGTTGTGTATACTGTCAGAGGTGCATTAGCATTGTTGCAACTTGTTAAATATAGAAGAACGAATAATATATTTCTACAATTCATTTGGAAATACGTATAAGTAAACGTGACACTATCATGTCTTTGCTTTCAGGGGCAAAGCATTCTTCTGTTTGGTCTAGCTCTGTCTCCATGCACATTCACGAAGTGCATGGATGCAGCTCTAGCTCCGCTGGGTATGATAATGTTGAATTCTATAGACGATTGTCTGATTTGAAAACAGTCGAAACAGCTGGTGGTTCAACATTCTCATGCATATGAAACTGCTAGGGCTGAGGCTGAATGCCAAGAAGAGTGTACTTTCTCCAACACTGAGAACCACTTTTCTAAGGGTAATATGGGACTTCACTATGATGCATTGCTGCAATGCTGTCAGCTGTTTTCAAAATAAAGCTAGGTAAGTCACTTATTGTAAAGCATTTTCAGAGGGTGCTGTGGCTCATGGCCGCTGCGTCCAACATAATACCTGTCAGCCTGTTGTATATGAGACAAAAACAATGGCCAATGTATGATTGTTTTGTATGATCAGGGTGACACACAGGTGCTTGCACACCTGAAGATGTGGAAAAAATCTTGGTTCCTTTCCCAGGGCTTTTGTTGGGGAACAGTTGTCGGCGCATTGCGCTTAATAGGCAGATGGATGAATTCATGCACATATGTGCACAAAACTGAAGCTTGGAGAAAAGCGGAGCAGCTGTTTATATGTTTTGGATCGCTGAAGAAATGTGTTTCAGCAGCCAAGCAATCAATTAGCAGATGGATAGTTGAGGCTGGCTTTTGATCTCTCTGGCTTATGAGGTCTCTGGCAGGCCATCACCCTTGGCTGTCAGAGCTCATTCTACAAGGGGTATGGTGGCCTCCAAGGCCTCAGGGTCTATACGAGATGTGTGTGATGTGTGGAGCTGGTCCTCTCCACTCACTTTTGTGAGATTTTACAGTTTGATCTTGAATCTCACTCCTGGTGCCCAGTTGCTTGGCGGTTTGGGCATTTCGTTCCCCAAACGCTTGCTATGGCGTCAAAGTGAGAGTTCCCTCGAAAGGGAACCTGTTCCCCCGTTCACTGAGAAGGGACTGAGACACGGAGTCTCCTTACCATACTCCCTGCATCCCTGCTTGACTCTTGCATCGATGATTTGAGCTGGAAAATGCAGATGCCGGATGCCAATTTATACTTCCTGGTCCATATGTCATCCGCCTATGACGTATCGTTTCTCTATTGGACTTTGACACATGCTCAGAGCTTGGTCACGCTGAGGCGTTCCCTAAACACGTTGCTATGGTGACACAGTGTCTCGTTCCCTTCTCAGGGAACAGGGGTTACAGACGTAACCCAAGACGACTTTGTGCAGAGTGATTGTAAAGATTTCTAGAAGAACAGATCCTTACAAAATGAAGGCAATGTATTGCATAATTTCCAGTAATTTTAAAGGTATAGTTTACCCAAAAATGCTTTCCCTTGGAGTTGTTTGGTTTACATTTTGATGTGCTTTTTGCAGATTCAACACTTTGGGAGATGTATATAGTGACAGATGTAAAAAGGTTTTTGTCAACTGAGACCTGTTGTGTTGTTTCTTTTTGCAATGTGAATGGTGACAATTGCTTATAAGGATTCAGGGCTTCAATTACAGACTTTACTAAAATAATGAATTATATTTAAGTTTTACACACGCATATGCCATACAATCTTGTTTGTTCTTGAAGAACAAAGAAACCTATAGGGGTTTGAATGACCCGGGTGAGTTAATGAGTAACGAAATATTGTCAGATTGATATTGACCAGTTTGTCAAATATTGCTTAATTTTAACTGGGGCAAATTTCTTAAAAATGATGCCCCAAACAGTTTAAAGACACTGACCTGAAATCGAGACAAACTAAGAAATTTAACAACGTCTAAAAGTAGATGTTCAATATTTCTGATACAATGCATTTCTGTGTAGTAAAATTATTGTATGTAGCTAGCTGTCTCTTTCCCAACCATTTCCTATTTTTGCATTTTTCCTTATCTTGTTTTCTCTTTTGCTCCGTATTCTACTAATTTCTCTCTTCCACTCTCATTCTGCCTATTAAGCACAATTACTACGCACACAGATTTGAGGAAACATTCATATGCAATCTTAACAGAAAATTACTCTCTCACAAGTTGTCACAACTAGACAAATTTAGCAACACATGGCCAGCTGAGCTAAAGGAGGAATTTGAGTTTCCACCAAAATATGGAAGTATGATCTTAAAAAGATCTCAACTGTTTGGTAGCCAAAACCTTTAAACCTATGATTTAAAATTTTTCACTAAAAACTATAGACTTTTTGTTGTACATCTAAAAACAAAATTATAATAGGCTTTACTTTATCACTGTAAAGTAACAACATTTTCAAGATCAGACATGCATATATTTAAAGAGGTCGAAAAATAGACTAAATAGAGTTGCTTACTAGATTTTTTTGGTGTTTTCATTCTCATTGGTCAAAATTGTTTTCCCCAAGTGCCGTTGAAGTACTGTCAGAGACTTTCAAGCAAGGATTTATGGAGAGAAACCAGGCTTAATAGGTTCCATATTTGTGTTGTGTCTACAGTGCACAATGTTAAACAATTTTTGGGGGTTTCAAAATGACAGAAGGCATTAAGTATTGTAAATTAATTTGGTTGTAACGGGTTATGAGTAAAAATAATTGCTCTAATGTCTGCAGATGCTTCCTAATGACTGTTTTTTTTTTTCAATAACTCCAGAATGTTCTTAAAAAACGAGATCAGGTCCAAGCTGAATATGAAACAAAACTGGAGGCAGTTGTGTTCAGAGAGGACAAAAAGACACCGGTAAGTTAAGTGTTGCTTGCACTCATATTAAGCAAATGTAATAGAATTGTACTCCAATCCAATGCCCAGAAGCAACAGCAATGATCAATCTTTAAAACATTTAAAAAAACATTAATTGAATGAATGTCTAAACATTTAATTTTGCAATCACCATCAGCAACTGTGAAGTGACACACACAGGCTGCATTCTTGCGTGTAGAGGTGAAATTTGTAAAATCTGTTCTGCTAGTGGCACCAAAACTGAATTACAAAGTGATCACATTTTCAATTTTCATTTTCAACCATATTTTAGACTCATCACAACCTTTCCAACTCCAATGTCTTTTGCTCTTTACATGTTACAGTTTTTGCAGGTCTATAAAAGAATGGGACTATACAAGACTATAAAGACTTTTGAACTTTGATAATATTATAATCAAATCGTTGCCAGATGATTATAATATTATCAAAGTTCAAAAGTCTTTATAGTCTTGTATAGTCCCATTCTTTTATAGACCTGCAAAAACTGTAACATGTAAAGAGCAAAAGACATTGGAGTTGGAAAGGTTGTGATGATTAATAACATTTTCATCAGGACCAAGCAATTATTTAATATTACATGCATTACAGTGTTATATTACTTGCTTAAGGGGCAGCTTGCATAAAGAATTGTGAAATAGAGCCTACTATGTTAAGATGCAAGATCGTAACAATATTTATCTTTCAGGTGCCTACTGATGTGGAGAAATGTCAGGATCGTGTGGAGTGCTTCAATGCCGACCTGAAGGCCGACTGGGACCGCTGGCAGAACAACAAACGACAGGACTTCAGACAGCTGCTGACGGGCATGGCCGACAAAAACATCCAATACTATGAGAAGGTAGGAGGCAGAGAACTGGAGGAATACATTAAGCAGAAAGAGGAAGTCCTAATATTTTTATTTAGCGAATCCTAGCTTTGAATGTCCATTTGTATTTGTGTTTCATTGCATAAAATCTGGTTTGTGTACTAAGAATCTTGAATGTTCACTGTTTTGCTGGGATGATGGTTGTCCTAAAATAGCTTGGAGAGAAATTCTCTCACATCTTAGTCTTTCTGTTATGCCAAACACTGACACAGCGCTGCAAAATTCCAAACACTTCTGCCAAGTGGAAGAACCCAGCAAGCAGAAAGGCCAGGTGCTGGTTTCTGTTAAAGTAATAGTTCATCCAAAAATGGAAAATCTCACAATTCATCCTCATGCCATCCCAGACGGTTATGACTTCCTTTGTTCAACTGCGCACAAGCACAAAGATTTTTTGGGACTTAACATGTTGAAAAACACATTCTGAACCCACGTTTTAGGTGTTTTGAAAATAATAATCATTTTCTTTATGCTTTAGCGATTTTAAAACCAAAATACATATTAGCTCTAAATTTTTATATGGTAACATTGATTAAGCTTTTGTGAACACTTTAGTCAAAAGGGGGTACTACAGAACCCCCTCCCAATTTCATGTCTCAGCTTTCATGCTACACTAATGTTTGCACATTAGAATGAAAATGTCATGAGGGTTTGTACCATTACAATTGCTTTGGCCTTAAAATAAGAGATGTTATGTTGCTTAAAGAGAAGGGACCTTAGTAAGATATTATTTTTTATCATAACAGCATAGAGTAACACCTTCTATGAAGCTTGCATTTAGAATGAATTATAGTTTATTACATTATTATACATTGTATTAACAATAATATTGTTTTTTTTTTTAAACCTAATAATGTGTAGAAACAGAAATGTTTTGATTTTTAATTAGATACTCTGGCAACAACAAAGCTGGAGAATGTCTAAAGGGGGTTGCACACTATGAAGCTGTGTCTTTTTTTTATATGTCTTAAACATATCAAAAGATGATCAAATTTAGCTGTAAAACCATATGCATTGATTTGGTTTGTGACTTTCTGATTGCTCTTCTATCCCACAGTGCCTTGCAGCATGGGAGTCACTGATTCCGTTGTTACAAGACAAACAGGAAGCAAAAGGTGAAACGAACTGAGCATGCATTTCATCTGTTCTCTCTGCAATTGCTGAGGCTGCAAGGATTTACCAAGGATGGGACGCTACTGGAGTGGACAAGCTACAAGAATTTCATTTGGTAAATTGTTGTTATTTGTAAAAGCCCACACACACCCTCTTTTTCTGGCAGTTTGTGGAAGGACAATATGTAATTTTTTCTCATCTCCACCCTGGGCTGGAACAGCAGATTCACAGTTCTGGGAACTCTTAACTGTTTGCAGTGTGGAGAGGAACACTTGAGATGGGGAATGTCTTAGGTGTCAACAAATTTGTAGTTTTTAGCAAAATGTTTGCCAATAATCCTTTTGTAAGTGCTTGTTTAAAAGCTGTCTGTTTCAAGGGAACCAAAACATCAGTGTTTTTTTTTTTTTTTTTTTTTTTGAGAATCGTTGAAGAGTGTGCAGAAGGATTGCTAACATTCCTCTTGCCAAAATGTAAAACTGAAGTTCAAAGTTTCATTTTCAACATCTGCTTTTTTTAAGAATCCTCAGACACTGGCATCACACTTGCCTGAAATGGCAGCTCCCTTATTACATTTTGAATTAAGGTCATTGAATTGAAATGAATGATGTTTTGCTAGATATACTTGACCTCATTAAATATTTATGATAAAATATGTCTCATAATGGTTTGTACTTGTCTTAATGGGGCTAGTATGAATTAGTTTATGCGAAAATTGTTGTGTCATCAGAAACTCAGGAGGGTTTTATCACCTCCAATGTTTAAATGCAAAATTACAGATATTTATGGTAAATGTTACTTGAAAGGGTTTGCTACAAAATGTCTGTTGATTGCTATTGGCACATTAAACAGCATCTTCATTTATTTATATGTAAACAATGATAGCATTTTCTATTCAAATTGTCAAACCTTTTTTTTTTTTTTTACAAACCTTTAGGTCATTAATGTTGTTAATTCATATTAAGCTATAGAGATTGAACAGTTAAAGATGAACAGTATTTGCCATTTTTAAGAGGTTAGTTTAATTGTGAGGGTTTTTAGATCAAAGTAGCAGGTAGCAAAGTTGCACATTATAAACTGGTTCACAGTTCTAGTTGGCATTTTCTTAAACAATTTCAAGTGAATTGTCCATTCATTATAAATTACACCAGTTAATAGTTTAATTGACCAGGAATAAAGTATTATTTCCAGCCTTGTGGTGTGTCCTAGTAGCACCATGATAACTGCAGAACACAGATTGGAAACATGTGATGCCACATGGTGGTAGGTTGGGTTACTGCAGCAGCATTGTTCCTTTAAATAATAATTGGATCAGTCTGTGAAAACCAGGCTCAAGTCTCACAATCTAGTTATGAGAAAACAAGCATCAACGTTGGATTTTTACCATTCATTCACTATGATTTCAATCTCTGACATGGCCATAAAAAGTTTATATTGGATCAGAATTAGTACCATTTCAGAAAACGGGAGAAAATCAAATAAGAAAATTAAACATTTCAACATTAGCATTTGTAATACTTGTATGTCATTTACTTTTTAATTGTTAACTAGTTAGTTTTCTGAGATCACACTGGCTTTAAGTTTTGTCTGCCAAACACACTGAGCCTTAGATTTCTCTCTCAACATTTTATTTGATGGATTTATTTTACAAAATCATGTATATTAATTTAGTTTCTGGGATGCATGTTCTTCTGTATAAAGATGTAAAATACTGTTTATAGGCCTATTGAAATATAATTAAATGTGTTTACATGATTGTTGATAGTAACATTGTACTGACTATGGTGCCCAAACATGTGTTATTTGTTCATTTAAAGGAAATGCTTAATATGCCTCTGTACATTATACAAACCACATGGACGGTGAGAAAACATATGATTAATGGAATCATATACAATAATTAAATTATATAAAAAAGCCCACACCTATTTGCAAACATTCCCTTTGGCAAGTATCACCGCTTGTAAACACTTTTTGTAGTCAGCAAAGACAAACTTTTTGTTTGAGGGATTTTTGCAAGCAAAAACTTTTAGGTTGCATCTCTTAATGCAGTCCATCGCACATTTAGAGGCATGGGAAGAGTCATTACCTTGTTGTAGAAGATCTCACCTTCAGCCAACATCTGCAGCAATAGCGAAGATGGAAGTGTACGGTGGCAACTTAAAAGTAATTTTGCATTTTATGACCATGTGATTGTAGGTGACATGTCCTGACAATTTATTTTGCAAACTGACGTTATATTTATATTTTATGTTTGTTTTATGTTATCTAGAATTTAAATTAAACCCAGCATGAAACATTGCAACAACAATCTCACCAACAATATAAGCAAAACAGCTCACGGAGTGCTCAGTAAGTGACCATAATTTTCTAAGCAGTGTGCATCACAGAGATGCATACTGCTTAGAAAATGATGGTCACTTTATATGATGTAATAACACTGATGTAACTATGGCAACTACAAAAATCCAAAATAAGCATTTTTTGAAAATATAACATGTCATCCTTTGTCTAGAATTTGCAAACATGTTATTTTCCACACATTCACGTTTAGATCTCTTCTTGAGATCTCACTCCGAGATGCAAAACATTACATTTTGCTGAAGGAATGTCTATCTATTCTGTGCTTCTACTGCTTTTTCAAAAACATTAGCCTATAATAACATTTACCAGCTCAAACAACTGTTTAATAATCTGAATTCTTTTTGTTTTTATTATTGGATTTATTACAATAAATTAAAATATCAGCAAATGTCAGCAGTAAATCTCATTCATAGACATGAGCATTTCATCAAGCATTTCATAGACAAACAAGCAACATGTCAAAGCTGACGTCAACAGCTTATAACTCGTTAAACAAAGTGCAACAAACAGTATACATTCTTGTAAACTATTCTTCTGTCTTTGCTTTAATACTTGAACTGGCATTCACTCATGAACTGGCATACATTATTTAAAAAAATAAATGGACATAAATATGTGGATCTCAAATCCTAAAATGTGTTATCTCTAAAATATTCTAGATAACTGGAACTATGCATGTTGTTATAATTGTTATAACCAAACACTCATAAATACAGTTGTTTGGGCTCATGTTAATGCTTGTTTTGTTTTTAAATAATGGGCCCTGGCTCCCTGGTGGAGAAACGCTTTATTTTTATTTGTGGTATGCTAGTCTCTTCCACTCACTCTCTGAATGAAAGTGTGTGTGAGAGAAAGAGATAGAATAAAACTTTTTATATAGAGCAATGGTATAATTATATAATTATGGGGGAAAGAACAAAACATGACTCATAAAATTACACCACTTAAAAGCTGCAAACTATATAACAGGGAAGTAGTCATATAAGTAGTCAAGTAAAACTAGGTTGACATTTCATTTCTAGTCGCCTTGTGTCATGTCTGAATAAGACATAGTCTGTATGTAACAGTCTATGTCTACAAAAAACAAACAAACTTTGATCCATTGTTCTTTTCTAAAGATTTCAGTTCCCTTGAATTCTCTCATATCCATTGCGTCTTGCTGAGCGACAACCTACAACACTTTACCAAAACCAAAAGGATTAATTTTCTATATTAAGACTTTGGTTATATTTAAAACAGTTTCAAAGGGCTCACCTGATGGGCATCATAGAAAGCACAGTGACTGTGCTGGACAGTATAAAGACAAACCCAGGAAAGGTGTCCAGCGTGCTTTGATAGATCTTAGTATAGATGGGTGTGGTGACCAAGCTTGCAACTTTGAAAGACAACTGGAGCATCACAAAGGTAAGGCCTATAGGAAGAAAAGAATACATATTTTAATAAAATACAATATTTCTATGTTCTAGATTACGAGCACTATCCTGCAGATTGTTTTCTTTCTGTCCCCTGCAGTCGGAATGAGGTTTAAACTGACACCTAATAAATATATATTCTATTGTCATAATTGTTGATAAATATTACATAGTTCAACACATATAATGACTGAGAAACAAATGTAATGCATCGTTTTTTCAGTATTTATTTAAATTAAATTTATACCAAGTCACAAAGATATAACTTTTTCTGATTTCAAGACTTTTAGGTCCACATAAAATAAGAAATAAGGCTGTGTCTTGGTAACATTTTGGTCTGTTGAAACAAATCTAGTTATGTTCCATAAGAACCATGAACACAGGCTCTCCAATTTTTCCAAGTGGTTGATGTCGTCAGGGCAACATCATGTTGACCCTGGGACATTTCAATCAACCAATCCAATTTCAGAAATAAGTTTACAGTTTATTTTAAGTTGTACCTGGTGAGTTAAATGACAGTTATGTAGTGTTTAAAAGAGTTTTACAAAAATTTTTATACTGTTAATGTATCTAAAAGTTTGTCTTTATCTCTTTCTTGCTTTATACTCATTCTGACAGTATTGAATGTGTCATTGTCTGTTTTTCTCATTTATCTGATGCTGTTTTTGTTGCTCCTTCTACCTTTATCTAAAATCAGCTCAGACAATCTTCAGACTTAAAAAAGTATTTTTAGCTAGGTAGGTAGTATTAGCTTTTTGTTAGTGTTTAGCAAAGCCTTACCTTGGCTTTCTGTTACTCTTAAAAAGTTGTCTTGATTTTCACAGCCTGTATTAGTACTTTGGTATGACACACTGTATTTATTTTTAATATTCCCTGATCTTCCCCACATTGCTTCTTGCACTTATATACAGTGCACTCTACTAATATTGGCACCCTTGATATGAGCGAAGAAGGCTGTAAAGAAATGTCTGCAACTTTGCACTCCAAAAAATGCTGGGTTATTTTTTTTAACTCAACACTGGGTCAAAATGATGAAAAGAAAGAGAGGAGAATTATAGAGTGAGCATTTAAACACATTTTTGTCAAGTGTTCTTGGAAAGAAGTTTTTAGACTCGTTTTCTCATGGTCCTGCACCCTTAAACATGTTCTTATCTTATTTCAGTTCTCTGTTTTTGTTAGATGGTCTCACATGATTTCCTCTTCATGAACTGACTGGCTTCACTGCACAGCTACATAAATAGCTAACTGATATAGACTGATATAGACAGCCCAGCTATGGAAATGTCATATGCAGTACACATTTTTAGCTTGGATGATTTGATGCAAATACTACCGACAGAATGAAGAGTTTAGACCTACCATATGAAGTTCCATTGACTTGTTTGGAGAGTAGAGAGCGAATGGTGGGCATTGGAATCAGAGCAAACAGTGTAAGAGAGCGAGCTACAGAGGAAAGAGCAATACTTTAGATCAGACAAAATTAAGTCATAATAATACTATTTGCAGAAAATTCATACTAAAAATAATTTTATTACAACATAAAGAGCATTTTTAGATTATTCACCGGGATATTACACAATACATTTTTTTTTTAAATGTATAGTTCTTACCCAAAAAGTACATAGGAGTTGTGGTCACATATGCCATGAAGTAAATCCCGGATGCAAATGACACCATCCCGATCATAATCATACTCTCATCTCTAACAGAACATCTAGTGAACACCTTTACACCAAAAAAGCTGGTAATGAAGATGATGGACCCTACCGCGTTTCCATAACCCACCATTGTCGCACCAAAGTTCAGGGGGTCTTTCAGCACATAAGCCGCCAGCATCTCTATCCCTCCAGCCACTGCTATATCATACAAAATCCCACTCACGAAAAGCAAAACTATATTTATCGTATCACGGGCATCTTGGTTTATGATCCCGACACTCTCGCGCCTTTCATGTGCGTCTCCAAGCGGTGTAAGCCAATGACCAACCCGCAGAATAAAAAACGCATAGACCAGACATAAAAAGTAAAGCAGCAGACTCATTCCTGACAAAATTACTCCTTGTTTTAGGTCAACAGTGTAAAGATTAAATAAGTGTCCTGAAGCTAAGCTTCCGATGAAGCCAGCGATTCCATACACCAGCTCGGTTCTCATGATGTGTAAAGAGCGTTTTTCTTCGCTTGCGCGTAAAGACACCAGCGCCATCACACCTGCCCAGTATGATGCAAATCCACCACAGAGCCCATGAATCACAGGCACTGCGTACAACACCTTAAGAGGTAATTCCAGTAATATATCCAACAGAAGTAAAGCTCTGGAAACAAAGTATCCGACTAGAGGGACAACAATAGGCACTTTTCTGTAACCTCTGTCCCCAACCTTTGCCAAGATAAGCGCAGGCACAATAGGCATGAATTTGTTTATCATATTGAAGGTCATGTTGAAGTTGGTGATGGATTTCTGCTCGCTGTCTGGACCTGTGGAGTTGGTGGCACATCGCTCTTTGACAACCATTTGGAGAGCGGTGTCAAAAAACGAGCTGGCCACTTGGGCACAAAAGACTATGGGCACAATGTATTCACACCAGGACATCGCAAAAACAAATAAAAATCACGAAACCAAATCAAAAAGTCAACAAAAGTCTTTGTTCCTCCTCGTCGATAGCCCGGATGATTAAACAGTGCTTGTACGCTTTGGGTGAAGTCCGTGTGTCATTCTGGAATGGGGAAGTTACACGTTGTAATACTGTCAGTGGTTATTCATGTTTTTCACGCGCGCACGCACACGCGCACACGCACGCGCACACGCACACGCACACGCACACACACACACACACACACACACACACACAGAAAGTGAAAGCAACCCTTCCAGGAAAGCCCAAGGTGACGCAATACCTGTAGACAAACTGGAACATGATGAGATACAAGTGAAATGCATGTACACATTACTCCTAAATACCTCAAATGTTTTATTGTTTTCAAAACACCAAATCCAGAGTTAAGGAAGCAATATAGATTTTTACATGTTTTCTTTTTAATGAGAAAATAATATATATGTGCAAGAGCAAGACTTCCAATTACTATAATACAATATAAGCAGAATATTAACATACAATAAGTGGTTTATGTCAACAGAGGGCGTTTGAAAGCTAAATTGCATCATCACTCAATAAAACCTTATTTTAAGGAAGTATTTGCAATTGGACTTAATCAGAGCTGTTTAAACAACAAAAGCAGAACACAACAATATTCGTTTCAATTTAAGAGTAAAAAATATAATAAATAAAAACACTGGTTACACTATCAAGCTGTAGAAATACAATACTTATATGATTTCATTAAAGGCATTTTAAGATTCTTTCTCCACAATGACAGATCTATTGCAGTAGATGCACTATTTAAATCAGCTGCATGCACATTTGATCTGGGCAAATGCCTGACTGCTTCTAGTGTTAGATTTATTGCAAAATCTGCTGCCTAGATGTCAATTTTGTCATAATGGATATATACATTAGCAACTGCCAAACTGGTTCATTAGTTAGTGACAATTCCAAAAGTTCATCTTCTGGTAATCTTTATTTCAAGAAATTTCAGCCCCCATCCTATGCACTAGGAAGCATATTTTACAGATTTAAACATGGACATAATGTAAATCCATAGACATTATATTACAAAGCGCAGCATCTTTAGGAAACCTAATTTCGATTACTGCAATGTTTATGATGCAAAGCCCGTCAACATCCTAGTCAATACTTTAAGTTCTTTGTGCAAATAATGTTTCCTACAGCCCCTAAAACCAAATGTCACTATGAATATCACTAAAATGCATATAGTATGGCATACTTGGCTCTCAAATACACACAACACTGTATATAATATATGAATAAATGTGCACTAATACTAAACACCAGTAATTTTCCCAAACTATTTTCCATGCGCAGGAGCACTGCATATGTTTCACTGCTCAAATAAAAATATTTTCCCCTTATAAAACTCAAATTATTTGCTCCCCAACTATAGTCATATCTTCATCAAAATCCATATCAAAATCCAATATCCTGCTCTGACTGAACAGCATCAAGGTCAAAGGAAAAAGTCAAAGGTACAGATCAAAAATATAATATTCTTTGTATGAAATATTTCTCATCCATGATTGAGTGTCCTATAAAGATGTTTGTTCTTTCCACTGAGCCTGTTTCATAACATATTTAATGCTTAAATTATTCTAAAAAATACACAAAAAGGGACAGGAAAAAACAATAAGCCAAAATAATGATAATAATAGGAAATCACACATTTCCAAATGTCAGACATTTGTGTTCATATAAATGAAACTACAAAGTTAAATATAAGTAATTTACTAAACCTGCATTTTCCATTTCTGCCTGTAAAAAGGTTTAATGCCAATGTATTCACCTTTTTAAATTAAAATGAATGAAAACAACAGTTTGGTAAGATGAATTCTTGTGCATAAGTTAATAATCTCAAGTTTCTCTGTAATACTGTAATGTATTCTGTTTATTCCTTTCATTTCTGCATTACATTCACCTCTTTTGCCCCAATGACATTATCTTATACCCCTGGTTATCTATCCTGAGCATAAGTACATTATACACACTATCAGCCAACATAAACATTACCAAAAATCCAACCTATGTAATTTAACCAACCATAAACCATGCATGCTGTACTGTAAGCCAAACACAGCAATAACACTCTGGTCCACAATGTCTGCCTATGCGTTTTCTGCAGTTCCTTTTTTTCTGCTTCATTCTCTCTTGCTTTGATTTATATTCACTGAAGTGATATCCGGTCTTACAAAAACGGTCAAATTTCATGTATGATTTTATCATTTAAACCACCCTAATCCTAACCCCATTGTAGTGACTGTTTTGCTTGAAAGTACCAATCAGCATTAAATGAATAAACCAGAGTTCAATTTGTATTTGAGAATATGTCTACCAGTCAGTTATACTTTTTATAGTTCATGGGCAGAAGTTTCATCTGAACATCAGGCCTACTTTTGACTTAAGATAAATGGCACCTATCCTGATTAATCCACATACTCAGAGTTGAAATGTGAAGAATCTCACAAAATCACCTGAGATCAAATCAAGTCACACTTTTCTCCTAGTATTAAACTAAGTAATCTCATTCTTCAACATTTTCAGTTCTATAAAAGAATGTGACTCCTCCATTCAAAAGATTTCATGTTAAATCAAATGTTCAATGCCAAAAAATGTCTTTGTTTAGGGCTCTAAAGAGAAAATATGTCCAATCAGCCAAAAATAAACAATTGTGACATCCATTAGTTGACCAAAGGTGTAAAATGTTGTTTTGTTAATCCTTTTGCAAAATTTCACTCTGGTTTTCTCTGCAGAAAAGGAAATTTAGTTTACTCTTCCTCAGCTTCTTCCTGGTTGGCATAGATGCCAGCTTCCCATCGCATGGCCATGTTACTTTTTCTGCGAGTGACACGTGTTGCCTCCAGGACCTGAAGACAAAAAAATAAAGATACTTATCAATGTGTGTCAGTGTGTTTAACAGAAATGACTAGATTGCGCTCAATATAACTATGAAAAATCACCACTAAAATGGTTTTGATAAAACCATTTTCACAACAGAGAATGTGAAAGGTCCTGAATTTAAGTTCTCTCTGGTGAACTACATACAGTACATGTTGGTTTATTGTTCTTTTTATATAAGGATTAATAATTAAAATATAATTAAATTAATAATACTATATTAAGGAATATAGTAGAATAATCTTTATTTCAACAGGTTTATTGTAAGATTGTGCTCCAAGCTTGAAGGCGACTTTATCTTTATTGGGCTTAGGACAGATGCCATATACAGTGATCTCCACTAAAATTGACACCTTTGGTAAATATGAGCATTGTTTCTCATTATTAACTTTTTATTCAAAAAAATCTACAACATTTCATTGAAAGAAAACAATTTGAGTTGGGGGAATATCACATTGTAAAAAATAATTTTTCCCATACATGTTGGCCACAATTATTGGCACCCTTGTATATAATACATTCTGCAACCTCAATTTGTAAGAAAAAAGAGACTTTTCTGTTCAGTCTGATGAGGTTTGAGAATACATTGAGAGTCATCCGAGTCCATTCCTCCATAAAGAATTTCTTTGTTCATCCCACTCATTTTCTACAGTGTTCAGATCGGGGAACTGGGATAATATGGCAGGATCTTGATTTTGGGTTCAGTGACCCATTTTTTGTTGATTAGGATGTGCTGATGGAAGATCTAACCATGACCCATTATAATATGTTTAGCAGAGAAAGGTTTTGATTTTTTATCTGTTGGTATTTGATATAATTCAAGATGTCCAGAACCTCTGGTATAAAGTAGGTCCACAACAATGAAGATCTGGTGATATATTTAACTGTGGACATGTGGCACTTTTTTTTTTAATCTCTGTGTGCACCAAACCCCAGTCCTGTTTGAGGTTCCTGTATGGCAGATTAATATGGTGGAGTTTGTTTTTGCATGAGAGCAGAAGATTTTTTCCTTTTTTTTGCAATTCTCCATCTGTGATCTTTAAAAAGTCTTTGGCCACTAAAAATATTATCTTTGCCGTGCATTAAGACAATATAGATACACATTCTCTTTCAGGCAGATTTTGCTTTATGATTGACTTAATTCAATAATTTTTTATTCTATAATTGTTATTGATTCAATTAAAAATGGATTCCTGGGATTTATAATACATTTTCTCAATAAATGTTTTAGACATACAGTTGAACGTTTAAATAATTTTTTAAAATCCATTTAAACAAAATAATGCTGAAACTGAGAAAGCTGAGAAAGTGTCCAGGGCGCATCTATACCTCACAGACTTTTTTCCATTTGCATTAAACTAAATACGACCATTAGAAATATCTATAAGAAAGAAAATACTGAGATAAAAAGTGAATGTACCATATAAGCAGATTTGCAAGACCCTTTTCTATCTCTTTTCTTAAAAAAGCTGTCTGTTTTTTTAAAACAAGTCAGTATATTCAAATTATTTCGATTAGAATTCCACAATACAGGCTTAAGTACAAGCATGGCACAAAAGCAGATTTAATAAATAAAAATACAATAATAAACAGGACATGGTAACAGTCATGCTGTTTTAAATGAAAGAACTTATATCAAGAGTCACACTCACAAAGTCCATTGTGCCTTATTTCAATGAACCTAAATGTCCAATCCAAACGTCTCAGATAACTCAAATATTATTCATATAATGACATTGATGAATATATCAAATATAAATACACTAAGGATATTTTGACTTGAGTGGACTGTCAGACAAATGGAAGACAAATGGACATTGGACATTTTATGTTCACAACTCCACTGTCATGGAGTGGATTTTAAAGAGATAGCTAACTCAAAAATGAAAATTCTTTCATGATACACTGACCCTCATGTGATTTAAACTTACACTATATTAACAAAAGTACTGGGACACCACCATCTAATAAACATGCTTATTCCAGTAATTCCATTCAAAACAAATATTAATGCTATACCATGCAATACCACATAAAATGTTTGTTTCCATCTTTGTTGCAACAGAAGTCCTTTTTTGTTCCGAAATGATTGTACCCATGGATATGGGTGATGAGTGTTTGACTCAAAGGTGTTCAGCGAGGTTCAGGTCTGGGCTTTATGCAGACCATTTATGTTCTTTCACACTAGACTGCATTAATCATTTCTTTTTTAACCTTGCTTTGTGCACATGTGCACTGTCATGTTGGAATAGAAAAGGTCCCTGCCCAAACTGCTATAAAATTAGAAGCACACAATTTTCTAGAAATGTTTGCTGTAGCATTCAAATTTGTGATAACCTGTTGATTAGAAGGGGGCATCCAAATACTTTGGTCTATATAGTGTATGTGACGTTATTCATTTTTTGCAGTCCCATACAGGTTTTGAACCATAATGATGACAGAATTTTTATTTTTGAGTAAGTAGAGTTAGTTAGTCTAAAGATATGGTGCAAATACTTTGAACACTTCAAAGTGCAGATTCATATATGCATGATGCATATTGAATGATGTAATGATATGATGCACATACAAAATGGAAAGATTTGGGATCTTGTGAACACTTTCATATGTCAAAATATTTGGCACCACTAAAACGCAACCCAAAAATATACGTGAAATAACACAAAAGATACAGTGTAATTCAAAGCAAGCATTGTGCAAGTACCTCAGTTGTAACTGAGCGGACGTACTGACCAGGGAAAAAAGGAAAAATTAGTTAATGTGAAACACTGGCTATCGTTTATAAAACAGTTTAAAGCAGATTACCTTCCATATAAATGCCTTAGCTTATGAGGACTGTTGTGTTTCACATTTAAAACCATATTAGCCATAATGATAAATTCTGCATGCTAAAAGGCTAAATTAATATGATGGTTTCAGCAACCACATTGCTTATTACAAAGGTTTGATTTTGTTTTTGGGGACTGCTGATATCATTTACAGAATTTAAAAACTAAAATTCAAGTTAAAAAATGAAATATTATTTAAACACCCAGGCTGTCGTAATGGACTACTTGCACGTTGTCTTCCACGTTCTCCTCGATGCGGCTCAGTCATTTCTGTTAACAGTGTTTAGCGTATCTACATGGGGAGATCATGGTAGATTTTCTATTTTTAGGGCGGTCACTTAATTAAAACCAATAAAGTCTGTTTGTGACGTGACTGATCTTAAATTAGCAGAAGTTCACCTCCTAATATATTTTATGAATGTATACTCATCTGCTGAATAACAAAGCCGTTGTATGCACCCTGCAGCAGTCCATCACTTTCCTAAACGGTGTTAATCTCATTTATATATTATATTTCATACAATTTAACAACAATAAAATTACACCATACAATGATTGTTAAATGTTCTATTTGAATTTTAAATTAATTAGACATTCATTCACATTGGAAAGTATTTAAAAATATATAGTATTTTAAAAATAGCAATGAGCAGATTTAATGCCAAATAAATACAGCAACCATAAATGTTAGAACTACACTTTTACATAGGCCTATAGCTATTGAAAAAAATGTGCATTTGTTTATGAATAGCATTTGTCAATTAAATAACGACACAACACAGTTTTACAAACATTTAATAAAAATGTGTTGCGTGTGTTCGTCAGGTCCATACTCTCTCACGCATGAAACACTGCAGTTTTTGAAGTCTGTAGTTGTTTAATCCAAACAGTGCTGCTATGATTCACTGTTAGTCTCCTTCAGCCTTCTGTGAATTGCCTTCAGTGATTAAATGTCTGCAATGGAGCTGTGTGTGAGGAGAAAAAGTGAAACGCTATTGTTCACCAGTCATTACTTTCTTAGATCTTTTGAAGATGATGTACCTAGTGATGTTTAGAATATTTCTTCTTATGTCGCTGATAATGTATGTACGTAAAATCTTACTTTCAACGGTTTGGGTTTCATAGGGAGCAACAGCCCATTGTAGATACCAGAAACTAGAAACTAGTGAGCCGTACCATTTCAATTCAGAAGTACGCCACGAGGCTACGTGCAAGTGCAAGTCCATTGGTTGCCTAGAGCGTGTTTCCACCCTTACCATTACCGCTCTCTTCTTATGTACAAAGTTATGGTAATGTGTAAGAAATACAAATGTCTGGCCCAAAAGTTACATTTTTAACTCTGTCTGCAATATAATGAAGGAATACAATTGTGAACATGGGAGTATACTTTCAGTACAGCATAGCTACAAAAGACTCCCTTAATATTGGTTCTCCAAATATAGTTTTTAGAAGAAATGTGTTGTTGGCATCTGAAAACAAAACAGGAAAGATTGTGGTTCACATGAAACACTAGATCCTCAATAGACACTTGATAGGGGTTTTTCACATGGCACAAGTCTTTATGATTTCTTTTTCTACATGAGCTGGAAAGTCCCTCTTTTTCCCACTTTGCATGAGATTAAAAGGGAACCAGATCATGGTAACTGTGTTTTAGCAATATGAATCACATACCAATCACAGGATTCTTATTTTGATTGTGTCAATTAAGATTGATATAGTATGAGTATATGACTATACAGTAGATGGCAGACTAATAAATATCCTAAAAAGGTATTATGTCATATCCATGTAAGAAACTTACACTATTATCCTCTGCTTTCTCTCTGCGCTTCACTTTGTGTGTCTCATAGTCCTCCATTAGTGTCTGCATGAAGTTCTTGGGTCTCTGGCCACCAGAATCATCACTTCCTAGGTCAGACAACGGCGAGGGCAGTGTGCCGTCTGAAGAGCACGGTGATGCTGGAGGCACCGTACGAACCTTTTCGATTTTACCTAGAGACACAAGAAAATGTAATAATCGTTTACACAGAACGTGTAAACACAACGTGTAAACACAGAAAGACAGACATGTATCAACCTGTTGCTGTAGAAAACGTTTGTGACAATAAATACTATAATTCTCTATAAACACATCATTAAAGTGATGTCAATCACATGATAACAAAATAACATACTCCTTTAGCAAAATTCCTTTTGGTAAATGAGTCCTTATGCAGTTTCCATGACACCAATAGAGGGCAGACATGAACTTTTACAGTTTGCTAAGACTGATAGTACACAATGACATTAATACTGTACTGTTGTGCATTATGTCCATTAAGAGACTTTTTAATAAGGTCTCATTCATTAACATTGGCTAACAGACCAGTGGAAGAAGAACACTATCCTGAACAGACCAGAGTATGAGAGGTGTATTTAGATGTATAAATACAATGTATTAATACAAAAGGCCCTGGTCACTTTATTCCCAGTCCCTCTCTAAGAGGAAACGTTACTTGGCTAAACTTAAATGTGACAGCACAACCCATTTAACAAATAGTTTATTTAATACAGTTCATATTCCTTAAAAGTATTAAGAATAAATTAAAATTAGGGCTGTAAAACGATTAATTGCGATTAATCGCATCCAGAATAAAAGTTTGTGTTTACATAATATAATATATATCTGTGTACTGTGCATATTAATTTTGTATTATAAAAACAAACCCATACATGTATATATTTAAGAAAAATATAAAATATAAAAATTAATAAACATTTAAATATAATTTCAATTATTGGTCAATATAAATAAATACATCTAAATATTTCCTAAATATATATAGGCCTACATGTATGTGTTTGTGTTCATAAGTACAAAATGAATATGCAAAACAGACATCTATTATGTAAACTTTTATTCTGAATGCGATTAATCGCGATTAATCTTTTGACAGCCCTAATTAAAATATAAAATATAACTGTTATATTAGCAGCAAATAGCCAGACCGATAAACAAACGCAGACCAAATGTTAACTGTCTATAAAGAACCTCCAAGATTCTAATTATATGACTTCAAAACCAGCGCTAGAGACAATTATATAAAAATGCTCAGTTTGTGTCCTAATTTGCATAATAACGTTTAAAATTATTTTCATAATATTGTTGCATCACAGATGGATGCATCCTGGGTGATGTTGGGTGAATAAATGTAAAGTGAGCAGATCTATAATCTAGGCAAACATTTGCTGCTTGAAACAAAATTGTTTTGTTTCATTATATTTGTTCAGTGAACAATTTCAGAATTTCCCAATTGTACATATATTGTTACTGATGCATTAACTATTCAAAATAGAAAATAGAAATTGACCTAAAATGATATGCATAGACTAAGAATGTGTGCATAATTAAGATATAAATCCTGTTATTGAGCAAGTACATCAGTGTTCAAACCTGTCATCATATCTTACCCTGATTCACAGTGGCAAATATAATAATGATTTATAATCTGAGTGGTTGAGTCAGTACTTAAGAAAATATGAGTTTGCAACCATTTGTCATAAATTATGTACTTAAAGAGAAAGAAAATGACCCAGCTACTACATTGTGTGTTTGAAAACTGTGGGTGCAGCACTGTTTATTCTTACAACAGCCACTTTTTTATATTGTGGTTATATTGGTGGTTACTTTGAAAGTTATGTTGTTTTCAATTAAAGCTGCAGGGGTGTGAACTATAAAATACATTTGAATTCAGCATACCTGGAACTGTCTTCCCAGTAAGAACCAGCTTGCTTGGCTGGTTGCTGGACTTCTTCCTTTGTGTACAGGGCGGGGGCAAGGCTTGCACCTGCCGTTGTCTTTTCAACTCTTCTTCACGTTCCTGAGCCGCTCGAATCTCCTCTTCAATCATGGACAGGGTTCTTTGTTTGCGTGAGCGCAGTTTAAATGGCCCTGACGTCACTTCAATTTCCTGTGCCCGAGTAACAGCTGCAGTGCTCCTGAGCTCCGCTGCCTCCGAGTACTTACTGAAATAACTAAATTCAGGTTTCTCACTTGGTGGTGGAGAGGGACTCGGAGGCTTGTAAGCGTTCACTGGGATAACTGGAGCGGCTTGAACAGCTGTAATTTGAGGAGTAATGGTTATCCCTTCCAGGATGGATGGCACTTTAGGAGGTGGCGTGACAGTAGATTTGTCCTCTAGCTGTTGGGATTGAAACTGAACACTTTCCACTTTCCCTGGGATGGGAGATGACTGTTGTGTGGCTTCAAGTGGTTCCCACTTGTCATTCTGCTGGGCAATGGCTTGTTGGATAGCATTCTGGACAAGAATACCGGCATGGTATTCTAGCTCGTCCTCTGTCAAACCATCTTCCTGATAAGTTCCACTCTGTTCACCTGGAGATTTGATAGCACTTTCATGTTTCCCATTGATTGGGGTGGTAACTATCGGAGTTGAGGGGATAGAGTACTCCCCAAGAGAGTTTTCCAAATAGGCACTCATGGTTTCATTTGATGCACCACTATCACTTATGT
Organism: Oreonectes daqikongensis; assembly: GCA_026939265.1. Taxonomy (NCBI): domain Eukaryota; kingdom Metazoa; phylum Chordata; class Actinopteri; order Cypriniformes; family Nemacheilidae; genus Oreonectes; species Oreonectes daqikongensis. The sequence continues at coordinate 3,266,931 of JAOTQM010000041.1, read as the reverse complement.
TGTCCATGCTGAAGTCATTGGACAGTGTCTCAAGTACAGTGGTGTCCTGAGACCTTAGGGATAGGTCATCTAAACCGGAATCAATTTCTTCTGTATGGTAGGAGCTGTTCAAAGAGCGTTGACACAGATCTGAATCCTCATCCTTTACAATGGTCATTACTGCTCGGGCACAAGTGAAATCATCTTCCTGCAATTCATTCTGAGCCAATGTATCCTTGGGTGGTATGATGGATTCTCCAGAGCAGCAGTAAATTGTTCTTGCTTTGACTGTAGTAACTTGACTTTCATCATATGATGGAATCCCCTCATGACTGGCAACCGTGACAGAACTGCATAGCCTCTCTACATGGGTAACCTCAGGAGTCTTGAAGAAAGGTTTGGCAGAGTAAAGCTGAGGTGCAACATTTCTCTTTGAGATTGCAGGCTGCTTAGCATGTTCCATCTGCAGAAATTGTTTGCGTGCTGCAGAAAAGTCTATCTCTTCCGTGACAACATCCTCCTTGTTTCCTATTTCAGGTTGGATAAAGGTGGTTGTTTGTTTGGGTGCCGCTTGTGTCACACGGTAGGTTTCTGGTCTCCTCTGCTTCCTCTCCTCATATCTTCGAAGGGACTCAAGCTGCTCTGGCTCTAACTCCTCCTCCAGTGTCTTTTCTTGAGGTGGGTTCCACCATTTTGCAGCAATTCCAGGATTTTTCTTAACTGCCTGACCCCGGATGAGTTCTAGCCTTTCCCTCTCTAACTCTGCAATTTCCTCTGTGGGTCTGACCTTCTTTACCCTAACGTCTTTTTCTGTTGGAGTGTCAAATAGTTTTGATGGTTTCTTTTCTTCATGAAATGGTCGGAGCTCAAAACGTGCCTCTTTTTTGACTGGGGTCCTAGGTGACTCAGGTGGCCTTGCGCAGTTGTTTTCCATCATTGTTGCATGGCCATTAGGTTTGGTGTTAAAGCTATCATTAACAAAAGTGGTCTGTTTTTTCCCTTCTAAAATAACTTCATGATTGTGTAAGGGTGATGTGTCACAAGTATGAACAGATGATCCACTTTCATCAACTCTAATTGCTTGAATCTCAGGGGTACATGTCCCGTTTGAATTCATGTCAGCCCCAGGTTCACAACAGTTGGCTTCAAGGACCTCATCTAGGTAGAGGATTTCTTGGACAACTTCACTGTCCATTCTCACTCTGTTCTGGTTCACGTAGCCTTGATGGGTCTCAGCTTGAGCATCAAGCTCCATGCTGCTCTCGGCAGATATCACACTAACAGAATCAAAAAAACTCACAGTCTTCGGACTTCTTACTGTTTTCAGCTCACTGTCATCCTCTGCGAGTACTGGGGACTTCTAAAAAAAAAAAAAAAAAAAAAAAATACAGAGGTTACATTAGTTATGAATTGTACATTGGAATTATTCTTAATAATATTGATAAACAATGCATCCAGCCTGTCTTTCCTTTCTTTCTATTACCGCAGTCTGTGAACATTAGAGACCAATGCAGCATCCCTAAAGAAATATTATATGTGACAATCATGCATACAGTAATAGATACTGTTCGGGGCAATGATAAGACGTGGGAGATAATGGACTCGTTGATCTCTGACCTCTGCTATCTGATACTAAGCGTTATTAATTTAAGGCCTCTTTTCTAAGTCTAGTCATCAATCAAGCTTGACTAAAGTAAGTGGAAAACACAGGATTATCATCTAAATATTACTGTTATACACTAGTCAAGATTTATGAATTTTTGACATAACAGTTTATACATTAATATCACAATATTAAATTGTGGCATGTTAATTGGGTTTCCATTTAAGTGTTTTCATTTTTTTAGTTTGCTTCAATTAAAGCTTTATGAAAAGCAATATGCTCAACACAACCAAATATAACAGACAAAACAAACACTTGACAAACATGATCTCGATGCTATGTATATTCTTTACTCTTTATTCTAAGGAACATCAACGCCATGGATGCCATGGATGTGGCATTGATTTGGTAGTGGTCTATTTAGCCTTTAGGAGAGGCTTATGCATTTGGAAAACAAAGCTATCATGGGAAATATCAAATGTTGCAATGAGCATTGCTTTAAATATTGATCGAGACTTTAGCTCACTCTCTCTTCTGTTCTGTTATCTTACCTGCTTGACTCCCCTCACACCTCCCCACCGGGAAGAAACAACAATGGACCTCTGCTAGCACACCTGGATGTGCCATGCTTTTATGAGGCCCAAAAAGTACTTCTGTGGAACTTTCTAAACTCTGAACTCTCCACACGGATCGGGACTTTGCTTTGCACACTGAGACAATGCAGGTATCCCTTTTGAAACGTGATTGTTTCACTGGTGTTCATAAACTTAAGCTGTTGTAAATGACCATTCTCTCTCTCTTTCTCTCTCTCTCTCTCGTTCGTGTTTCATGTATGTATTGTCTGCGTATGCGATCGCTAATTTTTAGTCATGTAGAGTTAGTTTAATAAATACCATATTTTCACAAATGGTTTGTTGCTTTGCTTATTTACAAAATTAAGGTCACTTTATCTGTGTTTCGATCTATGCTACATAAGCTTTAAAATCCTGGTCAAGAGACAACGTAAAAGTGAATAATATTAGGCTACTGATGCATTTGTTGGACGAATACATTATACAAGCGCTGACATGCCAGTGGCGCGGTTAATTGGGCCGGACCGCGCAGGGAGGATGGGCTCCCGAACGTCCGGGGCGGCGCGAACTGATCCTCAGCAGAGCTTCGACAAACAATTACAACAGCAGCGTGAACTCAAATAGTTGAGCGAATCAAACGTGAATGAAGTCAACGTTTAAACTGTTGCTTTAGAAACATATTTTGAGTATTTGTTTGTTGCTCAGGCACGCAGTTTGATTGACAACTGTGCCAGAGATGTTTACATGTTTCTAAACAAACGTAATAAAGAAAGTAAACGAAATATATAATTTACCATTTAAACAAAATTAAACTATTTTAATGGCTGCAACAGTTTAAATGGTATAACAAACAAAAAATACTTCAAACATTTTTCTAAATTAACTTAATAAAGAAACTAAACGAAATATGAATAATTTGCCATTAAATCATGACGTTTACTCATGGGCTATTCATATTCACATGCGCGAATGAGAACCGTTTTGGGGGGGATGCCAGGTGTTTGAAAAATAAAGAATTATCCGACCAAATCTCAAAATTGAAAATCGAATGCCAACCCACCAATCGAATAATCGAATATTCTGATACAACCCTAGTTAAAACACTGCAATGAGTAGTGCCTTATAAATAAAGCAACATGCTGCCTTTATTCTTCTGAACTTGTACTGAAGCACAAGCTCTATTACACACTGTGTAACCCACAAAACTCAATTCCATTCCCAACATAACATTAAAAAAATGAACGCCAGAAGCTCGGCTGATAACGGCCGCTGCAGGCTGAGCGTTCTGCCTTAAGTTGAGCATTTTTCAACTCTGGGCGCCCTGTCGAACGCCGGCGCTGAGCGTGGATAAAATGCTGATACGTCAGCTGCTCGCTTTTTCAAAAAAAGCGGCGCTTCTATTGGAATCAATTGAAAAAACACGCCAAACGCCGGCATAAACGCCTTGGTGGACACGGGCCCTAAGAACATACAGTCTGTATTTAGATCAGTGGTTGTTGCTCTACCATTTTTTCATTTCCGAGTCCTAACTAAAGTTCTTTTTTTGACCTAAAAACAAACTTGCTAGAGACAAACTTTATTTATTATTATTAGGCTTATTATTTAGGTTTAGGGTAAGGTTTTGGGTTGGGTTAACATATTACTGTGATCATTACTTACAGGCAAGTTAATTATGAATATCTTGACTACATTATTAATTAAATGTAGACTTACATTGTAAGAGCAAATGTTAAACTAAATGTTAAAATATACTTTCCAAAATGTGGCTAACTATATAAAGTTGGATCTGGTCCAACCTCGCCTCTTGGATCGTGTGTTCTGCAGTGAGGACCATCTCGTTTTTTCACAGCAATGGCGCTTCACACTAGGCTTGTTCTACTTTACGCGACGCCACAAGATCCTACAGTTGGATGACGTCAAAGTACCGCGAGAGCGATTTGAAAAACCATTAAAAGTTTGTTTTCAAATCGCTCTCGCAGTACTTTGATGTCATCAGCCTCTCAAATTTTGTGGCGCCGCATTGAGTCAAACAAGCCTTCTCTCTCAACGGCTCTGGGTGGTGGCTGAGTGGGCCAAGCTTCTGATTGGGTGGGCCAGGCCCACCGAGGCCCCCCCCCCCATGGAGCCGGGCCTGTGGGAAAGTAGCGCTGCAGGATTGTAAGTCACGTTGTCTTTACTAATGGCCGGGACGGTCACTGCAGCTCACAGCATGCAGGCACATGCTTTGTGCAGTTATTAGCGTGTTCTGTACAGTAATGAAAACAGGCCGCATCACAACAAAATGTGCACTTACACAAATGCTCCCAAATACTGTATATTTTGAGGTCGCACAGGTTAAATATAGGGAGCATGTGCGACTAAAATGGTCGCAATTTCGAGCCCAACACTCCATCATGCAGGAGATTGTGGCACACCTCTACCGTTTACTGTAGGAAACAACATGTCGAGTTCCATGTAAGAGGACCCGTGATGTAGATAGAAATAGCTCATTCTAAGGTAATAAAAATATAAGGCCATATTACTTTATTATGTAAGGTTTTTATACACCTGTGAAGACACAGTTATGTATATTAGGCTATATTGCATTTCTGTCAATAGATCCTGCTTATATTACACATTGCACCTTTACGTAAATAGATTAAGTCACAATTCTGTAATTTATATTTACATTTATGTATTTGGCAGATGCTTTTATCCAAAGCGACTGACATTGCATTATACTATACATTAGTATGTGCAATCCCTGGAATCAAACCCATGACCTTGTCGTTGTTAGTGCCATGCTCTAACTACTGAGCCAAAGGAAAGCTATCCTACAAATATATCATATGAGTTGTTAAATTATGATAACCAAAACATCCTAATAAAAAATAGGATATCTTGTGTTACAAGAATGTTGGCAAAGATTTTGAATGTCTACAGAAGAGCTCATGATGTTTATGATGCTCTGCTATTCTCTGGTTAGCAGAGGCTGTTAGGAACTTAGTTACAGATGTGTGACAGCATGCCTCTCTGAGAGAGTTCCTGAAAGGTCTAGTCAGTTAGCTGTAAAAAAATAACAGCAAGAGCAATATAACTTGCCATAAATGGAAAAGCATAATAAATGTACTCTGAGTGAAGCAGAGATGTTATTTTTATTGGACAGCCTAAAAAAGGAATTATATGAAACAACTTTATTTTCAGCTTAGACATGTATTTCAGGTGCTCGTATGACCATACAATAAACAATTGAAACATTACCCAGGTCAGACTCAAACCCAGGTCCCCATGAGCTAACAACATAGGTGTCCAGAGCATTAACAACTGGACTATAGTTCTGACAGTAATTGAAACTAGTTTATAAATAATATAAAACAACTGAAGCATTGTTACTCTTAAAGCAAATGCTCAACATCTTATTGAGCACTAATGTAAGATTTGGATAACACTTTTAATGGATAAAATGGATAAAATGTGTTTTAAAGGCTCTTAAGACTCTTAGCTAAAGTGGGAAATAAACAAATTGAAATTCCAAATATTGTAACAGGACCCGCACCTGTAATTCTCACCTGTCAACAGACGTGTACATCAAAGGTTTTTAAAAAAGTTGAAACTTATTCTGAAACATTTTTAGAGCATTTCCTCATTTGGCCCAAAAAGTTTAACATACAAAATCAAATCAAATACTGTTAATAATATTCCCATCTTATTTGTTCTGGTAGCAGGCCATGTCACATGGTGTCTTTAATGTGGCTTGTGTTTAATAAGATATCTTTTTTCAGTCACACAGACCACCCTTTCCCTCAGGGTGTATTTATTAGTTTTCAGTCTAAACTCTCTCTAAATAATGACATTAGGAAATCATGTGAGCTTCCCTCATGCCACAAAAAGCAAGACAAGGGCAGATTTGTATACCAACAGAGGTATGCAAAAAGCCCATCAGCATCACTGAATGTTTATCACTTTGAATTGAGCCCAACAAAACACACACCAGACCAGGTTAATCCACCCTTATGCCCATGTAAAAATAAGCAAAGATCTATAGAGCAAGTAAATATTGAGGTACAGTACACAACCATGTGATGAATTGAAAAGAGGATTAAAACAGTGCAACAATTTAGACATGATAACTCTGGGGTACTTTAAGTTATGAAAAAAGCAATGGCCCAGCAATGATATATTTCTCTGGGCTTTTCTTTTTGTCCTCTTTCATAGTATTTGGTGTTAAATCTGTATTTTCTAGAGTCTCAGCTTTAAAGTGGTCAGGCCTGAGGAACATCAGTATGTTCTCAGAAGGGCAGACAGACACACACACTCTTTCTGCGGATGATCTGAACCCCCTCTAACATTCCTGGCATAGCTCAGCTGTCCTCCAGGCACCGGCTGCCTAATACAAGTGACGAAGGATACACAGCCCTACCTCATGTAATTAAATATGTTTATTAAATGTGAATATAATCCTACCAAAAGCAAGAAAGAGGGTGATACACTCCATGTATATGTTAACAACATGTAAGTTAATGTTTTAATGGGCATATTTGCTTGAGATGTTTTATCTGAGTTAACTAAACCTTGCTGACTATATTTACGTGACGCTCCACATGTTGTTGCTTTCATAGCATCTGGAAGTGGTTAGCTGCACAGGCACAATTAACATTGGCCATTTTGCAACATTTGAGCAGTACTTTCTCTTTAAAAACACGCAGATTTAAAAAGGTGGGAATGTAATTGCATTAGCTATCAAAGTGTTGATAGCTTTACTTAATTCACATTAACACATCCACTAACATCTAACAACTGGAAAATGACCAGGCATTTCATTATTATTTTAAACAGTATCTATTGCTTATAACTCAACCAAACAAAACTTATTTTACTTTGATATTTTGTATCATGCAATGACAATAACACATGTGACTTCAGTGTCAAAATACATTTTTGTGGCCACCTTATAACTCACAGAAGAAAATGTATTCAATGATTACACACAATGCCTGTTTCCTGCTCTCGTGGTTCAGGCAATACAGACAGACCCATCACACCACACCATACAACACCACAATGATGAAAGACTACTAAAACAAGATTACCTCTAACACAGCAGAGAGGAAATCCAAGAGCAGTAAAGAAAAATCATGCGATTTTGTCCTAGACAAAAATCAGGCAAATAAAAATTCAGTCTGCTTCTCAGATGTTTCCCACTAAACCTTTGTCTTAACAATGTCTTAAACTGCGTTCGGATTTGTCTAGATACTAAACTAAGAGCTCTGTATGAACTCCAACATTCAAAGTCCACCCAATTTATGTGCTAAAATCTTTTATATGTAACTTCATAAATTTTGTCAAATTTTTCAGAAAGAATTTTAGAAGACACATCACAAAAACTTTAACCTCTGGGCTATAAAAAAGAAACAACAACTCAATAACACTTTTGACTGACTCAAACTAAATCTGAAACTATACATGGAGTTTCCAACCTTTTCATGGTTTTCCAAATTTGTGAATTAGACCTGTCACAAAATTAGTGATCCTTTATATTATTAAGAGAAATCAAAAGATATCACAAAGATCAAATTTAAATACCTCACTGTCTTGAGTGTCCTGTCGTCACCAATAAATCTGTAATGAAACAGTTTTGTTCCAACACCTTCAACCTCTTTAAGCTATAAACCTTTAAGGAAACCCAGTGAAACCCTGCCCAGGACACCACAATGCAGTTTTTTTTCCTGGCCACTTCTCTTCATTTCCCCTCTCTCTTCCTTGTGTATGTGTTTGATAGAACATCATGCTCACTCACCCCATACTGCTGGTCGCACCATTTCCGTCTGTTCTCCTACAATGCCTCCCTCTCTTTTCTCAGTCCTCCAGAGTCAAAATTCCTGCTCTGTCTAGCTATTGGCTATGATGTCATGGGCAAGGAGGTTTAGTTTAAAAGAGGAGTGGGTGTGTTCTCTGCCCATGCTCACACAAAGACCCTCTCTGTAAGAGCCGGCCCCCTGACCACCCTCTTTCCTTCCCACTCACGTTCCAAACTCTAGTATGGGCAGCAGACACCCTAAAAGGAAAGGCGCAGTACATTGGGGTGGGGATGTGTTCTTTAGGGCGGAACCCCTGAGTCAAAACCAACAAAAAAAATCTTTAATACAAATTTTATCTGCATGTTCTATGATTTCACACACATTGAATCACTTTGAATTGAGGTGGGCGGTATGAACTAAATGCTACATTAATATGTCTTAATTTTTTCTTTACTCTTACAATAAAGGATATATATATATATAATGTAGTTGATTTTACTGGAAATTTAACAAAAATATAGTTATATAGTTCTTGTTAAAAGGTCACTTAATATACGTTTTTTAATGGCCAGCACTGAATTACTGCAAATACATCTGTCTCACACGTCAGTGCATCATATTATTTTATTCTTGGGTTTAAAACACAAGAATCAGAAGATTAACATTAATATTATAAAACAGATAGTTCCAAATGATATATTTTGAGTGGATGAGACACATTAAAATCAGTTGTCAAATAGCAAGTTCTTGAGATGGCACATTAGTAGATTTCTGTTGCAATGGTATTTGGAAACTATGGTTAAACTCAAATACCCCTTAATAATAATTCTGTTTACATGTTTGCGCCCATCTTTCACAGATTTCTTCTTGTTTCTTGGTTTCTCTTATATTTACATAACATTAAATAATCCATCTAACTGTGGAAAAATACAAAGTGACTTTCTCAGCATTAAATCTGCAAACTTCAGGAATTCACTCAGAGGTGTAAAAAAAGTACTCAAAAATGTTACTCAAGTGAAAGTACAAATACTGAGTGAAAATTTTACTCAAGTAAAAATACAAGTATCTGGCCAGAAATATACTCGAGTAAAAGTAAAAAAAGTACCACATTAAAATTGTACTTGAGTATTAAAAAACTTAAAGTAAACGTGACAATAATAAAAACTAGTTTTTGAGGTAATTGGGGTACATTCTCTGTGAAACAAATGTATGCAATATAAATGTAACTTAATTGCACTCTCTGATTAAAGCATTAATAAAAACTTTTGAGACAGAGACATTTGCATACAACTGCACATTTTATAATTTTAAGAACATGTTGATTTTAGAGATGCAATATAATTTAGTGACTATCAATCATGAATGTATATTTCTTATTGGTAAAAAACACAGAACTGTAAGGCAGGGTGTATTGATTCAGTAACATTAGTGATTTGTAAGGATTTAGTTGCATTAGTTTTGCACCAAATACAATGTGATTTTAGGTAAGCCAGATCTTGTTGCAGAAACACATTTTCCCACTTGAACGAGCAATTCACAAATATATTTTCTTGCGCATTAATTCAACCACAGTGAGATCGCAGGTCAATAATGATGATTCAAAGCAATACAGCTAACGTTATTGGATGTCGAAGTTGCCGAAACTAAACCCTTAACAACTGTTACAGATTGCACACTGTTACCGTAGCAAATAATTTCCAGGCAATTATGCATTCCTAACATTTTATAACAAGGCTAATATCGGCAATCGCATGCAATAGCGAACATAGGTCTACATACACAGACACACAAAACATACACAGATACACGGCTTGCCAGTTAAGGTCAAAATACGTGCAAAAAAATAAATAAAAAAATATCAATATGCTTCTTTAAGTTTAACGGAGAACTTTTGAAGGCAGATATTTTTCTTGGTGAGTGGGAGACAAAGAATACACTTTAACTTATACACATCCTTACTCATTCCACTACAAGAAAAGAATTCGCTAAGGTATGATTTTGAACTTATTCGCAGCTGAATCGTGTTACTCCATTTTCTTCCACTGATTATTTCTCTCTGGCCCAGGTCAAGGTGCTGTACATTGTGGTAATTGATGTGATATGACGTCACTTCCAAAGGACCAATGAACATGTCTGGCCAATTTCATTGAATGTTAAAACGAATCTCATTGGCTGATTAAAAACATTTGAATTAAACTGGGTATCAGTGCAATTCAGTTGGTTCATTAGTAATAATGGAAGATAGAGGAAAGAGAACTCCAAAAATGAGTACTTTTTGGGTGTAAATTAAATTGTAAGGAGTAAAAAGTACTTTTTTCCTTTAAAAATGTAATTAAGTAAAAGTACAAGTATTCATTTTTAATTGTACTCAAGTAAAGTACAAATCCCCCAAAATAATACTTAAGTACAGTAATCAAGTAAAATTACTCAAGTACTTTACACCTCTGAATTTACTCACAAAAGCTAGCATGTAATATTTGTATGTCTTATCAGTCCTTGGCTGCGATGAACATTGTGGAACTGTGACAATTTATGAATAGAAGATTAATTCTTCTTATTGTTTTCCTTAAAACCTCAAAAATAGAAGTTAGCACAGTATGTCCCTGACAAAATCGTATAGTGAAAGAACATTGTAGTAAGCCGAGGGTGTAATGAAGTGCCTTTTAAATGAGAAGACAATAAAATACAGATAAGAGCGAAGGAGATCCAGGCGAGAGAAGCGCCACACAGTCATACAAGGTTGTGTGTAAGATATGTTCTTTGTGCTAATAATAACACCACTTGTTTCTATTTAGGCATAAACAATGACTGCAGTGTAACCTTAATGTCAATACAGTAATACAATTTCAATGATAAACTGTGTAGTTAAAAATGTCTTTGCTTGTTTCTGAAACACCAGATGCTATTTATACAACAGTAGAGAACCAAACTATATAAAATATATTCACATGAAAATATAACATTAAATTTAACTAAACTTTGAAAAAGTACATGACATGTTGCTTGTTTGTAAATTCTGCCCTGAAGTACTGAGGTATCTGTAAATAGTGACTTAAATGTCAGTGTGCTTTGTTGGAGGGTGTGACATCCCAAAATCTGTGTGTTGATCAATAATAATAATAATAATTTATCATGCTACATGCAGTGTTAAAAGAAGCAACAATCTTTTGCTACAGTGTACATTTGGCTGATGCATTAATTCAAAGCGACTTACATTGCATTATACATTATGTTTCTGAGTATGTGCAATACCTGGGATTGAACCCATGACCTTGGCATTGCTAGCGCCATACTCTTATCACTGAGCTACAGGAAAGTTTATATACTATTCTAAATTTGACCTCTTATTAAATTATTAAATGAGGTAGTTGTGGTTATTACTCTTTTATGAATATGGTTATTTATTTATTAATAATAAATGAATGATTTGTTTAATATAAAAAAATTGTCTTGCAAAAAGAAACTGATTACTCACAAAATGCCTATAACTATGCATAAAATTACATTCAGAGTTTGGGCCATTATAACTGGCTGTCCTGTAGCTCAGTGGTTAGAACATGGCACAAACAACACCAAGGTCATGGGTTTGATCCCAGGGATTGCACATACTCAGAAAATAAAAATGTATAATATAATGCAATGTAAGTTGCTTTGGATAAAGCTGTCTGCCAAATGCATAAATGTAAATAGATCAGAGATTCATTAAACAGTTGAACATTGTATTTCAGCACAAAAGAAATAACATAAATGTGACTGACTTTAAGAACGTACACATCTTAATGACTTAATGATCTAGGTTTCTCAATGGTTGAAAATGAAAATGAGAATGGAAAATACAACTGAAAATGAATATCACACAGTGAGAACAAAAAAAAGTGTTTTGGAAGGAAGATTAGAAGCTTGTGAAAATCGGGCCAAAGGTGGCACCCATTGACTTGCATTTTTTTTTCTTCCATAAAATAGAAGTTAATGGGTACCGCCATTGTTCAGTTAGCAACATTCTTTATTATATCTTCACTTGTGTTCTGCAGAAGAAGGTAGTTCATACATGTTTGAAATGATAAGAGGATGAGTGAATGATGACAGAATTTTCAGTTTTGCTTGAAATATCCCACTAATCCCAAATTAGTGAAAGTGACCTATTTGTCAGACAAAAATCTTTTTGTTAACCTATTTGTTTACCTGTCCTTCATTATGTAATTACAACATTGTTGAAGTTGCAGTTCAGTTTATTTTGGAAGATGCTGTTTATCTTTTGGCAATGGTGACCCATACCATTATCTTTGGTATGGTGACCCATACTCGAAATGTGACCTCTGCATTTAACCCAACCAGTGAATAGTGAACACACACACATCAAGTCGTGAACATACATACACCGGGAGTAGTGGGCAGCTATCACTGCAGCGCCCGCTGAGCAAACGGGGGTAAGGGCACCCTTGCTCAAGGGCACGTCAGTTGTTACCTGCCGGTACTGGGAATCGAACCGGCAACCTTCCGGTTACGAGTCCGACTCTCTAACCATTAGGCCCCAACTGCCCCCACAAAGCAAATTGCGTGACATTAAGTGATTACACGTTTGCCAAAAGATAAACAGCATCTTCCAAAATAAACTACACTGCAACTTCAACAATGTTGTAATTACATAATGGAGGACAGGTAAACAAATAGGTTAACAAAAAGATTTTTGTGGTTGGAATTGGAGTCACTTGACACTTGCAGAATTTGTAATCTGTAGGAGTAAACCAGGTGTGAAAGATTAAGGAGGATCTATTGACAGATATGCAATATAATATACAAAACAATGTCTTCAGAGGTGTATAAAGACCTTACATTATATACTGTTATATTTGTATTACCTTAGAATTAGTTATTTCTATCTGCTATCGCTGTCTCGCTGTCAGATCAAACACCTTTAACAGCGTTGCTATTTACCATTAGCTAGTTTCTCTTAAACGTGCTGTGCAATGCAAGAATGAAATGCTTAGCTTTATCATAGCTTAGACCAGTGGTTCTCAACCTTGTTCCTGGGGACCCACAGCTCTGCACATTTTGCATGTTTCCCTTATCTAACACACCTGATTCAAATTATCCGCTCATTAAGGTAGAAATCCATGAACTGAAGCAAACGTGCCAGTTAAGGTGACATACAAAATGTGCAGAGCAGTGGGTCCCCAGGAACAAGGTTGAGAACCACTGGCTTAGACCACACAAATAATAATGCAGATGAATAAAATAAGCGAACCAGACAATAAAAGCAGCACACTGGTTCCAGATAAACAATGATGCTCAAAACTGCTCTGTTACACAGATATTACAACAACAAGAACAACAACAACATATCTTTGTTCTGACAAACAGCAAAGGCAATATTACTCACATACTGATCAGAATCAAAGCAACCTCCTCGGGGGTAATTTTAAGACAATCTTTCCAACGTCTCTCTGCTGGAAAGTCTTTAGAATATTACTGCAGGTCCTAGCTCCTGCCTGACTTTTATTTTTATTTTTATACTTAAAATCCACAGACCCTTTACTTTTATATAATAAATAAGACATCGCTCTTTCTAACGTCTTTCTAATGAGCAGACATGCCCCTTATACTGCTGGTTGACTACAAGTCTGTTTTGGTACTCGGCCAATGCAGTTTTCTAAAACGTTTTCAGAAATCAGTTACCTTTAATATATTTAATACTAAATATTAAAAAGATTCTCTTTATTTACCTTTGTAAAGGACCATCATTGATGGAATGGCTACTATCTGTTGTCACAGCCGACAACATCTTTTTGTACTGTGGCGGCCACCATCGAGTTTTGAAGGGAGGGGTAAACGGAGGTCTGAGAGATTGGTTGCAATTCTCAAACTCACCGCTAGTGGCCGCTAAAAATCACACACAGCGGCTTTAAGTTTTAGGCGTATATATGCCGCTTGCAAGCATTTATTTATTAACCAACATTTCACTTAATATTAAGTCAACAAGTATTAAAAAGTAAAAATCTATCGTATTATTAAATAATCTTTCCACCCACTGAGCACTTAATTTGTTTACAACATTTACATTTATGCATTTGGCAGATGCTTTTATCCAAAGCGACTTACATTACATTGTACATTTTGTATAGTAAGCAAGTGGAGGTTAGGTGTCTTGCTCAAGGGCACCTCAGCCGTTACCCGCCAGACCTGAGAATCGGACCAGCAACCTTCTGATCATAAGTCCAACTCTCTAGCCACTGGGCCACGACTGCCTCATGTATTGAGCGCTTTAACACACCATCACGCCGAATCGTACTCATTGCCTAATTGTTGCACTCCGTTCCGATCCAGGCCAGTCCGTACGTAAATGGTTTCATTTTTCCACAGACCATTTTTTAATATAAACACAAACGCATGAGATGGTACCCTCCAGCTGATGCTGACTGAATATTGCTCTCTGCCCAAATATGTATAAGCACAAATGTTTCATCTACTGACCAAACAGCCTCAGACATTTCTAAAACGAA